>CM057450.1:707750526-708350526 GCA_016271365.2 Neoceratodus forsteri
CAGATGAGATGAAAGCTGATCTAGGTTTCATGGGACATTACAGAAACTGACATCCAGAGACCTCTTCTTCTTCTGACTGGCACATTGTAAGACTTCAGCTTATGTGGGATGTGCGTGTGTGTGTGTGTGTTGTGAGGTACGTGTTATAACAGGTGTGGGGCTTGCTGTCACATTGAGGTAGGCCTCTATTTAGATACATGGAGTAACAGTGTTTTACTACTCTTACTTCACACACATAATGAATATTAATTCCTCCTTATTTTTTATCTTTGCCCAGGAGTGGGGTTGATTCCGTTGCACCATATTCAAATTACCTAGCCTGTTACTGTACATACAGAAGTGTTATCATAGACTGTCACATATATTTTTTTTAACTCTGTATACATTGGGGTGTGAGATCTCATTTGCATGGGGGTCCTGGACAGATCTTTTTAAATTAGGCTAATATTGTAGTGATTTGTGGAAATGTAGTTATGTAAGACCTCCTGAAATCAAGATAAAATCTAAATAATTCTTTCCAGCCATAATGAGTTTCTACTACAAATATGGAGGTAGTTCAGTAAAAGGAATATTAAAAGTAATAAATGCTAAAGTAAGATTACAGAAATCATATGGAGCAGAAATTTGAGGCCAGAGAATAAATAATAAACTAGAAAAGACAATAAATGCATTTTAAAGGAAAATATTAGGGTTACCATCAGGGTCCCCTGCAGCACTAATTAGATCTGAATTGTGACAAGTATAGGTAGAATGTTTGATACAAGAAAGAATAATCCTATATTTCTTTAAAGTATACAGAATGACAAACCATCGATTGTCACGACAATGCTTGGATGACGGTATAACTTGCCACAATAAAAAATTCATATTCCCAATAATTGAAGTGATGAAAAATGAATTAAACCATATGGGCTTTTATCATACATAACATATACCTATAGAAAGCACCAGGAATATCAAGATTAGGATAAGAGACATATTCAAGCAGAAGGACATGGAAAGATGTGCAGAGTATAAAATCAGCAAATGGCTTGCTACCAATAAACACATTTCAGATTATAAAAATATTTAATTAAAATCAAAAACTCATATAGAAGAAAACCATTTTGCAAGGTATTGATTTGAATTCCACAAAAATTAGAGATTAAAATATATAATAAACAAGACACTAGATTGCAATGGAAATTGTAAGTGCAACCAAGGTAATGACAATATTGTTCATCTATTAATGGGAATTGAATCCAGCACTGAGGGCTCAGAATCTAGAAAGGAGAGGAAGCTGCATCTGTTGGAGTAGGGGAATAACAGAGTGGAGCTGAAGGAGTAGATGACTGGAGTATTGGCTGTTTGGATTCGATTCCATTGAGAGAGAGAGCCTGATGGTTCACTGCGCTATTGGAGCTTAAGGTGCATTTTCTTTATTGTAAAGGTATGCCACTGTTGCCTAAGGGGAAGGGTGTTGGTGCTTTGAAATAAGAAAATACTACGCTCAGATGAGTGTTTTTCTCTGTTTTATTTTACAGATGGATCACTGTCCCGAAAATTGAATTATGGGAAAAGTGTGATGGTTCCGCAGGACTGGAAGAATTCAGAACAGCTGGGCAGTAAAGTCGGCAAAAGCTTTTGGTTCCCTTGCACAAGAGTCCAGAGATGGGAGCTATGTTTATCTTTCTCTGTTAGTCTAATGAGGATCCCTCCTTGATGAGTATGGTAAATTGCCTGTGGGGTGAAGGTTTTGAGGAAGGTAACTTTTTCTTGTGGATGACAGCCACCATTGTATGGTTGAGAAATGAAGAGGACAGGACCACATGGTTTGGCTGTTGTTGTTTTCAAGAGATTGTGATTCTCATGCATTTTTCTCTTTTTGGATGGGAACTCTGTTTTTGGAGAATGACTTCTGTAAACTACTAGAGTGCTTTTCTGAAGTTAAGATTACGTGCTCTCTATAAGGACTCTTTTTAGAGCTGTGGGAAGGCTGGAGCTATGTTTAGCTGTTTGGAATGGCTGAGAGTCTTAGCAAAGTGTTTACTCTGTTGCTGCAGTGTTTCAAGCAGGACTCGTTACCATACGTTTGGGTCACTGAATTATTTTATTAGAGCCACTATAGTTAAAACCTTCTTATTAATAGTTAAATTTAAAATTCTTGATAATTTGGGCTATTGTAGTTTCTAGGCCACTGAGCAACTAGCTAATATAGGTTCAAGTTTATTTCCTGGCCGGCTCGTCGGTATGCGGTTGAATTCATTGCGACGCGGCACCTGGGTTCAGGAACGGACCCAGCCGCCGGAGGGCCGGTCGGGGAGAAGGATCGAGCATCCGTGGACTGCCTCTTCTCCGGGGAGGGATGGGGTAGCATCCGGGCGATGGGGATTCCGAAGCGGAGGCCAGGAGCACCCATGCCTGCCAAAAAAAAGATTGTGAGGCGGGCAGACGCTGGAGCGCCATTGCATGACCCCGCCTCCCCGGAAAAGAGGAAAATGGACGGCTGCCGCCACTCCTCCATGAAGCCCAATGGCTGCTTTTTTATTAGCCCCCAGGCCAGTCCTCCACCACCACGGGTCTCTTGCAGGATGTCTCGCTTTCCATCCTGCAGCCCCACCGTGGGGTAAGCCATGGGGTATCGGAGGACCCGAGGCTGATGGGGGTGGAAGCCGCTTGCCCGCGGACTGGCTGGAACATTGGGTCGGCCGCAGCTAGGAAGGTGAAAAATGCAAATTTAAAAAAAAAAAAAAAAAAAAAAGAAGTTTATTTCCTATGAGAGCAGTTTAAACATATCTGGGTTGTACTCTAATGTTCCCATGTCAAGGGAGGGTGTTTTGGCTTGACACTACATGTTGTTGATTATGATTTGCTGCTTCTAGAAATTCTGACACAAAAATGTTATCAGAGTTAAATTGTGCATACTGGGACAGGACCTGTAGTTGCCCTACCCCATGTAGCCCTTGGGCTACTTAATGTCCTAAAATTGTCCTAAAATGTTCCAAAGTCAGTGATCTAGGGTCATAATAGACTTAATTGTAGCCTCTCTGGGAAGCCTGCCCAGAAGGAACTAATAGGTTGATCTAACTGGTCCACACCTTCTGAGAATTTTTAATGGACTATGAAAGTTCACTTGGGAGCTTAAGCAACAGGTTGGTAGAAAAGAGGACAGGAGTTATATTTTGTTTTTAACTGAAATATTTGAATAGTTTGTAAATGAAATTAGTTCTATGTGTTAAAAATTATTACCTTGAATTTGAACTGATACTTGGGCTGTGATATTGTAGGTTTGGGGATAGTTGTTTGGCAGGGAAATTAGAAGGTAATTTAAATGTGTTGTTTGCCTGGTGTTAGGGGGAAGGGACATTAGCTGAAATTAACTTGTCTTTAAACAGGAATTACTGTGGCTTTCATTGTTCACTTGGGAGCTTAAGCAACAGGTTGTAGAAAGAGGACAGGAGTTATATTTTGTTTTTAACTGAAATATTTGAATAGTTTGTAAGTGAAATTAGTTCTATGTGTTAAAATTATTACCTTGAATTTGAACTGATACTTGGGCTGTGATATTGTAGATTTGGGGATAGTTGTTTGGCAGGGAAAATTAGAAGGTAATTTAAATGTGTTGTTTGCCTGGTGTTAGGGGGAGGGGACATTAGCTGAAATTAACTTGTCTTTAAACAGGAATTACTGTGGCTTTCATTGTTCACTTGGGAGCTTAAGCAACAGGTTGGTAGAAAAGAGGACAGGAGTTATATTTTGTTTTAACTGAAATATTTGAATAGTTTGTAAGTGAAATTAGTTCTATGTGTTAAAATTATTACCTTGAATTTGAACTGATACTTGGGCCTGTATATTGTAGGTTTGGGGATAGTTGTTTGGCAGGAAAATTAGAAGGTAATTTAAATGTGTTGTTTGCCTGGTGTTTGGTAAGAGCCCTCCCACCACCCTGTTTTGTAGGCTTTCTTAAATACTGAAAAGCCACTGGGGTTGGGATTGAAGGGCTGAGTATTTCTGTTTGGGACTGAAATTTGAAGCAACAGGAGTTGGTGGGCCTGTGACATCATATGGTACCTGGTGTCTGCTTACACACACTGTTTGTGGACCGAACACATACTGGACTGTATGTGTTGTGAGAACTTGGGAACTTTGTTGGTGGGGTTGAAATTGGGTTTGTAATAACTACAGTCAGTATAGAGAGAAACTGTACTCAGGGAAAGGGACTGAGAAAAGGGTGTGCTATTATAAACAGAGGGGAAATCAGGGTGGCCATATTCCACCATGGCAGGCATCTTCGAAGGGGTTGTAGGCTGCACAGGCTGTGGGATGGCAATAATTCTAAATTGGGCCTGAGAGAGAGAGGCTGCCCACTCTGTAGACAGCTATCTTGTATCAGGAGTGAGGTATATTGGTTAAGGAGTAAGCTGTGGAGCTGTCCAAGGATAGGGGATGTGGATATGGGCAGCAGAAGGGTGGGGCTGAGGGGAGGCTGGGGCAACGCTCTGAAATTACAGGACATTATGCTACAGCAAGCAGAAGGGGGGATATTAGGGACAGAGGACCCTTAGATAGGGAAGTTGATGCTAAGGGGAAACCGTACAGGGTGAAAATTCTGAATTCAAGGAGACTGGAGGGGGAAGAGTCAGGAGGGGCTGTTGTGCGGAAGCCTAAAACAGCAGACTGTGGGAAGGAGCTCCTAAGGTGAACAGTGCAAGAGAGGAAGAAGAGGTCAGTTTAGAGATGCAGTCAGGGAAACTCGGGTTACTTGATGGAGGCTGACATAGAGTGTCACAATAAATTTGAGATACTAAGCATCCTAGAGGGAGAGGAAGGGGTTGGTGGAAATGAGGAAACTTATACAGAGGCCGGGAGGAGGGAGTCAGATACCCATAGGGCATCACAGACCAGCTATGGAAAGGATAGACATAGTCCCAGAGGGAGAAGGGGAAACATATATGTTAAGCAAATGGGGGAGATGCAACATATTCCAGACATGAGGGAGGAGAGCATGATTGGAGAGAAACTGGGAGACAAGGAGATGGGAGAGGAGCCCCCCTTCAGCAGGGAGGTCAGTACCAAGGATGGGGCCCTAGCTAAAGGGGACCAACAGAGAGCCTCTGGAGACAGGGGTACTATTACAAAGGGGGGGATGGTGGTGCGGGGGAAGGGGAAACCATCAGGGCCAGGATAAATGGTTCAGATAAGAGAGGGTTAAAGGGGACACCTATTCAGAGGGGGTTTGAGTTAAGTGGGCAAAATAGCAAGGGAGGCAGAAAGGGGAGGGTGACAAGGGGGTCTCTAATAAGGCAGGAAGACTCCCATGAAATTGCGATCATGAATAAAGTGGGGAGGGGGGCTGAGAGGGCATAGTGGAGGTAACCATAAGGATGATGGCGGTGTTAAGGTTCTGTTACTGGGAGACTCGATGATTAAGGGTATCCATTGGGAGGGACAGGGGGTGGATGCCATAGCCAGGTGAAGGTAGTGAGTATCTCTGGGCTGACAGTGCACAGAGCAAAGTTCATGGTGTATGAAATGGTTAGGATTGTGGAGGAAACCGGATCTCCTGGTGCATTTGGGAACTAATGAGCTAGGAGGAAATAGCATTATGGAAATCCAAGCAAGGTTCCAAGAACTTGCCAGAGTCTGTCGGGATAATGGATGCAACATTTCCTTTCGGAGATATTGCCAGTACCAAAGGCCTCAGTGGAGAAAAAATGAAGATCACAGAGGTTAATGAATGGCTCAGGAAGTGGGTGAAGAGAATGGGTTGGGGTGTTAGGGAACTGGAATGGAGTTTGGGAGGATAAGGGACTATATGCCAAGGACAGGTTTCATCTTGCCCATTAGGGAAGGAAGTCCTTAAACAGGGATGGCTGACTACATACAAGAAAGGTGGGGTTTTAAACTTGTAAGGGGAAGGGATAGGAGGGCTGACTAGAAGCCCTCCCTCCAGATGAGGGAGTAGCCTTGCCCAAGGGGGAGGGGAAACAGACTGGAGGTGGAGGTTTCAGGAGGAGCAGGGAGGATGGAAGTATAAGGAATCTGGGTGGGGTTCACAAAGAGGATCAGGGATAAGGGGTGGGGTTAGTGTTAGTTAATGCCAGGAGCTTGGGAAACAAGTTGCCAGAGTTCCAGGCCATGCTGTTCGAGGGGGTGGATGTGGTGGCAGTCACGAAACGTGGGCAACAAAACCATGACTGGGACCTAAATGCATGGGGGTACACTATGCTTAGGAAGGATAGAAAGGAGGGCAGAGGGGTGGAGTGGCTATGTTCATTAGAGATGACATAGAAATTGCTATGGTAGAAGAGGCAGAGGGAAACGTGGAGGCCTTATGGGTCACTCTACAGTCCTCCAGCAGGAGATAAGGTCAAGCTGGGAGTAGCATATAGGCCCCGGGATGAGTGATGTTCTAGAGGATGGCTTGTTGGACAACATCATTGCCCAGTGTGGTCCAAAAGGGGAAGGAGGGTGTTAATGGGGACTTTAATATGCCAGGTACAAACTGGGGAACCATGTCCTCTAAGGTGGCCAAGGAGCAGAGGCTGCTGGATGGCTTCCAGGATGTGTTCTTAACACAGCATGTGATGGAGCCCACAAGGGGGGCATGTCCTGGATGTGGTTCTGGCAGATGGGGATCTGGTAAGGGACATGGTTGTACAGGACCCCCTGACTGGGAGTGACCACAATACTGTCTGGTTTCAAATAAGCATTGGGGGTGGGGGGATGAGATCTAGGACACTGGCAGTGGACTTCAGGGGGGCAGACTTTATGGGCATGGGAAATATTCTCAAGGATCACTTGAAGGATTACCTCAACAACAAGTGTGGAAAGGAGATGGGAGGTCATAAATGGGGACTTCATGAGGCAGTCAGGATCTGCGCTAAGTTGAAACGTAAGGGAGCAAGGTCACATAAACCATGCTGGTGGTCCAGTGAGGTCCAGGTAGCAGTCAGAGAAAAGAAGGCGGCTTACAAAAAATATAAAACAACAAGAGGGGATAGGGATAAGGAAATGTACCAGCTTGCATCTAGAAAAGTCACCAGTATGGTGAGGGGAGCAAAGTCCAGTAAAGAGCAACGGCTGGCACAGGGGATACATGGAGGGGAAAAGGGGTTCTTCCGGTACATTGGGGAGCGGAGAAAAACTAAGGGCCATCTCAGCAGATTGAGATCAGAAGGAGGGTGGGTGGAAGAGGCAGGGACCAGGCAGAAGTATTTAACGAGTACTTTGCCTCTGTGTTCACTAGGGAGGGGATGGGATATCTACAAAGCAAGGCACAAAGGGATAGAAGGCAGGGAGTGGGATCAGGGAGCAACAGAAATGGAGCAAAGGGAGGGAAAGGTACCCAGGGTGTCACATCTGGATAAGGATAAAAGACCAGTAAGGTGGAGGGATGGATGATGCCATCCCGCCTAAAAGGGTGGTTTGCCCTCAAGGCCTAAAGAAAGACAAATCTCCTGGGCGGATGGCATTCATCCGAGGTACTATGGGAATTGGCGGACATACTGGCTGCACCCTATGGAGCTTTCAGCAGGTCACTTGAGACAGGGAGGGTACCTAGGGATTGGCGGTAGAGGCACATGTGGTACCAATCCATAAAGGGGGTCGAAGGAAGTACCAGGAAACTATAGACCCATCAGTTTAACCTCGGTGGTGGGAAAAATTAATGGAGAGTATACTAAAGGAACGATTGGGGGGTTTACTTGGAGGAGGTGGGAGGTCTGGATAGTCGGCAGCATGGATTTGTGCAGTAGATCATGTCAAACCAACCTTGTGGAGTTCTATGAATGGGTAACATCAGAACTGGACAGGGTAAGCCTGTGGATGTATTATTCTTGGACTTCAGCAAGGCTTGACTCTGTCCCCACAATGGTCTGGTGGAGAAACTGATGGGGTTAGGAGTAGGCCTTTGATGGTCAGATGGATTGAAAACTGGATAGCTGGACGCACTCAGAGAGTAGTGGTCTGTGGGGAGCTCTCGAACCTACAGAGGTTGGTAGTGGGGTACCACAGGGCTCGTCCTGGGTCCAATCCTGTTTAATGCATACATATCGGACATCAGGGATGGTATAGGTGAAATGAGTCTCTTCGTGGATGACTCCAAGATGGGAGCAGTAGTTGAGGGAGAAGAGGAGGTTGGCCTGCAAGGGACCTGGACACCCTGGAAAGCTGGGCTCACACATGGAAATTAAATTTCAATATCGCCAAGCAAGGTGTTGCATCTTGGTCGGGAAAACCCAAACAAAGGTACACCCTGGGAGAGGAGGTGCTGGAAGCCTCAACAGGGAAAAGACCTAGGGGTCATGGTGGATACATGTATGAATAACTTGAGCAGTGCAGGAGAGCAGCTAGTAAGGCAAACAGGATGTTGGGATGCATCGCAAGGGGATCACCTCATGAGCAAGGAAGTGATTCTGTCAGCTGTACAATGGACTGGTTAGACCACACCTGAGTACTGTGTACAGTACTGGAGACCACACTTGAAGAGGGACATACAACTCCTGGAGAGGGTACAGAGGAGGGCAACAAAGATGGCTACGAGGCTAGGGATTTGACTTACGAGGACAGACTTGAGGAGCTCTGCCTGTTTTCATTGGAGAGGAGAGACAGGGGGACATGATTGAGGTCTTCAAGTGCCTCAAGGAATAAATAGGGTAAACATGGATGGGATCTTTAGACTAAAGCAGGAGGTATCACCAGAGGACATGGTTTGAAGTTGGAAGGTGGAAGGGTGAGGGGAAAAGAGGAGGAGGTTTTCACTGAGAGGGTGGTGGACCCTTGGAATGCACTGCCTGGTGAGCTGGTTCAGAGATCCACAGTGGAGGGCTTCAAGAGAGGTGGGACAGACACAGAAAGTGGATGTATCAGATGATGGCCTGTCCCAGGGGGTGGGGATGGATGATAGGGGTTTCTGGAGCACAAGGGATGGGAGGGTCTCGGCACCCAACTAAGGATCTAGGTTCGAGCAGACTCGATAGACCATAAGGCCTAATCTGCTGGCAAATAGTATGTTAGTATGTTAGTACTTGGCATATCCAGAACTCCTATAGTAAACTGAGCTATGGTATTGTACTAAATGCTCTGAAACACAGTATGTATCAGAAAAGTAATAGAAAGCCAGTTGTAGTATTATAACACTGTGTTCACTGAGGGCTCTTTACTTGAATAGTGGGCATCTTTTGGTGTAATTCTGAAGGTCCAGGATAACTCCTTCACTGGTTAGACTAAAACAGATGTATAGAACAACCAGTTGCATAAAGTGGTCAAAGGAAATATATTTAACTGACAAGTATTTTAGAAGTGAAACCTAGTGGAGTTGGTATTATTTAATTATTCTTAATTTTTGTTAGAAATTATTGCATGCATTGTGATTTCATTGTGTAATTATTGTACAATTTGTAAAGACTTACAAAAGTTGAACAAATAAACAAACATCTATTAATAATATGTCTTATATATTAAAAGACAAGAATAGAAATATTGGGGCAGATCTTGGGACAAATGGAAGGAAGCTCCTAAATATTAACAGTGAAAAAAATTTAGAAATGGTCATATCTTTCTTAAAGATTGTTGGCTTACAAAAGTTACGCATAAAGGAAAAAGAAGATTGAATGTAAATGATATAAAAGGTAACTGGAAGCTAAAAATAAGATAATAATGTGTTAAGATAATTAAGAGGATAGTGTGATGATGTTAGATATATCCAGCTGTAGAAACACAAACAATGCGTAAGAGTACAATTAGTACTATTAAGAACGTATTGTATGAATAAGCAATATGTCAGCTCAAACAGGGTGGAATATAATGTATAAAAGGTGACTCAACAAAGTGTCAATGAATACAGTGCAATATCATTTTTAATTGTATGTGTATGTATATCTGTACGTGTAAATATTTATGAATGTAATTATGTATGCATATAATGTGTATTTAAATTGTAACAACTTAACTTGTTATACAATAAACTCTGATTACTGATTACAAGGCAAAGTGAAAATTGAACTACAGAAGATGGAAAGACTGGGGGTAATTGAAAAAGTGGAGAAACCCACGAGTTGGGTCAACTCAATGGTGGTTGTAGAAAAAACATACAAAGTAAGAATTTGCATAGATCCCAGAGATCTTAATACAGCAATTAAAAGGGAACACCACCCAATGAAAACAGTTGAAGAGGTTGTAGCCAAGCTAGCAGGGGCCAAAGTATTCACAATGTTAGATGCTGGGCATGTCTTCTGGCAAATTAAACTGGATGGGCCTAGCTTTCTGATCTAGTGATTTTAATACACCTATTGGGAGGTACAAGTTTAAGCATCTCCCCTTAGGGATTTGCTGAGCACCAGAAGTCTTACGAAAGAAAATTTCACATATTTTTGAAGGGCTGAAGGGCACATAGGTCGTTATGGGTGACATCCTAATATGGGCAGCTAATGAGCAAGAGCACAATGAGAGGTTACAGAATGTTCTACAAAGAGCCAGAGATAAGCATTTGTCTTTAAACCTAAAAAATCCAAAATCGGAATGTCAGAGGTCCAATATATCAGACACAAGTTAAATAACAACGGGCTGTTGGCAGACCCCGAGAAGATAAACACAATTACCCAGATGCCTGTTCCCCAAAATAAGAACTGACTTACAGAGATTTATGGGCATGGTAAACTACCTGGCAAAGTTCATTCCAAACCTATCAACTGTTAATAAGCCATTGAGAGAGTTACTAGAGAAAGAAACAGCATGGCACTGGGAGGAGCACCATCAACAGGTCTTTCAAAAATTGAAAACTGTTGTCACATCCCGCCCCACTCCCGCCCGGTTCTGGCCTACTATTATCTAAGGAAACCTGTTGAATTATTTGTTGATTCATCTTCAGAAGGGATGGGTACTTGTCTGCTGCAAGATGGCAGGCCTATTGCTTTTGCTTCCAGATCACTGAATAAAGCTGAGAGAAACTATGCATAAATTAAAAAGGAAATGCTAGCTATTGTGTTTGGCTGTTCAAAATTCCACCAATATATTTATGGCAGACCAAGGATCCATGTTGAATCAGACCACGAGCCCCTGTAAAGCATTTTCAATAAACCACCAGCCACAGCCCCACTGATAATTCAATGCATGATGCTAAAACTGCAAAGGAATGATTTGTGAGTACAGTACAAAGTGTTTAAAGAACTTCATATAGCAGATGCCCTGAGTAGGGCTGTGAGAGAAAATGCTGTGCCAGAAACTGAACTAGACAAATGTGAAGTTCACACAGTGGACTATATTCCTATCAGTGATGAAAAACTTAAATTGTTTCAGCAAGAGACTGACAAAGATTCAACATTGGTCAAGTTGAGAGAGACTGTTGTGAATGGGTGGCCCCAGGAGTAAACATCAATGCATCCCGACATAAGGCACTACTGGCAGTTCAGAGATGAAATATTGATGGAAAATTGACTTTTGCAGAAGGGGAAAAGACTGATAGTCTGCACATCACTGAAACCAGATATGTTAACCAGATTACAGAGCAGCCACTTGGGCACTGAAAAAATGAAAGGGCAGGGCCAGAGATCCTTTATTCTGGCCAGGAATGAACGGTCTGATTAGTGACATGTTGGGCAGTGTGGCATTTGCAACCAGTTCAGAAAAGCACAATCTAGAAAGCTGCTGCAGCCACATGAGATACCAGAGAGACCTGGGCAAAAGTTTGGGCTGACCTATTTGAGTTTGAAAGGGAATATTATCTGGCAATGGTTGATTATTACTCCAAATTCTGTTCATTGAGATATTCAAGTTGCAAAATACAAGTGAAATGGTGATTAACCATATTAAATCACAATGTGCAAGACATGGTATCCAATAAATACTTGTAACAGATAATGGCCCGCAATTTGCCAGCATTGAATTCAGAGACTTTCAATGAAAGTATGAGTTTAAACATGTGGTGTCTGCACTAAGATACCCCCAGAGCAATGGCATGATAGAATGAGCCTTTCAAACAATAAAGAGACTGTTAAAGAACACAAGTTGTCAAGATCTTTACTTAGCATTCTTGGAATTGAGAAATACCCCACTGGAGGGGCTAGGTTCACCAGCAGAGCTGCTTATGTGCTGCAGAACCAGAACTTTAATGCCTACCAGATCTGAGCTACTTAAACCAAAAGTGCCAGAAGTTGATGTGTGAGCTACATTGCGAGGGACTCAAGAAAAACAAAATTCTTATTACAATTTGCATACCCAATCACTCCCAGCCTTACAGCCAGGATAGCCTGTTCATTTGCGGACACCTGAGAATACCTAGAACCTTGCAGTTGTGGAATGCCGTGCTGAAGAGCCACGCTTCTATGTGGTCCAAGCAAATGATAAATTGCATCAAAGAAACAGGAGGGACTTTTTCTTAACCCCTGAGCCACGCTGCTCCTGTGGCCCACAAAAACTAGCACATCCAAGGAGAAGAAGAGAGCTGGATGACATGATGGAGGACGATGGGATCCCAGAGGTGCCTGCATCGGAGGTCCCTCCACAAGTGACACCAGGGCAGTTACAAAGTGAGTCTGTGGAGTCGGACCCATCCCTGAGCAGTCAGGACCAACTGACTGGTACCAGCTCCAGCTCGAGAATTAGCCATGTCAGTGGAAGGGAGATCTGAAGACCCGACTGGCATCATGGCTACATAGACTCACAAAAACTTTGAGCTACATAGAACTTCAAACATTTTATGTTTGGGGGGTAAAGTTTAATTGAAAAGGGAGATGTAAGGAAGTTAATTAGCATACGTGATTTGCATATGCCCTGCTAATGTGCATGAGCTAGCCTATATATATAAACCCTTATCTGGCAGGCAGTAGCCCATGCTTTCCGCAGTTTGTTCTAAGTGTTATACAGTACAGTAAACCTATCAGCTCACTCCATGTTAGTGTCTGCATGATTATTACAAGTGTGACCTTCAGCTGTCAATACAGTGGCAGGGAGGACTACCAGGAGGAGCCCTGCCTGCACTTTAAAAGGTGTCTTCCACCAAGTGTTCATTCACGCAGCAGGCCATAGCATAAAACAGGACCATAAAGGTGTCACTCTTGGGGCATTTGTATGGGGTAGCAGTTGGCAGGAGATGCTGCCCTTCTAATGTGAGCCTTTTATCCCAGTAGTACTCATATGTATAGTGAGAGAGAGAGAGAGAGAGAGAGAGAGAGAGGCATATACAGTTTGTCAGTACCTCATTAGCAAAGTGTATATGGCTAGCTAATGGTTTGATACCTGCTGCACCATATTAAGGGACAATGCTCACTATATAGCTTCAAAATGTATTCATATGGATACCACTGTGTGCCCTGAAGTATAAAATATGTGCATTGCAAATTTATTGTATGCCCTTCAGTATGACAATCCAAAATAGTGCTACCTTAGGTATTTGCCTACTCCTAACTGATCGCTTCCTTGGAGGACTAACAACAAGCTTATGATGTATCCCACAGTGATTGTACAAAGTCTCCTGTCCTGTTGGTTAAGTAGTATCCACATGAATACATTTTGAAGCTATATAGTGAGCCTGTCCCTTGACAAGGTGCAGCAGATATCAAACCTTCAGTCTTATACACTTTGCTGATGAAGTACTCATATTACTTAAATATTTGCAAGTTTCTTCTTTCTGTCTGCCATGTTACCAATATGCTTTTGTTCTAATCTTATTGTACTCTAGTTTTCCATATCCTTGTTAATTGCCATCTCATTATGCAAGCCTTGCCAATGCACCAAAACTGTATTGTATACTTACTGTATATGTTCTGCTAAACCCTCCCTGTTATGTTCTGCGCCCCTGGGTCACACCTGGAAACAAGACTCGGCTCAGTGTGCCTATCCTGAGAACCAATATTTTAAATAAATAAAAATAAAATGCAATCACACCTATGTTTCCTGGCACATACACTCTAAAACCGTAATGTGGATAGCTGTTTATCCAAAGACAGTCACCTGGTGCCAGCACTCATTCATCTCTATAATTGTACATAATCATTGCATTAGTCTGGCCTCTTATCCATTTACACCACACAGGTGATGTTAAATTAAATCTTGGCCCTCATCCTTTACCTGCACCTTACTTTGTCCAACCTCCTTGGCTCAGTAACACAGGCCTTATGATTGCAGGTAAGTATTAGGAGTCTCATAGGAAACATTAATTATTAGCATAGTCTTCCTCACTCTATGATCCAAATACTGTAAAACTATTTTCACACAAAGTAATTTTAGCATAAACCTAAGTGCAGCCATAATTGGCAAGTTTAATTTACCATTAAACATTTGTGACACATTCACTATAATGGAAAAGTGCTAATGGTACTCACTAGTGCTAATTAATTTTAGAGCAAATTAGTGCTTTACAAAAATAGCAAAATGTATTTGATGGTAAAAATTTCAAGTTTTACAATATCCTGGGTATCAGCAAGACCTAGTTAAATCCTTCTATTTCTGATACTATGTGCTCTGTCATAGGTTACAACTTCATCAAAAGAGACCATCTCACCTCTAAAAGAGGGGGAGGACTTATAAAGAGGAGGGGGACTTATATTCTTGAGGTGTCACTAAACCTTAGTGACTTCATGCATACTTCTACACCTATATCTACCCTTGAATTTTGTCCTTCTGTCTTGTTCCTGGGGAATGTAAAGGAGCTGTACTTCATCTGCATATGTAATCATCAAACTGAAGATATTCATTCTTTCTTCTGTACTTGACTTATTGTGGCTGTCCTTTAGAATAATTATAAAATGGACTTCAGAAATCCAGCAATCCGATTGGCTAGAACATCTTCTGAGCCATGTCATTATCAGAAGATATAGTAGCCAACCGACACTAACTTTCTTTGCCTGGCCCCATAACACCAATGTATCAGTGAACTGTGCCAACTGTAAACAAAAAAAATGTACAGTGGCACAGCTCACCTCGCAGTAACGAGAAACAACACTTCCATCAAGGCAGCTGTCAACCTCTAAACTGGCAAACAGACTGACAGGAAAACTACTTCTTAACATAAAAAGCTTCCACAACATCATATCACTGTACCACCTTTACAGAAAATCCTGTCAGTGCTGGATACACAGATCATCTCTCCTGCTGCAGCTCCACAGCTAGCATACAGCCAAAGTAAAAGCACTGCAACCAAGACAGAACATAGAAGCATAGAAACATAGAAGTTGATGGCATATTAGGACCACAAGGCCCATCCAATCTACCCATTTTTTCTACCTTACGAATGTGCTATATGCCTTTACTCTGTCAATGGCCTATTTATTCATACTTATGTGTATTCTTCTCTTATGCTTATACCATGCCCATTTGAAGCCCTGCACTGTATTCATATCCACCACTTCCAGAGGTAGGCCATTTTAAGCATCCACCACCCTTTCTGTGAAAAATAACTTTCTCACATTAGCCCTTAATTGGCCTCCCTCTAATCTCAATGCTGTGTCCTCTTGTCCTGCTATTTTTCTTATACTGAAACATGTTAGACTCTTTTCACCTTGGTAATGCCCTTAAGAAATTTGAATATTTCGATCATATCACCACTCTCCATCCTTTACTCTAGGGTATATATATTGAGCTCCATTAATCTGTCCTCATATGTTTTCTGATGCAGTCCCTACACCATTTTGGTTGCCTTTCTCTGGACTGTCTCCATTTTGCTAATGTCCTTGTGCAGGCATGGCCTCCAGTGTTGCACACAGTACTCCAGATGGGGCCTAACCAGCATCTTGTAAAGAGGGATTATTACCTCCCTCTTACGACTTGTATTACCTCTACTAATACGCTCCAACATCCCTCTAGCCTTACCTACTGCTTTAGTGGTCTGCTTGGGTGATTTCAGGCCATCTGTGACAATGATGCCCAAGTCTCTTTCTTCCCTTGTGATTGCCAGCAACTCCCCTCCCAACCTATAGGTGGCTTCAGGGTTTCTCTTCTCTATGTGCATGATCTTGCACTTCTTTGCGTTAAATCCCAGTTGCCACTCTTCAGACCATTTTGCCAGTTTTTCAAGGTCTCTTCTCATTCTGCCCACACTCATCATATTCAAAGCATCCCCCCTTGCTGTTTGGCAGTAAATGATTAAAATAATGAAATATAAATTTGTTGTACCAAACAGTGGCTCAGTTCTCTCACCTGAATTCCTTAGATCTCTGTCCTGCTGCTACCATTCTCACTACTGATGCTACAAACTGCTGGTTTGTTTCCTAACCTGTGTCCAGTAGCACCCCTCGGTCTGTTGATGTGCAGTCCTCACTGGCAGTCCTCTGTAATCCTCTTTCTCTGAAACAGTAACTTTGTTCCCCATGGCATAAGTACAATACCACTGTAATTTCAGAAATGTGACTCAGGTAACTGCTGTCTACAGTGGCCAGTAAGGGACAGGCTCGCTCCCAATACTGCTGGTGACTTCACTACCTATGTTTAAAAAAAGAAACCTCAATAAAAAAGCAAACAAAATAGGCACTCTTTATTTCTGACACTCTTTATTTGTAACTCTGGCTATGGGGGCGGGGGGGACTGAGACACAGCAACATCAGCAGACCGGGTCAGTCTCAACGAAACGACCAGCTCTCATCATTTAAATAAAGGAAAAACTCCAAAAAAACACAATGTGAGAAGGAGATCTAAAGTAGTAAAAACAACAGTGACACACAGATAACCTGGGGAACACTTTGAGACCCTGTACTGCCAATGAAACACTTCTTTAAATGACTTAATAGGGGGACTATTTTTTAGTATTTGAGGTATTGAAACCTTGTTTTTTAATGTTTTTGATTTTTGTATGTTTTTTGTTTTTACCTATTGAATAATTAGTTGTGGGTCCCATTTTATAAGAGCAATAACACATGATGAGGTGTGGGTTATCTCCTCATAACAGCAGGCCCAGGTGCATAAGGCACTTGGCACAAGTGTCTCATGCCTTATAACACACCTGGGCATGCTGTTATCAGGAGATAAACCACACCTTGTCGTGTGTTATTGCTGCTGAAATGATCCTTATTGGGCTCTTTCATATCAGCTGGCTTGGTAGTAAGGCAAAATATCCTGACTCTCGTTAATGCATACTAAACATCGCACAAACAAACTCGTGAAATAACCTACCTGTTTATCAAATAATGGAACACGTTCTATGCTAATGTAACCCCCCTATAAATGGGGGTTCCTAGAAGTCTTCCCGGAGCTTGCCTAAATGCTCCATGCTGGTTGGTGTTCGGCGTAAGGCTAAATGTGGGGGGTGTGAGTGCTTTTAAAGCCTCCAGTACTGTCTCTTTAAGAGCTGCCTGTTCACAGGCTTTAGTGGTTCAAATGAAGGACTGGGCTTCTCTGTTTGAATCCCACCCTGGATTGCTGTCTGATCGCTCCGTTTCTGCAGTCGCTAGGAGCACTAAGGGAGCCCATCTGAAAGATGTAGTTGTTCCCTTTAGGAACATGTATAGTGTTGGTGAAATTGCAGTTTACCTAACTCCCTTTTATTGCAGCTGGGACTTTACGTTGTGCCCCTCCATATTGGACCTGGACTGTGTGGAAGGGGGTCCAATAGCAGCTAAGGGGCACTGGAAATGGAGTGGAGGTGACCAACCTGGAATCAGGACTCTGGCTGGAGCCAGATGACCAATGGAGGCACCGCTTGTAGTTTTGGAAGTGGCATTATGGGCCATGGCGCCTTTTCGCACCACTGAGGGCCAGACTAAGTGAATGGCATGTGTAACCAGCCAATGGAATCGGGTAGCACCCGAGCTGCAAGGATTGCTCCATGCTGTTTGGGGCAGATGCTTTGTGACTATGAAGGAGAACGGAGCTCTGAGCTCCTGTGCCATTGAGTGTTCGTGCGGGAAGCGCGTGAAAGGCCTGAGGCGGCCATTTGTATTGCCAGCACTCCACGGATTAAATCCGCAGGCTTGCAGTCAGAGGAGGCTGTGTACAAGCACAGCTACCTACCAGGCTTCACCTGAAGAGGACTGGAGAATCTGCTGACTCGCGCTCGGTCTGTCAGGACATTAAAGCTTCAGTGAAATGCCCGCATAGCTGTGAGTTTGTTCGGGTCCTGGAAGCAGCTGCCTGGTATGGTATCCCTCTGTTGTTTCCATATAAATGTGTGAGGAGGCCGTTGAAGCTCAGGTTCAGCCCTGCAAGTGGTGAAAGAGTGGTTCTCTGCTGGAGTTGTGAGTACTGGATCAGGGTAGCTCCCTGTTAAAGCTTATAAACAAATGCAAAAATCATTTTGTTGTATTGCTGACTGCACTAATTGAGTTTCTGGCTCCATTTGATCTGCTCAGCAATTAAATGCTCGCTTGTGTCAGGGCCCCAACCAGCTGCATTGAGGAACTAGCCATTAGGGCTTGGGTACCCATAGACAGTAATTAATAGGTTAGGCCTGTGCACAGAGCCATAGGTAGATTTTCATATACTGAAGTGGTAAGCTAATCAACCTGATTTCCCCCGGTCCTTGTTATCTCCCCTCAAAAAATCAGATTGCTTGTTTTGCAAAAGTACACTGGCTAGTCTGTGTATTAATGGTGAAATATTGCCCAGTGAATGTGGTGTAACTGTACCTTACTTTCCAGGGGGTCCCCGGAGTGAGCTGACTGGTTCAAGCCGGGGGATAAGTGTATATGGTAAGGACCACTGAAATTGAACTGCGTGGGCCACTAGTGGGAAGAAAGGGGGGTTGCAGCAACCCAGAGGGCTGTGACCGAGTCAACCTCGACTGTTCTAACCCCAACCTCTAGGTGGAGGCACCCGCCAATGGATCTGGGCCCCTCACCCTGCTACATTTAGGCCAGGCAGGGGTAGTAGCCCTTAGGATAGCACCCCCTGGGGTTACACTAATAGACTGGATTCTCACTAACTGTAAAGAAAGAATCAGTTGTAATGGTGTTCTACAGTACCTGATGCAGTTAGTGACCACTCCCCAGTCTACTGCATCTGGAGGGCAAAATCACCTGAAGTGCCCCTAAAATAATTAAATGAAGGCACTAGTCTATGCTCAGTACTAACAGCTTTCTATCTCAGCTAAATAAACTTACAGTAACTGTTTAGGCCTCAGACATACCTCTTATGTTAATGTTGCACTGTCCCATTTTATTACCATCCAAACTAGTGATTCCCAATAACAAGCATGTTCCACTTGTTAAAAGGAGGGTGAGAAGCACAACTACCAAATGGCTGAGTGGGGAACTATTATCTCTGCTTAAGGCCTGGGATAAATGTTGGGCAAAATTTAAAGTTACTGCTTTACAGTCGGATTTGCAGTTTCATAGATGCTTAAGAAATGAGTACAGAAAGGAAATACGCATTACCAAAAGCTCTTACTGCAGGAATCTTCTTAGCACACCTGCTGGAGATTCACATTGTTTCTGGAAATGTATCAAACAGAGAATGGGTCTGAATCCTAATGGTACTCTCCATGATATGAAAAAAGGGCACAAATTGCAATAATCCACTCGCCATCACTAATACCTTCACTGCCTGCTTCTCTGACCTATCTGGTTTTATTAACATCCATATATCTCCCCAAGTCTCCTTTGACTTCTGATCCCTTTCTGCCTCCTCTACCTACTGGAACTAACCTCCCCATTTTTAATCTCAGGACTATTAAAAGTGCTGAAGTTTTTAAACTGCTAAATGGTATACCCCCCCCCCCCCAACAAAAGTGCAGGTTCAGATAGCATAGAGCCCAGACTGCTAAAGATTTTCTTCACCTATTACCAGACTTTTCATTCTATCCCTATCCACAGGCATGGTACCTGACATCTGGATACAGTGCATCCCACTTTAATGCATACCCTTGGGATGGAAGAAGAGTATGCGTTTAAGCGGGCTATGCGATTATGCTGTCCTGGATACATTGTATTGTGCGACTTTTTTTTTTTTACTGCGTATATATAGAGTTGCATGTTTTAAATTACTGGTGTGCTGTTACGGGTGTTCTTATGTATGAAACCCACATTCTTACAGTTTTATAGCCTCTGGTTAATGATTTAGGATTTTTAATTAGATATAAAATATTTATTTTTTGTTTATTGGATGGAGGGTAGCTTGTCAAAATGTGCTTGCATGAAGCCGACCCACTGGCGCAGCGGTAGGGTTACTGCTCATGGTGCCAGCAACCCGGGTTCGGGAACGGACTCGGGCAGCTGGAGGGCTGGCCGAGGGGAGAAGGACTGAGCACCCAGAGGCTGCTCTCCTACTCTGGGTGGGGTGGGATGTGGGTCCCGCTGCGACACTGCCACCTGGGTGACCACGGGTGGAGGTGCAGCAAGGACTGCAAGTAGCAGGGAAGGAGGATGTCTTCCAGGAGCTGGAGCGTTAACGTGCTGTGACGTGCGTCGCACCTATGCTCTCCTTGCGTGCATACATCCTATGGGGATGGGTGAAAAAGGAAAATACCCTTTGGTGCTCCCTGTAGATGGAGCTTCAGACCCTGATCCCAGGGCCTCTGCCGGCATGGGTGATGGATCCCTGACGAAATCACAGACGTTCGGGGTGGTGGAAAGGGAGGCCCTACCTGGGGGTCAAAACTGAGGCAGCGTGGGGGGATGACTGCACCCGATGTCATCAGATGAGCAGGGATGCACAAGGCCGTTGAAGACTCCTGAAGGTGAGGAAGTACCGGGATGAGAAGAGGGCTTAAAAAGAAAATATAAAAAAAAAAAAAAATGTGCTTGCATGTGCTTATGACTTTGTGCTTCTTGGCTGTGCTTTCTGGTGACTTATTGCACCTGGTAGGATGGGTCAATTGTGAAACTGTGCTTTCTTTTGTGACTTGTGGGACTTAGTGCTTCTGTTAAAACAACTTTATTTAAAACAATTAAAACAACCAGCTTTGTTTAATAAAGATTTCTGTAATTTTACTTTGCTGACTTTTCCTAGTTGCTGCTGACATGCAGAAATCTTCAATGTGGAAGAAAGCGATAAAAGTTTTCATCACAGACTGCATTCATCTCATTGTACCCCTGCAGTTTACTGAGGCATTGCTGCACCACTGAATTTGTCGGCATCAAGACTTCTGTTTCTTCCTCCTGCTCGTCGTCTTTCTGTTCCTGTAGCTGAAGAACCTGTTTGCCGATTTCAGAGTCACTAATTTTGCCAAAGCAGGGCACTGAGTCATTGATGTCCACAAATGCATTAAATTCCTTGGCAGTCATGTTTTCAGGGAAACTTAGCTGTATCTTTGTTTCGGGCTTTGCAGACGGTGTTTCTTTATGGAACTCAGCCTTTCTGTAACAGTTTTGAATTGTCTCACACTTAAATTCTCCACACAACTGACATAACACATGAATAGCATCAAGAATGTTAACTTTTTGGCTTGCTCATTCACTGAAATGGTAGCCCCACTGTCAAAGGAGGTAAGAATCCTATCTAATATGCACCGCCTGTAAAGCCTTTTTAAATTCTTAATTATAGCCATGTCCATGGGCTGAATCAATGACACCATGTAGGGAGGCAGCAAAACTACAGTGAAGTTACAGAGCTGTAAGAGGGGTGTTACAGTTGTCCAGTAGGAGGATGATTTTCCCGTGTTTGTGCCCCATCTCCCTATCAAAGTTTTTTGCCCACTCAGTAAACAGTAATGCTGTCATCCATACATTTTGATTAGCCCTGTAAGTTACAAGAAAACATTGGACATCAATGTCTTTAAAACATCTGGGCTTCAAACTCTTCCCTATGACCATTAACTTGTGCTTATCACTGCCGTCCATGTTTGCACATGTAAGGACAGTGATGCGCTCTTCAGCTTTTTTACTCCCAGAAATAGAATCCTTTTTGAAAGTAAGTGTCCCATCAGGTGTAGCCCTGTAATAATGTCAGTTTCATCAGCATTGTAAACATCTTTGGATTGAAATTTGGCCAAAATGGTAGGGAGCACTGTCTGCGCCCAATTATCTGCCCCTGCTGTGTTGGCATATTTTTTTCTCTCCATGTGCCTTCTTAAACATAATTTTGTGCTACTGTTTAAAGCAGCACAACAACCCATTGCTTGGTTCAGACTCATGTTTCCCCAAGAACTCTGCAAGCTTTTTAGCTTTGGCATGCATTAGGGGTCTGGAGACAGGTATATCAGAGCCACTAGCATTCTCAAACCAACACAGTAAAGCATCCTCCAATGCTGAGTCCTTACCCTCCCTTTTACTTTTCCTGCTCATGTTTGAATTGCTTTGGAATTCAGCTCTAATTGTATCTTTGTTCTTCTGCAGATAACTCACATGAGACTGAGAAATCCCCCATTGTCTCAGAACTTGACTGTGTAGCCCCAGGCAAGTCTGAGGCCCTGTCCACACTATGCCTCTGTAACGTTACAGAGTGCCCAAACTGTTACTGCAACTGTTTGGTTTACACCTGTAGCAACGTTACAGAAGGCTATTCTTCGTTGTTGAAACCACATATGAGGTGGTTTCAACAACGGTTATGAAACCGGTCCTGTCTCAGTAACGTTACCAGCAGTAGTGTGGACGGGTGGTAATGGTCCTCTGCAGGGCCCGTAGTGCAGCGCGAACTGCATTGTGGAATTGGGCACCATGGTAACGGTCTCCCAGTTCCCAAGGTGTGAACTGGCGGTACCGGTCTCATACCGGTCACTGCTACAGTGTGGATACACTGTACCGCTCCCTGGCTGTAACAGTTTCTGTCCGTTACGGGGTCTGAGCGGTGTAGTGTGGACAGGGCCTAAATCATCCAGCACAGCAGTCTTGTCGGCATAGGTTAACTCTTTATTCTTTGGGCAGGGGGAAACAGGACAGGAGTTTGATGTGGTCATTGTAAGCATCTAGAAGGCTGATCAGCACACAGTGCTTAAACAGCACAAGCAATTAAGGGTGCTAACTATCTATTAAGGTGCAGAAGTACCTTAGTGCTGTAATTACACCTGCAATGCTTTAACATGCTAACATGGTCATTCAGTGCCTCAAACACATTCAGTCAGTCACAGACTGGCCATTAAGGCATACAAAACACTGTCTTGGGTCAAAAAAAAGTATGCATTGAAACAGGCTGTATTATGCATATAACAGGGCTTTTTAACACTGATGGTATTGTAAATATTGTAAATAAATTGGGACTCTGAAATTTTATACATTAAAGTGGTCTATGCGTTTAAGAGGTATGCATTTAAGTGGGCTTGACTGTACATATATATATAGATAGACATATATATCTATCTATATATATATATATTATCTATATATATATATATATATATATATATATATATATATATATATATATATATATATATATATATATATATATATATATATATATTTATTTGAGCATTTCTTGCTAGGAAAGACACACTAAGCCAATGCTCATTTTGAGGTGTAACCTGGGGGAAAGGGGTTGGAAGTACAATAATAAAGCATATACAACATGGATGGAAGTGTACAAAGTAAAGTGCTAGCAGTGTACAATTTAACATGGTACAAGGGCAATAACAATAAAAGAAGCAAGTGCAATGAGCAGCTTTGATATGCAAATAAAGAGACCAAAGCAGGTAGAACAAGCATTTGTCAACGCCAAGTATTGCTTGCTGTCATTAGCAGTGGAAGTGCAGGAGTTAGACAGATGCAGTATAGGAATGGCAGTGAAGTACTGAACTGACGCCAGCTCCACCTCCACCCTGCAGAGATGTACAGGCATTGGGGTGTGCCTTTGGGTCATCACCCATAATGGTCATGACATTTCACCTCACCCTACCCTGCAGACACAAGTGTTGAGGTGTGCTTTGAAGTGTTCGGGCTTTACACACACCTCATTCCATAAGGAAATACACTGAAATGGGTACAGTATAGGAGAATGGGGTGAACTCTGAGACCAAATGGTCCAAGGCACACCTAGATGCCTGCCACTGGCTGCAGGGTGGGGGTAGAATGGGATGACCCCTGATGCCTGTCAGCCCCTACAGGGTAGGGCATTATGGTCCAAAACCCTAACACTCTAGGTGTTTCTTGGTATTGTATTTTTACTCCAAGTTTTCAACATGGGCTTTTTGTGATCTCACCGCATGAACAGTGACACTATCAGTTTGTTAGCCAAAAGGTGATTTAGCAAAGCAACTGCGCCATTTGGAGCCACAGGTTGCGAAAACACATTTTGAACTGGATGTGAAAAATGACAGCTGTATTGTTCATGAGGTGGTGTAAAAATGGCAATGTTGAAAATCTGGAATGAAAATATGAAAAGAAAAAAAATGGTGAAGTCATGAGTGTCCACAGAAATTGTGCAATGCACACCCATAATGTAATTAGTTTTGGGATTTTTTGCAGCAGATTTTCAACATAGGCATTTTGGGACCTCCACTCATGAACAGTGTCACTGTGATTTTCTTAATCTATCCCAAACACTGATTTCCCACAGTGACTGTGCTATTCTGCACTGGAATTACGAAAACACATTTTGGCCAGGGTGTGAAAAATGACAGCTGTACTGTTCATAAGAAGGAGTGGAAAAATGCCAATGTTGAAAATCTGGACTGAAAAGATTACGAATTCGTGAACTTACAAGGGTGCATGGAAATTGCACAATGCACACTCATAACACAGTTATTTTATGGACTTTTGTCACCATGTTTTCAACATAGTCAGTTTAAGACCTCTGCTCATGAACAGTGTCACTGTGATTTTCTTAATCTGTCCCAAACATTGATTTCGCACACTGACCATGCCACTGTGCGCTACATGAGTGAAAACACATTTTGGGTGAGATGTGAAAAATGACAGTTGTACTGTTCATAAGAAGATGTGGTAAAATGGCAATGCTGAAAATCTGGAGTGAAAATATTAAAATGCTCAAAGTTACTAGCGTGCGTAGGAACTATGCAACACACGCTCGTAAAACAGTCATTTTGGGGAATTATTTCACCAAATTTTCAGCATAGGGTTTTTGGGGGCCTACCTCATGAACAGTGTCACTGTGATATTCTTACTCTGTCCTGAACATTGATTTCACACACCGACCATGCTATTGTGCACTACATGTGCAAAAAAACATTCCAGGCGAGCTGTGAAAAATGACAGCTGTACTGTTCATAAGAAGGAGTGATAAAATGGCAATGTTGAAAATCTGGAGTGAAAATATTAAAAATGCTCAAAGTTACAAGCATGTGTAGGAACTACGCAATGTAAGCTCGTAAAGTGGTAATTTTGGGGGAATTTTTTACCAAATTTTCAACATAGGGTTTTTGGGAGCCTCTCTCGTGAACTGTCGTTTTGTTAATCGGTCCCAAAAGGTGGTTCGGCACAGTGACCAAGAAATCACCTTTCGGGACCAAATAACAAAATGACAATGACTGAATTCATGAGGTGGGGTCCCAAGAACCCCATGTTGAAAATTTGGTGAAAAAATTCCTCAAAATGGCTGAGATATGCACAAAAGGTGAAAAAAAAACATTTATGCCACTATACAGCTTACTGGTATTTCTTCAGTTTGCGGTCGGCTTTGAAGAGTGCAGACATGTTCCCAGTCCACCGAAGGTCATCGTGCCAGGCTCTGTAAGTATGGGGTAAGGGGGGGTGTGGGGAGTTGAGGTACATGCAGAGGGTGGAGTGCGGGTTGGGGAGGACCACCTGAATCTATGAGGGACTGTTTTCTAGTTCTGGGTTTATTAAAAAAAAAAAATACTCTTGGGAAGGTTTTTTTTTGCAGGGAGTTTAATTTTGGCATGTTGGTGGGCTCCCAGCATGCCACCTGAGTGTTTGGGTGGGGCTGTAGCCTATGTGGGGATTGGGCACCCTACCGGCACGTACTCAAGTGCTGCCAAGGGAACAAGAGCTGAGGAGGATTGGGCACCCCCGGCACAAAAGAAATTGGGGGAGCATTATGCTGACGGGGAGTGGGCTCCCCCATTGGCAAAATTACCAGGAAGGGAGCATGCTGACAGGGGGATTGGGCACCCCTGTTGGCACATATAAGTGCAGGGGGTGGTAAGGGCCGAGGGGGATTGGGCACCCCTCGGCACACAACAAATGTGGGAGGGGAGACATTATGCTGATGGGGAGTGGGCTCCCCCATTGGACAAATTGAACTGGAAGGGGGCATGCTGACAGGGGTATTGGGCACCCTGTCGGCTTTTTTTTTTAATTGAAATGTTTCACCAGGAAGGCACACTGAATGGCAAGCAGCAGCTTTCCATCGGCTTCCTGGGGACTGTGAGAGGCCGACGGATAAGCCATCACCATGGGAACACAGCACAATGGAGCTGTGTAATTGGCTGCTGCAGTCAGGGAGTCCCTGCAGCAAAAACAGCTGATTGCATAGTGATGGGGCACTCCCTGATTGCAGTGGCTCAGTTTTTTTGATCTAGTGGCCTGCTTATTAACTGCCAGTGATCAACAGCATGCTCCTCTATTGGCCGAGGCAGAGACCAGCCCCTGAATGGGCTGCTGCCATTTGGCACAACACTGCCATGCCTCCACAACCTGCTTGTGAAGGAAACCTGATTCAATATGTTTCTTGCACATGCGTGCAAGCAACACAAAAAAGGCAGTGCAGTAGTTGTCTGTAGGAGACTAATGCAGACAGAGGTAGAACCAGGATGGGGCCCAACAACAGGGATGGTAAGAGCTCCGAAAGGGTGGGTCAGGTAGAGGGCTGGCAGGAACGTGGGGGCAGGGAGGAGTTTTAGCTGGTACCTAAGGGAGTGGGGGAGGAGAAGAGATGGAGACAGGAATGGAGAAGGATCCATAGGGAGGTAAGGTGATAGGAGAAGTCTGACTGCACAGCAGAGAAGTGAGGGTGGGGACAGGAAAAGGTGCAAGGATCCTTGGGGCAGAGGGAGTGTGAGACAGAGGGAACAGCAGAGAGGAGTGATGATAAGCAAGAGGACAGAGGCCCAAAAAATAATTTGGAGATAAAGGAGATGCAGTGGAACTAGCAATGTGAGGGTACGGGGAGGATGGATAGGGAGGAATAGAGGGAGTTGTGATGAGTTCAGGGGGGGAGTGGTTAGTAGCAAAGTAGTGGAAGGCATTACAGAAGGTGTCCAGCCTGGCAAGGGAGAAGGAGCCGGAAGTGCCATAGGCCACATCTGCAAAGTTGAAGACCGTGAGAGCCATTTCAGTAACCAGCTTTCAGCAGGTGTGGGGAAACAAGCAGTCTTTGTTTTAGAACAAGGCACCAAGGTTGGGGTGGAGCTTGGAGAGGATGGTATTGATGTCAACAGAGAAGTCAAACCTATTATCTAGCCACACACCAAGATATTTGAAGGTGGCCCACTTGGAAACGATCTTCAAGAAAGGCAACTCAAAAGACACCACTAACTACAGGCTTGTTGCTATACTATAAGTACTAAACAACATTTGGAGAAAATCGTCTCAACCCAATTGACTAAATAATTACAAAATCAGGACACTCTCTCACCTGCCTAACATGGCTACCATTGTACATTGTACACATTGTACTGGAACTACCCAGATTAACCTTAGTAATTATGTTGCATTTGCTATGGATGGTAGTAAACTATCTTGAGCTGTCTTCATCATCCTAATGAAGACGTTTGATATGGTGGACCATTCACTCCTCTACACTAAATTAAAATATCTCTAAAACAGACTCCTCCTCTGCCCTTCCATGGTTTAGAAACTATTTTGCAGACTGAAAAGAGCTTGCTAAATTTGAGACAGTATATTCAGAAGTGACTTCCACCATAGTTAGTCTTCCACAAGGGTCCATATTAGGTCCACCACTTTTTTCCTCTACCTAAATAATCTCCCTCTCTGTCTATGCTCCAGAACCCCCATGATATGTGCTGATGATTTAGTAGTAGTGTACATTTCTAGATACATTAATGATGTTAACAGGCAACTTAACGGAGACTTCCATTTGGTTCAACATTGGTTGCAAATAAATAAACTCATCCTAAACACCAATAAGGCACAGGCTGAGCCATTTGCATTATTACCTAATCTTCAAAGTTGTCCTTTTCGTCTATTAATCACCTGCCTCATAGGCTCCTTTATTGCCTCTGTGACTCCTTTTAAGTGCTTGGGAGTTACACTAGATCCTTTTGTTGACTTCACCCTGCATGTATCCCATATATTCAGGTCTGTTAATGTTAGGATGTTCATACAGAATTAGGAATAGCTTGACACCAAAAGCTCACCTGGCCATTGCCCAAGGTATTTTGATGCCTAAATTGAATTATGGTGCACTAATTTACAACAACACCATTAAATCTAATTTGAGAAGATGGGATGTCACATATAATGATATCTGGCTACAACAAGTCTAAGACATTGTTGTACCCTTTGCTTGAGATGAAGATGTCTCTCCCCTAAATCCCCAATATGCTGTATGAGCATTTAACCTTAGGTGTTAGGTAGATAATGTGCTCAGTCACCAAATCCTCACCACCTTTCTTTTGTTTTAACAGTGACTCATTTGCATTGGCCTTAAGGTCCTGAGGTCAAGCCTTGCTATCTACCCCATGTAACCCCACCCAATGATGAGGCTTATCTTTTGCCCCTTGGGTGCTGCCTGCTCCCCCGCTGTGCACTGCCACATTCCCAGGGTCCAGTTGTGCCTTCTGAGTCTCCATCCAGCCCCACATCCTGTGTGCTAAGCTAAAAAGGGGCCAGAGGAGCAAAGTCATGGGGCCGCCACCCTACCCGCTGCACAAATGTGCAAGACTGTGCCCCGCACATTCGCAGTAGTGCATTTTCATTTTCTTGCTGCAATCGTGGCTAAACAAATACCTCTCTGGTGCTACTGACCCCCAAATTAAGCTAGTCAGGGCTTGGACACATGGAGGAGGCACCAAAAGAGTGGCATAATTGTTTAATTTAGAAGTGCCAATGAGATAGGTTTATGAATATTAATGAGCTACATTATAAATATTAATGAGACACTCCATTGGGCACAATAGGGGCACTATGAATATTAAAGAGGCTGAAATTAATATCAATGAGCTGCCTGCCTGCTTCTGGGGATATAGCAAAACAGAGCTAGCCACAGGCAGAAGATCATGACTTAATATGTAATACTGCAGCTAAGGAACAGTTAAGAGAGGCTGCTAATGGAGTGTGACAAAACTAGTAATGAAAACTGCAAAACTAGTAATGAAAACTGCACTATATGGCTGCAACTGGACTTTAAAGTGGGGACTCCATATAGACTGCATTAAACAGTACTTTAAGCAGATATACTGTTTACGTTTGCCTTCAGAGCAGCCAATCAGGAATCTAGGTGTCCAAAATGGAAAGAGCTGACTTCTGGAAGAAGGTGTGAACACTATTCTAGGTGCCCAAATGAATCACCAATCAATAATCAAAGGGACTTAATGTTTATTAATTCTTCTGACAGACAACAGGTTTTGGCCAGTCAGAAGCTGCCATTTCTGCAGAGAAACCCCAAGGAGAGTTACAGCTTGGGGCAGTCTGGCTTGGGCTCTCAGTGAGTCAGGAGGACTCACTGTGAGTGGAGAAAAAGTTTGGAAGCCAGCCTAGGGCTTCTGCTGGCAAATGCCTAAGAACTTTCAAGGGGATTTTCTCTCCCTGGAAAACCAGTCTTTGCAACTAAATTTGCAGCATCCTGAGGAACCTTCAGCCTGCAAGTAGTGTTTTGACCTGTGTGCCAGATTGAAGTTACTATTTTGTTTTGTGTTTACAGGTTGTGCTTACAGGTTTTATTACTGTTTTGTGTTTACAGGTTGTACAGTTTACTGCTTTATTTTTCTCTGTTTGAAATTGTTTTTTTCAGGGAATTTTTTCTGCTATATTGTTACAGGGTGTACTTACAGGTTTATTACTGTTTACTGTTTTATGCTTACAGATTACTGCTTTATTTTTCTCTGATTCAAATTGCTTTTTTGCAAGGTATATTTTCTCTTAAATGTTTACAGGTTATGATTACATGTTTTGTTATTGTTTTCTGCTTACAGGTTTTACAGTTTGTTGCTTTATTATTCTCTGATTTAAATTGTTTTTTATAGGGTATATTTTCTGCTAAATTGTTACAGAGTGTGCTTACAGGTTTGTTATTGTTTTGTGCTTGCAGGGTACTGCTTTATCTTTCTCTGATTCACATTGTTTTTTTGCAAGGTATATTTTCTGCTAAGTTGTTACAGGTTTTGCTTACAGGTTTTGTTACTCTTTTATGCTTACATGTTTTACATTTTGATCTATAGTTAGGCTAAGCAAAGTTACTGTTTTGTTACTATTTCGTTTTGTACATACAGGTTTTTGTTTTGGGCTTAAAGGTATTGCAGTCTCTTTCTCACATTGAAGGAGCTAATTGCTTTTCTTCTTCACAACTCTTCCAGGGAATTAGTAGTGTAACTGGGAGGTGGAGCTGACAAAGGCTTAGTACCTTCCAACAGAAGGAAGATTTAAAAGGTCAGGTTAGTTGGTGTGTTGTGGTGAAGACTAGATCTGCTGGCATAAAGCACCTTTCTTCAGCTCAGCTCTTTTCTTCTAGGGTTTGCTTGAAAGGACAGAGTAAGGCACAATATTAACAGAGCAAGGAGGAACATTAAGGCTACTTTTTGCTATGCAACATTACTGTTGTGTTACTATTTTGTTTTGTGCTTACAGGTTTTATTACTATTTTGTGCTTACAGGTTGTACAGTTTACTGTTTTATTGTTTGCGATTGAAATTGTTTTTTGCAGGGTATATTTTATTTTAATGTGTTGTGCAGGTTGTCTTGTTGAAAGGAAGGAAAACACTCACCTTTCTGGAGGGCATAACCTTGGTGCCACCCACCCTACCCCTCACCCCACCCTCACACCACCTTACCCCTCACCCCACCCACCCCAAGCACATCATTTCTTTGTACCAGAGGTACTGACATCACTTCCCCAAAAGGACAAAGGACATACACCTGTTATACCCATAACAGCCCAACACACTGCATAGGGGGTAGACGCATGCACACACTCATAAACACTAACAAAAGAAACTAAACAGGAAGGGAGAGAGCAATGTGGGGAGTGGTGCAATGCACTGGCTGTGTGGTGGCAGTCTTTCAGGAGATGTTCAGGAGGTTGTGATGCTGCCCTATTTGCAGGCACCTCTCTGGTCTGAGGGAGGAGGTTTCCCTTCTCCAGGCTGACATGGTGAGGATTCAAGACACCTCCTCCTCAACCCAGGGACCACCAGGACCACTGTCACTGCCTCGGAGGTTACCAAGCAAGAGGAGTGGTTGGACTGGACCATGGTGGGCTCAGGGAGGGTGAAGGTGGTGGATCAGAGGTGCAGCTGTACCTTTCCACAATCTGTGCACCATTCTGGTGGAGTATAGTTCCTCTATGGAGGCACCTGCAGTGGAGACCAAAGAGGATGCTGGGAACCTCCACAAAGGAGACCCAGAAGAGGGTGGCATGTGACCCCACAGGGGAAGGAAACAATTTCTGGTTGGGGACTCAATCATAAAGAGGATAGAACTGGGGGGAGAGGAAGGGAGAGGAGAGGAAAGGGAGGTAAAGTGCCTGCCCAGTGCCATGGCTGGGAGAGACAGGCAGTGAATCCTCAGGATCATGGGAGCAGTGGCACAGGGAGGGAGGGAGCTGGACATCATTGTCCACCTAGGAACAAATGACCTGGCTGGGAATGGGATCAGACCAGTGCAAGTGGAGTTTGTGGAGTTGGGGAGGGGCTTTAGACAAGTAGCATACATGGTACCCTTCTCAGAGGCACTGCCTGTCTATGGCATGGGTGATGCTGGGGTACTCCGCACCATTGGATTCAATGAATGGTAGAAAACCTGGTGTGAAGCTCAGGGTTTTGGTTTCACTGTGGACTGGGAGTCCACCTGGAGGGATGCAGGCCTATAACGGTGGGATGATCTGCATCTGTTCAGGAGGGGAACCAGGATCCTAGCTAACAGGTTTAAATGCTTCATTGGCAAGTATTTAAACTAGCTAAGGGGGGGCACTAAAAAGAAGCGTGGAAATCCCAGCCCCCCCCTAACAAAACAGGGTAGTTAGTGAGGTAAACACTAAGGTAGAGAACTCAATAGGAAGCAGGACAGGGGTCAATGGAAAAAAAAGACAAAGACAATAAAGACAGGGATTGGACTAAAAGGGGTAAGGTTATCAATAAATGGAGGGTGATGAGTACCAATGCACGTAGTCTGGGTAACAAGCTCCCTGAACTAGTGACCTTGATGGAGGAGAGACACCTGGATACTGTGGCAGTCACAGAAACATGGTACACAGAGAACCATGACTGGGATGTCAACATATCAGGGTACACAATCTACAGGAGGGACAGAAACAGTAAAAAAGGAGGAGGAGTAGCTCTATATATAAGGGAAGGGATCAAAGAAATGGGACTAAAATGTAAATGGGGAGGAGAGGAGGCAATGTGGGTCACCCTGGAGACTGGAAATGGCACTACAATCTGCATGAGGGTTATATACAGACCTCCATCTCAGGGGAGGAAATGGACAAAGAAATGATAGAAGACATTCTTGGAATGGCAGGAAAGGGGAGATATTATTGATGAGGGATTTGAATATGCCAGATGTTAACTGGAACACCTTTGCTGCAGCCACATCCAAGAGCAGGGCAATTCTCAATGACCTACTGGGGGCATGCTTCAGACAGCTAGTGCTGGAACCCAGTTGGGAGGGAGCACTCTTAGACCTGGTACTCTCAAATGGGGATGAAGAGAGAATCTTGGATTTAGAGGTGGGTAGCCATCTGGGAACAAGCGACCACCAAACAGTGTGATTCATGATAAACACAGCCATACAGTCAAGTCACTCAAGGATGAGGGTATTGGACTTTAGGAGGGACAAGAAAGTGGGGTGGAGGAACAATGGGGAAAAACCACAGCTGCCATCACAGAAGCAACAAGTCTTTGTGTGAAGCAAATAAAGAAAACAAATCAAAGGAAAAACACTATGGTTCTCAAAAGAGGTGGTGGGGAAGGTTAGGGAGAAAAATCATTCAGGAAGTATAAGGAAACACAGAAGGAGCAGGACAGAGAACTGTACCAGATAAAGCAGAAGGAAGCGAGAAACACAGTCAGAATAGCAAAGGCCCAAACCAAGGAAAAGATAGTCAACGCAGTTAAGAAAGGGATAAAACCTTTTATAGGTACATTAGGGAGTAAAGAAAGACCAGGGTACGGATAGTGAGGCTTAATAAAGTGGAGGGTGGGCCAAGGGTGACAGTGACAAAGCAGAGATACTGAATGAATACTTCTGCTCAGTATTCAGAAAAGAAGAGGAGGTGAGGTAAGTAAACCAAATAATAGAAACACACTGCATATGGGGTCAATACCAGTCCATTCACAGAAGAAAGAGTCCTGAAAGAACTCCTAAAACTGAAGGTGGGCAAAGCAATGGGGCCTGATGGGATTCAAGGAGACCAAGGAGGATGCTGAGAACCTCCACAAAGGAGACCCACAGGAGGGTGTGATGGGACCCCACAGGGGAAGGAGACAACTCCTTTTGGGGGACTCCATTGTTGCAAGAGTATAACTGAGGGAGGAAGGGGAGAGGGGGTTAAGGTGTCTGCCTGGCACCATGGCTTGGAAAGACAGGGAGTGAATTCTCAGGATCACAGGAGCAGCTGCATGGGGGAGGGAGCTGGATGTCATTGTCCAACTAGGGACAAATAACCTGGATGGGAAAGGGATCAGAGCAGTGCAGGAAGAGTTTGTGGAGTTGGGGAGAAACCATAGACAAGTAGCACACATGGTAACCTTCTCTGAGGCACTGCCTGTCTATGGAATGGGTGAGGCTAGAGTGCATCACACCATGGGATTCAATCAGTGGTTGAAAAACTGGTGCAGAGCTCAGGGGTTTGGCTTCATTGGGGACTGGGGGTCCTGCTGGAGTGATGCAGGCCTATACTGGTGTGATGGTCTGCATCTGTCCAGGAGGGGAACCAGGATCCCAGGTGATAGGTTTAAATGTTTCATTGACAAGCATTTAAACTAGCCAAGGGGGGGAGGAGCTGGAAAGGAGCAGGGAAATCCTAGCCCCTCCCCCACAAAAATCAGGGAAGTAAGTGAGGTAAACACCAAGATAGAGATGTCGATAGGGAGAAGGGCTGGGGTAAATGGAGAAAATGACAATGGCAACAAGGACAGGGATGGGGCAAAAAGGAGTAAGGCCATCCAGAAATGGAGGGTAATGAGTACCAATGCCCATAGTCTGGGCAACAAGCTCCCTGAACTGGTGGTCTTGATGGAAGAGGGATGCCTGGATATCGTGGCAGTCACAGAAACATGGTACACAGAGAACCATGACTGAGATGTTAACATACCAGGGTACACAACCTACAGGAGAAACAGAGAAGGGTAGAAGAGGGGAGGAGTAGTTCTTTGTAAGGGAAGGGATAAAAGCAATGGAACAAAAGAGTAAACAGGGAGGAGAGGAGGCACTGTGGGTCACCTTAGAGACTGGAAATGGCACCACAGTCCGCACAGGGGTTGTATACAGACTCCCATCTCAGGGGGAGGGAATGGACAAGGATATGATAGAAGGCATCCTTAGGATGGCAGAGAAAGGGGAGATACTGTTGATGGGGGACCTGAATATGCCAGATATGACTGGAGCACCTCTGCTGCAGCCACATCCAAGAGCAGGGCCATTCTCGATGCCCTACAGGGGGCATGCCTCAGACAGCTAGTGTTGGAACCCACTCGGGAGGCAGCAGTCTTAGATCTTGTGCTCTCAAATGGGGACAGTGAGAGGATCTCAGATTTAGAAGTGGGTAGCCATCTGGGAACAAGTGACCACCAAACAGTGTGGTTCACGATAAACTCAACTGCAGAGTCAAGTCATACAAAAGTGAGGGTACTGGACTTCAGGACAGCTGACTTTGCCAAGATGGGAGAGCGTCTTAGAAAAGCACTAGCAAACAGGCAAGAAGGAGGGGTGGAGCAACAATGGGGAAACATCAAAAGTGGCATCACAGAGGCAACAAGCCTTTGTGTGAAGCAAATAAACAAATCAAAATGAAAGAAAGAGCCACTATGGTTCTCAAAAGAGATGGAGGGGAAGGTTAGAGAAAAAAGATAGCATTTAGGAAGTATAAGGAAACACAGAAGGAGCAGGACTGAGAACTGTACCAGTTAAGGCAGAAGGAAGCAGGGAAGGCAGTCAGAATAGCAAAGGCCCAAACTGAGGAAAAAATAGCCAACTCGGTTAAGAAGGGGGATAAAACCTTTTATAGGTACATTAGGGAGTGTAGAAAGACAAAAGGAGGGATAGTGAGGCTGAATAGAATGGACAGTGGATGAGCACAGAAGGACAGTGAAAATGCAGGGATACTGAATGAATACTTCTGCTCAGTATTCACAAAGATGAGGAGAGGGAGGTACCTAATCCAATTAACAGAAGCACTCTGGATGGGGGGGGGCAATCCCAGTCCTTTCACAGAAGAAAGGGTTCTGAAAGAACTTGTAAAACCGAAGGTGGACAAAGCAATGAGGCCTGACAGAATTCATCCCAGAATTCTAAAAGAATTAAGGGAGAGAACTAGTGACACCACTGACTACCCTTTTTAACAAATCATGGAAGGATGGTGTGGTACCTGAGGACTGGAGGAGGGAAAATGTGATTCCCCTTCACAAAAGTGGGAGCAAGACTGAGGCAGGAAACTACAGACCTGTTAGTTTGACCTCTGTGGTAGGGAAAGTGATGGAATCACTTCTGAAGGAAAGAATTGTTGAGTACCTAGAAGCCAATGGGGCACAGGACCCAAGGCAGCATGGGTTCACAGCGGGAAGGTCATGTCAGACAAATCTAATCAATTTCTTTGACTGGATGACCAAAGCAGTAGACCAGGAAAGGACTGTGGACATGGCCTACCTAGTCTTTAGCAAGGCATTTGACACAGTCCCACACAAAAGATTAATAAAAAAATTAGCCAGCCTGGGAGTGGGTCCCAGTATGCTTCTTTGCAGATGACACAAAGATCTGCAACAGGGCTGAAACACAAGGATGCATGGAAAGGATGAGAAGGGACTTGGCAATGTTGGAGGAATGGTCAGAAATATGGCAGCTTGGATTCAGTGCAAAGAAGTGCAAAATAATGCACCTGGGAAACAGAAACCCAGGGGAAGAGTACACAATTGGGGTAAGGTAGTAACAACAACAAAAATGGAAAGGAACCTGGAGGTAATAATATCAGATGACCTTAAGGTTTGGCTCGGCCAGGTATATGTATGTCTGTCAAAAGTTTTGAAAATCAATAAAGAAGATTATAACAGATGACCTTAATGTTGGCAAGCAAAGTGAGAAGGCAGTAGGGAGGGCTGGGGGGATACTGGGATGTATAGGGAGAGGCATTACCAGCAGAAAACAGGAAGTTGTTATCCCTCTGTACAGAGAGTTGGTGAGACTCCATCTGGAGTACTGTGTCCAGTTCTGGAGACCCCATCTCTGCAAGGATATAGACAGGATAGAGGCAGTCCAGAGGATGGTAACTAAAATGGTGCAGGGTCTGCAAGAGAAGCCATATGAGGACAGACTAAAGGAGCTTAATATGTATACCCTTGAAGAATGGGGGACATGATAGAAACTTTTAAGTACCTTAGTGGAATCAACAAAGTCCAAGAGGGCAGCATCTTTCAGAAAAAGAGATGTGCAAGAACAAGGGGACACAATTTGAAGATGGGGGGGGTGGCTTAGGGACAATGTGAGGAAATATTTTTCCACAGAGAGGGTGGCTGACGCCTGGAACAGACTTCCTGAGGAGGTTGTGGGGTCTAAAACTGTGGGAGAATATAAGAATGCATGGGACAGACATAAGGTAATTCTTGTGGGGGGTAGGAAGAAATAGACTGTTGGTTAACTAGGATCTGCAGTTTATCCAGTAGGTAGGGAAATGGGCAAACTAGGTGGGCCAAGTGCTCCTTATCTGCTGTCAAAGTCTATGTTTCTATGTTTCTATGTTTCACCCCAGAATGCTTAAAGAACTAAGGGGAGAACTAGTGGCACCTCTGTATACCCTTTTTTAACAAATCATGGCAGGATGGTGTGGTGCCTGAGGACTGGAGGAGGGTGGATGTGATTCTCCTTCACAAAAGTGGGAGCAAGGCAGAGGCAGGAAACTACAGACCTGTTAGTTTTAACTCAGTGGTTGGGAAAATGATGAAATCACTTCTGAAAGAAAGAATTTTTGAGTACCTGGAGGCCAGCAGGGCACAGGACCCAAGGTAGCATGGATTCACAGTGGGAAGGTTATGTCAGATGAATCTAATAGATTTCTTTGACTGGGTGACCAAAGTAGTAGACCAGGGTGGGGCTGTGGATGTGGCCTACCTAGACTTTAACAAGGCATTTCACACAGTCCCTGACAAAAGATTAATAAACAAGTTAGCCAGTCTGGGAGTCGGTTCCCAAGGTGGTAACCTGGGTAAAAAATTAGCTGGACAACAGGACCCAGAGTTTAATAGTAAGCGGAGTCCAATCTGAAAAAAGGGGGTTACTAGCGGGGTATTGCAGAGTTCAGTACTGGGATCGTCCTCTTCAGTGTCTTATAGGTGACATTTCAGAGGGACCGGAAGGAAAACTATGCTCTTTGCAGTTGACACAAAGATCTCACAGGTTTGATACACGGGGGTGAAAAGGATAAGAAGAGGTTGGAGGAATAGTCAAAAGTATGGCAGCTTAGATTCACTTCAAAGAAGTGCAAAGTAATGCACCTGGGAAACAAAAACCCAAGGGAAGAGTGCACAATGGGGGGGAGGTATTAACAACAACAAAAATGGACGGGACCTGGGAGTAGTCATATCAGACAACCTAAAGGTAGGCGAGCAATGTGAGAAGGCAGTAAGGAGGGCTGGAGAGATAATGGGATGCATAGGGAGAGGCATCACCAGTAGAAAACAGGAAGTTGTTATGCCTCTGTACAGACCCCATATGGAGTACTGCATGCAGTTCTGGAGACCCCATCTCCGCAAGGACATAGACAGGATGGAGACAGTACAGACGAGGGCAACTGAAATGGTGCAGGGTCTGCACCAGAAGCCATATGAAGAGAGACTAAAAGAGCTTAATATGTATACCCTCAAGGAAAAGATGAACAGTGGGGACATGATAGAAACTTTCAAGTACCACAAAGGAATCAACACAGTCCAAGAGAGTAGCATCTTTCAGAAAAAGAGATGTGCAAGAACAAGGAGGCACAATTTGAAGATAGAGGAGGGACTACTCAGGGGCAATGTGAGGAAGTATTTTTTCATAGAGAGGTTGGTGAACACATGGAATGGCCTTCCTGAGGAGGTTGTGGGGTCAAAAACAGTGGGGGAATTTAAGAATGCATGGGACAGACGTAAAGCAATTCTAGATGGAGGTAGGAGGAAGTAGGCTGTTGGTTAAACTGGGATCTGCAGCTTATCCAATAGGTATGGAAATGGGCAGACAGGGTGGGCCAAGAGGTCCTTATCTGCCATCAAAGTCTATGTTTCTATGTTGCCAGGTCTGGCCTGGATTTGGAGGCCCAGTGTGAAAAAAAAGCCTGCAGAGCTCCTGAGTCTGGGAGCCCATCTTTGTTGCTGGAAACCTGCTGCTGAATGCTGGGCTGCCACCCAAGAGATTGTTTCACTGCCAGTTCAGATCGATCACCCCACCGGAGGTGTGAAATGAAGGGGCCACTGCTGAAGCCATTCCAGGTGGAGACTGACTGCATTTTGCACTGGCTACTCTGGAGCCAGGTAAGCGATCTACCAGTCCTTATCAAGTGTGGTGGATCGTGATGTAGGGAGCCACAGGCATGTGCCTGAGTGCTTAGATACTCTTGGCCTATCTCAGGAAGTCAGACTGTGGGGTCATTCTTCGGGTCTGGGCTCCTTGTGGACCAGGAAACCTCATGCAGTGCTCCTGTATTCTAGCAGAGAAGAAAGTGACAAGCTGCCAGGCTCTGCAAGCAAGGCAGAAGGTGACAAGCTGCCAGATCCTGAAAGTCAGCCAGGGGACAGCTGCTAGACCATCCTACCTAATCCATCGAGCTTGCTGCTATCTCAGGACACTGCTCAAGACCTCAGCCCTGCAGCCTGTCTCCAGATGCTGCTTCAGACCTTGTTAACTGGGACTCCAGGACTGTGAGTAAAACAGGGTCTGCCTTGACCTGGGGGGTTAAAGTTGGTTACAAGTTTAAAGTTTGCAACAAGTTACTGTAATGCAAAGTTTCTTGTAAGGGCAACAATGCTGGCCAACCCACGGCAACGATCAGTCCTGCACCTTAATCTGTGTACCCAGTTAGACCGTAGGGATTCTGGTACCATTGGGGAGGTCATCACAAGTAAATGTGTTGCTGTTGTTGTGGGTGGGCATTGTGGTTATTGTTTATGTGTGTTTTGCAAGCCATCCAGTACTATAATTGTCTTTTTCCATGCTATCCCATTCCCCTTTCCTTACAATAAAAGTGTTGCTATTATTGCTGTTAAAATTGTCTGAGCATTTTATTAGCTACAGTCATTATTTGCATGTGTTTTACAAGGTTACAGTTTAAAGTGGTATTTTGTGCAGGAGGGGTGACTGGAAGGGGAGGTGGGTAGGTACAGCACTCCAAGGGGTTGTACTACATAAACATCTGTTCCACTATAATTTTACTTTGGGTGGAGGCACCACGCTATTTATACACCTTTGGAAAATAACCTTGATTGTCACCAGAACAGAACCCAGGCTACTTAACCTGTGTTGTAGTCATCAGCCAGGGGTAGTAGCCTGCTGGTACACGGTGCCCAGGTTGTACCTAAAAGTCACACTACCCTGGTAAACTTGCCTTATCTTGCTAGCCATCAAACTCTGGCTCTCCCTCTCATCTTTCCTCTCAACAGTCGTTGTAGTCACATGCATCAGATGTTCAGATGTAACATTGGAAAATAACCTTTATAGATGTATACTGTGCACGCTGTTTTACCTTACTGTGTGTTGCTCTATAAGTATAACTGCTGAAATGAATTGCATCTCTGCCTGTTGTATTGTATATTCAGCCTGTTTACTTCTGTTCATATCTCATTGTGACCTCCCAGAGAATGCCTTAAAATAAGCAATTCTTTGTCTAGTGCACTTACAAGTACCTGATAAACAAAAAACACACAAACTAATAAAAAAATTAGCAATTGAATGATAGTTTTAAAAACATAATGTTAAATTAATATCATTATTCTTGTTATAAACAAATAAATGATAGTTTTAAAAACATTTATAATGTCTAATATTATCTTTATTTTAATAATGATTGTTTTATTAAGTGTGATTGAGATGTGAGCATTAACATGAGGGCTGGGAGACTTTTTTGGTAGGGAATTCCATGAAAATTCTATTTTTCATGTTTGTGGAATTACACAAAAATTGGTTGAAAATTTTCTTTAGGATTTTTACCCCTGCCAACACCTTATATCATGGTCATGGGAAACATATTTGTTTAGTTTTGTTCACCAAAAAAATCAATCTGCCAATATGTGAGACAGGAACAAAGTAACAATCTCTTTTTTTCTAGCATATCATGTGGTTTTTCATCTTTTCCTCAGATTTTATTCATGAAATGCAACATTTTGCAGAATTGTTTTCCACATTTTGTGAACTTGTAGTAGGCAAATACAATCTATGGCAATTTTGTCCAACTCTTGTGACTAGAGATGTGGTGAAGATTTGATTTGCAGGTGAAGTTGCCACGAGGTAGTGAAAATTCACATTTGTGGAGCTTTGTGAAATTTTCCCAGACATCACCAACTTTGACGTCACCCAAATCATGACATTTTTACTGTGACGTGTGAAGTTTTTGCCATGAAGTGCAGAATTTTACCATGAAGTGTGGAATTTCACCCACAAAATTTCCACACTTCACAAGTGAAGCTCCACAGTGAAACTTTGCACTTCATGTATTGATCAACGCTCCACAAATTTCATGAAATTTGTGGATTAATTCATGGAGTAAATTTTGCTGATTTCTCCAGTCTCTACTTGTGACTGTGACATGAGTGTGAACTTTCCATGAGTTATATAACAAGGTGACAATCACCTAAAGGCAACCCATGCTGTGGCAAGAAAGGGATGATGTAAATGAATGTGTGAAGTAACTGCTCTTTAATGTCTCTCTGAGTAACTGCACTGCATCCTCATGATTGTGAGACACTGGACAAAGTGACTGAGAATAGCCTAGCCCATGAAACTGTGAATAAAAACTGTGTCTCATGTATTTTTTTATGTCAATTTTATATTTTTAATTTATTTTTGTTCTAGTGACCATGATCATTTCAATTTGAAATTGGCTCACACAGCCAAACATGAGCAACACACAAATTGTAATCATGAACCTTCACTTTGTTAAATGTGGAAGCATTTGAGGCATGGAGGTTACTGATAAAATTGCCTACTGTTTTTTTTACCACTCTTCTAGCAGAAGTAGGTAACTTGACTTATTGTCTGGCATCACTGACAAAATACTCAAGTCTCAGTAGGAGACACCCCCAGCATCATCACAAAAAAAATATGCAAAAACATGGAAATGTTAAATGCATTAATATATGATGCTTAACTTTCTATTGTAAATATTTATTTTTATACAGAAAAATGGGACCTTGCCATGAAACACACATACTGGGTCAGAATTACAAATCTTCAGTAACGTGGTTATGGGTGGGGGGAGGGTGTCTGAAAGCTTTCACCAAAGTTTGGTGAGAAAAACTTTTATTTTTCCATGTTAGAGAGCAAAGTAAAAATGTGACAAAAGTCAACTATGTCTGTGGGCATGAGTAGTAATGCTTTCATCAGCTTTACTGATTTTTAGAACCAAGTGCTATATCCATGTACAGTACACTACAGCTTTGACTATTACTACAGGACTTTTGTGAGGAAAACAGCAGATGACCAGGGAGGTGAGCAGAGGGTAAGTACTTGCTGGCCAGTGTCTGGGTATTGGAGGCATTGGCAGGGGGGTGGAGGCTACTGGGAGGAGGAACCACGGGAGACCAGGGTAATCATTGTAAAATACAGAAAGGTATTGGGTGAGGAGGGGGATATCACTAGACTACCAGGGACTACTAATGAGGATTGGGTGAGTGAGGGGGTTACCTCTGGACAACCAGGAAATACAAATGGGAATTGAGTGAGGAAGGGGCCCACTAGACAACCTGGGATAATCCTTGACTTTCACTGTGGATGCCATTGGGTTCAGGGGTGAAAGAGGGCACTGAGCACCTCCCTGTGCAATGCTTCTGCACATACAAAGGCAAGGAGTTATTGCTCAGAGCTTCTGATAGTCATATAATGATATGCAAATGGAACCTTAGCACCTTGCATGTCTTATGTGGTCATTAGCATGGTGGCATTTGACAAGGGCAGGCATGAGCAAAGGCACTAACCCATTTGTGAGATGCCAGCCCTCTTTGGTCCTGGGTGGCTTTTGTCAAAATGGGCTGTGGTGCACTGCACCTCTGTACTTTGCATGGTGCTACCACAGCTTTATATTTGTATCTCTAGCACACACCAGCCAGGAGCACAATGAATGTTCGTATAGAAGTCTGGTCTATAGTGCAGCATGCTAATTAGCGAGCTGAGCTATCTTTGTGTTGCCCTTTTGGCTGGGTTTAACTATGGAAACACATATTTCCTATTTGAATGAATAAAGCCTGAGTGGACATGTAAGACTACCATGTTTGCATATTGGGTTGGTAGTGACTATTCACAGTTTTGTAAAACATTAATAAAAAAAATCTGTGGAGACCCACAAGTGTAGGATACTTTTTCCATGCTAATACAAGTCTGTCACTACTCAAGTGTAGAAAAGAAACAAAATAAGCGCATAAGGAGATGTCTATTCACAAACAGGGTCATGTTACCGATGAAGGGCTCACTTTGGCAAAATGGGTGAATACCTGAAGAATGCACTAGCAAAGGGCCAAAAAGGAGGGGTGGAAGAACAATGGAGAAAAATCAAAACTGCCATCATAGAGGCAACAAACCTTTGTGTGAAACAAATAAAGAAAACAAAGCAGAGTAAAAAAACACTATGGTTCTCAAAAGAGGTGGCAGGGAAGGTTAAGGAGAAAAAGGCTGTGTTCAAAAAGTATAAGGAATCACAGAAGGAGCACGACAGGGAACTGTATCAACTAAAGCAGAAAGAAGTGGGGAAGGCAGTCAGAATAGAAAAGGCCCAAACCGAGGAAAAAATAGCCAACTCAGTTAAGAAGGGGGATAAAATCTTTTATAGGTACACTAGGGAGCATAGAAAGGTTAAGGGAGGGATAGTGAAGATTAATAAAGGAGAAGGGAGGTGGGCAGAGGGAGACAGTGAAAAGGCAGAGATACTGAATTAATACTTTTGCTCAGTATTCACAAAAGAAGATGAGGAGGAGTTACCTAAACCAGACAATAGAAGCACTCTGGGTAGGGGGGTTGACACCAGTCCACTCACAGAAGAAAGAGTCCTGAAAGAACTCCTAAAACTCAAGGTGGACAAAGCAATGGGGCCTGACGGGATTCACCCCAGAATCCTAAAAGAATTAAGGGAGGACCTAGTGACACCACTGACCACACTTTTTAACAAATCGTGGCAGGATGGGGTGGTACCTGAGAACTGGAGGAGGGCAGATGTGATTCCCCTTCACAAAAGTGGGAGCAAGGCAGAAGCAGGAAACTACAGACTTGTAAGTCTGACCTCTGTGGTAGGGGAAATGATGGAATCACTTCTGAAAGAAATACTTGTTGAGTATCTAGAGGCCAGCGGGGCACAGGACCCAAAGCAGCATGGATTTACAGCAGGAAGGTCATGTCAGATGAATCTAATTAATTTCTTTGACTGGGTGACCAAAGTAATAGACCAGGGAGTGGCTGTGGATATGGCCTACCTAGACTTTAGCAAGGCATTTGACACAGTCCTGCACAAAAGATTAATAATCAAGTTAGCCAGCCTGGGAGTGGGTCCCAGGGTGGTAGCCTGGGTAGCAAACTGGCTGCACAACAGGACATAGAAGGTAATAGTGAATGGAACACATTCTGAAGAAAGTAGGGTTAATAGTGGAGTACCTCAGGGCTCAGTACTGGGTCCAGTCCTCTTTAACATCTTTATAAGTGACATTGCAGAGGGTCTGGAGGGAAAGGTATGCCTCTTTGCAGATGACACAAAGATCTGTAACAGAGTTGATACACAAGAGGGGGTAGAAAAGATGAGAAGGGACTTGGCAAGGTTGGAGGAATGGTCAGACATATGGCAACTTAGATTCAATGCAAAGAAGTGCAAAGTAATGCACCTGGGAAACAAAAATGCAGGAGAAGAGTACACAATAGCAGGGGAGGGTACTAACAACAACAAAAATGGATCGGGACCTAGGGGTAGTCATATCAGATGACCTAAAGGTGGGTAAGCAATGTGAAAAGTCAGTAAGGAGAGCCAGGGGGATACTGGGATGCATAGGAAGGGGCATCACAAGTAGAAAAAGGGAAGTGGTTATCCCCTCTATACAGACAGTTGGTGAGACCCCATCTGGAGTACTGTGTGCAGTTTTGGAGACCTCATCTATGCAAGGACATAGACAGGATGGAAGCAGTCCAGAGGAGGGCAACTAAAATGGTACAGGGTCTGCAGCAGAAATCATATGAAGAGAGACTGAGGGAGCTTAATATGTATACTCTTGATGAAAGGAGGGATGAGGGGACATGATAGAAACTTTCAAGTACCTCAAGGGAATCAACAAAGTCCAGGAGGGTAGCATCTTTCAGAAAAAGAGATGTGTAAGAACAAGGGGGCACAATTTAAAGATGGGGAGGGGGGGACGGCTCAGGGGTAATGTGAGGAAATTTTTTTTCACGGAGAGAGTGGTGGATACATGGAGCCGCCTTCCTGAGGAGGTCGTTGGGTCTAAAACAATGGGGGAATTCAAACATGCATGGGACAGACATAAGGCAATTATAGTGGGGGGTTGCAGGAAGTAGGCTGTTGGTTAACTAGAATCTGCAGCTTATCCAGTAGGTAGGGAAATGGGCAGACTGGGTGGGCCAAGTGGTCCTTATCTGCCGTCAAAATCTATGTTTCTATGTTTCTATGATGAGGAATCTCCTGCGACAATCCAGCCTGCCAGCACCGCAGTTGCAATACTGCTTGCAATGCTGGTGACCCAGGTTCAGGAATGAGCTTGCCATGCCAGAGGGTCAGCCGGGGGAGACTGGATGAGCATTCTATGGACAGCTCTCCTCCTCCGAGGTGGGAGGGCTGCGAGCTCCTGGCACATGAGTGACACCCATTGGATACTGTGTGTACACCAGCTGGGACCATGTACAGCAGGGGTGGAGGCATGGTGGACATCAAGGAAACTTCAAGTGACAACCCTTGGGGACAGCAGCAGGATGAAACTCCCTGAGCACCCTCCCAAATAATGCCCCAGATGTAAGCCTCAGCTGGGGCCTCTGGTTGATCTCAATTTCTCCCCCGGGAGCCCTGCTACAGGGGGCAAGATGCAGGCCACCTAGCCTTAGCAGCGTGGGGAGGATGCTGGGTTGGCTAACCCAAGGGCCAAACAAGGGGAACATCCCCATCTGAACCAGAGAGATAAACAGAGTTGAAAAAAGAAAGAATCTCTGCCATTGACCTCTGGTGTCCTAATCCATAGTGCAAGCTGCACATACCTCATTTAATGCAAGTTGGTACCAGCAAACATCTTTGGAGTAAATCACTAAGCTGTAGATTTTTAGTTTCATTACATGATGCTAACATTCACCCTCAATACTGTTTGTTTCCCCCCTATTTTTGACCCTTTTATTCCACCTGTCCCCTCCTCTCTTCAGTCTTTGGGCTCACTGTGACTACATCCTTTATCCAGTCTGGAGAGTGGATGAATGACTGCCATAATGGTTGATATCAGAGTCACTCCTTGGGTGTGGAAATGCCTGCTGACCATTGCCCCATGTGTTTCAGAACTGAGCACTTTACTCCATTACATGTCCAACTCCCCTGGCCTCTGCATAGTATTATGGGGCTTGTACATAAAATATGGTTTCACAACACAGTGATCTCCCACCACACCACTAACAGGCCTGATGGTAATTCAGGATTACCTTTGAAATACAGCTGATGCCTTTGGTTAATCTTTTAATAACACAATATTTTACAGAACTCTGTTAATAGTTCAAATATTTTCATTTTTTCTCTGTCCCTTGTTTGTTTGACTAAGCATATTTGCATGTAAGCAGTACTTTTGTCCCTTAAACTTCCTCCCTTTTGATGGCAAATTCCCCACTTGAAATCATAATCCTCTGCTTGTCACATCACAGTCACACCCTTGCAGGAGATTGTGATGTCACAAAGAGAGGATTATGACTTCAAGGAATGGACAGCATGAGCAGATCAACACTTAAGTGCAAGGACTCAGTTCTCGTGAACATATGTTGAATAATAAGAGCACAATTGAAGATCAATACTGAAAATATTTAAATTATAAGCAAAAGTCTGTGTAAATATTACGTTGCTCAACATTTTGCTAGACACATCACTTGCTCTTTAAATGCCAATAAATGTCTAGGAACAAAGGATAGCCTGTCTTTCAAAGGCTCCAGTCCCCTAAGTTCTTAAATGATCATCCAATTCAAATTCCTGGCCCCATATAAGGGCATAGCAGTTAAGTAAGTAGTAAGTACAGACTGGCTCTCCCTTATCCTGCTACTTGGGTATAGTGGTTTTGCAGTTCAGATCTTCGCTGCATTGATCTAAGGTGGAACAGATTTATAGGACCTGGAATTCTCCCAGTTGAACATATTTAAAACTCTGATTTCCCTAGGAAGAAAATGTCCCTTTTCTTGTGAAATTCCACATCAAAATGTTTAACACAGTCTTCTCTTTCTAACTATGCACATTTTTTTAATGGATTCCAAGTCATTAATCTTCTTGCCATTTTATAGGGAAAGGGGAAATTGTCTCTTTAAAGAACTTCAAAAAGAGCAGAATCTTTTTTTTCCATTGCTGCAACACAGCAGAAAAGTCTATTGTGTTACAGCAACCCTCAACTTAAAATTCATTCATACTTTCACATCCATATTCTCGAAACTTAATGCTATATAACAGTACCGTGTAGTTAACCTCTGTCGCTTGCTTGCGTTTAATTCATTTTATTTTATTTGCATGAGCTGCCTGCATCTCCCCAGGTTGGTGCAGTGATGGATAGTGCTTGGCATTCCATCTTAAGTCACTAGAGGAGAGAGGAGGGAATGAGGTATATTTACTTAACCCTGCTAATGCAGAGCACTCGAATGAGGAGCTGGGCCCCCAGTGACAGGCCTCTGATGGATGGACCCCCGTCTCCTTTATCTCCAAGCCGAGCTGTGCTGCTCTTGGCAGATAAAAAGCATCCCATAAATCTTCGTAATAGAAACAGTCAGGAAGAAAAATGCTGCAAACCCCCCATCTCTGCACATAACCCTCATCAAATATGACTGGTAAAACATGTTGTGGCTAGGTTCTTATTCGTTTCGTTTTTCTGTTTTTTTTTTTTTTTTATTTAAAAATGCAGCACACATTTGTTGGCCTTTTATTTTTCATATTCTGCTAATTACAGCTTGAGGCACACACTCTAAAACACCAGAGTAATCCCTATGTGATGATGCCAGACCCTTCTAGGAAAACACAGTCCATTTCCGTTACCAGGGGTATCCATCTGTACCTCAAAAGGAATTTTTTATTTGTTGCATTCTGACATGCCAAGTCTGCCTTTGCTTGGTAGACTTTCTAATTAAACTGTGTAACTCCCCAAACCCCTAACATTAGCTTGACTCACTCAGGAAAACTGAAGTGTTTCTTGCCATTTGAGTGGAGAATATGGGCATGTTTTTCTCTTCCTTGTGAACCAAATCTACCCACTTTTCTTTCAGTATTTCACCTTTGCATATGAGCTCTTCTGGAATCTGCATTTATATACTGTACCACTGAAAAAAACAGATGATAGGTGTCAATTTTAAAAGGCAAGGGCTGAGCGTTGAAGTGGGGAGAGTGCAGGCTTTGCATGGTTTCTGTCCGCTGAAGCAACAAATAGCTCATCAAGCTTGTTAGGTTGCACTGCCTAAAAGTGTAGTACACAAAATCCACTTTGTCTCAGAAATGACTACTGTAGTTCACTGGTTAACACTGAAATAAAATTGCACTTTTAAGGGTCAGATATTCAAAACTTAGCCCAGGCGCTAAAGGGTGATTGCCCATTCTAACCAGGTTGTGTGCCCTATTTTTGGGTGGGGTCTAAATGCACCCCCCCCCACAGTGTGAGCAAAACCTATTAGCACCTAAGTGCTAAGTTACCACTGTGCCCATGCAAATGAGGGAGTTGTCCCCTACATACAGATGCAGCAGCATATTCAAAGGTTTGCACATGTGCTAACTGCCACCTGAACGGGCACAAGTTACCACCGTTACAACTCAGACTTAATGGGGCACAAGGCCTTGGTGATGAGCAAAGGGACTACAGCCATCCACCTGGTCCTTTGAAGCAATGACATCCCTGGTGTCTAATGACACTTCCTCCAATTGATAAATTCATTGGGCCTCTCACAGGTGGTTACCTCTGCCACTCATAAGCATGGCCATTCCCTTGACCTGGCCTTCCTCCTGGGGATGGAAGCCTCCAACGTGGGGGTGGAACCCATCGGATGGTCTGATCATTACACTGTGAGATTCAATTTTTGCACCCCTCTTCGTAGGCCAGCCCCTGTGGAGATGGTCGGGATGTGACTCCCGATGGTCTAACTGCAGTGCTTGATCTATCAGAATTTCCAGTGGTGAGCTTGGATCCAGAGGTTTTGGTTCTGGCTTATAATAAGGCCATTAACTCCACTCCAGATTCCATTGCTCCAGTCCGTGTGTGTCCCCTCTCCCTTCGCCCTCGGTGGCCATGGTTTGACGGGGACCTGAGGGAGATGCGGCGACTAGGACACAGGTTAAAGAGGTGCTGGTGGAAATCCGGCTTAGAGGCCGACCATCTTAGACTGCTAGAGCACTACCCACTATCAGTCATCAATTGCCCGTAAAAAAGGCAGTATTCCTGTCCGGAAAAATTGCTGCTGCTCAGAACCGACCGGACCAGCTCTTTCGAACCATAGACAGGCTGTGCAACCCAGCCTGTCTACAGGTTCATAGAGCCTTTTCACAATTGCAGTGTGAGGAGCTTGTTCGGTTATTCGCAGATAAGGTGGATGACATCAGGGTGGAGACCTGCGCAGCACTTTCTATGGGAGCTGCTGTGGACCAGCCCCAGGTCACTATCCCTCTTTTTTCTGGAGTTCCTTCAAAAGGCCGGAAATCATGGATGTTATGAGGATTGTCCAGGGTATGTTCACTACATGCTGTAGTTTAGACTCGGGTCCTACAGCCCTGATAATGGGCTGTGGGGAGGTTATCATCCTGGTTCTGGCACAGATAGTCTGGTGCTCACTTGACTCTGGTGAGTACCCCGCTCCCTGAAGGAGGCAGTGGTGACACCAGTGTTGAAGAAGACTTCTTTGGACCCAGACTCTCTCATTTACTATAGGCCTATCTCTAACCTTCCCTTTGTTGGGAAGGTAATTGAGGAAGTAGTGGCTGCTCAGTTGGACAACCATCTGACCATCCATAGCATCTACGACCCTCTTCAATCTGGCTTTCAAAAGAGGCACAGCACCAAGACTGCGCTGGTTCGGGTGCTCAATGATGTCCTGATGGTGAGAGACCAGAAAAAATGGTCCATTTTGGTTCTGGTTGATCTGTCATCAGCATTTGACACCGTGGACCATGGGGTGCTGCTTGAGTGCCTGAGATGCATCTGTGGGCTTTCAGGTTTGGTTCACAGATAGTTTACTTCTTTCCTCACTGGTAGAACTCAGAGGGTGGTGTCAGGGGTGTTTTCCTCAGATCCTACCTCTCTGTCCTATGGGGTGCCTCAGGGCACAATGCTATCTCCCATGTTGTTTGCAGTGTACATGCTTCCCCTCAGAGACATTGTAAGATGGTATGGGCTGAAGTTTCATTGTAATGCCGATGATACTCAGCTCTACCTGTCTTTTGCACCAGACCAGAATGGAGCACTCTCGGTGTTTAATAACTTCCTTGGCGAGTTCCAAGGTTGGATGAGGTCCAGCTGGCTGAAGTTGAATTCTGGGAAGATGGAGGTGATGGTTGTGGATCCTGGTCACTGGATGGGCAGGTGGGGAGCAAATCATCCCAGAGGTTTATTCCTTGGGGACATTGAGCTCCCTATCTCTGAACAGGTGTGCGACCTAGGGGTGATTCTTGACGACCGGCTGACATTATGTTTTCAGGTGTCGGCTGTCATTAAATTATCCTTTTACCATCTGAGGAACATCGCTAGAATCAAGCACCTTGTTCCATCCAGGGACTTGCCTACATTGATCCACGCCTTTGTGACCTCGCGTTTGGATTACTGCAACTCCCTTTACTTTGGGCTTCCAGGGGTTGATATCCGCCGCTCACAGCTGGTGCAGAACTCCACAGCCTGGTTGTTGATGGGGATTCCTCGCTCTTCCCACATTAAACCAGTGTTGCGGGAACTGCACTGGCTGCCGGTTCAGTGGCGGATCACCTTTAAAGTCGGTTTACTGACTTATAAAGCCCTACATGGACTGGGCCCTGACTACCTGAAAGAGCTTCTGGTTCCTTACCTCCCGGAGCGACCACTCTGCTCGGCCAATGTGGGGTTGCTGGAGATTCCGAGGGTGGTTTTAAAATCTTCTGGGGCCCGGGCTTCTATGTTCGTGGCACCGACACTCTGGAATTCTCTACCCCATTGGATCAGGGAGTGCATGACTGTGGGGGGCTTTAAACAAGCATTGATGACTTATCTATGGAATAAGGCATATGGGGATGGCGTCAATGTGGATTGACTGAACCTATTTTGTTTTTTTTATCATGATGTTTTACTGAAGTTATTTTAACTATGTACTGATTCTTGCCTTTGAAAGGCACTTTATAAATAAAGTTTATTATTATATTAATGACACCCCTGCCCTCTGATTCCCATTCCCATAATCAAGTAAGTATTCCCTGGTGTCTAGTGGCACCCATTGCCCTCCAGTCCCCATCCCCATAATAAGTGAAGAAGTCCCTGGCATCTAGTGGCACCCCTTACTCTCTGATCCCCCTTCCTGTATATGTTTAACTATTTCCTGGTGTCCCAAGGCACCATTCCCCGACTGCCCACTGCCATATCAGTCAAGTTGTTCATGCCATCTAGTGGCCCCCACACTGTCAGCAGCAAGAAAACCACCCTACCACCTCCTCTTACCTCTGTTACCAAGGCCACATGGATCTTATATGGCGAGTGACACAGACCTACTCTCACCACCTCAGTCAGCTGCTGTATGGACTGACAAGGAGCATGCATCTTGTGTATTGTAAAGGGAGTGTGCATACTGTCATGCTCCCTTTACTGTACACAGGATGCATGCTCCCTGTCAGTCCAAACAGCAGCCAGCCAAGGTGGTGAGAGCAGGGCTGTGCCGGTCACCATATTGGATCCATGTGGCATCAGTGACAGAGGTAAAGGGGGTGACAGGGTGGTTTTCTCAGTGCTGGTGGTGGAGGGGGGGGCTGCTGGTCACCAGGAATGGCTTCTCTGACACTGCAGTGGGTGATCAGAGGGTGGAGGGTTCCAGTGGATACTAGAGAATAATTAAACTTATACAGGGACAGGGATCAGAGGGCAGGGGTGGCACTAGACACCAGGTAGTATGTAAACTTTTATGGGGAAGGGCAACTGGAGTGGTGGTGCTGGTCACAGGAGTGGCAGAAACCTGCCACTGCTTGCCATGAAAATGAATCCAAAATGGGCATGCATATGTCTCCTTCACACCCTGCATGCCAAATGGGCTCATTTTCATATTTCTGGCTGAGTATGTTGCCAGGAACTCCCAGCAATAACAGGTCTGGGGGTGCAGCAGTTTCATTCACTTCAGTATGGGCAGCATACAATCCAGATCCATGTTGGGGCAGTGCTACTTGCTTTTATGCTGCTCTGACCTGGCCCTATATTCAGTCAGATAGTGCCGGTGTGCTGTCCCACTGAATGTAGCATCCTTGGAGTCATGAGCAAAGGCACAGGAGCGTGAACGTTTGCACTGCACTCTTGCCCATTACTCAGTATCTGGCCCCTGATGTTTATTTATTTGAAAATTGGTTACTGGGAAAGGCACACTGAGCCAAGGCCTGCTTACAGGTGTCACCCAGGGGAAGGGTACAGAGGATATAAAATACATGGCACAGACACAATTTGCAGTTACAGTAAAGTGCAATCAGAGAACAGAAAGATACAGAAGTAAGTGCAGAATGAGTAAACAAAGCAATAAGCAATACATTAAGTGTTTCATCTGCGTCAATACTGGAATAGGAGGCAAATGCATAGTGGACTGTTAGGAAGAGGTAAAACAGCAGGAGCAGCAGGGAAGGGAAGGGAAGGGAAGGGAAGGGAAGGGAAGGAAGAGTCTCAGTTGATACCTGAGGGAGCCAGGAGAGGCAGTGAAACAGAGGAATGAGAGATGCTGGTTACAAAGTGGTGGAAGCTGATAGGAAATGACTGATTGTCCAGCAGGGGACTGGGGATGTGGAATGGTGAAGGTGCGAGGATCCCTGGAGTGGAGAGAACATGAGGCACAGGGGATGAGCAAGAGAAGTGATGAAAGGTAGTTGGGAAGGGAACCAAACCAGTATTTAGATATGAAGGAGCCACACTGAACCTGGTGATATGAGGGTAGAGGAAGAATGAATAATGATGAGAAAAGTGACAATTGATGAGTATGAGAGGGAGAGTTGATAGCAAAGTGGCAGAATGAGTTACACAGAGAATCCAGACTGACCAGGGAGCCAGAGAGAGTGGTGCCATAGACCATGTCTGCATAGTCAAAGACCAGGAACACCATTTTTGTGAAACGCTCCCAGCAGACCTGTGGAGAGAAGCAGACTTTATTTTAGTACACAGCATTGAATTTAGGGCACAGCTTGGCATGGATGGCATCAATGTGGGCAGAGAAATCACACACTTAGGTGCTTGAAGGAATGAACCAGTTTTAGGGGGCAGCCATCCAAGGTGGAGAATATGGGTAGGGTTAGGAGTCTGGCCAGTTTCGTGCTGGTGCCAACAGTCATGGACAAACTCTTTTAGTATTGACCCAGAGTTGGTTAGATTACAACAGCGCAGGATGTTGTGGAAGTCTTGCTGGAGCAGCCCTCCCGTGGCTGTAGTGGAGGGAAAAGAGGTTAAGATGACTGTGCCATCTCCCTACATGTGAATATGCTGGTTCGCACAGATCAAGGGGAGATCATTAAAGAAAATGGATAAGATTATGGGGTCCAACATGGAGCCATGTGGGACCCCAGCTTCAATAGGAAGAGGAAGTGATAGGGCACTGTCAACCAGTACCAACTGTAGACAACCCATGAGGTAAAAACAGAACCAGTCAGAGGGCGCTAAGAAGCCAGCAGAACTCAACTTATCCACGAGGAGAGGGTGGTACACCAAGTCAAAGATCTTGGCCGGATCACTATAGATAGCAGCCATGACCTGCTCCTGATCTATTCCTGAGAAGATGGAATTAGTTACACTTAGGAAGGAGATGGTGAAGTGATGCATGTGGAAGCCAGACTGGAATGAGGAGATGAAACTGGAGGTAGAGACAAAACCCGACAGCCTCGTATAGACAAGCATCTTCTGCAGCATAGCAAGGGAGAGGAGGAGGGAGATTGGCTAGAAGTTACCAGGGAAGGAAGGGTCCCCCTCTTGATGGTGTGAAAAAACTTTGGCCAACTTACAGGACTGAGGGACAGAACTGAGGGAGGAGGAGAGGTTGAGTAGATGAGTTGGAGGAGATAAAATGGCAGAAGAAGGGATATGGAGGAGTTTAGGATCCATCTCATCGAGTCCTACTATGCCTTATCATATCCATCATCACCTTTTTGACTTCATGATTATTTTCTTACCTTACCTTGCCTATTATCACTTTTTCTCCTACAGCCTCTCCCTTTTTTCTTTCCCCCACATACCTGTATATATCCCATATTTCCCAAAACTTTTTCTTTTTTCTCCTTTAGATAACTCCTGAAGAAGAAGACCTAAGGTCAGAAGGTTGATTTTAACTCTATTTTCTATTTTCAGTGTGCATTTAATATTACCATTTTGTTGAGTTTATAATCCAGCCCATCAGGGCTGGACTTGCATTTTGAGAGAATCTAGGACAATCAGGGTTTCCTGGGTAGTAAAAGGGGAGAAAAGAAACCCTGGGAGGGGAGAAGAAGGAGAGGAAATATGAGGTAGTGAGATGGAGGCAGGAGGAGAAGTGGAAAGGGAAGCATAAGTGGTAAAGAACTAATTCAAATAAGCAGCAACAGAAAAGGAGTCAGACACAAGAGAAACATTTTCCAGAAGGACTGGGTGTGAGGATCAAAAAGGGAATGAATTTCCTTCCAGAACTTTGAAGGGGCATTAAGATTGTTCTGAAGGTTGGCCTTGAAATATTGTGATTTTGCAGTCCAGACAGCATTTGTGCAGCAGTTTCTGCTAGTCCTTAGTAACTGTAGGTCAGGAAGGGAGTAAGATAGTTTGTAGCGAGCCCAGGTGAGACCATGGAACCTGCACTGAGCAATAATTTTGGGGGTAATCCATTGATGATGGTGATTTTTGACCCTCCATTTTCTGAGTGGGGCATGCTTGTCCCAAACTGAAGAGAATATGGAGTGAAACAGGGAGAGGGCAATATCAATATCAGAGGTGGAGGAAATAGCTGTCCAGTCTACTGCAGCAAGATTACACAGAAAAGCATTGGTGTTAAGTGACCAGAGGGACCTGCTTCAGATGTATTTTGGGTAGGAGAGTGGATGTCAGATTTTTCTGATGCAGAACATCATGCAGTGGTCGCCGAAAGCAGCCGGCAAGATACCTGCTGCAACTAGGCAGTGGAGATGAAAGGAGAGAATCATATCCCAGAGAGAGAATGGTTTTGGGAGTGAGGGTTGAGCCTTGTAGATTCTGTGATAATCTGCATGAGATTAAGGGACATTGAGGGTGGTCAGCCTTGAGGCTGAGGAGAACCAACTGACATTGAAATCCACTAGTAGAATGAGTTCACCAATAAAAAAATGTGAGATGATGGTAGAGAAGGAATCAACCAAGGAGGAGGATAATATTTTTGGTGAGGCATAGAATATACCAGTGGAGATGGGCACAGAGATGGGGAAAGACAGCCTGACAAAGAGAAACTCATGGGAGGAGGATGCAACCTCTCTAATAGCCATGATGCAAGAGAGGCTTTCATGGTCATAGATGGCAACACCACCACCCCCACACTTTTTCCCCTGTCCTGCCTGAAGAGATGATAGTGAGGAAGGGCCATGCTAGTCCGGAATCCTGGAGGAGAGCCAGGATTGTGAGATACAGAGCATATCTGAAGAGAACTGTGAAATCCAGAGAGACAGAATGTCAAGTTTTGGAAGAATGCTCTGAACACTCTGGTAAAATATGCTCAAGCCTTTGGCAGTTGGGGAGGCAAAGAAGCAGGGGGGAGAGACCAGGGTTGGACTCCATATCACCAGACAGGAAATGAATCAGGAAGAGAAGCAATAGGATGGAGTGTGATTTCTGTCTCTTAAACTTGGAGGGAGAGTAAAGGGGAGCGGGGAAGGGACAAGAGGAATAGAATAGAAAAATCCAGGTTAATGGAAGGGAAAGAGAAAAGCCAGGGTAGACAGGGGAGGATAGTAAAGGGGAAGATTGAAGCCTGGATGGGTGGAGGGGGAACGGGGAAGGGTCGGTGGGACAGGGGATGAAGTTGGATGGGTGGTACAAGGAAGAGTAATGGATAAGATATACATCATAGATCAAAAAATGACATATTTTCATGAGAAAAGTTAATATGTATTGACACCCTGATCAGAGTTTATTTGGACCCAAACTGAATTTTCTTGCTGTTCTTGTAAATCAGTGGTTGGGGCTTGAGCATATTGTTTGTATTTTGACAAGTTGGTAGTGTAGAAAATTGTCACTAGTTGTTCCCTTTGGGACCTTTGCACTATGAAGCCTAGTATGTACTAGTAAGGTTACATAGCAGGCCACACAGTTGCAGGCTGCATAGCCGGCCCCTGCAGGATGCATGAGCTGGTATGCATGATCACCTGGGTGGCCCAAGCACAGGAACATAGCTCCAAACAATGGGTGAGGCTGCCCAAGGGACTGAATAGGCCCCCTCAGTGGATCCTCAGCTCTTTGGGAGCAGGAGATCATGGGACATAGCAGTTCACATACCAGCAGCCATGTCTCCAACAACCAACAATAACTTTTTGATTTCCAGAGGTTGGTGCCCAAAGCTTGCAACCACCTCCTAGCCTTCTAAGGCACTGAAGTGGGCTGGTGCCCATAGCTGTGGGGCACCATTTTGCCCTCTGTTGGCCAGTCAGGGGGTGCATAACTGTTACTGCAGCTCTCTGGCTGGTATAAGGGAAAGCCCCCAACACCAACCAAGCAGAATGCAAATGTCATTGTGTGTGATGTGCTGTGCTAGCCCATCACACGCAACCCCACTCCCTGCCTCTTGCGAGGACTGGCCATGTATTTGCCAGGGTCCCTGTGCGTGGTCCCATATAGGGGTGCAGAGTGGATGACCACTGGTTGTGTATCTGCGGGTGTCTGTTTGACATGCAGGATGTGTGTATCCTAGCTGTATGTGCTGTGTGCCATGTATCAGAGAGTAGAGCACTTTCAAAACTATGGAGAAAATGGGCACACCGAAGTGATGTTATATGAAATTTAAGTTACTATAAATGAAGCAAAGTGCAACTTATAAAAACATGAAAAAGACACTGGTGTGGACTGCTGCAAGCACAGATGTCGGAACTCTGCTACATAATGGCATCTTACACACCTTTCTTGGGGGTGAGGTTAAATAGATACCAGCCCCTCTTTTGTAGTCATGTCAGTTAACCAAATCATGAATATTCATTCCAATCAATCTGTGTTTTTTAAAACATCATGAATATTTCATGCAGTGTAGCCTATAATTACTTTCTGAACAATGATGTTAATTGGGGCTACATAAATTGCTGCCATAGTGTCAACATTTATTTATTTATTTGTTTGAAAAGTTTCACCAGGAAGGACATACGGAGCTGCAATAGCTCATTTCCAGATGCATCCTGGGGGAGAGGGATACGTAGGAGAAGGAATGCAAGAAACATACATTACACAATAAATACAAAAAGAATACAGTACATGCCAGCCAACTTGGAAAACAGGTAATAATATACAGTTCACATAGCAAGACTGAGGCTAAATACATATACAATATTTTACAGAGAACCAAATCACATATACAAGCACAAAGCAGGATACGTTTCCAGATATGCAGTTACAACACAAACTTACGCTTTATCAAAAACAATTATTTTATATAGAGGCAAAAATAATACACTTAAAGTGCTAAGCTATACATTTCCATGATGGAAACATAATAGGGAAAGTGCTAGAACTAACCAGTTATTACGTAAACTGTATAGTCACTAGGGTTCAAGTATAGTGTAGGTCAGTTAGTTGGATCAAGGGGTGGAAGGGAGAAATAGGGCAGCTAAAGGCCTTTACCCCTTTAGGATGAAAAAAAAACCCACAAGGGGTGGACAGGGGAAATTGGCTGGGCAGTGTTGAAGGGTGGAGAGTAGAACAACAGGGGGATAGTAGAACTAGAGGAGGGGTTAGGTGCTGTTACAAGATGGAGCTATGTGATGATGGAGAAGAAGGGATAGGGAGTGAGGGGAGGGAGTGGAGTGGATATCTAATGGGAGGGAGTTCCAGATACTTGGGAATTGATAAGAGAAGGCTGATCACACTGAAGTGGTGCATCCGGGGGAGGGAAGGGAAGGTGAGAGCCCTGTGTGTGGCGTTACAGAGGGAATAAAGGGGGTGGATGGAACAGAGATGACAGAGTGCAGGTACGGAGGCAGACAGCCAAGCCAGTACTTCCCAATTGTGGAAGCACTATGGGCAAGATGTCTGGCACTGAGGGGTGGGAAGGAGATTGAAGTATAAAGGTCACAGTGATGAGTATTAGGTAGACAGCCAAGAGCGAAGCAGCAGAAGGAGTTGAAAAGAGTGTCCAGTCTGGATAAGGTGGATTTGGGGGCAGAATTATAGACTATGGGCCAGATATTCAAAGGTTTGCCCCTGGGCTAAATTAGCACTACCCGGCGGGCAAACTTAGCCCAGAGCACAAAGCAAGCTATATTCAAAAGGAATAGCGCAGGGCAAACAGCTTCTGAATATAGCATGGGAATGAGGCCGTGCAAACTGGGCTGGGAGTGCAGGGCAAACATAGCCCTGGAATAAGACAGCACTGAATACAGCAACCAGGAAGTGCAAACCACAACAACAACACAGTGCACAGAGACGTGAGGGTAGGTAGAGAGGAACTATGTGGCCAATGTGTGTTCTGGCAAATGCAGGGACCCAGTACAGCTGCAGGCAGCAGCACACATGAAAAAACAGTGATCAAAACTGTATAATATTCCCCGAACTGTTAGCGCTGTGCTAACACATTAGTGCGGCTTTAGCGCTGAGCTAAGTGGTTTGCCCAGTGCAAACACGTTAGCCCCACGCTAAACTTTGCCATATTCAAAAGTGACATGCAAATGAGCCTACTTAGATAGTCTGTGGGCAAACAGCCACATTAGCATCTCATCATGCCCTGATTTGCATGCAGTTTGCACAGCATTACTGCAGGGTCCCACAGCTCCACCTGTACGTCAGTCTGGAGGTACAGGGGCTGACCAGGTCTGACTGCAGCTCCACCTGTAGGTCAGTCAGGCAGTGCATGATGATAGCTGCAGGCTTCATGTAAACAGTACAACATAGCATAGCATATCGTACCCCAGGGGACAACACAGCATAGGCACAGGTGGTGGTAGTGCTGCATGTAACCTTCACACTGTAAGTCATGCTACAGTGCACAGCAGACACTACAGTAGCAAGAGGGCTGGTAGTGTGAAGGACACGACACTGCCTATGGTATGTAGGGCAGTGATGACCACTGCACTGTACACAGTGCCAGGCACAGCTTGCAGATAATTACTGACAGTTGACAGTACTATCACGCTGTTGTGTGATCCACAGATGCTGCACCTGTGACATGGGATACACACAGTGTCATGTACATGGCTGGCAGTGTGTGCTGTGACATCTGTACAGTTGTGTGGTAGGTGGCTCGGGGGGGCACGTGGGATCCGACAGGCACACAGGTGGTGGCATAATCCCACTACTGGCCCAAGTGCACTGAGTGATGTGTCCCAGCCTTGTGGCCACACGTGGGCTGTGGTGAGGTCTGGCCACCCATACACCCTCCCCTCACTGGCCACCATGCCCACAGTGCTGCATGTGTGTGCTGGCATCTGTTACACATCACAGACGTATGGTCTGCAGGTGTGTGCTATATGGCCATGCTACCATGCTGTCCCCTGTGGGTCAGATCACCCATCACTGTCTGTGCTTGGCTCGGACTGGTGGCAGCTGATGGCATCATGGTGGTGCCATCAGTGAGCAGCATGTGTCCTCCATGTCTGGCAGTTTCTAAGTGTCATACTGATATGTTACGGCCGCGCAAGCTGCGCTAATGATGAGATAGCACTGCACAAAGCACGCAAAGGCTGTTTGCCCAGGGTTAAGACCAGCTTTTCCTGGGCGGTAATTTGTACCGCACTATGGGTCGCGCTAAGTCGCGCTAAACAACTTAGCGCGGCGCTAGTCGCTGAATATCTCATTGCACATGTATTCATGTTCACTTTTCCCCTTGAATATAATTATTGTTTGCCTTGCGCTAATGCAGTTTGCCTGCACTATTCAGCCTTTTGAATATAGCAGACCCGCGTTAATCCTGCGCTAAACCCGTGCAAACTTTTTTTGCCCGGCGCAAAGCTTTGAATATCTGGCCCTATATATCCAAAGTCAAAGATAGGGAGAATCATCTTTTCAATTATCTCTCTCTCTGGGCTTGCTGTGGAAGGCAGCTGCTGTGTTTGTACAGAGCCCCGAATTTGGGGAAAAGCTTTTTGTGGATGGTATCCACATGCACTGCAAAGTCAAGGTTCTTGTCGAGTCATAACCCAAGGTATTTGAAAGAGGAGATATCTTCCAGTACAGAACCATCAAGGGTATGGACAGAGGGAGTGGCATCAAGTCTGGTGAGCTTTTGTTTGGTGTCAAATGTCATACAGACTGTTTTTTTTTGGCAAGTCACACAATTGATTAGAAAATGATACAAAAACCATGGATATAAAGCAACAAGTCAGATTAAAGCTATGAAAATTCCAAATGTAAATTCTAACAATTATAAATACATCTCATTATCCAGTTTTAATGAATTATTTCAAATTGTATGAGGCATGATTATGTAGGGACCATCCTAGAACATATCACATTATACATACAATAAAGCTGGCAGGGAGTCCAATAACATTATGTAACATTGGAAATGTCAGATCGAAAACAACCCCAATACAGTATTATGTAGTATTATAAAATGTTTAAGAAGACAAGACTAGAGAAATCAAAATCTTGAAGGAACAGCATCCCTTCTGTTCTGTAAGACAAAGCAATATATTTTTAATCATACAGATATGGTGTCAAGTGCAAGACTTCTTTAAGGCCATTAGGTGGCAAACTATTGAGGCAGAAAATTTACCACAATTCCCTTTTCAAAAGGGAATTAAGTTTGTCACCTCCTGTCACCTGTTTGGGACTATGAACCAGTGCCATATATTGGAAACAAGTTCTGTCTTTGTTATGATGTCTTAGAAAATGGTCACTGATTGCATTTAATCTCAGGCCATTTTTAATGGCCCAGACATGTTCTTGCATCTTGATTCTGAGCTCCCAGATGGCACTGCCCACATATAGTTTAAGGCAGGAACACCAGGCAGCCTACACAACAAACTACATAGCACTCTTTGTTGCTGAGTGCCTGCTTTTTTACCTACCGGGACATTCTACATAACACTCCTTGTTACCGAGTGCAGCACTGGTGTGTAGGGTGCTCGCAGGAGCCGGCAGCCAGTAAGCGGTGTCTGGAGGTGGGGCATCTGGATTTAAAAGCCCATGCTGCTGTTGCTGAATTTTCCAGGATGCCCAGGAGCAGAAACATCTAGTCCCGAGTGTGGAAGGGGGATCCTGAACTAACAGTTCCTGCTTTTTCATCTACCAGGACATTCTACATAGCACTCTCTGTTACCAAGTGCCTGCTTCTTTACCTACCGGGACATTCTACATAGCACTCTCTGTTACCGAGTGCCTGCTTTTTTACCTACTGGGACATTCTACATAGCACTTTCTGTTCCTGAGTGCAGCACTGATGTGTAGGGGGCTCATGGGAGCCAGCAGTCAGTAAACGGTGTCTGGAGGTGGGGCATCTAGATTTTAAAGCCCACGCTGCTCGCCTAGCATGAGCGTTGGCACGAGCGAGAGTGGTGCAAGCACCACTCCATAGAGAAACACAGTTGTGCATTAATAAACACTCTGGTAAGTCATTAAATCATTATACATTCACTAAGATATTTTAAAGTTGGTTTAGATGATAGTGAACTTGCCGGAGAGTGTGCTCATGGGTGTTCTGTTTATATGTATTTAAGTTTTAATTAAACTTTTATGTAGAAAGAGTTGTTTTTAGCCAAGTTTGGTTAAGTTTGGGTGGTACAAAGAATTTAAAAATAAAATCTAGAAGTAGGTGGCAGAGTCCAAAAGTATACTACTGCCTTGCCCCAGTGGAAAACCACTTTTGATACTGAACCTTATAGTAAATTTTAATTTATAAAATTTGGGATAGTAAAACTATTTTTTAATATGGATTTGAAATTGTTGACTATTGTGGGTCTTTTTGGTTTTATTATAAGTACACTGCAAATATATACCCCTATAATGCCAGAGACTATAAAAGTAAGAAGTCAGACATGACTTGAACTAGGGAGTCATTTGATATCTTCCTACAGATCTATAAAAACCAAAGGCAGAAGAAATCTATCTTCTGAGATCAGAGAAGCCCTAGTGTTTAATAATAATAATAATAATAATTGTATTTTTAAAGCGCATTTCAATGTATCAAGGTGCTGAACATATTAAAACCACAGCATCAAATACCAATTAATAAAACATACAAATAAAATGATTTCATAACAACATCAAATATTAAAATCAGACAATAAAATATTCCATAAAATCAAAACACAGTATTTTCATTCAAATTACATTAATCCTCCAAGTAGGCCATTTGTCACAGGTAAGTTTTTAAGTTTTTCTTGAATACCTTCACGGAGGTGCACTCCCTTAACCAGCATGGTAGAGAATTCCAAAGAGTGGGTGCAGCATAAGAAAATGTTCTACTGCCGGAAGATTTTAAACTCACTTTTGGAATCTCCAACAATTCCTCGTCGGCCTAGTGGAGCGATCGGCCGGAGCAGTAAGGCATCAGAAGTTCTTTCAGATAAGATGGACCCTGATCATGAAGGGCTTTAAAAGTCAATAAAATGACTTTAAAGGTGATCCACCACCGTATAGGGAGCTAGTGCAGTTCTAGCAGCACCGGGGTAATATGACTGGATCTCCTTGTCCCAGTCAGAACCCGGGCTGCAGCATTCTGAACCAGCTGTAGGTGATGGATTTCAACCCCAGAAAGCCCAAAGTAAAGGGCATTGCAGTAGTCCAAGCGTGAGGACACAAAGGCGTGGACCAACGTTGGCAAAGAGTCAGACAGAACAAGGTGATGCACCCTGGCAATATTCCTAAGATGGTAAAAAGAATCCTGACAACGGCTGACATTTGAGACTGAAGGGTCAGCCTGTCGTCTAGGACAATCCCAAGGTTACGCACCCATTCAGAGGTCGGAAGTGACACACCACCAAGAAAAATTCCAGAGGGCGTGCCGTCATGAGACCTCTCTATCTGACCACCCGGGTCCACCACCAAAACATCTGTCTTCTCTGAGTTCAACTTTAACCAACTAGAATCCATTGAACCTTGGATTTCTTCCAGACAGTTATTAAACACCGAGAAAGCTCCATCCTGGTCGGGTGCAAAAGACAAGTATAGCTGGGTATCATCTGCATAGCAGTGAAACCTCAGCCCATACCATCTTATAATGTCTCCAAGGGGCAGCATATACACTGTGAATAAGCTTTAGGCTGATAAAGGCCCCCCCACCCAACTCTGAAACACTTAGATGGAATAATGTGGGTATCAATGGTACTTTTTTGTGATATTGAGATAAACCCTGGCCCAGGAAATCAAATTATCTCCATTTACTATGATGATGCTAGGAGTTTAATTAAAAAAATGGACTAATTTAAAGCTGGGCTAGAGGTGGAGAATCCTGATATAGTCATATTGACTGAGACATGGTTAAATACTAAAATAGCTTCACTTGAAATTGAATTAAAAGAATACTATCTTTACAGACTAGACAGAAATACTTGAGGAGAAGGGATTTTAATAAACATAAAGCATAATTTACGGCTATCAACTCAGCTATTTTCAGGTATGGCTGAAGGCACTGAATACATGTTAATACATTTACAAGCTCTGAATGTGATCATTGGAGCCATGTATCCTGCCCTCCCAAAATCAAACCAGCTGCATTTGAACTGTTCTCTCAAATTGTACTTGAGCAGGTTAAGAATAAACAATTAATCATGATGGGGGATTTCAATGCAGCTTGGGGTTGCCCAAGAGGTAAAAGTTTGGATGAGGCATTTCAAAAGTTACATTTAAAACAAATAATAGATGTCCCTACTTGTAAAAATAACCCCATGAGCTCAGGAAATATACTTGATTTAATATTTTTTCCCCCAGACATAGAAATACTAACTAAAGAGATTTGTTCTCCAAGTTGGGGTGACCATTGTGTTCTTTCATGTATGACAAAGATGACAGGGAAAAGGACAAAGGACCCCCTACCCCACAGGATTATAAAGCGTAGTTTTAAAAACTATAGTCCAGAAGCACTTGAGAGAGAATTACTTACTCAAAATATCCACAAAGTAGCATTAATCCCTAATGTAGATCTAGCAGCAGAAGAATTTACTGTACAGACATTTTTTTAACTGCTAGTAATAAGTGTGCACCTGAGAGAGAGTTAAAAAGTAAACCAAATCGCCTCCCTGGATAATTGAAAACATTAAGAATCTAATAAAGGAGAAGGATAAAGTATGGCAAGCTGAAAATAAAACTCTGGATAAAAAAATTGGGAACAATTTGAACAGATTAGGAATAAAACAAAATAAGAAATTAGGAAATTAAAAGGCACATATTTTAGACAAAAAATCCAGAATACCACTAATCCTTGAAATTTCTGGAATTTGATTAAATGCTTAGTGAACAGAGGGAAATGTCAAAAGGGTTTAAATCTAGTTGAAAATGGTATAAGTGTAACTGAAGATAAGGCAGCAAGGATCTTAAACAATTTCTTCATCAACCTTCCGGACCTAAATTTAAATAAAAGTGTGCAGGATTTTGATTATATGAATACAGGCAGATAATTATAAAATGCAGAATGCTCCTAAATTTAGATTTAGAAAAATTACTATTATGGCGGTTATAAAAGAAATAAAATTAAAAAATAAAGCAGGAGGTTTGGATAAAATTGAGGCTAGATTCTTGAGCGAAAGTGCTGTAGTGATACGGTGGCCATTAGCTGATTTATTTAATTTAAGTTTAAACCAGGGGGTCTTTCAGATAAAACAGAAAATGGCTAAAATCATCCCAGTTTTTAAGGGAGGGGATGCATCAAACCCATCAGATTTTAGATCTATTGCTCTTCTATCAATGGTCTCAAAGTTAATGGAATGATCTGTCCATTCTCAGTTGATGAAATATCTTGAAAGGTACATTAAACTGACACCAGTCCAATTTGGATTTAGAAAAGGACAGACCACGGAGACTACGCTCACAGACTTTCTTGATCAAATTGCTTCCCCCTTAGGTGAGGGACGAGCTGTGGGCGCAGTCTTCGTGGACTTGTCGAAAGCTTTTGACCTTGTAAATCACAGGATGTTACTAGCATCACTCGAGGATATAGGAGTGTCTGACTATCCCTTAGGGTGGTTCTCTTCATAGCTGTGTGAACTTATGCAATTAGTTTCTATTGGGAGTACCCGCTCACCCTTGGCCCCTATTTCACGTGGTGTCCCCAAGGGTCAATTTTGAGCCACTTAATGTTTTTGATTAACATGAATTCCTTACCAAAATTCATTCAGGATTCAAACATTATATTATATGCTGATGACACCGTGCTTGTAGCTGAGGGAAGAGACTTACCTGAAGTGGAACAAAAGCTCCAAGCTGACTTTGCTGTATTATAACAGTGGTTTGGGGCTAACAAATTATTGATGAACATAAAAAAGACCCAGACAATGACATGTAACCCAAGACAAAGAAAAAATCCAGTAATAGAGCCCGTACTCCAGGTTAAGTCTTTAGATGGGAAGTTTTTAACACAGGTTACCACCTATAAATATCTAGGGGTGGACCCTGACTCATGTCTTACATTTGAGAAAAATATAGATAAATTAGTAAAGAAAACAAGTAACTAACTAAGTGCACTAAGAAGGGTTTCTTTTTGTATATCTAAAAAGGACCGATTATTAATATCAAACCAATTGCTTATCCCAATATTGGACTATGGATGTCAGGTGTACAATTTTTCTACTAAGAGATCACTATATAGCTGGATGTTTTGTATCATAGGGAAATTTGTTTTGCAATGTGACCCTACTGTTCACCATTGTAACCTCTAAAAATCATTATCCTGGAGCTCATTACAACATAAAAGAGATCAGGCATGGGCTATTTTGTTATACAAAATCCTGAAAACTGAAAAACCAAGTAGGCTTATAAACCTGGTAACTTGGTCTGACCATAAATTTAGTTTGAAGCATTCAAATAATACTCTTAAAGTTCCAAAAACTCATAATAACTATGGAAAACTTAAATTTAAACATTGTGCTGCTAATGCCTGGAATAGTCTGCCTTCTGATGTGAGAACTCTTGAGTTAACAGTCAAAGCTTTTAGCGACAAAATTAAACAGGATTCTGTGTATGTTTGTAAATGTCTTTAAAATTATCTTGACTTGTATATGAGAAACTGACTGTAATGTATGTGTATTTGATTAACTTATGTTTAAATTATAAATGTTATTTAGACCTTGTTAGTATAAATTTGTAACACCTACAGGAGCTCCATGAAAACAGGGCTTTATTGACCTATGGAAATTGGAAGCCTGTATAAATAAAGATGTTTTTTTATACTGCTACTACAAACTCTGTACTGCAGCTAACAAACTAATATTCTGTACTCCATTACTTTTTGTTGGCTTATTTACATATTGTACATCATTTACATTCCATTTCCATCCTCTGTGTAGTGACCGTGTATGACAATATCACTAGCTTTCTGTGCCCTTGAAAAACATATTCTTGGGAATTCCCCGACCACATCCTTTAGTAAGTCATCAACAGACAAAATGGGCTGGTCACACACAATACGTTTGACTTGGTTTGTGGAACAGTTATATTAGGTGGCAAACATAAGAGGAGATCTATTATTTGTTTATTTTGTCTTTTGGATTACCAGGGGCACCTTGGATGTTTATTTTGCCTAATTTTAGGCCTTATTTAATACTTTATGCAAATATCCCCTTTTAGCAAAGTAAGCTTTTAGATCTGCTAATTGTAGTTCAGATTTATCAACTGTAGAATAATTGATCTTATTCTTGAAAATTGCCCCAAGGACATGCTTGTTAATAAATCAGAGGGTGGGCACTCTCTGCCTGTAACAGAGTATTCCCTAGGGTCTCTTTTCCATATTTGTCAGACTGCAACCCATTGAAATTGAAACATAAACTTGGAGATCAAAAAATCAGTAGTCTGCTTCTCAGTCTTATGGGTAATTTTAAGATTGAAATTGTTGACATTAATTCATCTGACAAAATAATTTGCTGCCAATTCTAGGCCAGACCAAATGCAAAAAAGATCATCTATATTACAGTACCATCTGACACCCCCCCCCTCCCCAAGTGTGGATTACATTCCAGTCTGAAGACAATTTGCTCCCCCACTAGGCCAGGAACACATTAAGTTAAGATGGGGCCACAGTGGCCCTCATTGCGGATCCATATACATGGTGGTATGGCAGTGCACATTATTAAACACAAAATAATTATGGGTAAGAATGTAATCCGCCCCATGGAGAAAGAGTCAGAGGGTACCAAGTGGATTTGACTCAGTATTTCCAAAGAAAATACTTCGGCACTTAATGTCCTAAATAGTGTGGAATGCCTGTATAAAAAGAGAAAACATCAATGACTAGAAATACACATTCATTTTTTTCCAAATGATTTCCTGCATTTTATTCAGTACCTCCATTGAGCCTCAGAGACTGGCCTGTGTCAGGTACAATATTTTGTTTTGGTAAAAATAAACATACCTTGAGAGGTTCTCAGACACCAAGCCTATCCCCAAGACTATTGGATGACCAGATAGATTATTTATGCATGTGTGTTTTGGGCAAAAAGAAAACAGTTGGGGGAATGGGACTGTTTGTATGCAGAACATTGATCTCTTCATATGAAATCTGGCCTGACCAGAGAGCCTCATGTGTAAGAGGATTTATCTTATCCTTAAATAATGATGTGGAATTGGAATTGATTTACTTATTTTTTCATTTGGTAACCAAGTTGGTGCATTGATCCGAAGACATTTTTTCAGGCATGGCCTGGGGCCAGAAACTGGCACAAACAACATAAAAAAACAGTAAGAAAGCAGCATGTATCGTACAAGGAACATAACAGTGTAGATCAAGCTAACAGAGAAAATATAAGGTAAACAGTACCAGATACATCAGAAATTGAGCAAACAAGGTATATAACATATAGGCAAACAGATTAAGGTTGCTCCATCATTCAACAAAAGGAATAACAATAGTATTCAGGGTGGGAGAGGAGAGCAGAGCACTAGAGGGTGAGGGGATAAGGGTGAACTGCGAGGGAGGTGAAGCCATGCTAGTAGCTTGTGGGTAGATGCAGGTTGTGATGGACAGAAAATGCAGTCTTAACAGGGAATTTAGATTTAGAGGTGGGTCGGGGGAATATAGGGAGGAGGGGAGGTTGTTCCATAGTGAGGGTCCTGCTGCAGAGAAGACTCTTAGGCCCATCTTCATAGTTATGGTAGGGAGTTCTAGTTGAAGGTTTGAAGACTAATGTTGATTTCCGCAGTAGGCTCTAGGCCGAATAAGAAGGGATAGTGGAGAGTAGGAAGGATTGAGTAAAGTATCAGCAATGGTCCATGCCAGCAGGTAGAAGCAGGTAGGAGCATCTTGCTTCTGGAGGGAGCCAGTTAAGGGGCTATTAAAGAGTCCAGTGGTGAGTGAGGAGAGGGACGTGGAGGGCAAGGTGACATATATGATTGTAGGTAGCATCCAGGTGGTTAAGGTTGGTAATGGAGGTGAGGGAGTACACCGGGGCAGCAATAGTAAAGAAGGGGAAGGAGGTTGCCATGGGCAATAGCAAGGCAGGCTTCTGGTGAGAGGTGGTCGATCATACCATAGCAGAGCCCTATCTTCTGGTTGATGCACCTGATCAGTGAGGCAATGTGGTCAGTGTAGGTTAGGGACAGGTCCAGAATTACCCCCAGATACTTGAAGGTGGGAACAGTGTCAAGGGGAGATCCATCTGGGGATTTGACAGTGAGAAGGGCCTGTTGTTGTGGGCTAGGGCAGAGAGTTTCAGTTTGGAACCCAAAAATACGGCTTTTGTTTTGGCAGCATTGACCAACAATTTGTTGTTGAAGAACCAACACTTTGCCTTGCAGAAATCACCAGTAAGAATGGCAGATAGACAGGAGGGGTCACTTTGGTATAGTATTAAGTTGTTGGTGTAGAGGAGTGATTTAAAGAATAGGCTCTCTGATGGGAGATAGTTAATGAAGAGGGAAAAGAGTAGGGGGCCAAGAACAGATCCCTGGGGGACACCCTCAGACATAGGCAAGAGGGGGGAGGTGACACCTCCAAGGCAGGCCATCTGTTTTCTACCAGAGAGGTAGTTAGTGAGCCAGGTGGTGGAGGTAGGGGAGAAACCAAGGGCGTCGTGTTTTGCTATTAGGATGTTGTGATTTGTAAGGTCAAATGCCTTGGACAGATCAACATATACTGCACCAGCTGGCTGCTATACCAATCAATATTTCTTGCTGTTTAAGGGGCTCTGCTTTATATTTATCCTTGGATATTACCACAAAATTCCCACTCTTGTATTTGTATTCCTTAATAATATTATTTGTCAAATCCAGAATTTAATTAAGGGCATGTTACTATATTCCAAGGTAGAAATGTTATGATCATACAGTAACTTTCAAACATTTTATCAACATCTGAGTCAGCCATTCTCTGAAACACATGTATAAAGGGTATTGCTAGTATCCCTTGGCTGAAACTCAGTTTGGATTTGAAACCCATGCACCTATATGTAACACAATCAGCCACTTCTGTATTTTCCTTAGTGTCTCTGCTCTCTGTATTATTTTCATGTTCTGAATTACTACTGTCTGTCATTAAGGCAATCATATGATCCATATTTAAACTGACATCCAAAACATTAAACGTCCCATCATACCTGAAATAGGTTCCTCATTTCTAGGTGCAAATGAAAAATCTTGGTCAGCTTACCTTCTGCCACAGATTCCCTCAGGTATGGAATAACCATGCCTTGGGCAGTGGTCCACTGTCTAGAATCTCCTCTGCTAAACAGCCTCTCAAGCATCTAATTACATCCCAGTGTGACTGCACCTGTCTGCATACTGTGAATTTTGTTCTAAGATGTAGTAAAATGTTAAACAGTAATTCTCTCCTGTTGCTTGTTCTCTACCTCTTACTTTATTATATGCAAATACCTGTACAGCAAGTATCTGATTTCATTATATTTTTCACTTTGACTATAATATTTCCCACCTTTCCCTCCTTTCCCAGTGCCCTTGGTCACATCTGTAAATGAGATTCCTGCTGTATCTCTGTATGTTTGCCTTGTGAAACTATTTAAATAAATTAATTAATACAAATTTTACACAGGACTGTTCTCATTTGGTGTTAAATGTTCCCTATTAATGAAATGCAAATTTGTTTTTACTTCAAGTAGTGGCAAGGATTGGATCCATAAGGTTCTCTAGAAATGTCTCATCCAACTTCAGCAGACTCTACAGTCAGTCATTTGAGCAGCTATAACACATCATTGTGACACACAAGATAAAGGAAGCGATAAAAGTATATCTTCATGACTGCTGCTGCTATAGAAATATAGAGCATCCCACACCTCCAGAACTTACTAGCTCTATGAAAAACCTGTTCATCAGACATTTCCTGAGTTAGGCTGTTGGTGTTACAGCTGTGGTCAGTGCTGGAAGTTTCACATTCCCTTGAAAGAATCCACTGCACAGTAGTGAGTCAACGCGGGGCCTAGTAGAATTAAAGAAATTAGATTAGTATGTGGTTTTTGTAAAGCTAATTTGTACCTGCTTAAGGAAGGGGATGGGGTGGACATAATCAACCTTGAATCCATTCCAACATTTAATTATTAAGTTGCCACGTTACTATAAGGCAATTCGTGCCCTTTTGATTTATGGCTAGTGTGATGAAAGAATTCAGCACAAAATATTAACTGAGGCTTATCTCACTATGAAGAAGACACTTGATGTTGCATGGGGAATCTACACTGTGGAAATCTACACTGTAGAAAAAAAATTGTATTCAACCTGGAAGTCCGGAGACATGGCAGCCTGGGATTAAAGCTATGTGAGGGGGTGTAGGCTGAATGCACCAAACTGGAGCAAGTATTGTTCATGCCAGGGTTATTGGGTAACTACATTATTTAGAGGATGTAAAGCCAGAAAAATCTCAGGGTCTGGATGGTATTAACCTGATGTAATAGTGGAGTAAAGTGGGCTCTGTCTGGGGCATGTGTTGATATCTTTCAAGAACATTTATTGCATATTTTATTTTAAAATGCAGTGACTTGGAAAAGGCACACTGAACTAACACTCATTTCCAGGTGTGTCCTGCAGAGGATGGGAACATAGGAAGTAAAAAAATAGCAATCCACAACAATAACAGCAAATAGCAGACATTATATGAGGCACAATTATTCACACAGTGTGATGAATAAAACTTTAGTAAACAAAAAGCAAATAATAACACTCTATTACAGTATCTCCACAAAACATTACAGCAGGTAGGATACTGCATGAGACATTATGCAGTATTACTGTACATACAAGATAGAGTTAGAAGGTGCAACATATTCATAATAGTTGGAACAGCATGTTGCACAAAAGATAGCCACTGAGGGTCTCACAAAACAGAACTAGTTAAAAAGCCCTAACCTGCACTCTAGGGAGAGAGCTTAAGGGTAGGAGCAAAAATGGGCTGTGTTGGACTAAGCAAAGACTTTAGAAAGACAAACGTGGAGATCACATAATGTGAGAGTGGGAGGTTGTTCCACAGTGATAGAGTCAATAAGAGAGAAAGTACTGTCCAGCAGAGGCATTGAAGAAAGGACGAACAAAGGAGTCAGAGACAGAGTTCCTGAGGGAGTTAAATTGTAGGAAAGAGTGGACAAGGAAGATGGAGATATTGTAGGGGTAGCAGGGAGAAGCAGAACTTTGCGTTAAGGGCAACAGAGTAACAGAGTTGTCTGCCAGAAAGAGGAGGAAATTAAAGATCAGAATAAAGAAACTAGTGTTGGGTACTGGGAGGATACAGCTCGGAGTAGAATGGGAGAAAAATTAAAGTGGGGTCCAACTGGGCCAGGGTAAATTTGGTGCGGGACAATAGACTACATCAGCATTGTCAAACATAGGGAGAATCATTTTAACAATCTCTTGATGAGCTGGGAGGGGATGCAGGATTTTTTTTTCTGTTCTGTGCACCCAGTATGGAGAGCAGTTGGATGGCATCAATGTCTCTGGTGAAATTAATGGGGTATGTAAATAGATACCCTGGTACTTAATGAAGGGACAACCTCTAGTTGTGAGCCATCCAGAGTCATGTATACAGAGGGGAAATAGGAAACTTGCAAACCCCTGTCTGCTACCAAAGATCATTGAGACTATTTGTTATTAACACTCAGGGAGAGCTGGTGAGCTCAGGGCTAATGCTGAACTTTGCTAAAATCACACTGGAGATCGGCTATCTCATGATCTTATGATCTGCACAGTGACTTGAGCCTCCAAGAAAGGATGTCTGAAAGACAAAATTGCCTTGCATTGCCTTACTTATGGAAGGTGATTTAGAAAACTGGATAATGGGAGGAAGGGCTATACAGAGCAAACAATAACAAAATGGCACACACATCATGCTAGAAGCAATAAATGAAATGAAATGTAATGCAATTGTCACGCATGCAAACACCTCTATGAAACACCTTTGCAGGCTTCATCAGGGGCACTGTTCATCTCAACACGATGTGATTAAATACTTAGAAAATTTACATTTTTACATATTCATTCCATATTCCTTCGTGTTACAAAGTAAAGTGCACAGTGCTCAGTGCCAACCCCACTTAAATATTCATATACCACCATTCATTGTACATGATGTTGTGCAAAAGAAAGATAGCACCTGATCCAAAAATGCCAAGAGCCTAAAAATGGATATAATGACTTTCTGTGCTGCTAAATAGTTTCAATAATGGTGGCTGTCCCACTCTTATTTCTGTCCAAAGCTAGACTTTCTCTTCTATTCACTATGCTCCATGTTCAGAAGAGGGGTTGAGACCAAAATAGGGAAAGGACATTCCACCTCTGTCCACATCCTGGATTTATAACAGAATCATAAAAAAAATAATTCATTTTCCTTTTCTTCTCTCACTTTTGTTGCGACTCTTATTAACTCCCCACTCGAGCCACAATTAATTGAGACTATGAGGATATTTCAGCAAGATAAATTCATATTGCTTGTTCTATCAAAACTAGCAGTGAGCCAAGGGAACTCCAGCCCCTGTTAAACTAATCACATTTACAAAAATTGTTTAAAGTCCATTTCAATATTTAAACCTTGTAGTTGTAGGGACTGAGGTCTATAAAGCCATTCCATTTCCTTTTCTAACAATGTCTTAAGCCAATCTCCCCTCGCACTGGATTCTGGAACATATTTCAACACTCGAAATTTAAATGAATTTGTGGTGCATTTATGATATTGCATAAAATGATCCCCTAATGCACTCTCCTTACACCCTCTATACATTTTCTGTAACATTCATAGGATTCATAGGGTGTAAACTGGTCATAAGTGCTAGTCATTTTTTGACCTGCACCATTTATATATTGAATTCAAAACAATGTGTCTTGTATACAGCATGTCCTTTCAGTGGGCATCCTTGAAAGAATATTTGTCACAAATAACAGGATGTACAAACTCCTTTCCTGATAGTTACAAATATAACAAGAATGACATGGATAAAATCCTTGTCTGCTAATTATTCTTGCTTTTGTGTTATCCACAGAATGATTATTTGCCAAATGGTCAGCTGAATATTTCCCCCTTATAAAAGTTACATGGGTCATTTTTGAAAAAAAAAAATACTGATATTCCTTATCTTCTAGCATGAGTCTCCATCTCTGTTGAATAATTTTTCCTACAGCATATGCTTGTCTATGAAAACCCATTACAAAATTAAGTCACCCTAGATCATTTTGTACTTTCTGCCTTGCCTCTAGCAATTGTCTCCGCCATTTTATGGGCATTGTGTATCACCTAGCTGAACCCCTTCCCCTTCCAGGAATCTGGTTGACAGCAACTTTGCTTCCTCCTTATAAGGATTATCTAAGGAACACTTTCTTTAAAGTCTCAAAAATTGACTATAGGTGATGCTGTAACCCAGACTCCTCAGATGCGCACTTTCTGCTCTTAATAAGCTGTTGCCACTTAAAAGCTTTCTGTAAGGCTCACATTTGACCTTGATATATTCTCCCACAAAAACCCTAATGTCCAAAAATTCAGATTTTTCCTTGTGAGTACTGAAGGTAAATTTGTTGTTTAGATTGTTCTAATTTAACCACTATATAAAGCCCTCAATTTGATAAGAACCCCCACCCCAGACACATATGAGATCATCATTAAAGCAATACCATTTAATGATGTGTCTGAGGTGGGGGTTCTCAGTGAAAATAAACTTATACTACCACCAGGTTAAAAGAGATTGACATTCACTGAGAAGAACCCCCACTGCATCCTTTGGACCCTAACTCACTCCATCTTATTAATAACACTCTTTTCTCACTCCAACCCATCTCTCCCTGTCGCAATATCCGTCTCCGGTGACTTTTACATCTGCCTCACCACTCACTTCCCCAGAAATACAGCCCTGTCACATCACCTAACTCCTCCCTCCCCAGTTCTATTTGGGACCAATTATACCACTAGCCTAAGCTGCACCTTAAGCAGGTCCTTATTGGCGCAACCTACACCCCCCAAAGACATTTACCCACTAAAAAGCCCCAATCCTCTTCTATCCCAAGCCCTATTAACCCAACTAGTCCTAACCATCCCCATACCAGTCAGGCTCCCTGAATTTACCACCAATCCACGCCTCCATATAACTCTTCCCAAATTGTTCCAGAAAGCTGCTCTCTGGCATGCTCTCCTCCTCCTCCTTCTTCTTATCTTAGGTAACATACACCCCAATCCTGAGCCTGGGTCGACTAGTTGTCCCAAGGGGCATGGCCATGGTGGCCTACTACTGGCCTCCCTTAACATATGCAGCCTACCTAGGAAGTTCACGCTTCTTCAAGGATGGATCGCCCAATACTCCCTTGACATCCTGGCCTTATCTGAAACCTGGCTCTCCAAGAATATCCCAAATGCCTCTGTCACCCTAAATGACTATGCCATCTTCAGAGCTGATAGATCAGGCAAGACAGGTGGTGGTTGTGCCATATACACCAGAACTAATCTGCAGCCCCTATTGGTCCCCTTGCCCTCACCAGTGCATGGGGCACAAGCCATTACAATCAAAGCCACCCTTGGCACTCCTGGTAAAACACTATACATTATGGCAGTCTACATCCCCCCAACCAGAAACAAGCCTTTGACTCTATCCTGGCCAGCATCACTCAGCTCCCCCCCAGGAATGAACAGATTATTATGGGTGACTTTAATGTGAATTGGTTATCCCATGCGTTAGCTCCATTCAAAGATGCAGTCTGTGCCTATGACCTGACCCAGGTTGTCCAGTCTCCCACCAGACAAGATCTCAGGTCAGGGACTTCCACCCTTATTGACCTCATCTTTACAAACCTTCCCAATCACCTCTCCAATATTAAAGTGCTCCCAGACGTGCTAAGTGATCACTCTCCCCTCTCCTGCTACTGGTCAAATAAAATCACACCCAGCCATCCTAAAATCTCCATCCAACGGTACCTCAAAAAAGGTACCTTAACTTGTCTTAAACTCTATCTCTCCTCCTGTGACTGGGCACCTGTTCAGTACAAAAAAAGGAAAAAAGAAGTACACTAATGCGAGGGGGGTGCTCTCTACAGGGGTTGCAAAACCCAAATATTCAGAAGTCCAAAAAGTGAGAGCACACCACAATTCTTCAGCTATTTAGCTCAGTTTATTGCCAAAGTATTCACGGCCAGGAACCCATGCGCCTCGGCTGGTTAGCCTTCAAAGGGGTTTGGCTCAGTGTCATACATCAAATGATTTTATACAAATACAATCTGACGTCATCATTAATTGACATTCCTTAGTTTCCACACAATTATACAAACACCATTATTTTATAATCTCAATCAAATATGTACAGATATATATACATTTTACACCATCCATTCACTCAAGTAGTTACAAATTCTATAAACATTTTTGACACATTTCAGTGAAAAACTCAAATATCTCCTATAAAAGAAAGAATAATAGATCTATTCAGAACCGGGAAGACGTCAAGATGTGATCACCCTAAATTTCACTTCCATCCACATTGTGGTGGAAGGAACCAATTTTTTGGCTGGGGATCCACAGACATTCATTCACCAGGGGATCTGTGAAAGAGAGAAAGAAAGACAAAAATTAATCAACAAATCATCCACTAAATACAATTATTTCATAGATAGTCTAAAGTCTCTGATATTACTTATTTCCTTTAAGAAACGGTTTCAAATCCCATTGGTCATTTAATCCATAGGGTTTCATGGATCTCAAATTAAAAATCCACCTACTTTCCTTTTTCAATAACTCATTTATTCTATCACCACCATATCTCAGGGTTTGTTGCCAATCTATACCCATAAATCTAAAGCTCTTTGGATCAGAGTTATGTTTCTCTGCAAAATGCAGGCTAATGGGCATATCTATTTTACCATTCATGATGTTCCTAATATGTTCTTGGATTCTTAGTTTAAGGGCTCTTGTTGTTCGTCCTATATATAATTGGTTACATCCACACCATATTGCATAGATTACAAAAGTTGTATCACAATTTATAAATTGCTTCATGGTATATTTTCTCCATTTTGTGGATGTATAAATTCAGAACCCGTATTACAGTAACAGCAGATACTGCATCTTTGACATTTAAAACTTACCTGTGGTTTTATTCCCAGCCAAGTATTTTTCTCAGGGTTAGTCAATCTGCTCCTGTTTAACTTGTCTTTTAAATTCTGCCCTCTTGAGAAGGTAATTCTGGATGTTTCCCCTACCACTTCTTTCAAGTTTATATCAGAATGCAGTATGTGCCAGTTTCTGTATACAACATTCCCTATCTGTCCAGACCAATTGTTATATTCAGTTACAAATGTTTTAGGGGTGTTAGCATTAACACATTCATTCTTTTTTTCCTTTAAAAGCTCCTCTCTCCTTCTGTTGACAGCTTTATTTAGAGCATAACTGAGGAGGTCATTATCATAACCTCTTTCTAAGAATCTCTTTCTTAGTTGTTCTGCTTCACTCCAAAAGTTTATATCATCAGAACAATTTCTCCATAATTGAAGAAACTGTCCATATGGTATAGAATCTTTTAGGTTCTTTGGATGTGCACTATCTGCCCTGAGTAAAGTATTAGTCGCTGTTGACTTCCTATGATTTTTCGTGATGACAGGTTTTTCGAGATTTGAAGGTTTTTGTAAGGTTAAATCCAAAATGTTTATCTCCTCAGAGTCAATTCTGAATGTGAATTTCATATTTACATTGTTATCATTCAGCGATTCTACAAATTCTTCAGCCATTTGTTTTTCTCCTTTCCATACTACCAAAATGTCATCAATAAAACGTGTCCAAAATATCACATTTCCAAGAAAGGGGTTTGTATTCTGGAAGATTGTAATTTCTTCCCATTTACCTAGAAACAGGTTTGCATAAGATGGGGCCATGCAGGCTCCCATCGCTGTACCCCTTATCTGTCTATAATGATCTCCAAGAAATTCAAAGTTATTATGATTCAAAATAAAGTGGATTGATGACAGTATGAAATCTATGGTAATAGCATCTTTGTTTACATTTTTCTCTAGAAAATATCTACAGACTCTAAGTCCTTGTTCATGTACTATACGAGTATATAAGGACTCTGCATCAATAGTTAACCATACCATATCATCTGTCCACTTTATTTCTTTAAGTTTATTTAAGACATGTGTAGTGTCTTTTGTGTAAGATGGTAATTTAACTACTTCTTTCTGTAGAAAGAAGTCCACAAATATTCCAAGTTTTTCTGTCAGTGAGCCTGTGGAGGAAATAATTGGTCTACCTGGAGGGTTGTTAATATTTTATGAATTTTAGGTAATATGTAATAACAGGTAATGTGGGATTTTCATTCCACATAAATTGTAGTTCTTTCTCTGTTATTTCACCCTGTTTCACTGCTTTTCTAAAATAAACTCAATTCAGTTTTATACTGAAATAAGGGATTACCTTTAATTTCTCATAATTACATGAGTCATTAAGTAAGTTTAGTACAATGGAAATATAATGATTTCTATCTAGGACAACAATGTTGCCCCCTTTGTCAGCTGACTTGATTACAATATCATTCTCTGCCTGTAGTTCTTTAAGAGCATGTATCTCTTTGAATGACAAATTCTTCTCTCTAGGTTGTCCTGCCTTATCCATAATCACTTCTATTTCATTCAAGACAACTCTTTCAAAAATAGAAATAGCTGGATTACATATATATGATATAAAGTCAGATGGAGGTGAAAAAAGTTTATTCCTTTGTATTTTTATATCGGAATTGATACTTACAGTAGTGGGACTTGAACCCATTAAACCTTCAATGTTTTCTTCCATTATATTGATTATGTAGTCAATGTCCTCCACAGTATCCACTTCTGGATTGGAGTTGGATGGCACAGGGATGTTCTGTTCTAACAATGTAGATTCAAAAAAGCCCATGTTTCCCTCTTGTTCCTCTAAATTCGATTTCCTAGAAAAAAATGCTCTGAGTCTAAGTTTCCGAAACAATTTAAATAAATCAACTTGCACTTGAAATTGATTTAAAGTGGGTGTAGGGACAAAGGAAAGGCTATGTTTTAAGAGCTCAATTTGTTCCACAGATAGTACTTTTTTTGATAGATTCACTATTTCAAGTTCTTGCCCCGGCCTCTCCCCTTGCCCCTGAGTTTCCTTTTGTTGATTGTAGCGTCTTCCTCCCCTCTTTCCTCTCCTGGTCCTTCTGCATCTTCTTTTCTTGAGTCCTGAGTTTTTTGTGTTTGATATTGATCTAAAAAAGGACTACGATCTCTATTATCACTTCCTCTCCTCTCTGAGAAATGCACTCTGGTTCTGCTCTGACTTCTGCTTCCACTCCTATTCCTAAAGTTACTTTTTTTCCAATTCAGCACTCTATCATTTTCATAGTCATTCCGATCACGTTGTAATTTCTTCTGTTTTCTGGCTATCAATTCTTTTTCAAATTCAGTTAATTTGTCTTTCATCCACAAGTCTAACTCTTTAAATGTTGCTGTTTCTTTATATATCAAAACTTCTTTTTTTGCTTGTTCGATTTCTATTTCAAGTTCTGTATGTTTTTGTATATCAGCCTTTATTATTAATTCTATGAATAGCTTAGAGCAAGTAGAGGCTGCTATTAACCATTCTTCTTTGAATGGAAAATTCTCATACCCAGAAGATGGTAGTACATTAATTCTGAGTGCTCGTGGTGCTTGCCCTTTATCCAAATATTGTTCTAAAGTAGTAATATTATAAGTAATATCCAACTCTTTTTTAAGAAGTTTTTCCAGTTTAAAAAAGTTATTTTTAACATCACCTGATGCAGATTCTTCTCCAACAAGTCTATTGCTTGCTCTGCTCCTTCTCGTAGCCCAAGTATCAGTATGTTCCCAATCAAAAGTTGAGCCGACGCTCTCAATGATTCCTTCATGCATACTGTATACAGAAGTTTGAAGTCACAATCTTTCAAGGTGCTTCAGTACTTTAAAGTACTCAAGAGGGATCCATTTTTTCTTTTACAATAATCCTGTTTCCAAGTATCCTCCTTGAAATTAAACGTGCTATCCGTTTCTCCTCATATTCCTCAGACGTTTACGGCAAACCCTTCATATATTTTTCCAATACTTTACATGCCATAAGTTCCACATATAAATGCAATTCATCTCGATAGCATAATGAGAAAAAGGAACTCCTAGTCAGAATGCTGGCAAAAAGTAAAGTAAAAATACACCCTTTAGAAATTGGAAAACTGCTTAGCTGGCTCCTCCATATGTTATTACATTCAGGTACAGATGCTTAGTTCGAGATGCCGCATACCATTTCGGGGTTAATATTCACCTGAAGATTTTGCAGTTCTTAAATTCTGAATAAGCCTCCTCTAAGGGATTTGAGCATCATCTTGCTGGCTACTTCATAAACTGCTGCATTTAGATGTTAATACACCCTTTGAAACTTAAATTATTTTACCGGCTTCTTCATATGTTTACTGCATTCAAATGCAGGCACTTAATTCGAGGAGCAGAATATCATTAAAGAGGAGATGCTCTAGTGTTTGCAGTTCTTTAACTCCAAATAGTTCAAAAAAAAGTGCATACTGTGAATTTTTCAACCTTTAACGAAGCCAAATATCAAACAGTTCATAAACATAGTTCAATCCCACCTTTTTCATCTGTCCCTTCGTGTATCCGTATTTTACAGTTTTATACACAGATGATTTTCGGGGACGTCTTAGTAACACTGAATGAAAGAGAAACCTCCAGGTTCATATTTTTTAGCAAAGGGCAAAAGACAAAGTACATATGCACCTTCTAAAGATTTCAGCGTAATGTTACCAGCTTCTCCACATGCTGCTGCTTTCAAATACTAATGTTCAATACATAAAAGGAAAGAAAAGCAGTGCACTGGTGTGAGAGGGGTGCACAGCTCTTTAGCTATTTAGCTCCTAAGTAGAGGAAAATCTACTATTATTGTCACCACATGTCGGCAACTTCAGCCTTAAAGAACTTCTAATCTGAATCATGGCAAAGAATCGAGTGGTAATATACCCTTTTAGAGATTAGAAAACTGCTTGGCCGGATCCTCCATATGTTATTGCATTCAAGTGTAAGTGCTCAATTCACAGTGCCACATACCATTTCAGAGGGGATACTCACTTAAGGAATATTACAATTCTTAAATTCTGAATGTACTCCCTCTAGAGATTTAAGCAACGTCGTACTGACTTCTTCAGATGTTGCTACATTTAGGTGTTATTACACCCTTTAGAAATTGAGAGAATATTTTGTTAGCTTAGTCATACAATTACTGCATTCAGGTGCAAGTACTTAGTTCGAGGAGCAGCCTATTATTACAGAGAAAAGACTCTCTGCACCAGTTAGGGAGAAAGACTCTATCAATTCAGTAATCAGGAAGCTTATGACATGAAAGATGAATGCATTCAAGCGGAACATTTTTTCTTTTTTTCTCCACTACCCCATAAGAAGGGTGTACTTACAGTATTTGCAGTCCTTTAATAAGAGCATACTGAGAATTTTCCAAACTTTAACGAAACCAAGTGTCAAACAATACTTAGTACAAAGTGTTCAGTACAAAAAAAGGAAAAAAGCAGCGCACTAATGCGAGGGGGGTGCTCTCTACAGGGGTTGCAAAACCCAAATATTCAGAAGTCCAAAAAGTGAGAGCACACCACAATTCTTCAGCTATTTAGCTCAGTTTATTGCCAAAGTGTTCATGGCCAGGAACCCAAGTGCCTCGGCTGGTTAGCCTTCAAAGGGGTTTGGTTCAATGTCATACATCAAATGTTTTTATACAAATACAATCTCACGTCATCATTAATTGACATTCCTTAGTTTCCACACAATTATACAAACACCATTATTTTATAATCTCAATCAAATATGTACAGATATATATACATTTTACACCATCCATTCACTCAAGTAGTTACAAATTCTATAAACATTTTTGACACATTTCAGTGAAAAACTCAAATATCTCCTATAAAAGAAAGAATAATAGATCTATTCAGAACGGAAGGCGTCAAGATGTGATCACCCTAAATTTCACTTCCATCCACATTGTGGTGGAAGGAACCAATTACGGCTGGGGATCCACAGACATTCATTCACCAGGGGATCTATGAAAGAGAGAAAGAAAGACAAAAATTAATCAACAAATCATCCACTAAATACAATTATTTCATAGATAGTCTAAAGTCTCTGATATTACTTATTTCCTTTAAGAAATGGCTTCAAATCCCATTGGTCATTTAATCCATAGGGTTTCATGGATCTCAAATTAAAAATCCACCTACTTTCCTTTTGTATAATTGAGCGGAAACTAAGGAATGTTAATTAATGATGACGTCAGATTGTATTTGTATAAAAACGTTTGATGTATGACACTGAGCCAAACCCCTTTGAAGGCTAACCAGCCGAGGCGCTTGGGTTCCTGACCGTGAACACTTTGGCAATAAACTGAGCTAAATAGCTGAAGAATTGTGGTGTGCTCTCACTTTTTGGACTTCTGAATATTTGGGTTTTGCAACCCCTGTAGAGAGCACCCCCCTCGCATTAGTGCGCTGCTTTTTTCCTTTTTTTGTACTGAACACTAGCATTTGTAAGCAGCAGCACATGGAGAAGCTGGCAACATTACGCTTAAATCTCTAGAGGGTGTGTACGTGTACTTTGTCTTTTTGCCAGAAAATATGGACCGGGAGGTTTTTCTTTCATCCTGCACTACTAAGACGTCCCCGCTAATCATCTGTGTGTAAAACTGCAAAATATGAATATACGAAGGGGCAGTTGAAAATGCTGGGATTGAACTGTGTTTAAGTATTGTTTGACACTTGGTTTCATTAAAGGTTGGAAAATTCTCAGTATGCTCTTATTAAAGGACTGCAAATACTGTAAGTACGCCCTTCTTATGGGGTAGTGGAGAAAAAAAGGAAAAATGTTCCGCTTGAATGCATTCATCTTTTATGTCATAAGCTTCCTGATTACTGAATTGATAGAGTCTTTCTCCCTAACTGGTGCAGAGAGTCTTTTCTCTGTAATAATAGGCTGCTCCTCGAACTAAGTACTTGCACCTGAATGCAGTAATTGTATGAATAAGCTAACAAAATATTCTCTCAATTTCTAAAGGGTGTAATAACACCTAAATGTAGCAACATATGAAGAAGTCAGTACAACGTTGCTTAAATCTCTAGAGGGAGTACATTCAGAATTTAAGAATTGTAATATTCCTTAAGTGAGTATCCCCTCTGAAATGGTATGCGGCACCGTGAATTGAGCACTTACACCTGAATGCAATAACATATGGAGGAGCCGGCCAAGCAGTTTTCTAAAGGGTATATTACCACTCGATTCTTTGCCAGGATTCAAATTAGAAATTCTTTAAGGCTGAAGTTGCCGACATGTGGTGACAATAATAGTAGATTTTCCTCTACTTAGGAGCTAAATAGCTAAAGAGCTGTGCACCCCTTTCACACCAGTGCGCTGCTTTTCTTTCATTTTCTGTATTGAACATTAGTATTTGAAAGCAGCAGCACGTGGAGAAGCTGGTACAATTACGCTGAAATCTTTAGAAGGTGCATATGTACTTTGTCTTTTGCCCTCTGCTAAAAAATACGAACCGGGAGGTTTCTCTTTCATTCAGTGTTACTAAGATGTCCCCGAAAATCATATGTGTATAAAACTGTAAAATACGGATACACGTAGGGGCAGATGAAAAAGGTGGGATTGAACTATGTTTATGAACTGTTTGATATTTGGTTTCGTTAAAGGTTGAAAAATTCACAGTATGCACTTATTTTTTGAACTATTTGGAGTTAAAGAACTGCAAACACTAGAGCATCTCCTCTGTAATGATATTCTGCTCCTCGAATTAAGTGCCTGCACTTGAATGCAGTAAACATATGAAGAAGCCGGTAAAATAATTTAAGTTTCAAAGGGTGTATTAACATCTAAATGCAGCAGTTTATGAAGTAGCCAGCAAGATGATGCTCAAATCCCTTAGAGGAGGCTTATTCAGAATTTAAGAACTGCAAAATCTTCAGGTGAATATTAACCTCAAATGGTATGTGGCATCTCGGACTAAGCATCTGTACCTGAATGTAATAACATATGGAGGAGCCACAGCAGTTTTCCAATTTCTAAAGGATGTATTTTTACTTTACTTTTTGCCAGCATTCAGACTAGGAGTTCCTTTTTCTCATTATGCTATCGAGATGAATTGCATTTATATGTGGAACTTATGGCATGTAAAGTATTTGAAAAACATATGAAGGGTTTGCCGTAAACGTCTGAGGAATATGAGGAGAAATGGATAGCACGTTTAATTTCAAGGAGGATACTTGGAAACAGGATTATTGTAAAAGAAAAAATGGATCCCTCTTGAGTACTTTAAAGTACTGAAGCACCTTAAAAGATTGTGACTTCAAACTTCTGTATACAGTATGCATGAAGGAATCATTGAGAGCGTCTTCTCGACTTTTGATTGGGAACATACTGATACTTGGGCTACGAGAAGGAGCAGAGCAAGCAATAGACTTGTTGGAGAAGAATCTGCATCAGGTGATGTTAAAAATAACTTTTTTAAACTGGAAAAACTTCTTAAAAAAGAGTTGGATATTACTTATAATATTACTACTTTAGAACAATATTTGGATAAAGGGCAAGCACCACGAGCACTCAGAATTAATGTACTACCATCTTCTGGGTATGAGAATTTTCCATTCAAAGAAGAATGGTTAATAGCAGCCTCTACTTGCTCTAAGCTATTCATAGAATTAATAATAAAGGCTGATATACAAAAACATACAGAACTTGAAATAGAAATCGAACAAGCAAAAAAAGAAGTTTTGATATATAAAGAAACAACAACATTTAAAGAGTTAGACTTGTGGATGAAAGACAAATTAACTGAATATGAAAAAGAATTGATAGCCAGAAAAAAGAAGAAATTACAATGTGATCGGAATGACTATGAAAATGATAGAGTGCTGAATTGGAAAAAAAGTAACTTTAGGAATAGGAGTGGAAGCAGAAGTCAGAGCAGAACCAGAGTGCATTTCTCAGAGAGGAGAGGAAGTGATAATAGAGATCGTAGTCCTTTTTTAGATCAATATCAAACACAAAAAACTCAGGACTCAAGAAAAGAAGATGCAGAAGGACCAGGAGAGGAAAGAGGGGAGGAAGACGCTACATTCAACAAAAGGAAACTCAGGGGCAAGGGGAGAGGCCAGGGCAAGAACTCCAAATAGTGAATCTATCAAAAAAAGTACTATCTGTGGAACAAATTGAGCTCTTAAAACATGGCCTTTCCTTTGTCCCTACACCCACTTTAAATCAATTTCAAGTGCAAGTTGATTTATTTAAATTGTTTCGGAAACTTAGACTCAGAGCATTTTTTTCTAGGAAATCGAATTTAGAGGAACAAGAGGGAAACATGGGCTTTTTTGAATCTACATTGTTAGAACAGAACATCCCTGTGCCATCCAACTCCAATCCAGAAGTGGATACTGTGGAGGACATTGACTACATAATCAATATAATGGAAGAAAACATTGAAGGTTTAATGGGTTCAAGTCCCACTACTGTAAGTATCAATTCCGATATAAAAATACAAAGGAATAAACTTTTTTCACCTCCATCTGACTTTATACCATATATATGTAATCCAGCTATTTCTATTTTCGAAAGAGTTGTCTTAAATGAAATAGAAGTGATTATGGATAAGGCAGGACAACCTAGAGAGAAGAATTTGTCATTCAAAGAGATACATGCTCTTAAAGAACTACAGGCAGAGAATGATATTGTAATCAAGTCAGCTGACAAAGGGGGCAACATTGTTGTCCTAGATAGAAATCATTATATTTCCATTGTAATAAACTTACTTAATGACTCATGTAATTATGAAAAATTAAAAGGTAATCCCTTATTTCAGTATAAAACTGAATTGAGTTTATTTTTAGAAAAAGCAGTGAAACAGGGTGAAATAACAGAGAAAGAACTACAATTTATGTGGAATGAAAATCCCACATTACCCTGTTATTACATATTACCTAAAATTCATAAAAATATTAACAACCCTCCAGGTAGACCAATTATTTCCTCCACAGGCTCACTGACAGAAAACTTGAATATTTTGTGGACTTCTTTCTACAGAAAGAAGTAGTTAAATTACCATCTTACACAAAAGACACTACATGTCTTAAATAAACTTAAAGAAATAAAGTGGACAGATGATATGGTATGGTTAACTATTGATGCAGAGTCCTTATATACTCGTATAGTACATGAACAAGGACTTAGTGCCTGTAAATATTTTCTAGAGAAAAATGTAAACACAGATGCTATTACCATAGATTTCATACTGTCATCAATCCACTTTATTTTGAATCATAATAACTTTGAATTTCTTGGAGATCATTATAGACAGATAAGGGGTACAGCGATGGGAGCCTGCATGGCCCCATCTTATGCAAACCTGTTTCTAGGTAAATGGGAAGAAATTACAATCTTCCAGAATACAAACCCCTTTCTTGGAAATGTGATATTATGGACACGTTTATTGATGACATTTTGGTAGTATGGAAAGGAGAAAAACAAATGGCTGAAGAATTTGTAGAATGGTTGAATGATAACAATGTAAATATGAAATTCACATTCAGAATTGACTCTGAGGAGATAAACATTTTGGATTTAACCTTACAAAAACCTTCAAATCTCGAAAAACCTATTATCATGAAAAATCATAGGAAGTCAACAGCGACTAATACTTTACTCAGGGCAGATAGTGCACATCCAAAGAACCTAAAAGATTCTATACCATATGGACAGTTTCTTCCATTACGGAGAAATTGTTCTGATGATATAAACTTTTGGAGTGAAGCAGAACAACTAAGAAAGAGATTCTTAGAAAGAGGTTATGATAATGACCTCCTCAGTTATGCTCTAAATAAAGCTGTCAACAAAAGGAGAGAGGAGCTTTTAAAAGAAAAAAAGAATGAATGTGTTAATGCTAACACCCCTATAACATTTGTAACTGAATATAACAATTGGTCTGGACAGATAGGGAATGTTGTATACAGAAACTGGCACATACTGCATTCTGATATAAACTTGAAAGAAGTGGTAGGGGAAACACCCATAATTACCTTCTCAAGAGGGCAGAATTTAAAAGACAAGTTAATCAGGAGCAGATTGACTAACCCTGAGAAAAATACTTGGCTGGGAATAAAACCACAGGTAAGTTTTAAATGTCAAAGATGCAGTATCTGCTGTTACTGTAATACGGGTTCTGAATTTATACATCCACAAAATGGAGAAAAATGTACCATGAAGCAATTTATAAATTGTGATACAACTTTTGTAATCTATGCAATATGGTGTGGATGTAACCAATTATATATAGGACGAACAACAAGAGCCCTTAAACTAAGAATCCAAGAACATATTAGGAACATCATGAATGGTAAAATAGATATGCCCATTAGCCTGCATTTTGCAGAGAAACATAACTCTGATCCAAAGAGCTTTAGATTTATGGGTATAGATTGGCAACAAACCCTGAGATATGGTGGTGGTAGAATAAATGAGTTATTGAAAAAGGAAAGTAGATGGATTTTTAATTTGAGATCCATGAAACCCTATGGATTAAATGACCAATGGGAAATTGAAGCCGTTTCTTAAAGGAAATAAGTAATATCAGAGACTTTAGACTATCTATGAAATAATTGTATTTAGTGGATGATTTGTTGATTAATTTTTGTCTTTCTTTCTTTCTCTCTTTCACAGATCCCCTGGTAAATGAATGTCTGTGGATCCCCAGCCAAAAAATTGGTTCCTTCCACCACAATGTGGATGGAAGTGAAATTTAGGGTGATCACATCTTGACGTCTTCCCGGTTCTGAATAGATCTATTATTCTTTCTTTTATAGGAGATATTTGAGTTTTTCACTGAAATGTGTCAAAAATGTTTATAGAATTTGTAACTACTTGAGTGAATGTGTGGTGTAAAATGTATATATATCTGTACATACTTGATTGAGATTATAAAATAATGGTGTTTGTATAATTGTGTGGAAACTAAGGAATGTCATTTAATACTGACGTCAGATTGTATTTGCATAAAAACGTTTGATGTATGACACTGAGCCAAACCCCTTTGAAGGCTAACCAGCCGAGGTGCTTGGGTTCTTGGCTGTGAACACTTTGGCAATAAACTGAGCTAAATAGCTGAAGAATTGTGGTGTGCTCTCACTTTTTGGACTTCTGGGCACCTGTTCACACTGCCCAGTCTGTTAATGCTGCCCTTACCTCCTTTATTAACATTTTTAACACTGCCTGTGACATACTTTCCCCATTCTCAAAACAGGCTACAAAAAACAGGAACACTCTGTGGATCTCACAGACACTACTAGAACAGGTGCACCACAGAGACAACCTCTGGCATAGGGCACTGAACTCCCAGCTTCCCCGTGACAGGCAACTCTAAAGAGAGGCAAGAAACAATTGCACCTGGTCTATTCGGCTAGCTAAGACAAACTACTATAAGCAAGCTCTCACCTCTTCATGGGGATCTGGGAACAACTTCTGGAACAATTTCAAAGAGCTCTGTGGGAAAACGATCTCCCCAACCCCATCACAAATACTTAACCATGGATCCCTCTCCCAAGACCCTAATACCATATGCAATGTCCTGAACAACTCCTTCTCCAATCTCAGTCACATCCTACCAACAAACTTCGTTGACCCTATCCCCAATGGCCCCCCATCACCTCCCCTACTTCCGCTCTCCCTCCCTTCCAGCTGAGAATCATCTCCTGCAACAAGGCTAAGCACTACCTGTCCAAAGCCTTGTGCAACTCGAGGTACAGTAGCGACTCCCTAGACCGTAAATCCTCCTTCTAACTCTTGGCGAGACCCTCCCTCACCTCACCAAGATATTAAACTGCTCCTTGTGCCTAGGTCAATTCCCTACACTCTGGAAAAGGTGAATTATCACGTCAATCCAAAAAAAGGGTGATCCAACTGACCCTGGTAACTATAGGCCCATCACTATCCTCCCCCCCAAAGAACTAAAAAGAATTGTGTCAGACCAGCTCACCGAATACCTGGCCAAACACACTCTGCTCTGCCCTGAACAACACGGGTTCAGGGCGGGTCACTGCACTACCACTGCCCTTCTCGAATTTACCTCTTACATACATGAGGCGCTGGAACGGGGTCAATAGCAGAAACAATCTTCGTTGACCTGTCCAAAGCATTTGACACCGTCAGTCATGCACTGCTAATCTTCTCTCTCCCCTCTCCCTCTATCTCGCCCCTGATGCAATCGCCTGGTTCAAAATCTATCTCATTGACTGGACACAAAAAGTCAAAATCAACACCACCCTATCTGCCAAGAAACCATTTCTTGCAGGTGTCCCTTAATGGTCAATTTTAGGCCCTCTAATTTTCACCCTCTTTCTGAACTCTCTCCCAAAGGTCTGTAGTGGTAAGCTATTGCTCTGTGTAGACGATGACGTAGTTTACTGGAAAAATACCACTCCTAACTCTCTTCAACATACCCTGCAAGGCTGCTTTAGAGAACTAGAGTCCTGGTTCACCAATCATCATTTAATACTAAATTACAACAAAATCAAATCTATGATCTTTGCTCACCGCCAAAACCCCTACAGTAATGCCCAGCTAAGTATCTCAAATTCTCAGGGCATCCATACTGAACAGGTTCCATACTTCAAATATCTAGGCATCACACTAGACAGATCCCTCACCTACCACATACACATTAACCACCTCTCCTGCTCGGTAAACACCCGACTTGGGATTCTCTACAGACACAGACACTGCCTCCCTGCCAGGCCCTACGGCTGGCAGTAACCAGCTCAGTCCTATCATTGGTCGATTATGGGATAATAATTTGTGGTACAGCTGACCTCACAACCCTTAACCACATCAATTTAACCCTCAACAAAGCCTGATGACTGGTCACAAGCAGTGATAGATTAACCAATACGTGTGAACTCTATAAGCGAGCGGACTGGCTGACCTTTGAAGGGAGACTAAAGTACCACACTTGCCTCCAAGCCAAAAAGTTCCTAATGAAGCTTGCACCCACTGGCCTTCACCCCTCATCCTACCAAACCCTCACAGGAGCACCTCTAGGCATCAAGCAAGCACCCCCCTCTTAGTCCCCCACTGTAGGACTGCACTAGGGCAAAGGTCTTTCCGCTATCGGGCTCCTCTCTGGCTTAATAACCTCCCTTCTTCCATCTCATAGACCCCTAGTCTTGGCCTATTTAAAAATGCCATTAAGAGACATTTCATTGTCTCAGAGTCATGCGGCTGTTATGAACGGTCATCCCTATTCGGTACATGATAGAAAAATAGCAGCTCCCATGACCCAAAACTAGGCCTACAATCACGATGGGACTTTAAAACACAAACTCTAGGCCTGGGTAGGCCTACAGAATTGGAAACCTGCTTCACTTCACCTTGATGACCCAGGGTCCTTCAACAACCCTAGAGTTACTAACCAAACATTGTAAATTATCTTGTACGATGTAACCATGTAAAATTTGTCTTAATGTGTTGTTATGCTTAGTGAGGTATGTTTAAAATTGTCTTAAGTATTGTGTCCATTTTGTATTGATGTGGAGCCTTTGCAAAAGAGTCTTCAACTCAAAGGATTGTAATTCGAAACTTCAATAAAATAAATAAAAAATATATGAGGGAGCAAGTGCCGTACCTATAGCCACCCCTCTTACTTTTATATAAAACTTACCACCAAAGACAAAATAATTAGGCCATAACACAAACTTCAAATGATCTAGGATACATTTGTGTGGTGCATGTCTCAATTCAGGATCTACTGACATAAATCCTTTCACTGCTCTAATCCCTTGTTCATGTTTGACGCAGGTATGCAGTAAGCTTATGTCAGTCATCAGCCGTTGTAAGTCATTTGCCATTCAACCTCATCTAGTTTATTAATAATGACCCCTGTGCGTGAATGGTGTGGAGTGGCTATGTGTGTGTATCAGCAGTGAGTAGCCACCCTGCACCAACTGTGCCCCCCATGTGGGATGCATGAAGGAGGGGCCTGCAGTAAATACATGCCCGATCCCCCTGCCACACGATGATCAATGCCAGGTGAGGGGCAGGCCAGCACTATGCGCCATGCACTAAGGCATGTAGTGCTGGCCACAGGGGTGCATAGGAGGTTAAGGGGTATGCCAGGGAGACCCAACCATAGACTCCTTACATGGCCTGTGCACACCCTGCAGGAAAGGGCATGCAGCTCACCTAACCACCAGAGTCACAGATCAGAGCTGCCTGATTCCACCCACCCACCTCCACATGCAGCAGTCTGTGCAGCACCCCCACAACACCCTTACCTCTCACAGGGGCACCAGGTCAAGGCTATCACCCACACATCCCTGCGGCACCGAATGTCAACACCCATCCCCACTACTGGAAGGTGTGCCTCTCCACCCCCTGTTGGCAGACATGCCCCCCATCCCCCATCTCATGGCACTGCATTGGTTCCACCATGCTGCAGCAGCAGGAATTCTGTTGACAGCCATTACACTGACAGCACAATGCTGACAGTTGGCATTGTGCCGTCTGGAACACAAGTGTTTTGTTATAGAGTTCCAACTCTGAGTTGGAGTTGTTTTGGTGAAGGGACAAACACCCTGGAGACAGCAGCATCGGTAACACCATGGACCTATACAGAGAACAGTCGATTCTGTCACTGTACTGGTCTTCGCTGTGTTACCATTGCTGTAGCAATGGTATAGGTATGCACTTTACTTTGTAACACAAAAGAATGTGAAATGAATATGTAAAAATGTACATTTTCTACGTGTTTAATCACACGATGTTGAGATGAACACTGCCAGCTGATGAAGCCAGAGAAAGTGCTATGTAGGGGTGTTTGCATGGGTGAGGTTCAGCTGCATTAAATTTGATTTATTGCGTCCAGCATGGTGTGTGCACCGTTTCGTTACTTTTTGTAGTGCTGGAGGTTCAACTGTGAATCTGTGTGGTGGCACCATTGGAAAAGGTTGGCGGTGCGCTGACTTATATTTGTTTCTTTTGGGGCTGCACAGAGCCATGTAGGACACTAGAGGCTATTGGGAGGGGTAGCAAAGGTAGCTGCATATATTAACTGACTGGGTTCAGTCAACTATATAGGAGTGGAGCCAGCTGACTGCAAGGTCAGAGAAGCCTGCACCAACTAGCTTGGAGAGAAGTAAGAGGTGGGCAACAGTGTTAAAGGCTTTTGCAAGATCAACAAAGATTGCAGGGGTCAGAAGTTCCTGATACAAGCACTTCAGGATGCAGTTGGAGAGCCTGAGGTTGAAGGAAACAGTTGAGTAGGTTTTCTGAAGCCCAACTAGATGAGGCTTAAACTGCAGTTAAGGAAGCAGCCTTGTTGAGAAAGTACTATTTTCACCTGGAGTTTAGATAGGGTGGGGAGAGCAGAGATGGGGCAGTAGTTCCCTGGAGATGCAGGATCACCATATTTTGAGAGAAAGATGACTCTAGCATTTTTCAGATGGTGGGGACTTGCCCAAAGGACAATGATAGGTCTTGGAGGTTGGAGATAGTGATTGCGATAGTGGGAGCAACCAGTCTGGGCATTCTGGAGTCCTGGTCATCAGGGCAGACAGGGATTATACCAGAGGGCTGTAAAATGGCCAGTATCATTCCTTACTGAAGAAGAGAGTGTGGTGAGGCCCAGGTAATTACAGACCTGTGAGTCATAGTACATCAACTATTTAAATCAAACATAAAAGGTGCAGGGAGTAAGGTTTTTTCTAGCACACAACACAACTTTAGAAAAAGTAGATCCTACATATGATAAGCAGGCTAATTTAGATAAAAACTCTTAATAGCAAACAAAGAGAAGAACACACCAGGACTGCACACACAAATCAAACCACAGCACAACATACAGTATTTTTTTAATAAATTGTGACTCACAAATGGCCGAGGGCAATCATGCTACTACCATGATATGCTGAGGAGTCAAAAAAAAAACTATTGAATGTGATCAGTGCAAAGTATATGACCAGTCTGAGGCAATTTACTCTATATAAATGCTTTTAAATGTCAAAAATGCTATCTCATACTGGCCCTGTGGTGTGGAGGGCTGAGCCACCTAGTGCCTTACCTCCTGCCTCACTGCAGCCCAAGTCTGGGAATGGAGTAGGGTCATTCTGGGGCTGGCCGGGGAGAGAGGATTGAGTGTCCCATCAGACAGCTCTCCTCCCTCAGGGGAGGAAGGTTGTGTGACCCACTGCTTGCCTGCCACCTGGAGGTGTCCAGGTAGTATCACAGTTTGGACACACACAAGCAAGCCAAACACAGGCAATGGAGAACATCTCCATGGAGACAGGGCTCGTCCGCTATGCCAATGCACAAGGGTGGCTGCTGGGGCAATAGCCTGGGGAGGAAAATCAGGTGGAAAATTGGAGGTTGGGCTATGTGAGGCCTGGCCTGCTAGCACCAATGACCTGCCCAGTCTCAGGGAGGGTGAACAGAGATTCAGGACGGTTGAGAACTGTGGGACAGGCTGATACAGCCACCCAGCCTGCCACGGAGGGAGAAAAATCTGTGTAAAAAATGTTATCTCATTACTGATCTGATTAATGAAACAGAATGCCTAAAAGCAAAATGAAATTAAATAAGAGAACTCCACTACTAGGAACATTTTGTTGACACTTTAACACATGGGGCCGGATATTAAAACTGCACCCAAAAAGAGCGCAACAGCAGGAGCAAGCACAAGTCAATTGCGCACATGCGCAATAGACGCGATATTCAAACATGGAGCAAGCCAAATTGCACAACAGCCAACGTCTGAATATCGCACAACCTGCGCTATAGCGCAACCAGGAAGGGGAAGCTGAGCAGAGACGATGCGCTATGGCGCAACAAGGGCTGCCCAGCTGAGCAGCCCAGAGGTGCCATAGCGCAAGCAGGGAGCCCCCCAGCAGCAGAGCAATGGAACTGCACAACCAGGGAGGTAGGTAGGGGCCCACCACCCATGCCACAGATGGGCACAGGAACACACTGCAGAACTGACAATGCACCCCCACACCCCAAGCACAGCACAACTGGTGGAGGGCTGGAATATCCACCGGCCCATGGGGACAAGCAAACAAAGCACAGCTGGGCCATGGTGCCCCAGCACACCCACCGACAAGCTGAGACCGCCACACAAGGAGGGCGGACCATCCCATGGCACAGCAGCCCCCGTGCACAGCACACCTGCACCGTGACCCCAAGACACCCCCCATGAGCAGTGACCACCACTGCGGAACTCCATGAATACCACCACCCCCACTGCCACACTGCAACCTCATGTACCACAGAACCATACAAGCCAGACCCACCATGAGCCACAGCAGGCAGCACAGACACCCACAGTGGTGTGTGGAAGCATGCAGCACACTGGATGCAACACAGTGCAGTGGCAAACACACACCCATACCCACGGGGACACTAACACAGGGACGCAGTAGTGTGGCAACCAAGCCCCCAGTGTGGGCCCATGAAAACTGTGCACACACAGCCTGCAGTCCTTCATGGCACAGGGGGTGACACCCACCCTGTGCATGAACTGTGGCCCTGTACACCACCAGCATATGCCTGGATCACAAGTCACAGACAGTGGTGCACAGCCCCTGCAATACACCTAAGCCACAGCATGGAGGTGGGACAGCAACTGCGGAGGCCATGGTGTCACCCGAGGCAAACATGCGCCACACCATTGACAGGAGGCAACCCAGCATTGTGATGGTCACAGTGGATGACCTGCAGGGACAGCCACCACTGACAAAGGCAGCAGACCTCGCAGGCCACAGACATGCAAGGGTGTCAGCTGCACAGGCCAAGGATGAGTTGACAGGGGCACAATGGACACAGAGCAGGCACCATGGACCACTGCACACAGAAATGCAATGCACAGAGAACAACACACACACCACAAATACCGACTGATAGCCACTCCCACACCAGAGACACTTCCCCATGCACACACACACACATACCCATGACTGAACCACCCCAGATGCCATGCACACCACTGCAACTGAGCACCTATAGCCAGCTGCAAATCATAGACCACCACAGTATTCATATCAAAATAACTGTATTCAAAAAAGATAACAACAACAACTATTTACAATTATGTACAAACATGGGGTGGAGGGACAGGAACAAGGTGGGGGTGGGTAAGGGGCAGGGGTGAACATATGGGAGAGGGAAGGCGGGGTGTGAGGGTTGGTCAAAGGGGGAGGTTGACTGTAGTCACTGGTGGCCAGCCTGGTCCTCTGCTGCCTGGGGCTGTTGCCTGGGTCGCCTCCTCCTCCTCACCCCATGCTGCTGAAGATCCCTCAGGATGGCAAGGGACTCTTGCGCCACCCGCACAAGATCCTGGATGGACTGCTGAATTCACAGGAGTATCTGCACACCTAGGACAAGGGATCAGAGTCAATGGGTGTGACTGTCCATCCCCCTGCAGCCCACCCATTATGCATGGCATACAGCCATGTGCCACACTCCTGTGATGGTGTGCGCCCACCCACAGTGACTGCATCAACAAGACATGCCCAACCAGGCAGCAACAGCCATGTGTACCACTGCACACACCCACCGCCCATGTCCAGCACAGCACAAGCAAAGCCATACAGTAACATGACTATGCGGTGAGCAGGCAGTGCCACAGCCATGTGCCCAGTACATGCATGGACCACCATTGACGCACTCCCAGACATGCAGTGCCACTGGACAGTGCTGACTGTCACATGTCACGTGCATGGCAGTGGTGTCCATGGATGGTGGCCATGCCCTGCTTCCCACCCTGTCACACAGCATGCAATAGCAATCATGGTGTCATGGCACTCACCCTCATTGGGATGTTGCTGGCATTGGGGTTGGTCCCCAACATGCCCCTGTGCAGCGTCCCCCACCCTCTTCTGCTGCTCCATATTCCTCCTCTGCTCGGCCATGCCTGTGGGAGACAAAAGGAGAGAAACACATCAGTACAAACCCAAAGCAAATTCCCCCTGCCCCACTGTGTGTGCCCACCCACCCAGCCAGACCCACCCATCCCATACCCTGTAAACACTGCCACAGCCAACCCTAGACCATCCCTCCCCTATGTGCTGGACACATAAGACAGTGTTACCCATATGGACCATTCAAGTGTGTAGACGTATCACCCACCTGGATGAGACACCACGCCCCTCCTGGCACGCGACCGCAGACGTGCAAGTAGCTCCGGCTCCCTCCATCTCAGGTCCCCATACCGGTGCCTGCACTGTTCGGCCATTCTCCTGCAGCCAGTGGCCGCCTCCAGGTCAGTGGCCACCTCTTGCCAGACCTGGGTCCTGGCCCTGTCCAGTGGCACCCAACCAAACAGTGGGCCATAGTGTGGCTCCACAGTGGCCACAAGGTTGGCCAGCTCAAGGGCACCCCACTGAGGGGCTCTCCTGTGTGCCATCTCTAATGCTATAGTAGACAATGGGCACTCCGCGCGCCGTCAATCCCCATCGGAGGTGCTGCACGTACATCGACGCCATTCCTTATCGGGCATGGTACAGCGCCGTTATTCTATCGCTACGTCACCGAACAGCACGATAGAGCCAGCAACATGCCAGACATATAGTGCCAGGGGCAAAGGTCGGGCACAAGGTCAGGGGTCAGTGGCGCAAGGCCACGCTGCGCCATCGGACGTCTACGCGTCCTGCGCCACCGGTCACCTGCGTGCCAGTGCCACAGTGGACTATTGCGCAGTTGTGCCACAGTGCCATTTGGTACCCAGCGCTGTAGCGCCACTGGCACAATGGTGGCCGTGTCCTGAAGTGCTGATTGCGCACAGCACGTCATCAGTGGCAGACGCCTGCGTAGGCTACCTGAGCATGCGCAATGCGGTGTACTACACAGTCACAGAAATGCGCCATTGGCTCAGCCAGCTCAACTGTATTGCGCAAAGCGCAACAGCGCGATATTCATCCGACACATGCAAATCATCTGATCAGCCATTCAAAGGTGCAGTGGTGCGATTTGCATGTCATTAAAGTTGAGCCACTCCTAATTTGCATGCATTGCGCTATAAATACGCGACATTGGGCAGCACTGGCCAGATTCGGTTACTGCAGGTGAGGGGTGAGTTGTATACTGTGTGATGTTCTGGCCAATGGTCATGGGATAACGCTGTAGACTGCACAGTGACAGGTGTCCACTTCCACCCATACAGACCGACATGACCAAGCAAAGCCATGGTGAGGGTGAGGATGGTGGGCGAAGGAGGAGGCCCAACTTCACCAAGGCGGAGACAGAGGACCTCTTCCAGGCCTACCTGGAAGAGGAGCCACTACTGAGTGGACGGCGAGGCACCCCTCAGGCCCGTGTGGCTGCATGGGAGGGGGTAGCTTGGGCAGTGAACCTGCATGGAAGCCACCAGCGCTCTGTGCAGGAATGCAAAAAGAAGATGGGGACAGACCGCAGAAGGGTGAAGGAGAAGGTGGCAGCCCTCAGGGCGGCACACAATGGCACAGGCGGGGACCAGCCAGCGGTGGCGGAGCTGACCCCAGCTGAGGACCGACTGGCTGCATCAATGCAGCAGAGTGCTATAGAGGGCATACCAGGAGGTGGATTCCAGACAGGTGGAAGCCCATCACTGCATGGTATGACATGGTGGTGGTGTTTGGGGGGGGAAGGTTGATCACATGCACTAACATGTCCTCACATTCTGTTACAGATCCCGTTCATCTGCAGGGGATGGTGGTGGTGGGACCATGCAGTGAGGAAGACCTGCCAGAGTTGGAGGAGGGTCCATCCACCTCTGTCGCCAGCCAGCATGCACACCTGGCTGCCACCTCTGTTGTCAGTGAGTCAGGTGTGGGGAGTGCACAGCCTGTGTCTCAACAGTCTGGCATGCAAGCATGCCAGTACGCTGTGACTGTGGCTGTTGCACGTACCTGCACCATTGGTGATGCAAGGACTGCAATGGGCAGTGACACGTGTGTGTCCCATGATGGATACACAGCAGGCCAGCACGTGCCCCTGGACCTAGCTGGTTCCAACGCGTGTGCCAGCACATCAGCACAGTCCCAGGCTGTGCCTGTCAGCACCGGTGGGGCAGCACCGGTGGCTGTGCAGGTCTCTGGCACTGTTACGGCCACAGCAGTGGAACGAGTGGTCCCTGGGGCACAGCAGTTGGAGGGGCAGCAGCAGTCACCCACCAGGTCTGGAGGTACGGGGTCCAGCAGTGGCACATGCACACCGCCCGTTGATATGCCCATACCTGGTCCTGGTGAACAGCGCCCACCCTCAAGGGGTGTTGTGCATCAAGACCTTCCATACCCTGGGGGACAGGATGCCGATGTGGCACAGGACCCATTTGATGAGCACACCCGCCTGCTGCGGGAATCAGTACAGCAGCAGAGGTGGGTTGCAACATCCGTGGAGGCACTGTGCATGGCTGTGGAGCGGCACAGCAGGGACAATGCTTTGATCCTTGCAGAGATGGTCCAAATGCGGATGGATGTGACCGCCGCCATTGACAGGCAGACCCAGGCATTGGTCACTGTCGTGGCTGCATTGGGCACACAGTCAGGTGCCCCTGTACCGCGCACCCCACAGAGTACGCTCTCCACTCCCCAGTCCCAGCATCATGCAACACCCAGCCTGTCGATGCCAGGTTCTGATGTGGCCATCCCGAGCACCACTGGTGCAGGTATGTTTGGCATGCTGCAGACCCCTGTGCAGACAAGGTCACGATCGCACAGTGGGACCCCTGGTGGTCCATCGGTGCCACCCCATATGGCCCATGCTCAGCCTGCCAGTGCTGCTGGGTCACAGCAGGGCCGCCCATGCATCCGAGGTGGCCATGGCACAGTGCAACATGACTGACCTGTCTCCCAGTGCGGGCCCTGTCTGGTGCTGCCCTGTGTGCAATGTGTGTCATGGTGGGCAGTGCACTGGTGGGTGCCCTGCCCAACAGCCCGACACGAACCACCTGCACACCCACCCGACTGCTGTCCACAGGTGCGTGTGCATGATGATGCCTGCATTGTACTGTACACCAAGGTGCAAGGGTGCCCAGCATCTGACACACGTACTTGGACAGTACAGGTGGTGGGGGTGGTCTGTGGATCTGTGTGTTTGACATGTCTGTTCCTGCTCTGCTGTGCACCTGCCCATGTACGCTTTGTGCCGTGTGTGTGTGTGTGTGTGTGTGTGTGTGTGTGTGTGTGTCCATATGACTGTTCACCCCTCCCTGATGGTGTGTTCATGTGCCTGGACCCTTACACTCCCCTTGCCATCATGCACCCCTGGTGTGTTACCCTGTGTGCCTGTGGGTTGCGCCTGGACAGTGTTGGTTGCACATGGCCCCTTGACTTACCTGTGTCGTGCAAAATGCTCCTCTGTGATGGTGTCCTGGTGCAGCTGGGCCTACCGGATCAGTCGGGGGTCCCGCCGTCCAAGGGGGGCCTGCTCATTGCCATCATCACCGGCGTCGCTGACGTCCCCATCGCTGTCCCCCCTCTTCGACCTGTATGGCTATCCCACAGTCTTTGGCCATGTTGTGCAGGATACAACAGGCCAGGAATATCCCACAGGCTTTTGAGGGGCTGTACTGTAGGGCACCGCCGGAGGTGTCTAGGCGTCAGAAGCGTGCCTTAAGCATCCCAAACACCCGCTCGATGATGTTGCGTGTAGCAGCATGTACCTCATTATAGCATTGCTGCGATGGGGTCATGGGGCGCCGGTTCGGTGTGAGCAGCCAGGGACAGAGTGGGTATCCGCTGTCACCTGTGTGGAGATAGTGGAGATAAGTATCATGTTCAGGTCCATATTACCCATATCCCTGTGTGCCACTACCATGGCACCTGTGGCATTCCCACCCTTGCCCCAAGTTTGCTATTCCTACATGTGTACTCACCCACTAGATGGCCTGTGGGGATGTCCCCACTCTCGAATCGATGGCACAGTGCGGACTGATACCATATGAAGGCATCATGTGCTCCACCAGGGTGTGTGGCACAGACATTGATTATACGCCCACTGGCATCACACACCACCTGGCAGTTAACACTGGAAAAGCCCTTCCTGTTCCTGTATGCAGCCCCATCGGGGCCAGGTGGCATGTGAATAGCCACATGGGTGCAGTCTATGGCCCCTAGCATGCCAGGCATACGTGCTACCCTGTGGAACTCCTGCACATTTGCTGTACGCTCTGCCGCGGTGCTGGGGAAATGGATGTACTCCACAGCATGTGGCAGCAGTGCACTGAGGAATTGGGTGGGGATGCATGACATGGCCAACTGTGTGATGCCTCTGGTGTCCCCTGTCAGCCTCTGGAAGGTACCCGTGGTGAGCAGGCACATGCAGGCTGTTACCTTTGTCTCCACTGACAGAGCGTGACTCTGTCGTGAGGGTGCCTGCATCACATCACTGCACAGCTCACACAGCCGCCTCAGTATTGCCCTGTTCAGGTGGTACCGGCCCACAATCTCTATGTCTGGATACAGCTCAAAGCTGATGCGAGCACGGTACTGCCTGTTGGGGGCATACCGCCGACGGGCCCTTCCACGGCCACGTCCCCCTGCAGCATGCCTTCTCATCCCCCTCATTACAGTTTCCATGTGGAAGCTGGCACTGTCCATGTCCCTGGCTTGTGTTCCCCTTGTTCTTGCTGTGCTACCCCCGCTGTCCTGCCTGCTACCTCCACTGCACCGGGTACACCTACTGGCCCTGCAGTCTGTGGCCCAACACACCCCCCCTTGTCCCTCTCCTCTCCTGTGCACTCCCTGGCCTGCACTCTTTCACTGTCGCACTCGGTTTCTCCCTGCCTCATGTGGCTTCCCTGTAGTGTTCTTGCACCTGTTCCTTGAGCCTTTTTATTTTGGCTAATTACCGGCGTGGCGCACCTTCCAGCTCATCCGCTGTTGCGCATTGAGCAAGTCTTTGAATATCGCAATGCGCTGTTTATGCATGGGTCCACCCCCTTCGGTTGCACATTCCTTCATTTGCATTGCGCTGTTGCTCAGCCTGTTTTCAGTGGCGCAACTGCCTCCTGCTGAATATCGCAGAATGGTGCAAATTCGGACTTTCGCATGCGCAACCCTATTGCGCATGGCGCAACCCTTTTGAATATCCCACCCACGGAGTACAAACCAGCCTAATAGCATTGGTGAAACCATGAAATGATACAGCATGGTAAAATAGAGATCATATTGGACAAAAGAGAGTGTGTAAGGTGGAAACTGAGAAAATGGATAATGAGAATGAATGGACACTCCAATGAAATAATGGGATGAAAAAGGGTAGGTGGGCTTACACATATAACCCCTAATTGAAACATTAACCAGGTTGCAATGCCTAGACTCTGGGGATAATTCCCCTTCCCTCCCCTACCAGGGGTAAATTCTGCTATTAAGGAGACACAAGTCCATGTTCCATAATGAAAAACATTTGTTATAGGGGATTACATAATTAAATATATCAATTTCCTTATATGTAGTAGAGTTAACAAGAACACCCATGTCATGTTTACACAAGCTAGAGTTCAAAACTTAAATCAGCTAGCCAATGATATTCTGAGACACCCTGCTTATGAACTAGTGTTTTGTACTCCCTGCACGCACAAATAATTGGGGCACAGGTTGGATGATGACATGAAGATAGATTTTATCAAGCTAAGAATGGAATAAAGGATAAGAACAGTTGAACACTAATCTCAGAAATCAGAATGGTACTGTACTTAGATACTTAAGGGATCATGAAGACACTATAAAACTTACCCGGTTAACAAAAGCAAATAAATAAATAAATAAATAAACAACTGGACACTTGGTCAAGAAAATGGGCTACAGAGGAAACGTTTACATTTATTAGACATCAGAACTGCCTTTGCAATAAAGCCTTCTTATACATGAAAGATGGGCTCCACCTCAATAGAAAAGGTTCTAACCAACTGAGTGAAAGACCAAAAACTGGTATTGCTAGGGCTTTCAGCTAGTGACATTGGGGAATGAGGATGACTATCAAAATGTAAGTCTAGTGAAAAATCTAGAAACTGTAGCTAGAGGCAAAGAAGTCACAAGTAGTACTAGTCGGCATGCAATCAATATTAACAACAGGTTTACCTGTCTATACATGAATGCAGGGAGTTTAGACAAATGGACAAACTATGACTACTTATATTTAATACCAAACCAAATATACCTATAACAGAAACATGATGGGATGACAATTCTATGTGGGGCAGGCAAAGTCCAGGCTGTTCTCTTTACCATGCTGATAGAGTGCATAGAAGAGGAGGTGGAGTAGCACTATATGTACATGTGATTATAAATAGTTTCAATAGCTCAAGCACATTTAAAAATAACTACCTGATGTCCAAATCAATGTGGGTTAAAATCATAAATAAGAAAGGAAGTTGACTCCTTTTTGGGATATGTTATCGGCTTCCAAGCTCTAGCCAATCAGCTAATTAGGAACCACCTGAAGAAATATACAACAGTGACAAGCTACTCAAATACAGAAATTACTGAGGATTTTAACTTCCCAGGTAATATTTGTATTTTCAACACGTGTTAGAGTCAGTCCACTATTCCACACGTAATTTAAACAGCAACACACTTGCCCTGCAACCATCAGAAATAATGACCACACCTGCTGTGGTGTCACACACTGCTGTCTGTAATGCTAGGACAACAGATCAAAACTGGCAACCCATCACAGTCTCTTCCCTGGTCAGCCTGAATTGTTTTAGTTTTGTATTACACAGCTGTTACTAGTCCAAATTGTGTTTCACCTCCCCTTTCTCAAGTCTTGTCCACCTTTGTGATTTTAGTGGTCACATAGAGTGTATGGTAAATAATATTTACATGGGGGAGGGGGGTCAACGCTCTATGCATACTCCCCATGGTCCTCTCCATCCTCTGCCATCTCTAGGCACCAAATCATATCTGTGTTCTCACTTAAAATAGATAAAACTAGCTCCTACCATCTAAACAGATAGTACCCATTACAGTATGTTCTTCCGAATATAATATGCATGAATTAATGTTTTTTTTTCCATTCATTTTTACCATAGGAAAATACCCCATTCATTCATTCATTCATGCACTGACACAAAACATAGACAAGGCCTGTGCTATCAGGACAGTTTCTCTTTGTGTACAGGTTATCACAGCTGTTTATGTGTGTTGGGGGAAGAGGATGGGTGGAGGAAGCTAGGATATTCTATAAATTTTAACTACTCTTATGGTGTATGGGAGCCTGTGTAGCCTTTCTCAAGTCATTCACCAGTCTGTCATATCTGTCAGAATTAGTGACATGTATTATACTTCATAGTATGTATGACTTCTTCCAGCTTAATACCTAACGGGTGGATTGGGCGCACACTTGATCCAGTACACAGAACTGTGGGGTGAGTGTGTGCAGTCTGAGCGCCTATAATCCATGTGTCACCAGGATGGTCAGACATTCCCCTACCCACAAACCAGTTAGAATTCACCAGTCTGTCATGTCTGTCAGGATTAGTGACATGTATAACACTTCATTTCAAGTATGTATGACTTTTTCCAGCTGAATACCTAACAGGTGGATTGGGCAGACACTCGCTCCATTACACAGAACTGTGGGGTGAGGGTGTGCAGTCTGAGCCCCTATAATCCATGTGTTACTGGGATCATCAGATGTTCCCCCACCCACAAACCTGTCAGTAGGATTAATTAACTATTTTAATTACATTAAGTACAGACAATTTAACCTGTTCCCTTCCAATTTATTGCAAGCTTGGGCACATACTGTTTATGTTTCAGTTTTTAGATTTGCTTGCTTTGCTGTAAAACAGCATCAGGAGAGAGAGAGAGAGAGAGAGAGAGAGAGAGAGATAGAGAGAGAGAGAGAGAGAGCAGAGAGACTAACAGTGAATTGTAAGATATTGTAGAAGATTGCAAATGACGGTGTCCTGACTTATGTGTCATACAATGATGTGATCAATGGGGAAGGGTAGACACCAAGTATTTTAATTATTACACTGTGGTCAGTGGGCGGTGGTGGGGGGAACACTAGACAGAGGATTTAATTAAACATATATATATATATATATATATATATATATATATATATTTTACATTGTGGCCAGTGATCAGCTAGGGGTGGGGGGACCTCTAGACATAACGGATTTATGTATGTATTTTTTACATTGTGGCTAAAGTTTGTGTGCAAAGTGTGGAATTTTACCTGCAAAATTCCACACTTAATATTCGATCCAGTGCTCTGAGAACTGGTGTATTTCATGAATTGAGCTTCATGAATTCGGCGCAATTCATGAAATATTTCATGGAGCGAAGTTTACGGACTTCACACATCACTAATCTAAGCTCCTGCAACTGCTGACCCCTGTAATATGCTGTCTCTCCAACTCCTATCCTTGAATTTGAATCCCCCACACTTCATGTCCCTTGGCAAGCCAGTACTCCATCCACCAATGAAAGCCTTTTTAGTTTCAAGCTTTACCCATATGTATATACTAAACTAAGTGTAACTAATTGAAGCCTTTGTACACCTTTGTATTACTGGAATTGCTTTGTGTGTTCTTTTATTGTATCTCACCTGTAATGTTTTCCATTGTTGTACTCCACCACCAATTGTTGTCTACCTTCCCTGCGACTAGGTGCCTTTGTAAATGAGTCTTTGACTTAAAGGTTGTAAATCCAAATTATAAAATAAATAAAAAAAATAAATAAATATTGGTCCTATGCAAATGCCTAGCATAACACAATTGTCTTTTTATCACCAGGCAGAATTTGTTCATGTGCATGTCTCGCCTTGTGACTTTCCCAATGTTAACAGCAACACCACTGGAACTCGGCTGCAGAGACTCAAGTAACACTAATTAAACCACCCTACACTCCTAATAAGTACACAGAAGAGAACATAAACAAGGAGGACAATTTTGTCTTTCAAGAAATCAGCTCAGAGCTTGTCCTGGAGGAACTCCTCAGACTAGATACAAAAAAAGAATAGGGCTTGATGGGTTACCTCCTAATCTATTAAAATTTTCCTCCCCTCTGCTGGCTGAGCTTCTAGCATATATCTTTAACCTATCCCTACAGACAAGAGGATACTCACCCGACTGGAAAATATTAAATGTAATCCCATTCTTCAAATCAGGGGGAAAACAGGCATAGTTAACTACAGACCTATTTCCCTAATACCTAATGCTCTCCAAACTGTTTGAGAAACTTGTTAGTAAACAACTAACTGCTTACATGGAGTTTAATAATCTGTGGAAACAGTATCAATCTGGCTTCAGATCAAAACACAGTACAGCATTAGCCTTGTTAAACATAATTACCAATGTCCAGGAAGCTTTAGACAAACGGGTAAATGTGAGTGTAGTATTTGTAGACCTGAGAAAAGCATTTGACACCCTAATTTACAGCATCCTGATTGACAAACTCAAAGAAATCAGGCTAGACTCAAAGGCTCTAACATGGTTCAGAAGTTATCTTAGTGATAGATTTCAGCAGGTCATGTTGAAGAAATACAGCTCAGACTTGTTGCCATCAATACTTGGAGTCCCTCAAGGCTCTATTTTAGGTCCACTGCTTTTCAACAACTACATGAACCCCTTACAGTTTCCCGACCCCTAAATAGATTTCCACCTCTATGCAGACAATACCATTATATACACATCAGGCAGCTCCCCAGTGCAAATCCAGGTGGTCCTGCAAGAGGCTTTTAACATGCTAGAATTCTTCTTGTACAGCCAAAAACTGGTACTCAATGCAAAAAAATCTAAAGTTATGCTCTTTAAGCCCCATTGTAATCAGTGGGTTCGCCGGAGGAGCTGGACATTGAAATATACGGTGGAAATAAATTAGAAATGGTCAATGCCTACAAATACCTGGGATTATGGAGAGACGGAAACTGTAAATGGAATGTTCACATTAATCAAATGACCAAAAGCCCAAATAAAAACTAGTGGTGCTCTATCAATTTAGAAATGAGATACCAAGGGAAGCCAGAATTAGACTAGTAGAGACTATGGTGCTACCTGTTATGGACCATGGCAATGTCCTGTACAGAGGGGCATCCAGTACTGAACTAAATAAAATTGATGTACCTTATAATAAATTCACAAGATCTATACTAGGTGCCCCACACAAAAGGCATCACTGTCTCCTGTACAGGGAGCTAACATGGACAAGCTTGGAGGTCAGGAAGCAGCCACACATATTAAACCTCATGATCAAGATAGTTAAAAAAAAAACATCTCCCATGGTACATCCTGGAGAAAATAGAACTCACACATAATAACAGGTCTGCCCTGAGATCTGCTGATGGCATGGAGTTCAGGACCCGGCAGGGGTCAACAAACACTGGCAGTTCATCTTTCCTGTTCGGTGGACCCTCAGCCTGGAACTCCTTGCCTATGCACCTCAGGCTGAAGACTAAACCAATAAGACTTGACCCTATCAAAAAGTGGACAACACAAGAAGTACTGAAACCACTGATAATTTTCCCAGACTACAACACAGGATAATGCCTCTCAGAGCCAAGGCTCACCAGTCTGTTCCATGTGGTCCTGTACCTGCACACTTGGAGCTTAACCTAAATTGCCACCCCCGTCATGACATTGTACAGTATATGTCCTAATCTGTAACAGCTGAAGTTGCTACTTAGCCATGTTCACATGTATGTTATATATACAGTATTATTTATTTTATTTTATTTATTTATTTATTGGAAACTCGGAATTACGAACCTTTGAGCTAAGAGCTCATTTAAAAAGGATCCTCTGCAACACTTAAGGAGATTCATTTTGTTGCAACAGCATAATTACAGCAGACAGATTGACACTGGGGTTGTACTACTAACATAGAGTTTACATAAGAAGGGGTAGCAAATACATTTATGGTTTACACAAGCCAAGACATGAATGAAGCAGCTGGTAGCATTGTCAGTTTCCCAGTGGAGGTATGCAATGTGCAGCCATCTGAGGCAAATTAAGTGCAGAGAGACCAGTTGGGGTTTGGCAATAGCAGGTAGGTCAGATGGATTAGGAGGGGGAGGAAAAGGTCGGCAAAATGGGCTAGATGTAGTGTGGTTGTACTAAACAGAGGGCAGGTGGAAGGGAGGAGTGGGGGGGCAGAGGAAGTGACCAGGTGACCGGGCAGGCGGTAGTGTGGGTGAGCTGGACAGAGGGCAGGTGGAGGGGAGGTAGTGAGGGGGTACTGAACAAAGGACAAGTGAGGGGAGTTGGTAGGGAGGGAGGGGGGAAGAGGGGTTGGGGGGAATAGGTGCAACCTGGCCAGAGCAAGTGGACAGTTCAGTTGTGGGATGGATGCTGAGATTATGTTTGACACAAGCAGTGGACTGGAGGAGAGATGGACTTATGGAGTTCATATATGAAGTGCCCTAGGCATTGAAGGCTGATGATTGTGTTTGGAAGCTCATTAAGCCAGGTGGGAGCCCTTACCACGAAGACACGTCTCCCCTGGGCTGATTTCTTGATGGGAACAGCTAACGCATGGCTGGAGACGCTTCTTGTGGCATGCTTACCTACAGCAGGTCTCAATAACGCCTGCCGGGAGACAGGTGCCAGTTCCAGTAGGGCCTTATTTCCTAGTAAGCAGGTCTGGAGCTTTATTCTATCCTGGAGGGGGAGCCACTTTGTCCTTATGTAGAACTCACAGGTGTGTGTGTGATGCTATCCACATCCTGGACAAATCTGCATGCTTTATTTAGGGTAAGGTGGACTTTGTGTAGGCTAGTATCTGCAGCAGCATCATAAACCACATATCCATAGTCAAGGATTGGCAGGATTGTGCCATTGACCACCTGGAGCCTGGCTTCAGGGGTGAGGCAGAAGCAGAGTCTGTAGAGTGTCCCCAACTTCCTGTTTGCAGCCTTAGTTTTATTAGTTAAGTGTTCGTCGAAAGAGAGGGACTCCTCAATTGTGACCCCCAGGTACTGGAAAAAGTTAACCTATTTGAGTGTGGAGTCCGTATTGAGTGCTATTTTAAATGGTGTGGTTGATTTCCTCTTCTGCTGACTGGTAAAGAGCATTGTCTTAGTCTTTTTACTAGTGAGTACTAGTTGGCTGGTGTTAAACCATTCCTGTAGCAGGTCGAAGTTGCACTGTAGGTTCCTGGTCACCGTCTCTTGGCAGGAGCCTCTAAGGAATAGCACTGTGTCATCTGCATACAGCAGGACTTTGGAGAGGGGCATGCAGCTGGGAGGTCATTTACGAAGAGGCTAAACAGGAGTGGGCCCAGTATGGACCCTTGTGAGACCCAGACCATGACTTCCTGGCCTCTGAGATGGTACCATTAATTTTTACCTTATTTGAGTGCTCAGACAGGTAGCTAGAGAACCACCCAACCATGTCTGAGGACAACCCAATGCAGGTTAACCTGTGGAGCAGTAGCTTGTGATCCACACGGTCAAATGCCTTGGATAGGTTGATATAGATTGCTCCAGCTAGTTGTCACTGGTCTAGTGCCTCATGGACATAGGCTGTGAATTAATTGAGGGCTGTGCTGGCACTGTGCCACTTGCAGAACTCATGTTGTTGTGGGCTGAGGAGATAGTATTTGTGTAGGTGGGCAGACAGCTGGTCTGCAATGATTTTTATTAGCATTTTGGAGAGAGGGTGGAGATGGGCCTTTAATTGGACACAAGCAAACAAGCCCCTCCTTTTAGAACCAGAGTGATCAGGGCAGTTTTCCAGGTAGCTGGAAAGGCTGACATCTGAAGTGACTTATTAAAAAGCTTAGTGATAGGTATGACCACTTCAGGGAGGGTGATTGAGATAAGTTTCATATGAATCCAGTCCCCACACATCCTTGTTTTACCCAGCACTCATCCAAGGTATTTAGCAGCCTCCTTGGTGGTCACCTGCCAAAAGTAGAATCTGGGGCTGGTGCTAGGAAGGGGGGGGGGAGTGTTCACAGCTCAGTGTTTTGTCCTTGTGAGCGATTGTTTTAGGTGGTATGACTACACTGCAGTCAGTAAATGCCTCAATGAAAATATTGGCTATGGTAACTTCATCAACTATGACTTTGCCACTATGGTGGACCATGGTTGGTGGGGACCTGTCACAAGTCCCGACAAGGTCCTTGATGGTAGCCTAGAATTTTTGGATGTCTTTTAGGCACTGGGACTGCTGATTTCTGTGGAGGGAGGCCTTGGCTTGTCCTATTGCCCATGTGCACCTATTTCTATTTCTAGCAGCTTTGTAATTTGGGATGTTCTCTGCTGTCCCTGATACCCTTGCTTGGTGCCACAGTAGATCACGTTCCTGCATCAAACCAAGGACTTGGGGGGTGATCCAGTCCATACACCTCCTTTTTATCATTTTCTCATGAAAGGGGGCATACTTTTCTGCAGCCGAGTTAAACTGATCGAAGAAGAGCTGGAGGACTGCATCAACAGAGGGACAGGTATCCAGGGTGCTCCAGTCTGTGTTGGTCAGGTATTTCTTGAAGGCAGCCATAGAGCAATTTCTGATGACTCTGTTCCCCACCAGCCTTGGTGGTAGTTTTGGCAACTTGGAGGACCATTCACATAGGACAGGGGAGTGGTCACTCAGCTCATCTGGGAGCACCTGAACATTGGTAATTCTCTCGGGGTGGGAGGTCAGTACCCAGTCAATCAGGGTACTTGTTCCCATTCTGTAGTTGGTTCTTGTGCAACTCTGGACTACCTGCATTAGGTACAATCCAGTAATCAGATCCCTGTGTGAGGAAGTGGAGCTGGCTAGCCAGTTAGAATTGAAGTCACCTAGCATGATAGTTTCCTTATTGTGACTTGCCTGGGTACAGAGGTTGGCAAAATAATTTTACCCTGTTTGCTGGCATCCAGGTGGACTGTATATTGACATGACAATCAGCTCTTTCTTCCCCTTGCCTATGAGGATTTTTACTGCAAGGCATTCACAGTCATTGCTGGCAGCAGGCAGTTGGACTTTCTGGCACTGGAGATGGTTGCGGGTGTAGATTAGGCATCCACCCCCTCTTTTCACCATGTGCTCAAGCCAATACAAGTTGTACCCAGGCAGGGAGATTGCCATATCAGCAGTTCTGGGTGTGAGCCATGTTTCGGTCAGAGCAATAAAGTCAGGCTGCATAAGTGCCACCCTGGTTTCAACATATATATATATATATATATATATATATATATATACTGTATAGTCTATGCCAAAAAAACTGCATTAATGCATCATTTAGGGTTAAAGCATAAAAAGTCAGGAAATGAAAACTCTTTCAGGTTGCTCCTCCCCTCTGGACCCGCCCATCATCCCAAGATTGACAGCTGATGGGGTGCATCATTGGGGTTGTGAGGCCTAAATGTCACCCCATTCCATCTGAAATTACATTCACAAGCCACAGTAAATAAGAATGGGGTGACATTTAGGCCTCACACCCCATCAGCTGCCAATCTGGGGATAATGGGTGGGTCTGGGGGGAAGGGCAACCCTAAAGATTTTTCATTTCCTGTCTTTTTATTCTTTAACCCTAAATGATGCATTAATGCATTTTTTTGCATAGAATTTCCTTACTTTGTGAGAAAGAATAATAAACTAAGAACTTGCGCAAGTTTGTGAGAGTGTGGGCCCTTTGGGCCCTGTGCTCCCACCAATTTGTGAAACTTGGTGGGTGTGCAGGCCCTTCAGGCCCTGTGCTCCCGCCAACCTGCTTAAGGTGGTGGGAGCATGGGTCCCTTGGGCCCTGTGCTCCCACCAACTTCTAATCGTGTGTGTACCATCAACACCCTCCAAATTTCAATGTAAAACACCAAACTGTGTCCAAGATATAACATGTTAAAGTTTGAGATTTTCAGTTGTCAGAGATTCAGAATTCCACACCTGTTAACATTTTACAGGCACAGCAACTGAAAATTACATCCATGACTCTAAGGCTATGTACCCTATCAATTTCAAGCCACCAGCACAATGCAAAACACTGTCCGCAACACGTAAATTGCATCATGCAATGTCTCTGCAAAAATCTTTTTCCCTGACACGTACTGTAAACACTGTAATTCACATCTACAGGACATGTTGAGAACACCCTCCAAATTTCAATGCAAAAGACCAAACCATGTCCAAGACATAACACGTTAAACTTTGAGATTTTCATTCATCAGAGTTGCAGAATTCTGCACCTGTTAACATTTTACAGGCACAATGACTGAAAACTGCATCCATGACATTAAGACTAGGTACCCTATCAATTTCAAGCCACCAGCACAATGCAAAATGCTATCTGTAATCTATAAATTGCATCATGCAATATCTCCACAAAAAAAATTTCTTTGACACGTAAACACCAAAATTCGTATCTACAAAACTTGCTGAGAATACCCTCCAAATTTCAAGTAAAAAGACCAAACTGTTTCCGAGATATTTAAACTCAGAGATTGGTGAAATTGCCTTATCTAATGCATTATAAAATCTGACCATCTTGTCCCTCCCTCTAAATCAAAGAATCTCATGAACAAAGAATTTGCAGGCTCATGATCAAAGAATAAAAAATACTGTTACTCGAGTTTTAGGCAGCATTATATGGAACAACCACCATGCCTCAATAGAATGAAGCCCCTGAGCAAAATCCACCCTCATCTGTGTTTCTAGGCCACCCCTGGGCTAAGGAAATTGATTATAAAAAGGGCCATCTCATCCCTCGCTCACGATGAAAGATCACAATCAAAGAATCTCACGATTGAAGAATTTGCAGGCTTGCAATCAAAGAATTTGCATGCTCATGATCAAAGAATATAAAAATGGTGAAATGCGAGTTTTTTGGAAGATTTAGATGAAACCTCTGCCATGCCTTAATAGAACGAAGCCTCTGATCAAAACCCACCCTCATTTGTGTTCCTAGCTGACCCCTGACCTGAGAAACTGTATTTTTACCTTGTGATGCAAGATTGCGATCAAAGAATCTCGCGATCAAAGAATTTTCAGGCTCGCAATCAAAGATTGTTAGCGAGCCATGATCAAAGAATGTAAAACCTTATAACTCTATTTTTTGACCATTTTAAACCAAACCAAAGGTATGACTCGATACAGCGAAGCCTACTGAGTAAAACCCATTTAAGTTTTACTCCAGGAGTGACCCCAGAGCTGAGATATTTGATTTTTTACAATTGGAATTTAAAAACAAGATGGTGGACCTTGCGATCAAAGAATTCTCAGTGACAAAGATTCTTGAACTGCAAGTCTGCTAATTCTTTGACCACCAGGTGGGATCAGATGGCCAGAACCCCATTCTTTGTTTGCTAAACAACTATAAAAATTTTCCCATTGACTTATAATGGGAATTTAAAAGTGCTATAACTTTTGAATGCCTCAATATTTTTTCACCAAATGAAAAGCAGCATGTTTGGCCAGCCAAGCTCTTTCAGATGAGCTATCCCAGAGTGGCAAGCCACACAATGGCCGCACAAGACCACAGACAAAATCCCCAAAACTGCCTGCAAAACTGGAAAATTTTGCATTTTTCAGTGTTTTTGTGCTGCAAAGACCACAAGTCTGATGAAAACAAAATTTGGTAGGTGAAGAGATCTACCATGCCCCACTATGCATACAAATGTTCAGGCAAATCCGTTAAATGGGTCCAAAGTTATTAACGTGCAAAATTTTGACTCTAACATAGAAGTGCCTTCATAACCCTAAATATAGTGGTGTGGCTATGCCACTATAAATATATATATATATATATATATATATATATATATATATATATATATATACATATATACAAAGTATGTCACATTACACTGTCCTACCAATGAATTGGTTCAGCATTGTTCTTTACAGCTGGCAATAAAGCACTGGCAATATAGATTGCATTGTATTTCAGTGCTTAACCAGCTCAAGAGCATTGTTTGTAAATTTTTTTGCAACTCGGCTGGAATGTATCTGCAGTCCAGCCATAATGCAATGCAAATCTGAGTGTTAACTCTTAAGAAACAGTTTGTGCAGGGACTTGTGCTAGATCCAGCAACATGTATGCAACTCAATCAGAAATGCTAAAGCAACTCATTTAAGGAACAGTTTAATATGACTTGTACTGTGTGTATATACAGTATATATATACATATATACAGTATATATATATATATATATATATATATATATATATATATATATTAGAGAAAAAACTCCATTTAATGCATTAGTTAGGGTTGTTCTGCAGTGACAAAAGCGAGCAAATTTGGTGTTAGGGTTGAAAGTCCCCCTTGGACCCCCACCCACACCCCCATCTGGCATCGGGGTGCACATTGGGGTTGCTGGCCCTAACTCTCACCCCATCAGATGTGTGAAGAAGCAGGGTATAGGAGGAATGGGACAAGGTTCGACCCGACAACCCCAACGTGCACCCCATGCCAGTTGGGGTGTGAGGGTCAAGGGGATTTCAACCTAACACTAAATTTCCTCACTTTGTCGCTGTGGAACAACCTAACTAATGCATTGAAAGGAGTTTTGCCTCTAATTTCCTTCTTTTGAGAATGATAATGTAATAGTGAATGTAATGCGGCGTGTCTTGTCACAACATAGTAACACAGTGCCCGCAAACGCAAATGGCAATGCGCATGGTGACACAAAGCGAAACACAAAGATAAACAGTACGGTAGACACAAATGGTTAAAATAATTTAAACGCAAGTGCAAATGAAAATGCAAAAGGTAATGCACATGGTGCCGTAGATGGGAACATTAAGTGAAACAGGTGCGAAACGACAAGCAGAAGCGGTAAGAGTAACAGTAATGTACGCGCACAGGCTGGTTTTCCCCAAAAGCTGCATAAAGAAAGACAGTGAGTACAAAGAATGTATGCATAATAATGGGTCTCAGAGCAGAAAATGAGGAGTTGGAATACTAAATTACTTGTGTCTCAGGAACTGTACGATGTAGAAAAAAAATTTAAAAGTCATATGATTTATGACTTTCCTGGCTAGTTTTGTACTTAACCCCCAGCAGGAGGCTAAGCATTTTTCTGATGAAAAGTCCATATCTCGCACCATCTCTGAGATACAGTCCCTGAAAGGCGCAGTGAACGCCATAATGTTATCCTATGGGAAGAAAAGAGAAGTTTGGAGTGCCATAACTTTGGCTCCCTTTAATATTTTTTCACCAAACCACTAAAATACACATCTGTGTGATGTTGGCTTTCTTCTCTCCAAATGTCAGCCCAAAAGACCAAACTGTTATTTTGCAGCAGGGCAGCAAAGGATTCCTGTAATGCAGCGGATGCTATAATGTTATCCTATGGGAAAAAGCATCAACTTTGGAGTGCCGTAACTTTGCCGCCTTGTAACATTTTTTCACTGAAACACTGAAAGGTACATCTGTGAGATGTTGGCTGCATTTTTGGCAAATTTCAGCCCAAAAGACCAAACCGTTCTTTTGTAGCAGAGTGGCAAGGAGTGCTGTAATTTTCCCACAGCCTGAAAAGTACTGTCAACTTCATGTAAAGCCAGAAATTCATGCGATAGCAAGTCGCAAATGCGAAAGTACTTAGCTAAAGTACTTTTTCCAGAAATTTGAAAAACATATTTCTGGGGTGTTTTACCCAAAAATAAAGACATGGCAAGCATCCTCAGGGTCTGACTAGGTGAATACAAAAAGAATTAGGTTGCTAGAGGGTACCAAATTTAAATGCCAAGCATTTTTCTTATGACCAACTGAAAACAAAATGGCGGATTTGCGACAGTAAAAGGGCCATTTGTGAAACTAAAAACTGCATTTGCGACACTATCAAATTTTTTGTTAACTTTTCCCATTGACTTGTAATGGGAAATTGTTTTTTTAATAACTTTTAAACTGTTTAATATTTGTTCATGAAATCTTCAAAAGACACATCACTGAGCCCTGCCACATGTTCCCTGATGATTTTGGACCAGTCACACAAACCGTGTGACCTGTAGGGATGAGCAAAGAATTCCAAAAAAAGCATAAACATGCACGCAGACCACACTTAATAACTCCGCAGTCATGTATCTGAACAGTATGAAGGTTAGCAGATCCCAAGATGTATGGTTCTTGATCTTATATTCCAAATTTCAGGCAAATCTGTTGAACTGTTGCAAAGTTATTAAGGTGCAAAAGTTTAGGTTTAACATGTAAATGGCTCCTCAACCCTAACTATGGTAGAACTACGTGCTACCATAATATATATATATATATATATATATATATATTTTATGCCCACCCTGTTGATGTATTTGATATTATTTACCTGTATTTATTTTCACCACCTCTGTATGTTCACCTGACTTGCACTGGACTCCTGTTGTGATTCCTGTATGATTACACTGCTGTTGTTCACTGTATTCTACCATTGTATGTGCTACTCGCTGGCCCGTGGCATGCCTGAAAAAGGTCTTCAGACCAGTGTACCAACCCAGTTAGCAAATGAATAAAGTATATGTCCTAATCTGTAACTGCTAAAGTTAATCCTATTGTACCTAATCTATAACTGCTGAAGTTAATCCTACTGTACTGCAACTGAATCCAAACCTATTGTACCACAGATGCCTTTACATACATATGAAAATTGCTATCAGAAATTAGGCCTCTAGGTCTATCCAGTCTGCTCTCGTGTGCAGCTAACACCCTACTTGGCAACAGTCCCTTCCCCCTCCTCCTCCACCTTCCCAAATACCCCTCCCCACACTGTCCTATTCCCTTTTGAAACTACCCATCATCCTACAGGATACCATCTCCTCCAGCAAAGCGTTCCAAAATGCCACTACTCTCTTCATAGAAAAGTGCCTCCTCATTTCATTGTTATACCTACCTCCTTCCAGTTTAAGTCTATGCCCTTCCAGAGCTTGAATATCTCTTCACTACCAGACTTATTTATTCCCTTTAAGTACTTAAAGGTCTCAGTCATATCCCCTGATCACATCTTTCCTCCAGGGAATACATGTTCAATTCCCTTAATATCTCCTCGTAGGGCATATCCTGTAATCCCTGAATCAACTTTTTCGCCCTTTGCTGTACCCTGTCCAACAATCTCACATCTCTCTTCAGATAAGAGAGCCAGAATTGCACACAGTATTCCAGGTGCAGTCTGACTAGTGACTTTTAGAGTGGCAGAATGACATCCCTGTTTCTGTAGGGATGCCCCTCGCTATAGAACCCAGCATTCTATTGGCCTTCACTGCCTCCCTCCTGCACTGCTCTGAATTGTTCATATTCACTGTTATCACTACCCCTAGATCCTTTTCCTCTTCAGCGGTACATAACTGCATCCCTACCAGTTGGTAAACCTTTCCAGGATTCTTTGCACCAAAGTGTAATACTTTGCACTTTTTCACAATAAATCCCAACTGCCATGCCTGACTATTCTGCCAGTGTAGTCAGATCATCCTGCAAGCCCTGCCAAGCTTCTATATCACCCACCACCACCACCCCCAACTTGGTGTCATCAGTAAACAGACTGATCTTATTCTTGACACCATGCGAGATGTCTGCAATGAAAATCCCAAACAACACGGGCCCCAACACCAATCCCTGCGACACCCCCACTCTTCACAGCTCTCAGAGATGAGAGTTTCCCCCCTCATTACTATTCTATGCTGTCTGTCTGCCTTTGTATTAGATTGTCAAGTATTGTTTGGAATTATAATTGGAAACCACTGATGTTAATCCTGCTGTAATCACTGATGCTCTTGTATTGTATTGTAATGCACTTGGTAACCTAGACGACTGTTTACGGTACCCATTGAAAATGAGCCTTGTCTTAACCGGATTTGACCATGTTTATATCATGTGATGAGGACTGTGAATAAAATTTTACTTAGCTACTTACTTACTTACTTCTTACTAACTAAGTACTGATGTTATTTTGTCATTTTTGGCAGCTTATAACATGGACATCCTCTAAGCAAGAAAATAAAAACATTGACACAAACAGTTTTCTTGTAAGATCTATAAGCCTGTAGAATTTAATGTCATAGCATTATCTAGTTTTATAGTTGCAGGGGTTTATAATTTTATAGTTTACATACTTTCAAAGCTTCATTTAAAAATATTTAAATATGTGACTCTTTAAATTTCAGTCCCCTTTAAAGCTAGAAATGTGAAACGTGGCACACAAAACCATGTGGTATAATAGTTTAAATGTTGAAGATCTGGTGAAATTTGGATGTAGTGTTTTCAACTTAAATAGAAATAAATGAAATTTAAGTTTTGGCAAATTTTTGGCTGCCTGTAACTGAGTCCCATTTAAAGCTAGAAATCTGATACTTAGTATACATATACAGTACATAACGTAGGCCTCTGTAAACCTGCTGAAGTAGATGAGTACGTAACAAATGACACTAAAATATATGAAATTTAAAAATGCTTGTCTGCTTATAACATAGCTACTTTTAAAGCTTTAGACCTGAAACTCGATACATGTACACATGCTGTATGTTTTTTTAAGTATGAAACTGAGAAGAAATTTGGCTATGAAATTTTAAAATTAGATTGAAATGACTTAAAACTAAATTTTGGGGAAATGTTAGTCCACCTATAACTCAGCCCCCTTTAAAGGCAGAATTTTAAAGCATGGTAAACTTCTCCACTTGGTATGGACCTGCATACCTGCCACATCTGGTATGATTTGGATGCATAGTTTTGAAATTAGACAAGGCACATAGAAAGCTGGAGGATAATAAAACAAATGAATCATTTGAGGCAGAGTAAGCATAAACAACAATACTGCAACAAAGTGATGTGGAAGAAGAACAGAAAATCTGAACTAAAATTAGTCAAGAAAAAGAGAGATTCAAGATCATTCTTTGGCTAAATGAAAGTCATTTAAAAGCTTGGTAATATAATTGGCTAAAAAATAGATAGGGGTAAGGCTCAGAGAGGATGAGGGGGAGTGTAAGGAGGGAGAGCTGCAAAAGGCAGAAATACTGAACAAATACTTCTGCTCAGTATTCACTGAAGAAGGGGAGGGTCAGGGACTACAACTTGGCAACAGTCACAAAGGGGGGGAGGTCTACACTAGTCCATTCACAAATGAGAGAGTCCTGGAAGAGCTCACAAAACTGAAGGTGGACAAAGCGATAGGGCCTGATGGGATACTAACATACTAATTGCCAGCAGATTAGGCCTTACGGTGTATCGAGTCTGCTCGAACCTCAGATCCCTAGTTGGGTGCCGAGGCCCTCCCCCCCCTTGTGTTCCAGAAACCCCTATCATCCATCCCCACCCCCCTGGGCCAGGCAATCATCTGATACATCCACTTTCTGTGTCTGTCCCACCCTCTCTTGAAGCCCTCCACTGTGGATCTCTGAACCAGCTTGCCAGGCAGTGCATTCCAAGGGTCCACCACCCTCTCAGTGAAAAACCTCCTCCTCTTTCCCCCCTCGCCCTTCCACCTTCCAACTTCAAACCATGCCCTCTGGTGATACCTCCCTGCTTTAGTCTAAAGATCCCCTCCATGTTTACCCTATTTATTCCCTTGAGGTACTTAAAGACCCTCAATCACCCTGTCTCTCCTCTCCTCCAATGAAAACAGGCAGAGCTCCTCTAGACTGTCCTCATACATCAAATCCCCTAGTCCTCGTATCATCTTAGTTGCCCTCCTTTGTACCCTCTCTAGGAGCTGTATGTCCCTCTTCAAGTGTGGTCTCCAGTACTGTACACAGTACTCAAGGTGTGGTCTAACCAGTCCATTGTACAGCGGCACAATCACTTCCCTGCTCCTAGAGGTGATCCCCCTTACGTTGCATCCCAACATCCTGTTTGCCTTGCTAGCCACTCTCCTTCACTGCTCAGAGTTATTCATACATGCATCCACCATGACTCCAAGGTCTTTTTCCCCTATTGAGGCCTCCAGTGCCTCCCTTCCCAGGGTGTACCTGTGTTTAGGGTTTCCCTGCCCAAGATGTAACACCTTGCACTTGGTGATATTGAAATTTAATTTCCATGTGTGAGCCCAGCTTTCCAGGGTGTCCAGGTCCCCTTGCAGGGCCAACCTCCCCTCTTCCCCTCAACTACTGCTCCCATCTTGGAGTCATCAGCGAAGAGACTCATTTCACACCCTATACCCTCCCTGATGTCCGATATGTATGCATTAAACAGGATCGACCCAGGACCGAGCCCTCATGGTGCCCACTACCGACCTCTCTAGGGTTGAGAGCTCCCCACTGACCACTACTCTCTGGGTGCATCCAGCTAGCCAGTTTTCAATCCATCTGACCATCAAAGAGCCTAATCCCAACCTCATCAGTTTCTAACATACTAACATACTAAAATGCCAGCAGAATAGGCCTAATGGTCTTTCGAGTCTGCTCGATTGGTCAGCCCCCACCCTGGGTGCTGACCATGCTGCCCCCCTCGCCTTCTCTGGCTTCTCCCTTCCCAGTTCCGGATATTCTTGCTGCATTGGATTTTGCTTCCAGAACCCTTCCCCTGTACCTGTCCCAGCCCTCTTGAACCCCTCCACTGTCTCTGCCTCCACCAGCCCCCTAGGTAGTGCATTCCATGGCTCCACCACCCTCTCAGTGAAGTAGCACCTCCTCCTTTCTCCCCTGAATCTTTCCCCCTCCAGCTTCCACCCATGCCCTCTAGTGGCCCCTCCTCCTTCCTTCGAAGCACCCTGACTGTTCCTCCCCTATTTACCCTCTTCATGTACTTAAGACCTCTATCATATCCCCGGTCCTTCTCTCTTCCAATGTGTACATATTTAGCTCTTTGAACCTCTCCTCATGGGTCCTGTCCCCAAGCCCCAAATCATTTTGGTTGCCCTCCTCTGTACCCTCTCCAGGAGTTTAATGTCCTCTTTAAGTGTGGCCTCCAAAACTGCACGCAGTACTCAAGGTGTGGCCTCACCAAGCAGTTATACAGAGGGAGCATCACTTCCCTCCTTCTGGAGGTGATCCCCCTAGCGATGCATCCCAGCATCCTGTTGGTCTTGGCTGCTGCCCTCCTACAAGTCTCCGAGTTGTTCATTTTGACATCCACCACCACCCCCAGGTCCCTCTCAGCCATCGAGACTTGTAGCATTTCCCCCCCAGGGTGTACACTTGGCCCAGGTTTCTGGCCCCCAGGTGGAGTACCTTGCATTTCCCTGCATTGAACCTCAGCTTCCAATTTCTAGACCATCTTTCCAGAGCCTCCAGGTCCCCCTGTAGGGCCACCCTCCCCTGCTCCCCATCCACCACCAGTTTTGAGTCATCTGCAAAGAGACTCATCTCACTCCTGATTCCTGTCCTTATGTCAGAGACGTAGGCATTGAACAGGAGGGGACCAAGGACTGATCCCTGTGGGACCCACTAATGACCCTTTTGGGATGAGACTATCCGCCAACTCGACCCTCTGGGTCTGGTCATGGAGCCAATTGCCTATCCATCTGATCATCTGGTTCCCCACCCCATTTCTCCCAGCTTATCCAACAGGCCCATGTGAGGAACAGAGTCAAATGCCTTGCTGAAGTCTAGAAAGAGGACGTCCACTGGTCTACCAAGGTCCAAGGCACTCGTCACCCAGTCATAGAACTCCACAAGGTTTGTCTGACACGATTTCCCCGAGACGAATCCATGCTGTCTATCGTCCAGGCACCCTGACTTTTCCAGGTCCCCCAGCCTCTCCTTGACAATGCCCTCCATCACCTTGCCCACCACCGATGTCAGGCTGACAGGCCTGTAGTTCTCTGCCACCTCCCTTGATCCCCCTTGTGGATAGGCACTATATGCGCCACCTTCCAGTCCTGGGGCACCCACCCTGTCCTCAGAGAGATGGTGAAAAGCTCCGCTAGGGGTTTTTCGCCAGGAGATCCTAAGTTCCTTCAGCACTCTGGGATGTAATTTATCCGGACCCGGTGCTTTCTCCATCTTAAGGGAGCTGAGGCTTCCCTCCTCTCTCTGCTGTGTTCCACCTCAGTACCTCTTCTCCTGCTTAGCCCTCCCCCTCCTGCCAGTGATGCCTCCCCTCTCCCCAGACCCGCCCGATCAGTAAGGGTCCCCCTCCTCAGTATCTCTGTCTCCTCCCATGTATGATGCAGCACCCCATTTTCCTTAGTGGAAACTGAGGTGAAGTACTCATTTAGTACCTCAGCCTGCTCCCCGGGACTTGTGCCCATCTCTCCTGATTTAATCCTGCTAATCTGCCCCTCACCTCTGTTTTTCCCCAATGTATCTAAAGAACCCTTGTTCCCTCTCCTGATTTCCCTGGCCAGGTTCTGCTTCTTCCTTGCCTTAGCCACCCTCACCACCCTAGTGGTCCTTCTAACAATCAGCTCATACTCCCCTCGATCCCTTTCGCTCCTTGAGCACTTGAATTGCCTATAGGCTGCCTTCTTTCCCACACCACCTCCTGGACCTCCCTGGTCCACCAGCAGATTTCAGGCCCTACCGCATTTCGTCTTACTCTTGCACAGGTGCTGGTAGCATCTTGCACCCCTATCCTGATGATTTCTCACCTACTATCAGCGTCCATGTCTGACCCAATCCCATCCAAATGCTCCTTAAGGATCCTTCCCATTTCCTTAAAATCCGTTCCCCTGAAGTCAGTTACCTCCGTGTTTGTGCAGCTTTCTAGCCCTCCTAGGTCCAGGCAGAACCAGGCCGTGGCATGGTCACTCCCCGCCAGCAGGTCTCTTACCTCCAGGCCCCTAATCTGGTCACTGTCTGCCAGGACCACATCCAGTACCCACGCCTCCCTGGTCGGTTCCCCCACCTGCTGAGTTAGGAATGCATCTTGAAAGACATCCAACAACCTCTGTTCCCTGGTCACAGAAGATGTCATAGTCTCCCAGTCTGTTCCTGGCATGTTTAAGTCCCCAACACCACCACCATTCCTCTGCCCAGTCTGCAGTGTCTCCCAACATCTGCCACCAGACTCCTCCAGCTCCTCCGCCAGGGCAGGGGGTCTATACACCACTCCTATTTTTACTCTCTTGCCCCCCTTGTTATCAAGGTGACCCAAATTGCTTCCACAGTTCCTTCCGCCTCCTCTACTCCCCCTATGCCAATGCTGTTTTTGACTATCATTCCTACCCCTCCTCCACCAGACCATTGTGGGGGATGGAGTCAAACGCCTTGCTGAAGTCCAAGAATAATACATTCGCAGGCTTTCCCCTGTCCAGTTCTGATGTTACCCATTTGTAGAACTCCACAAGATTGGTTTGACATGATCTACCTGGCACACCCCCATGTTGCCGACTATCCAGACCTCCCACCTCCTCCAAGTACACCCCCAATCATTCCTTTAGTATACTCTCCATTAATTTTCCCACCACTGAGGTCAAACTGATGGGTCTGTAGTTACCTGGTACTTCCCTTGACCTCCCTTTATGGATTGGCATCACATGTGCCTCTCGCCAATCCCTCGGTACCCTCCCTGTCTCAAGCGACCTGTTGAAGAGCTCCACCAGGGGTGCAGCCAGTATGTCCGCCAGTTCCCATAGTACTCTGATGGATGCCATCCGGCCCAGGAGGTTTGTCTTTCTTTAGGGCCTTGAGGGCTAACCACACCCTTTCAGTGGAGATAGCATCATCCGTCCCCTCGACCTTACTGGCCTTTTTATCCTTATCCTGATGTGACACCGCTGGGGTACCTCTCCCTCACTCATGCTCCATTTCTGTTGCTCCCCTGATCCCACTCACTGCTGCTTCTATCCCCATCGTGCCTTGCTTTGTAGATATCCCATCCCCCTCCCTAGTGAACACAGAGGTGAAGTACTCATTTAATACCTCTGCCTGGTCCCTCACCTCTTCCACCCACCCTCCTTCTGATCTCAATCTGCTGAGATGGCCCTTAGTTTTTCTCCACTCCCCAATGTACCGGAAGAACCCCCTTTCCCCTCCATGTATCCCCTGTGCCAGCCGCTGCTCTTTGCTGGACTTTGCCCCCCTCGCCATCCGGGTGGCTTTTCTAGATGCAAGATGGTACAATTCCTTACCCCATCCCCTCTTGTTATTTTATATTTTTTGTAGGCTGCCTTCTTTTCTCTGACCACTACCTGAACCTCACTGGACCACCAGTATGGTTTATGTGACCTTGCTCCCTTACGTTTCACCTTAGCGCAGGTCTTGACTGCCTCATGAAGTCCCCGTTTTATGACCTCCCATCTCTTTTCCACATTTGTCATTGATGTAATCCCCTTCAAGTGATCCTTGAGAATATTTCCTATGCCCACAAAGTCTGCCCCCCTGAAGTCCACTGCCAGTGTCCTCGATCTCCCCCCCCAAGTTTATTTGAAACCAGACAGTATTGTGGTCGCTCCCAGTCAGGGTATCCTCTGCAACCAGGTCCCTTACCAGATCCCCATCTGCCAGAACCACGTCCAGGACATGCCCCTCCCTTGTGGGCTCCATCACATGCTGTGTTAAGAACACATCCTGGAAGCCATCCAGCAGCCTCTGCTCCTTGGCCACCTTAGAGGACATGGTTCCCCAGTTTGAACCTGGCATATTAAGGTCCCCAGTCAACACCACTCCTTCCCCTTCGGTCCCACACTGGGCAATGATGTTGTCCAGCAAGACCATCCTCAGAACATCACCCATCCCGGGGAGGGCCTATATACTACACCCCGATTGACCTTACCTCCTGCTGGGGTTTGTAAGGTGACCCATAAGGCCTCCAAGTTTCCCTCTGCCTCTTCTACCCTAGCAATTTCTGTGTCATCTCTAATGAACATAGCCACTCCACCCCCTCTGCCCTCCTTTCTATCCTTCCTAAGCATAGTGTTCCCCCACACATTTAGGCCCCAGTCATGGTTTTTGTTGGCCCATGTTTCCGTGACCACTGCCACATCCACCCCCCCCAAACAGCATGGCCTGGAACTCTGGCAACTTGTTTCCCAAGCTCCTGGCATTTACTAACCACCCCACCCCTTATCCTGATCCCTTTGTGAACCCCACCCAGATTCCTTATACTTCCATCCTCCTCTGCTCCTCCTGAAACCTCCACCCCCGTCTGTTTCCCCCTCCCCATTGAGTTTGAGGCTACTCCTTATCCAGAGGAGAGGGCTTCTGGTCAGCCCTCCTTATCCTCCCCTCACAAGTTTAAACCCACCTTTCTTGAATGTAGTCAGCCATCCCTGTTTAAGGACTTCCTTCCCTAATGGGGCAAGATGAAGCCTGTCCTTGGCATACAGTCCCTTATCCTCCCAAACTCCTTTCCAGTTCCTAACACCCCAACCCCTCTCTTCACCCACTTCCTGAGCCAGTCATTAACCTCTGTGAGTCTTCTTTTTCTCCACTAGGGACTTTGGTACTGGCAATATCTCGAAAAGGAAATGTTGCATCCATTATCCCGACAGACTCTGCAAGTTCTTGGAACCTTGCTTGATTTCAAAACATTATTTCCCTCTAGATCGTTGGTTCCCAAATGCAGGAAATCTGGTTTCCTCCACAATCCCTAACCAGTTCGTACACCATGAACTTTGCTCTGTACTGTCAGCCAAAGATACTCACTACCTTCACCTGGCTATGGCATCCACCCCCTGTCCCTCCACTGGATACCCCTAATCATTGAGTCTCCCAATAACAGAACCTTAACACCACCATCATCCTTATGGTTACCTCCACTATGCACTCTCAACCCCCATCCCCTTTATTGTGATCTCAATTCCATGGGAGTCTTCCTGCCTTATTAGAGAACCCTTGTCACCCTCTCCTTTCTGCCTCCCTTGTTATTTTGCCCATAACTCAGACCCCCGAATAGATGTCTCCTTTAACCCTCTCTTATCAAACCATTTATCCTGGCCTGATGGTTTCCCTTCCCCCACACTACCATCCTCCTCTGTAATAGTACCCTACCTCCAGAGGCCCTCTGTGGGTCCCCTTTACCTAGGGCCCCATCCTTGGCAGAGCCCCCTGCTGAAGAGCCCCTCCCCACCTCTTTGTCTCCCAGTTTCTCTCCAGTCATGCTGTCCTCCCTCATGTCTGCAATATGTTGCATTTCCCCATCTGCTTAACATTTATGTTTCCCTTCTCCCTCTGGGACTATTTCTATCCTTTCCATTGCGGTCTGTGATGCCCTATGGGTATCAACTCCCTCCCGGCCACTGTATCAGTTCCTCATTTCCATCAACCCTTCCTCCACCTCTAGGTTGCTTAGTAGCTCAACTTTATTGTAACACTCTATGCCAGCCTCCATCAAGTAACCCGAGTTTCCCCTGACTGCCCCTCTAAGCTGCCCCTCTTCCTCCCCTCTTGCTCTGTTCTCCTTAGGAGCTCCCTTCCCACAGTCTGCTCTTTTAGGCTTCTCCACAACAACCCCTTCCTTCTCAGTGTCTGCTCTAGCCCCTCCCTTCTGAATGTCTGCTCTTATAGGCTTCCCCACAACAGCCCCTCCTGACTCTTCCCCCTCCATTCTTTTTATATTCGGAATGTTTACCCCATATGCTTTCCCCTTAGCATCAACATCCCTATCTAAGGATCCTCTGTCCCTAATATCCCCCCCAAGAATATTAAGGGAACCGTGAAGGGAACTGGCAGAGCCTCTGGCAATCCTGTTCACAGAGTCACTCAACACAGGAGTGGTGCCACAGGACTGGAGTAGGGCACGTGTAGTCCCTCTTCACAAGAACAGTAGTAGGAAGGAGGCAGAAAACTACAGGCCAGTCAGCCTTACCTCGGTGGTGGGTAAAATCATAGAGGCTCTGCTTAAAGAGAGAGAATAGTGGGGCACTTGGAACCCAGTGGTGCCCAAGACCCAGGGCAGCATGGATTCACATTAGGAAGGCTGTGTCAAATGAATCTGATAGATTTTTTTGACTGGGTAGCAAAGGAGGTAAATCAGGGAGGAGCAGTAGATGTGGTCTACCTCAATTTCAGCAATGCCTTTGACACTTTCCCACATAAAAGGCTGGTCAGTAAGATGGGTAGTCTGGGTATGGGCCACAAGGTGATCAATTGGGTTAGAAACTGGTTAACGGACAGGAGGCAGAAGGTGGTGGTAAATGAGATCCAATCCGGGGAGGGGGGTAACAACTGAGGTACTTCAGGGATCTGTCCTTAGGCCAGTACTGTTTAATATCTACATTAGCAACACAGAGGAAGGGCTGGAAGGTAAGGTCTGCCTGTTTGCAGATGATTCCAAAATCTGTAACAGGGTAGATACTCCAGAGGTGGTGGAGAAAATGAGGAGTGACTAAAGAAACTGGAAAAATGGTCCGAGGTGTGGCGACTCAGGTTAAATTCTAAGAAGAGCAAAATAATGCACTTGGGACACAGGAACCCAGTAGAGATCTACAGGAATGGGGGGGGCGGATTTGCTGACAGTCACCAGGGAGGAAAGGAATCTCAGGGTTATTATTTCTGATGACCTGATGGTGGTGAAACAGAGAACCAAGGCAGCAGCGAAGGCCCATGGCATGCTAGGGTGCATAGGTAGAGGTATCACTAGCAGAAGGAGGGAGGTGGTGATTCAACTGTATAAAACATTAGTGATGCCTCGCCTGGAGTACTGTGTACAATTCTGGAGGCTGCATCTTTGTAAGGACATAGACAAGGTGGAGGCAGTCCAGAGAAGGAAGACAAAGATGATGCATGTCTTGCAACAGAAAATATACAAGGAGAGGTTGAAGGACCTCAATATGTACTCACTGGAAGAAAGGAGGGAGCAGGGGGACATGATAGAAAACTTCAAGTACCTTAAAGGCATAAACAAGGTGTGGGGGGGTGGCATCTTTCCTTATAAGAATAGTACGAAAATGAGGGGGCATGATATGAAAATTGGGGGGCATCAATCAATCAATCAATCAATCAAATCTTTATTTATTCAGGCGAACATCGTTGAGCATAGCTCATTTATAAGATGGACCTGACAAGGTCAAGGTTAATAATTGATACGTATGCAGATAAGTCAAAACACATATATACAGCAAGAAAAAGGCAGAAATTGATTAAACATAATAGTACAAGGTAGAACAATGAAAGCAGACTAGGGACTCTAATATATACAATACATATCAACTATGGGGTATCATGATATACAATCAACACATGGTACCCAGAACTTCCAAGGTCCCTGGGCAGGCCAATGAAGACAAGGAGACACAGTGGTTGGAGTGACTGAGAGTGATGATCACACCTCTGGTGAGTGACAGGGTAGGAAGTGGTTGGGGGACTAGAACAGGGGCTGGGGCTAGTAAAAGAGGTGTGTAGGAATGATAAGGGCTAAGGTTGGGGCCAGGAATGAGTGGGTGAGGAAAATAGCCAGGGGTTGAGTGATTCTGTGGAGGTAAATTAGTCAGAAACAGAAATGTGATAATGTGAAGGCTGCCTGAGAGGGAGAACAGTGGAGATAAGGTCTAGGGAAGTGGATTGCCAAATTAGGGTGTCTGACAGAGGGAGAGGGATAGGAATGTAGATAAATTAGAACTTGTGGAAGCAGTTGCATTTTATCTGGGAAGAGACTTAGATAAAGATGTTTGAAGGATGCTAATGATATCCAGTTAAACAACTTCAGGGTCTTTTGTAAGGTATTCCATGATATAGCTAGAGTATAGCTGATAGCAGATCTCCCGTGTCGGGTGTTGACTTTAGGCACCTTGAGCATGATGAAGTTGTGGCTTCTTAGTGCATAGGTACTAGCTCTGGACTGAGTGAAGCAATCTAGAATATAGTTAGGAAGCTTCTTAGTCAATGCTCTGTAAATCCAAAATGCAGCATTTCTGTTTCTTCTGAGATGTAGGGACGTCCAACCGACGGTAGCATAAAGAGAGCAGTGATGAGTGTTAAGTGGAAGATCTGTAATGAACCTTAGTGCTCTGTGGTATAGTGTGTCCAATTTACTTAAGTGGGAGATGGGGCAGTGACTGTAAAGAAAATCTGCATAGCCAAGCACTGAGAGAAATGTGGCCTGAACCAACCTCATCTTGGAATCTCTGGTTAGGAAGTGCCTTATTCTGAAGAATAGACCAAGTCTTGTGAAGCTTTTAGAAGTTCTTCAATGTGAACTGTGTAGTCAAGCCTACTATCTATCCACACACCCAAATACTTGAATTTTTCTACATAGTCCAGGTTTCTCCTAGGATAGTGGATAGCTGGGGGAGGTTGTTTAGTGAGGAGGACTTGTACGGCTTTGGCTGGAGAACAGCATTGCTTTTGTTTTCTTTGCATTTAAAAAGTTTCTTTTCCAAAAGTTGATGTTGTAATAAGAGAATTCTGCTTGTAGAATTTCACTAAGCTATAACAGGCGAGGTTGCTGACATATAAAATAGTGTCATCTGCAAACAAGTGAACAGATGCTCTGTAAGGTTTGAATCAATGTTATTAATATAAATGGCAAAAAGGATAGGGCCCAGAATAGAACCTTGTGGAACTCCTCTTAAAAGAGGTTTTAGTGGAGAAAGATCACCTTCGCTTTCACTTGTTGTGTCCTTCCGTGAGATAACACCTAAACCAACTAAGGAGGATGGATCCAGGCCTATAGAATGCAAGGAGGAAAGTAGCAGTTCATGGTCCACCATGTCAAAAGCCTTGCTTAGATCTAGGAATACAGCACAAACACTATTTTTTTATCCAATTCAGTGTGCCAGTCATTTGTAACTTTAGCCAATGCAGAAATAGTACTATGCCTAGCTCTAAACCCAGATTGTGCTGGATTTAAAAGATTAATTTCTTCAAGGTATTCTCTTAGCTGGATGCTCACTAATTTTTCTAGCAGCTTGGATAGCTCTGGAAGGATAGAAATTGGTCTATAATTGTTAAGCTCCATGGGGTCCCCTGATTTCAATAGGGGAAAAACTTGGGCTGTTTTCCATATAGCAGGAATAGAACCAGATATCAATGACAGATTAAAGAGATGTGTTTAGGGAACTACAAGGATATGTATTGCAATCTTTAGAAAGTAGGGGTCAAGGGAGTCTACACCTGCACTTTTTTTGATATCCAACTGCGAGATTAGTTCCTCCACTTGATTCAACAGAACTGGTTTGAAGGAGAAGGAGGAAACTGGACTCTGAGACCCTGTGTACTGGGAGCTTAATTGTGCACGTAGCAGGTTAGCTGGAGAGGAGTCGAATGCAAGGCCAGCAATTGTAAAGTGGTTATTGAATGCATCCAGTATTTCCAGCCTGTCTGAAATTATGCCTTCACTGTGATGCATTTGGTTTGGTAGTGCGGTGCTTGAGTCTTGGCCTACTATACCCTTAATAGTGCTCCAGAGCTTGGCAGGATTGTGGCAGGAGGAGTCGAGCTCAGCCCTATAATAGGCAGCCTTTGCATCCCGTACTTTCCTGGTACAACTATTTCTGGCTTTCTTGAATAACGTCCAGTCATTTGGGTTCTTGGTCTTCCTCGCCTTTTTCCATAGTTTATCCCTTTCCAGCAGTGCAGTTTTAAGGTCAGCTGAGAACCAACGGCAAGATTTGCTTTTTATTCGAACACAAGTGATTGGTGCATGAATGTTAAGGGCACCTATAATTATGCTGTTTAACACCTGATGTGCTTTTTCCACAGAGTCTGCTAGGTAGAACTCTTGCCATCTGGAAGAATGATTTAGATCATGCAGATAAGCCTCAATATTGAAGATTTTTTGGGATCTCCTCAGAAGGAATTTAGCTGGGGGCGTTGGTTTGTTGGATGATCTTACACCAGCAATAAGGCAGTGGTCACTTAAGTACTGAAAAGCACTCCAGTGTGTGTGAATAGATGGGGTTTATTCACCAGTATGATGTCCTGTAGTGTGCTGTTGCTCAGGTTCTTTTTGTTGATTCTTGTTGGTTCGGTTATCAGTTGTGAGAACCCATATGTGTCGCAGAATGATACTAAAGGTGCTGCAGCCTTGGATAGCCAATTTAGATTTAGATCACCTAGGATTATGATTTCTTCAGTACCTGACTTGAATAAATTCCCCAAGTGATTTAGAAGTTTGTAGTCAGCTGAGGGGGGCCTGTAACAGCCAATTAGATGGAAGGCTGCCTTGTTGGAGAGAGCCACTCTGAGGGATAGACATTCGAATTCTTTGGACAGGGATGTTGCATCTGAGCAGGTTACAGTTATACTAGATTTTACATAAATAGCCACTCCCCCGCCCCTGGTCTGGCTATCTGCTCTGAATAATTGGTAATTGGGTAAATTTATGTCTCCTTCTGCTGTGGTGGGTTTGAGCCAAGTCTCGGACACCACTAGAAAGTCTGGCAAGGTATGGGCAACCCAGGCTTGTATCAGCATAAGCTTTTTTAGGAGGCTGCGGGCATTGATATGTATAAAGCTTAGACCTTTGGCTGAGGCTAAGTCTGCTGGTGAGGTAATGCAATCAGGAGGGCCTGGGTTAATTTCCACATTTCCAATACAGATCAATAGAAAAAATAATAGATTCATAAGGGCTTCAAGAGATAAGATGAAGGGACTGACTTTGGCCCTCCTGTTCATATTCAGGGGCTTCTGTTTAGAGGTATTCCAATCGGGGATATGGATTCGTGCCAACTCACTGAATAGCAAGCAGGTGGACAGGCATAAAGGGGAACTGTATACCCAATAATGGAGCACAGCGAAAACGCAGACAGGGTAATTTGAGTCCCTCCATGGAGCTTGACCCCCTGAATGTGATGTGGCACAGGTAAGGCATAAATGAGGATCCGGTCCTTCTTCAGTAAGGGTGAAAGAGAGAGACTAGAAAAATGAGTTGCATTCTTTAATGTGGTAGTGACCGGGGGGGTATCATTCACGATGAACACCATGAACAATAGGGATAGAAATAGCCAAAGGGATCCCCCCATTATGGAAGCAGTACAGATGACTGAATCCAGCTAGTAAGTGACAGCATAGTTATAGGGAGAGCAGAAGGGACAGCAGTAATGAAGGGCTACTGGTTGGACGACACAGCAGGGGCAAGAGCCTGATTACTGGCTAGCGTGGCAATGGGGCGGGAGATGCAAGTCGGTGGGAAAATGCATATAAAGTAACACTCAAGGAGGGGAAGGCGGGTGGGCAAAAATTTTGTGGCTTTCCCGTACCTTCCCTCGCTGTCTCCCCAGCTTCATGGTCCCTGAAGGCAGCCAAGTGGTTGCTGCCCGCCCGCTGGTTGAGCATGGCTCTGGTCACTCGACTGAGGGCTTCAGTCAGGGAGCTTCGACTGGGGAGAGACAGAGAAAGACACAGTGATTAAACTTATAGCAGGAACAAGCATTCTGCTGGGCAAGGTGACAATAATTAGCACAACAAAAGGCTGTGGGGGGGCTGAGGCGCCGTAGCATCTGGCCCACTTTAAAGTATAACTAAAAGGCTGTAATCACTTAAACACAGTTCATCTAACAATAGCCCCAAGGATTCCCCTTAAACATGAAAACAGCTCTTTTTTAGCAATAGTAAACAGAGGATCGAACTCCAAAAATCAGTTTTTGTAAATAAAGTCTAAGCAATGCAAGTCAATGAAGCAAGGGGGACCAATGGGATGCGAGGCCTTGAGAGCGCATGACATGAGAATTGAGGAGGGCAGGTTAAGGGGGAATGTGAAGAGGTTTTTCTTCACAGAAAGGGTGGTGGATTCATGGAACAATCTGGCACAGGAGGAGGTGGATACAAATGCAGTGGTGGGCTTCAAGCAGGCTTGGGACAGACATAAAGGACCATCAGGGTGGAAAGGGAAGAAAATAGCTGCTGACCAAGTGGCGACAAAGGACAGAAACAAGGATAGGCTTAAGGGCAAACTAGATGGGCCTGACAGTCCTTATCTACTGACAATTTCTATGTTTCTATGATAAGCTTATTACTAAAGAACATGAACTGGTTGATACTTTTGGTAAAGGCTACTGTAATGTATTCAACAGCAAATTTAGCAGCTCCTCCAGCTGCAGTCCAGAGGGGGTGCTAAACTTGAGGTGGTTACCTCCACTAAATACCTGGGGCTAACCCTGGACCAAGGCTTCACCCTAAAAAATCACGTTGACCAACTCAGCAAAACTATACATGGGAAACTCAGTGTCCTCTACAGATTAAAGGACCAGATTATCCCTGAAGCCAGAGTTGCCATTGCAACTAGTGTCCTTCTACCTAAAGCTCACTTATCGGCACCCATTCTTCCAAAGCGTTGCCCTCTCACAGAACAGCAGGCTCAGACCTATACAATAAGATTGTCGATTTGCCCACATTATCACACCCCAGGACCCACCACTGTGAGGCTCAATCTAAGCTCAGCTGGCCGCATTGGAAGCCCGCCTCATCTACCCAACACTATGCCTCACATTCAAGCTTCTGGGCCCACATCTCCCCTAGTCTCAAAGGACTAGTTAGGGTAAAACTAATCTGAGGTGTCTGCCCTCAGATCAAATCTCCTTGTGATCCCCAAAACAAAGACCAAAGCTGGGTCCAGGTCCTTTGCTTTCTCAACCCCTTCCTTCTGGAACAAACTCCCGCTGGAGGTATGGGAGACAGGATCGGCCCTGCTTCTGGTCTAAGCTCAAAGCACACCTGCTCGACAGTAGCACTTGCCAATGCCTTGGGATCTGACCTTCGGCAGAGCCCCTCTCCCCTCCTGAGGGAGGCGAGAGTCTTCCTCCCATCTACCAGTAAAAAAGTAATCTGTTTTTGCCCTCGTGGCTTTCACTGTTAGACAATATGTAATTTACCCAATATGCACTGCTCTGTTTACCTGTATGTACTTTCTGCTTACCTGTATGTTACCAATATGTACTGCTCTGTTTACCTGTATGTATTTTCTGCTTACCTGTATGTTATATTTTAGCCCCGGGTCGCCCCTGAAAAAGGGACCTCCGGGGCCCAGTGGGCCTACCCGGTCAACAAAATTCAATAAATAATAAATAAACAGCAAATTTACACTAACTGTTAATAATGACAAAGCTATCCAGAATACCCTGGAAATGTATATTAAGAGAAGCCATTAATGCAAATTAAAGGACATCAATACTACCTCCTTAGCAGGCCCTGATAAAATTTCAGCACAGCTGATAAATCTAGTTTACCAAAATATTGTCAGTCTCTTAAAACACATCTTTAACCTTATGGGTCTGATCCCATCAGACTGGTGGATTGCTCATATTGTCCAAATTTTTGGCAAGAATTGGTCAATGACTGTTTGGGGTTGGTGGTCTGCATTGGCGCTGAATGCAGCTCCTATATGGATACAACCATCTCTTAGGGGGTGGCTGGATCACCACTGAGTGCATCTTCAGAAAGGATGCCACCCTTTCCTGAGTAGTATAAGCTGGATCACTGCCAAGTGCAGATTCTATCGCTTTTTCAGCAGGGGGACTGAGATGGGCTGCCTCAGTGGGGGGCAGCTGATTGTGTTCCTGCTGCACCTCAAAGGATTAGCAGGGGTCCTGGGTGGCTAGCAGCTGGTTGGGTAGTTGCTCCCACCTCTTTCCCTTGTCATGGCTCCTCTGTCCCTTTATGCCAGCTCCTCAATGTCCATTAATGTGTTGCTACTTTGACCACATTGAACTGAATAGGGCCTTTTCATTTCAATATTTTCTTTTTAATTTATAACTAGTGCTGTGAGGAATGCAGAATTCCGCCAGTGGAATTAGTGCCGAATGACAATTCTGTCAGTGGAATTTCTGCTGGAATTTTACAGGTCCTTTTGCAGAATTCTGCCTGCTGTGATTCACAGAATTATATTTCATGGAACAGCATTTTTCTGCAAAAATTCATTCTGCAACCATTTCCACAGAAAATATTGAGATCCGTGGCATTGAATTCTACACAGATGTAGCTGAAAAACAATTCTGCAGTTTCCTGCCACAGAATTTTGGAATTCTGCTTCCCATGAAATTTGGGAGACTTTTTTGCAGAATTGCAAAAATCCCACAAAATTCTGTTCCACCAGAATTTGCTAATTCCACACACCACTATTTATAACTACTTTTTTAAAATATTTGTATCTACTTTATGTTTCTTTTGAGGTCCTTTTTAGACCCACCCCCATGAACCCTATGGATGTCAACTTTCAAATCTCCCCTGAAATGGGTGTTTGCAGCATACACCACCATCCACTGCAAACACCCATTTTGGGGAGAATTGGAAGTTGACATGCTTAGGGTTCATGAGGATGGGGGTTAAAAAGTTCTAGACAGAAAAAATAGGCAAAGGAATAAGCCAACAATTGACAGATGCTGTTTGGTGGGACATTGGAGAAGATCTGACAGGCATCCATTGACAGATGCCACTAAAAGGCACATTGGAGGAGCCACTGCAACCATTGACATACAGAAAGTGATGTGTTGTGGGGCAGAAAGTGTTGGAGGGGCAGAATGAATGTCAGGCAGGGAGCACTGGCTGCACAGCATCATTAAAATGGGAAAATGCAGCAAACTCATTGAAGCAGCAAAACTCCTTTGAAAAGTATGCTTTCTGGTGACTAATCTGCATTATCTGCCAGATCAACCACTACTGGCTGTGTTCTGATTTCCAATCATCTCATTGGCTCACTTCCTGACATAAATTGGAAAAAAAGGTTATTATTGGGATTATTTATATCAGTTTAAAGTGTCAAATTCTGTATTCTGACATGCAATTAAATAATGCGAATCTGGTTGCTATGACATGCTCCTATGACTATTAACAAATCACGGTCAAACGCGGATGAACCATGGTTAACATGGTTAACAACGGTGTGTACAGAATAATAATAATAGTAATATGCTTTATTTTTATAGCGCAATTCAGAAAATCAAAGCGCTGTACAAATTTTATCAATAAAAACACTTAAAACCAATAGGACAATAAAAAACAGTGCAGTTCCAGACTTCATACCAATATACTTTTAAAACAGTTACTACGTGAAATCCCCAAAGGCAAGATGTAACAAATGGGTCTATAAGGCCATCTTAAAGCTCTCCACAGTCAGGCACTCTTGAATCTGAAAACATTCAGAACAGGGTTGCGCATGCGCAAGTCCCAAAATGCGCCATTTAGCGATATTCAGAAGGAGGCAGTTGCGCCCCCGAAAACATGCTGAGCAACAGCGCAATGAAAATGAAGGCATGCACAACCAAAGGGGGTGGATCCATGCATAAAGAATGCAATGCGATATTCAAAGACTTGCGCGATGCGCAATAGCGGCACAGCCGGAAATTGCGCACTAGCGGAAATGAGCCAAAATAAAAAGGCTCAAGGAAGCAGCGCAAGAACGCTACAAGGCTGCCAAGTGGGGAGAGAGAGACAGACAGACAGACAGACAACAGACAGGCTAGGGCAGGCAAGGAAAGCATGGGCCATAGGCTGTAGAAGCCAGCGGGGGGTGCCTGGTGCAGTGGAAGTAGCAGTGAGGACAGCGGGGGTAACACAGCAACACCAGCCGGGGGGGCAGAAGCCAGGGAGATGGACAGTGCCAGCTTCCACATGGAAGCTGTAATGAGGAGGGTGAGAATGCATGCTGCAGGGGGACGTGGCCGTGGAAGGGCCCGTCGGCGGTATGCCCCCAACAGGCAATACCGTGCCCGCATCAGCTTTGAGCTGTACACAGATGTAGAGATCGTGGTCCAGTACCGCCTGAACATGTCAATACTGAGACGGCTCTGTGAGCTGTGCAGTGATGTGATGCAGGCACCCTCACGACGGAGTCACGCTCTGTCGGTGGAGACCAAGGTGACAGCCTGCATGTGCCTGCTCGCCACGGGCACCTTCCAGAGGCCGACAGGGGACACCACAGGCATCACACAGTCGGCCACGTCACGCATCCTCACTCAGTTCCTTAGCGCACTGCTGCCACATGCTGCGGAGTACATCCATTTCCCCAGCACTGCGGCAGAGCATACAGCAAACATGCAGGAGTTCCACAGGGTAGCACATATGCCTGGCATGCTAGGGGCCATAGACTGCACCCATGTGGCCATTCGCACTCCACCTGGCCCCGATGGGCTCGCATATCGGAACAGAAAGGGATTCTCTAGTGTCCAACTGCCAGGTGGTGTGTGATGCCACTGGGTGGCATAATCAATGTCTGTGCCTCACACCTGGTGGAGCACATGATGCCTTCATATGGTATCAGTCTGCACTGTGCCATCGATTCGAGTGGGGACATCCCACAGGCCATCTAGTGGGTAGTACATGTATGGAATGCAAACTCGGGGCAAGGTGGGTATACAGGTGCCATCATGGTAGTTGCACAGGGAATGGGCAATATGGACCTGAACATGAGACTGATCTCCACTATCTCCACACAGGTGACAGTGGATACCCACTCCGTCCCTGGCTGCTCACACCGTACCGGTGCCCCATGACCCCATCGCAGCAACGCTATAATGAGGCACATGTTTCCACACGTAACATCATAGAGCGGGTGTTTGGGATGCTCAAGGCATGCTTCTGATGCCTAGACACCTCCGGTGGTGTCCTACAGTACAGCCCCCAAAAGGCCTGTGGGATGTTCCTGGCCTGTTGCATCCTGCACAACATGGTCAAAGACTATGGGATAGCCGTACAGGTTGAAGAGGGGGACAGCGATGGGGACGCCAGTGGCGCCGGTGTTGATGGTGATAAGCAGCCCCCCCAGGACGGCGGGAACCCCGACTGATCCGGCAGGCCCAGCTGCACCGGGACACCATCACAGAGGAGCACTATGCAGAACACAGGTAAGTCAAGGGGACATGTGCAACCAACACTGTCCTTGCGCAAACCACAGGCACACAGGGGAACACACCAGGGGTGTATGACGGTCAGGGGAGTGGAAGGGTCCAGGCATACAAACACACCATCAGGGAGGGCTGAGCACTCATACGGACACACACACACCAGGCACAGAGCGTACATGGGCAGATGCACAGCACAGCAGAACCGACATTGCTAACACACAGCACCACCGACCACCCCCAACACCTGTACTGTCCAAGTACGTGTGTCACATGCTGGGCACCCTTGCACCTTGGTGTACAGTACAATGCGGGCATCATCATGCACACGCACCTGTGGACAGCAGTTGGGAGGGTGTGCAGGTGGTCCGTGTGTCAGTGTGATGAGCAGAGCACCCAGCAGTGCACTCCACCATGACACACATTGCACACATGGCAGCACCAGACAGGGCCCGCACTGGGGAGACAGCTCAGTCATGCAGCACTGTCCCCGGCCACAGCGGATGCGTGGGCGGCCCGCCCGTGACCCAACAGCATTGGCAGGCTGAGCAGGGGCCACATGGGGTGGCACTGTTGCACCAGGGGTCCCACTGCGTGAGCGGACCTTGCCCACACAGGGTCTGCAGCATGACAAACCTGCACCAGGGTGCCGGGATGCCACAGCAGAACCCGGCGTCGACAGGCCTGGTGTTGCATGACACGGGGCGGGAGTGGAGAGTGAACTGTGTGGGGTGTGTGGTACAGGGCACCTGACTGTGTGTCGTCGTCATGACAGAGACCACTGCCTGGGTCAGCCTGTCAGTGGCGGCGGTCACATCCGTCCGCATACGAACCAGCTCGGCACAGTCCAGAGCACACTCCCTGCTGTGCCGCTCCACAGACACAGACAGTGCCTCCACGGACATTGCAATCCACCTCTGCAGATGTACTGATTCCTGGACCTGGTGGGGTGTGCTCCTCCAATGGGTACTGTGCCCCAACGGCATCCTGTCCCCCAGGGTGTGGAAGGTCCTGATGCGCAACACCCCTTGAGGGTGGGTGCTGTTTGCCAGGACCAGGAATGGGTGGATCAAAGGGTGGCAGACATGTGCCACCACTTGATACTGTACCCCCAGACCTGGTGGGTGACTGCTGCTGCTGCCCCTTCAACCGCTGTGCCCCAGGGTCCACTCGTTCCACCACTGTGCTGGAAACAGTGCCAGACACCTGCACAGCCACCGGTGCTGACAGGCACAGCCTGGGACTGTGTCAGCATGCTGGTACACAAGTTGGAACCAGAAAGGCCCAGGGGCACGTGCTGGCCTGCTGTGTGTCCATCATGGGACACACACCTATCACTGCCCATTGCAGTCCTTGCATCATCAATGGTGCAGGTATGTGCTACAGTCATAGTCATAGCGTGCTGGCATGCTTGCATGCCAGACTGCTGAGACACAGGCTGTGCACCCCCCCCGCACCCGAATCACTGACACCAGAGTTGGCGGCCCAGCGTGCATGCTGCTGCAGTGCCTGCTGGCTGGTGATAGAGGTGGATGGACCCTCCTCCATGTCCAGCAGGTCATCATCCCTGCCTGGACCCACCACCACCATCTCCTGAAGACGAACAGGATCTGTAACAGAAAGAGAGTACATGTGAGTGCATGTGAACAACCTTCCCCCCAACCCCCCCCAACACCACCACCATGTCATACCGTGCAGTGATGGGCTTCCACCTGTCTGGATTCCACCTCCTGGTTATTCCCTCAATAGCACTCCGCTGCATTGATTCGACCAGTGTCTCCTCAGTTGGGGTCAGCTCCAACACCACTGGCGGGCCCCCGCCAGTGCCAGCACGTGCCGCCCTGAAGGCTGCCACCTTCTCCTTCAACCTCCTGCGGTCTGTCCCCATCTTCTTCTTGCATTCCTGCATGGAGCGCTGGTGGCTTCCGTGCAGGTTAACGGCCCAGCTACCCTCCCATGCAGCCACACGGGACTGAGGGTGCCCTCCATCCACTCAGTACTGGCTCCTCATCCAAGTAGGCCTGGAAGAGGCCTCTGTCTCTGCTGCTGTAAAGTTGGGCCTCTGCTTCGCCCACCGTCCTCACCCTCACCTTGGCTCTGCTCAGTCATGGCGATCTGTATGGGGGAAGTGGGCGCCTGTCACTGTGCAGTCTACAGCATTTTCCCATGACCATTGTCCAGAACATCACACAGCATGCAACTCACCTCTCACCTGCAGTAACCGAATCTGGCCAGCGCGCCCAGTATCGCTTACATTTATAGCGCAATGCATGCAAATTAGGGTGGAGCAACTATAATGACATGCAAATTGCGCCACTGCCTTTGAATGGCTGATCAGATGATTTGCGTATTGTCGGCTGAATATCAGCGAATCTAAACTGCTTATCTGATTGAGTCTGCTGAGCCAATGGCGCAGATCTGTGACTGTGTGATACACTGCATTGCACATGCCCAGATAGCTTACGCAGGCGTCTGCCGCGCTGCTGACGTACTGTGCACCATCTGCAATTCAGACCATGGCCACCATTGTGCCAGTGGTGCTACAGCAATGGGCACTATATGGTACTGTGGCACTACTGCGCAATAGTCCACTGTGGCACTGGTACGCAGCTGGTAGGTCACGCAGGATGCCTATACATCAGATGGCGCTGTGCATGGCCTTGCGTCATGGCCCATGACCTTGTGTCTGACCTTTGCCCCCTGGCGCTGTTCGCCTGCCATGTGTACGGCCCTATTGCACTGTCTGGTGACAGCGCTATGTGAAGTGACAGCGCTGTTAAGACAAGCTGATTGGAGCATGTGGTGGTCTGCGCAACATCTCCCGTGGGGATTGCGGCTGGCCAGGGGCACCATATTGCCTGCTGTAAAGTTGGTACCATGGCTGGGAGAAGAGCTGTTCCTGGAGCCAATTGGAACTGGCCAACTTGGTGGCCATAGTAGAGCCCCACTATGGGGCACTTTATGGTGAGGCACCCCTCACCATTGCCCGCACACAGGTGTGGCATCAAGTGGCCACTGACCTGGTGGGGATCACTGGATGGTGCCGGTCTGATGAGCAGTGCCGGCACTGGTACAGTGACCTCCGCCAGAGGGATCTGGACCTTTTGGAGAGGCTGCGGTCACGTGCCAGGCACGGCGTGGTGCCTAGGCCAGGTGGGTGTATCATCTATGCACCTGTATTCCCTGTAGGGGTGTGAGTGTGTTTTGGTGGCTGTGCATAGGTGATGGCTCTGCCATGGTTGGCTGTGTCAGTGTGTGCAGCTGTGAGATGAAAGGGTCTGGCTGTGTGGGCAGGCATTCTCACTGGGGCAGGGGCAGTCTGCTTTGGAGTCACACTGATGTTTGTCTCAACATATGTCTCCCACAGGCCGGGATGTGAGGATGCAGGCCCGGGTTGAGGAGGACCGTGCCAGGGCCCCGGTGCCAGCGGGAGTTGCACCCCAGCAGCAGCAGCAGCAGCGGCAGACACAGCTGCTTGAGCAGTGTGAATATCATGACTTCATGGATGCTATTGCATGCTGGGGGGGGACCACTAGCCCTGCACAATACAACCATTCAGGAAAGGGGAGGTCATAATTCCACTATTCAAGACATTAGTGAGGCCCCACCTGGAGTACAGTGTACAGTTCTGGAGACCATACCTACATAAGGACATAGACTGGGCAGAGAAGGTTCAGAGGAGGGCAACAAAGATGGTGCATGGCTTGCATCACAAGTCCTATGAAGACAGGTTGAAGGAACTGAACATGTACTCCCTGGAGGAGAGGAGGGAGAGAGGGGATATGATAGAGACATACAAGTATCTTACAGGGAGGAACAGGGTGCAGGAAAACACTATTTTTAAGTGAAAAAGATGTTCCAGGACTAGAGGGCATGGGATGAAGTTGGAGGGAGGATGATTCAGAGGAAACATGGAAAAGAATTTCTTCACAGAACGGGTGGTGGACAAGTGGAACACCCTGCCAGAGGAAGTGGTGGGGGCTGAAACAATCACGGGATTTCAGAATGCACAGGATAGACATAAAGGAATTCTGGAGGTCAGGGGTAAGGGGCAACAGACTTATAGGAAAACAAAGTGAACTTACAAGCTCAAATGGACAGACTGGGTGGGCCATAGGCCTTATCTACCGACACTGTCTATGTATCTATGTATGTATGCACGACACAGGTGACATGCATCACTGTCCAGTATCACAGCACGTCTGTGTATGCGTCACTGGAGGTCCATGCATGCACTGGGCACATAGCTGTGTAACTGGCATAGCACCACGTTGTCACGTCACTTGACAGCCTTGTTTGTGCTGTGATGGACATGGGCAGTGTGTGTGTGCAGTGGTGTGCATAGCTGGTGCCGCTGGTTTGTGATGGCCATGTGCATGTTCACTGTGGGTGGGTGCATGCCATCACAAGTCTGGACGACATTGAGCTATGGCTTGCAGGTTGGGTGGTGTTCAGGGTTGTGGTCAGTCACAGCCATTGACTGTGTTCCCATTTTCCTAGGCCTCGAGGTTCTCAGGAGGATTAGACGGGATATTCGGGGCCTCATACAAGTGTCGATGGAGAACCAGGCAATCCTCCAGTCCATCAGGCGCCATGGCCTTCGGAGGAGGCGGCACAGGATGGTGCGGAACCAGGAAGAGGATGAGCAGCCGGCTGGGCCGTAGCTGATGATACCCTTCCCACTTCTCCCATCCCTACCACCCTGCCTTCCCTCTCCAAGTAGTTCATCCCAACCCCTTGAACACCCCTACCTTTTACCCGTCCCCCTGTCTTGTAAATAGTTGTTATTGTTTTGGTTCTTTACTATTTGGATATTTAAATATACATTTCTATTTTGATATGAATACTGTGTTGGTCTCTGATTTGCAGCTGGCTATGGGTGCTCAGTTGCAGGGGTGTACATGTAATCTGGGGTGGTGTGGTCCTGGGTATATGTGTGTGTGTGTGTGTGTGTGCGTGCGTGTGTGTGCATGGGGAGGTATCTCCAGCATCGCAGTGACTTTCTGTTGGTCTTGCCGTCTGCTGCCACCCACTGCTGGGTGCACAGGGTGTGTCTGGCTTGTGTGCTTCTGTGCTGCACGGGGTTGACATGTGCTGGGGGGGATGCATGGTTTCCTGCAGTGCCAGTCACTGCACATAGGTGGTGTCTTGGGGTCACAGTTCAGGGTGTGCTGTGCGTACGGGGGGCTGATGTGCACTGTGGTTGTCAACCCCTGTGTGTGCACTCTCAGCCTGCCAGTGGTTGTGCTGGGGTGTCATGGCTCTGCTATGCTTTGTTGGCTTGTCCCCATGGGTCAGTAGATCATCCGTCACACCCCCAGTGATGCTGTGCTTGGGGTGTGCAGGTGTAGTGTTGGTTCTGCAGTGTGTTCCTGTGCCCATGTGTGGCATGGCTGGCGGTGGGCCCCAGCCTGCCTCCCTGGATGTGCAGTTCCATTGCTCTGGGGGGGGCTTTGCTTGCGCTATGGCACCTCTGGACTGCTCAGCTGGGCTGCCCTGGTTGCGCCATAGCGCAACATTTCTGCTCAGCTTCTCCTTCCTGGTTGCGCTATGGCGCAGTATGTGTGATATTCAGACGTTGGTTGCTTGCTCAATTTGTTCTGCTCCATGTTTGAATATCGCACCTGTTGTGCATATGCGCAATTGGTTTGTGCTTGCTCCTGCTGTTGCGCTCATTTTGGGCGCAATTTGAATATCTGGGCCTAGGTCTTTTACAGCTATGATAAGTGGTGGCCTAATTTAATTTAAGAATTCCTGGCAAGGCTTTCAATTAACTGAATTAAGAGAACACATACAGTAAACTTGAAAAAAAGGCTAACTAGGAATTAAATAAATACAGACAGCTGTATCTTTCAATCTAATCTTCACACATGGGGTTTATAGCTCTAACACCATTTAAAATGATCTAGACCCCTATAAAGAGCTTAAGTAGACCCATCTCTAAATAAGCCTAAATTGACAACCTGATTTTTGTATATTTTCAAAGCAGAAATTTAAAATGTCATACCCACAGCTGCACCCTTTATGATTCTATCAAATGGTTCTCGTTAGAAGACAGATTTGCCTTGAAGACACACACGTTCATGTACAAAATTCTCTGCAACCTCCTCCTCACAGTGTCTCACATCTCTTCATAAGATTGAACCCAGCTAGTCCCACTAGGATCGCATCCTCCTCCCTCTTTAGGGCCCTGTTCTTCAACTCCTCTCTGGGTCTGAAATTGCTTTCTTTCAAGGGCCCCAAACTATTCAACACCCTACTGCCCAACCTTGCTACTTGCTCCTCCATCGATTCAGGTAAAGCAAATCTGAAAAAGCACATGCTCAATAAATCCCCTACAACTTTTTCTAGCTACTCCTATCCAGGATACATGAACCACCTCCCCCCCACCCTTTCTGACTTACCATCTTTCACTGATCTCCCCCCCCTCCCCTTTCTTTCACCCCATCCTTTACAAGCCAGATTATGTTTTGTGTACTTATTGTGCAGCAAGGCCCTATTTTGTTCGGCATTGTCATAGGCATACTATACTCAAATGTTTATTTTTGACTTGCTGTCTGTAGATTTAACATGCTCATGGCCTTGTATTTATGTAATAAGTGTAATTCTGTAAAGTTGTATTTTCCTTAACTGTGTATATATCCACCTATGTAATTAGTGTATCTCTGAAAAATTTTATTTCTGTAACTGTGTGTATACCCTTCTGTTTCTTGTTATAACTGGACGCTTGTGAAAATGGACATTTTTGCCCACATGCCTTTCCAGTATAAAATAAAAATGAAATAAAATGATTATTTATTGATTGATTGATTTGATGAATGTATGTGTCTGTGTATGTATGTGTGTGTGTATGTTGTATGTAAGTCTGTATTTCAAAAGTCAAACCAGGAGAGACATACTGAGCTGATAACAGCTCATTTCCTGATGTGTCCTAGGGAAAGGGGGAAGAGGAAGGTAATAAATAGCAATCAGAACAAGAATTACATAACAGATAAAAACTAAACAACATATACTAAGCTACAAGCAGTAAGCAAATTTGCAGATGTGCAGTTTAAGCAAGGATAAAGACGAGATAGCATTACCATAAATAATTGAAATGATGAATTTACTAATTTGATTACAAAAAACAATGTTTACATTTTAACCAGTATGTCAACCATTATATAATCTTAAACATGATCCAGAGAGAGTAAATGTGACTCATATGGCATTATAATTCAACACACAAACAATGAAACCCATTTGTTGTCAAGCATGGACACTGAAAGTCATGTTTCAAACCACATGAAGTCTTACTGTATTCTGACTATTGCAGTTAGCCCCAGCACTCAAACTGCCCTGGAGAGAAGAGGGTTAATTTTCTATGCAGAGCATAGAACGCTGAGCTCGAGCTCGGTTCAGACCTCTGTCTGCTGCACTGAGAAGCACAACCATCAGATTCTTTACTCCGCCTAACTGAACGGTCACTCTGGCGATTTCTCCTTTGCTTGCAGTTCCAAAGTCAGTTAAAGTCTTTGATTTTACCGATTATTTTTTCGCAAGTTTCGATTCAGATCTCTGTGTGTGGTACAGTAAGTACTAGGTAGTGAACTAGACATAGTAAACTTGTGGAAATTGTAAAAATTGATTTTTGACCAGGTCAGCTGAACTGCCCATTTAGTGTATTACATATTCTGTCTTTGTTTCTAAACTTAGAGTGTGATTACCGGTCCTTATCGGTTTTAAAAAAACACATTTTCTTGTGTTTTTTTCCAATAACCGTGACACGGTTAGAAAACAATAAGGGTGTCTTGCCTGATTGTTTGCCATAAAAAGGGTAAGTTTAGGATGGCTATGTCTGAGAAACCCAAAAGAAAACTGGGCCCACTGGGTTTCAACACTGCAGTGTGTGTGGGGAGGTCTTTGCTAAGGCTGATCCCCACACCACCTATGTTTATTGTCTGGGGTTTGACCACCACGATTCAGACTGCCAAATCTGTAAAGATTTCCCTAAGTCTACCCTGGAAAAAAGATTAGGTAGGCTTAGGGATAAGGAGGCCATGAAGTCCACTGACCCGGATGGCCAGCCTGGTTCGGTTCCGACCAAACCTGACGGAGTGCCCTCTGACCAGGGCAATACTTCTTCGGGCAAGAGGAGAGCCGATCCTGAGGGATCGGTTCCTACAAAAAGACAAAGAAAAGAAAAATCAGCCGGTTCAGATCCAGAGACCCATTTTCTGACCACTGAAGAGATTGCTAAAGTGATAAGGATTGTAGAATTGCTTCACCCAGTTCCGTCTGATCCAGCGCCTTCTGGCAGGCGCTCGGTTTGGTCGGTTCCTCCGGTTCAAGGTTATGCCTCTGAAGATTTTTATGAACCAGATTTGGATGGGTTGAAGATTATGATGATGATGATGATGATGATGATGATGATGGTGGGGAAGGTCTGGATGAGCACATTGAACCGGACATCTCCCCAGACAGGCCTTTTGGTGTTTCCTCTCCTAGGCTTTCTAAGTCCCCTTCCCACTACGTTTTATAGGAAAGTGGCAGAAACCCTCCAGCTCCCTGTGGAGGAAGCCATGGAGGAACAAGAGGAAGCTGATTATGCGGAGATGATGGACATCCCGGAGTCCACGAGACTGTCTATTCCCCTTCATAAGTCTTTTGGGAAACAGACACAAAAGATTTTAAAAACTCCAAATTCTGTACCTCCTGTTGACAAAAGGATGGACAAAAGGTTCACATTATCAGGTTCAGATACAGAGTACTAGTATCAACAATGCAGCCATGTTGGGGTTGTGCAGGCTGCAGCATGTGATAAGGCTAATATACCCTTGGCTTCACACTCCCAGATAAAGACTCTAGGAAGCTGGATGCCGTGGAAAAGAAATAGTACATGGCATCTGCCTTGGGAATCAGACAGGCTAATTATATGGCCTATGCAGCCAGGTACCAAAAGTCCAAGTGGGACACTGTACTGGTACTGGCTAAGCAGGCCTCCCCCCAGTGAGCCTCGGAGCTGGAGGGGGTGGCTGCTGATGGGATTGAGGCATCTAAGGTACAGTTCCATGCTGCTGTGGACTCCAGTGATGTGACATCTAGAGTGATGGCTACATCTGTGGCTCTTTGGAGAATGGCTTGGCTCAGATGTACTAGTCTCTCACAGGACACCCAGGCTAAGGCCATGGATTTCCCTGTTGTGAGTAATTTTCTGTTTGGGGAGCAGACAGAGAATTACATGAAAAAGATGGATGAGTATAGGATCACCTGTAGGAGTGCACAGGTCAGGGAAAGGCAGGCAACTCCTCAAATGCAGTAAGCTAGGAGCAGGGGCAGCCTTTTCATAGGCCTTTCTACCAAGCACAGGCCTCTTCTCCTTTTCCTCAGAGGGAGTTCTTCAGAGGGAGAGGCAGAAGGGGGATGAGCAGGGCTGCATCCACCCTTCAGCCTAGGGATCCTGCCAAGCAGACACTCTGATGTGTCAGCCCGGGTCGACTCTCCCATTCCTGTAGGAGGCAGGCTGGCTTACTTCGTCCAGGACTGGATGTCTGTTACCTCAGACAAGTGGGTCCTGGAGGTGGTAAGCCAGGGGCTAGTTCTCAGCTTCAAGAAATTTCCAAAGCTGAGGGCCAGATCTTTTCCACCTGCAAGCATCTCTGAAACCATTGCCTTAGAGGCAGAGGTTTCATCTCTACTGACTCTAAAGGCTGTTGAGAGAGTTCCTACATTGCACAGGGGCCAAGGTCTGTACTCCAGGTACTTCCTTACCCCAAAAAAGACAGGGGAGTGGCGACCCATAGACTTTGACTCTGACGGCAGAGAAGGACCGCTTGGCCCATCTAGTCTGCCCATTTCCCTACCTACAGGATAGGCCACAGATCCTAGTTAACCAACAGCCTATTTCTTCCTACCCCCACAAGAATTGCCTTATGTCTGTCCCATGCATTCTTGAATTCTCCCACAGTTTTAGACCCCACAACCTCCTCAGGAAGGCTGTTCCATGCATCCACTACCCTCTCTGTGAAATAATACTTCCTCCATTGCCCCTGAACCGCCCCCATCTTTAAATTGTGCCCCTTGTTCTTGCCGTCTCTTTTCTGAAAGATGCTACCCTCTTGGACTTTGTTGATTCCACTGAGGTACTTAAAGTTTCTATCATGTCCCCACTCTCCCTTCTTTCCTCAAGGGTATACATATTAAGCTCCTTCAGTCTCTCCTCATATGGCTTCTCTTGCAGACCCTGCACCATTTTAGTTGCCCTCCTCTGGACTGCCTCTATCCTGTCTATGTCCTTGTGGAGATGGGGTCTCCAGAACTGGATGCAGTACTCCAGATGGGGTCTCACCAACTGTCTGTACAGAGGGATAACAACTTCCTGTTTTCTGCTGCTGATGCCTCTTCCTATGCATCCCAGTATACCCCCAGCCCTCCCTACTGCCTTCTCACATCCTACACTTAAGATACCTGAACAAACATCTTTTAAAACCAAAATTCAAAATGGTTACTCTGGAAATAATCTTTCCCTCTCTAAGGCCAGGGGACTGGCTAGCCTCCCTGGACTTAAAAGATGCCAACTTTCACATTCCCATCGGGTGCTCCCACAGAAAGTACTTCAGGTTCGAATTGCCTTCAGGCCATTATCAGTTCAAAGCTATGCCTTTCAGCCTGACATCAGCTCCAAGGGTATTCACAAAATGCCTAGCAGTAGTAGTGGCCTTTTTAAGAAGGAAGAATATTTCCATATTTCCATACCTGGACGACTGGCTCATTGTGGGTCAGTCCCCAGACCAAGTCAAGTCAGATCTGCTAGTGACTCAGCAAGTGTTAACTTCCCTAGGATTCCATCTCAATCTTCCCAAGTCAGTTCTCGAACCTGTACAGCTCCTCACCTTCATAGGTGCAGAGTTGGATATAGTCAAAGCAAGAGCTTTTCTTCCCCTGGAAAGGGCAAGGGCTATTGTAGAGTTGGCTTCTTCATTCCACCTTCTGGTCTCTCGGCCAGCAAGGCACTTCCATCAGCTTCTGGGCCACATGGCAGCTTCTGCAGCAGTGGTCCAAGGGGCCAGATTTCAGATGAGGGACATTCAGTTTCACCTGAGGGCCTTTTGGTCTCAGAAGAAAGATTCTCTAACCAAACTAGTTCCAGTGACTCAGACTCTGATCCAGGCTCTCCAGTGGTGGCAGGATCAGGGAAACCTCAAACAAGGAGTCCCATTCGTCACTCAGTCTCACTCTGTGGTCTTAACCACGGATACTTCTCTATTGGGGTGGGGAGCCCAGCTGGGGGCTCTCACAGCCCAGGGACTGTGGTCAGGGCAGTCTTTCTGGCCTTGCAAGCTTTCTCTCAGTCAGTACAGAACAAGGTGGTTCAGTTCAGGACAGACAACACCACCACCTTGTGGTACATCAACAAGCAGGGAGGTGGGGGCATGACCTAGCGGTGGAGAGGAATGGACGCATAGCTCAGGAGCTCCACTATTCATCCCCTGCAAACCCCTAACATCTCCCACCAATTTGTGTTGTAACAAATAATCTCAGACAGCATTACTTACATTTATGTCTGCAGCAATGAAAATGGGCAAGAAACAAGGCAAACTACTATTTAAATCAGCCAGAAGTGGTGATGCGGATGCAGGCCTACTCAAACTGGGTGATCCACCACATTCCTCTACCAGTAGCTCTGCAGCGGAGAGTTCTCAGAACCTATCTAACTTGCGACCAGCTCTACAAAATATCGACAAAACAGCTTTGGCAGAATCATACCAAACTCTGAAGCATTTAATAAAAGATTTGAAATATGACCTGGGAACAAGCATGGAGGCAGAATTTGACAATGTTACGACTCAGATCCAACATCTTCAGCAGGTCATTAACAATGTGTCTCTAAAGGTGGATAGCCATGAGACATGGCTGCGAGAAGTGGAGACTAAGGTGGGAGACCAGGAGGACAGGCAGAGACAGTGTAGTGATGATCTTGCTAGAGCCCTCTAAGAGATCAAGACCCTAAAGCAGAGTATTGACGACCATGAAAATCATGAGTGCCGCTGCAAACTGCGCATTGTTGGCTTGACCGAGGGCATGGAGGGCAGGGACTGCTCTGAGTTTCTTTGATCCTAGCTGAAGACAACTCTTGATCTACCTACAACTGCTACACTTGAGATCCAAAGAGCGCACCGATCCCCCAGCCCTAAACCTACCCAAGATCAAAACCCCAGACACATGATTATTACATTTTTTACATTACCAGGACTGCCAATTGATCTTGGAAGCTGCCCGCAAGAAGGGGATCATTCTAATTCAACAGGCAAGAGTCAGCATTTTTCCTGATTACTCCCGTTTGCTACAGATTCAAAGGCAGTCCTTTGCTGAGGTGAAGAAGCTTCTTCATTCCCTCAACTGTGCCTTTACTCTAGCATATCCGCCCCGATTGATTATTCGACCTTCAGGTTTGATTCAGAAAGCCTTTACCTGCCCAACAGCGACTCTAGAGTTTGCCTGTGAACTGGAGTGAAAGAGATGTGGAGATCCTCCCAATCACCATCATGGCTGAAGTTATAAGAGGCTGAAGGTACTGTGCAGTTTACTCTTGGTGAGGATTTGAGAGGGGTGGTGAGATTTTACTCCACTTCTCTGGTGGAGGCCTACGATGGAGGGGAGGCCTCACCTCACACTCACTTTTTTTTATAAGTTCGAATCGGCCGAGGCATACTAGGTACCTTTGAGTGCGAGTAGTTATGTTTGCTCCAGGAGTGGTTCTTTTCTAAATTAAAGACCCTGGCTTTTGGAACCAATATAGTTAATCTTAATTCATTTTTTTTTTTAGGTGAAGCTCTGGGCCACCTCTTACAGATTTGAGTTGGACATTTTGCTGGTCTTTGACACTGTTAAGTTGAATACTGCTCCTTATATAACTCTGGTGTTTGAGCTGTTTATCTGTACAAGATATATTTGTCTTTCTTTTATATTTTCTTTGGGTACTGACTACCTTTTTTAGACCTGATATGCTTTATTCGATTCTCTACAGCTAAACATCAGAGAATAGCTAATTGAGTTCAGATAATACTAAATGTTAACCTTCTTTATCTTTATTCCAGAATTTATTGGTGGGGGATTGAGGGGTGTCGGGTGGGTTGGCTGGGGCTTCCTGCAGAATGAATCCCTTAAGTCAGGTACTTGGATGTGAGAGCTATGTTTGATAAAACTGACTATCCCATTTAATCTGGGGAAATACCTTGTCTCGACACTTCAGAGAGAGATTGTTTTTTCCCTAGGGGGGCTTCGACGGGAATTATCTGCTTTACTGGGCCATTCTCTGCCCCTTGGCAATCCTCAACTATTTTTGGGGTCCCCTCTCCCTTTACACAGTATGTTGAGGGAGATGGAGGGGGGGGACTTAATATATTTTGGTAAGACTATTAAATGTAGCTCTTCCATTATTGCAGGGGTTGAACGCTAACTCCATGAGAAGTAGAAGATGGAGATTTTTCTCAGTTTGGGGAAGAGAGGGTGGGGGGCCTTTGCTGACTTGCTGTATTTTTTCTTATTACTGTTGTGGTGAGTAGTAAACTTGTCAGGAGTTGGCTTAGAGGGCATTGTTATAATGTTAGAAGTGTTAAACTATGTTTATGTTTATTTGAGTTTAACTGGGGGGGATTGGGGGAGACCCCAGTTGGGTCATACAAAATTCTTGCAGAGCGGATAGTTTTACAAGATATAATGCATTGTTGATTACATCAAGAGCATTCAACTTACAAGACAGTAATGGATAGGCTCACCATTATTTCTTGGAATACTAATGGTCTCCGCAATGTGGTCAAACGTAAGTGGATTTGGACTCAAATAAAAAAATGAAAGGTGACATTACTCTCCTACAGGAAATCCACTCCATGAGAAAGGAAGCTGCTTGACTGGGTCAGTCATGGGGGGAATCTTTCTTATCCTCCCCCTTTACTTCTAAAGCATGTGGGGTTGCCATCTGGATAAGGCCTGGCCTGCCACATAAGGTTTTGTCCTTTATAGCTGACCCACAGGGCAGATACATTATTGCAGAGGTAGTTGCTGGAGACCAGAAATTTAGTTGCGTGTCTGTGTACGGTCCTAATTATGACTCCGCTGATTTTTTTACCCACTTAGCAACAACCTTAGCTCCTTTCCCCGATAATTTAATTATAGGGGGGGATATGAATACCTATTGGGATTCTAGACTGGACCACTCTGGATCGAAATGTGGTCCCCCCATACGTAGCACCATAGCGTTGCGCCACCTGGTGGAAGGAAGGGCACTTGTGGATGCTCGGCATTTTAGCCACCCAACAGCAAGAGACTATTCTTTTTTTTCCCATGCCCACAATCTGTATTTCAGGCTGGATTATGTTTTTTTGCCCTCATCCATGGTGGGAAGTCAGAAGGAAGCTGAATATGGACCCTTGATTATTTCTGATCATGCTCCTGTCAGAGTGGTTGTGGGCCTAGAAGTGAAGTCTCCAGCCCTTCAATGGCGGAGAATGGACCCCTCTCTACTCTTAGATCCACAATTCATTCTACAGCTTAAAAAGCATCTCCAGGAATTCATTGAATTCAATTCTAAGGAGGCCGCTAACATTGATATAATTTGGGACACCTTGAAGGCCTTTGTGCGGGGGGAGGCAATCTCCTATTCATCCTTTGTTAAAAAAAATAATTTACATCAAGAGGAACGACTTGAGCAAAAGATTAAAAACCTTGAAGGGACCAATATGAGCTCTCTGTCAGCCAAGAATGTTGCTGAGCTTAGAACCCTGAAGAATAAGTTAAATCTGATCTCAATTCGGAAATTGGAATGAGATTTGATTATAACCAAATCCAATGCATTTTTTGAAGGTGACAGGCAGGTAAATGGTTGGCGGGGTTGGTTAAAAAGAAAAAATCTGAACGTACCATTATAGGGGTGGAGGACCCAATGGGGACAGTAGTCTATGACCAATCCCAAATTAATGACTCTTTTAAAATCTCTTATTCAAAGTTTTACACTTCAGAGTTTCCTGTAGGTGCTGACCCTTTGACCTACCTGGATACCATTGAGTTACCCCTTCTGTCAATTCATGACAGGAGCAGTTTGGATTCCCCATTAACAATAGAGGAGTTAAAGGGGGCGGTCTGGGGTGCTAAGAAGGGTAAGGACCCAGGTCTTAATGGGATCCCAACAGAACCCTATAAAGAGCTATGGAAAATTCTGGGCCCATTGATGTTTCATGTTGTAACCGCTGCTTTGGAAAATGGTATTCTGCCAGCCTCCCAATATTTGGCTACTATAACAGTTCTTCCCAAACAAGGTAAGGATCCCTTTAAGTGTTCCTCCTACCAACTGATTCCACTTTTAAATTCAGACTATAAAATTATAGCCAAGATAATTTTGACCAGATTGGAAAGATTACTTCCCCAATTGATTCATACTGATCAGTTCAGTTTTTTGAAAGGAAGACAGGCTAAATTTAATATCAGACGAACCCTCGATATTATCCATAAATGGCCTAAGGGCAAGAAGGGAGGCCTATTGGCCCTCGACGCTGAAAAAAAGTTTGATCGTGTTGAATGGCCTTTTATGCTAGCAGTATTAGAGAAATTTGGATTAGGCCCCCTATTGTTGAAATGCATATGGTCCTTATATCATTCCCCTAAAGCTCAAGTTTTAACGAATGACTATACCTCTCCTCCCTTTCCACTGACCAGGGGCACCAGACAGGGCTGCCCTTGTCTCCCCTATTATATGTCCTAATGATTGAGGCTCTGGCTCAGGGCATCAGATCACACTGTGATATTAGGGGATTTCCTTGGAAAGGAAAGGAACATCATATTTCCTTGTTCGCAGACGACATCTTGCTATATTTGCAATCCCCACAATCGTCTTTACCCCATCTGTCTAAAATATTTGAATTCTACGGTCCCTTATCTGGCCACAAAATCAATTGGGGGAAAAGTGAATGGTTTCCATTGGGGACAGAGAAACATCCGATTTCTGTTGCAGGCACTACGATAAACCCCTCTAAACATATTAAATATTTAGGTATTATTATTCCTGCCAGGCTGTCAAACTTAGTTAAGATTAATATGAAAGTTATAGTGAAAAAAATCAAGGAGGATTGTCTTGTCTGGAGAGCTCTGTCTTTAACCTTATTTGGAAGGGTAAACTTGGTTAAAATGTCTATGGTCCCTCAATTCCTTTATTTCTTTCAGACTGTCCCACTTTAGATCCCAAACAGGTATATCAGGGCGCTGTAAAGTGCCATTACTCTGCTTCTCTGGCACAATAAGAGACCTTTGATCAAAAAGACATTTTAACACTGCCTCTCAGGAAAGGTGGACTGAGCCTACCTAGTGTGAAATACTTTTATATTTCAGCCCAGCTTTCCCATGTAAGAGACTTGTGGAGGGAAGGAGAGGATAGGCCAGCCTGGGTGGAATTGAAGTCCCTTTCCTTTTTACCCTTGTATTACCATATATTAATAGGCCAGAGAATACAGTCATCTCCCTTGAAAATAGAAAACCCTTGTACAGAAACAATGTGGAGACTGTGGGAATCAGCCCATAATCTGATTGGGTGCAAGGGATGGACTTCCCCAGACACTCCACTATTGGTACTCCTTGGAAACCATGGTAGACTTTGACCTGGGGATGAAAAGATATTAAGTACTTGGTATCACAAAGGGTTATTTTTACTAGTCCATTTTTTGAGAGATGGAGAGATCCTCTCATTTAGCTCATTGATCAGAATCTATAATATCAATGCCTCTCACTTTTTCTATATCTCTGTCTAAAGGAGGCTGTCTTACGACTGCATAATTTAAGTGTCGAAGGCTACAATGACCAGCCCACTCCTTTAGAAGAACTTTTTGTGGGCCAATCAACAGATAAATCCTTTAAACCACCTAGAAAGTGCTATGCATTGCTTCTGGGTGCGTTGCCTGACCCTCTGGACAAAATTAAAGCTCAATGAGAATTTGACATACTACCAGATGGTTTGACGGGGAGGATTGGTCGAACATTTTAAAAAACTCTATTAAATGCTCAGTAAATAATAGGCTGTGCACCATACAATATAAAGTTATTTTTAGGACTTATTTTACTCCTGTGTTGGCCCACAAGATAGACCCAACATCATCATATTTATGTACCAAGTGTAGGATTCATGAAAGCACTTTTTTTCACATGATTTGGGAGTGCCCACAGGTGCAAAGATGTTGGAGGGACATCCAAAAAATTTTAACTTGTATTTTGCATATCCCTCTCAAGTTGGACCCCTCTGAGATTCTATTGGGACTTCCACTGGGAGGACGGGAGGGGATGCCTGGCCATACAAAGGATCTGTGGAGGCTGGGTAATATGTTGGCTGATGAGCCCTGGTCATGTATTGGAGACTTCCTGAAGTTCTGTCCATTGCACAATGGACTAGATCCCTTATGGAGTGCATGAAAATTGAAAGAACACAATACCTTGTTAGAGGCAGGTAAACAAATATCAAAATATGTGGGCTCCCATCGAACTGGCGATACAACAAACTTGGTTTCCGCTGTTTTAATTCATATGTAAAAATAGACCTAGGGTATTCCTCCTACAAATTTCTATATATTTATTGAGTTGTGAATATGTGATACTGGAAATGTATACAGCAATGACAAAATAATATATGTGCCTCAAGACTGTCACTATCTGTATGTAAATCTGATTTGCTCTGCTATGTAAATAAAGTTTACAAAAAAAAAACAAGCAGGAAGGCACTCGGTCCACGGCCTTGTGCACGAAAGCCATGAAATTGTGGTCTCTAATTTTTTTCTCTGCAGACCTCTCTGAAATCAGTCTATCTTCCAGGGAAGGACAATGTGCTAGCAGATGCTTTGAGCAGGATCTCCCAGGGCCATCACGAATGGTCCCTGGACCCTCCGGTGTTGAAAGTGATTTTTTCAAGGTGGGGCACTCCAAAGATAGATTTCTTTGCAGCCCCAGACAATCACCAACTTCCTCTGTTTTGTTGCAGATCCCCAGTCATGGGCTCAGTCCCTCTGGATGCTCTGATCTTGAACTGGGAGGGAAAATTTCTATATGCCTTCCCTCCTTTTCCTCTACTGTTCAAGGTTTTGGTCAAGATAAGATCACAACCCTGCAAAGTGATTGTGATTACTCCAGACTGGGCCAGGCAGCCTTGGTACCCCCTGTTGCTGTCCCTAGCAGTCCATCTTACCCTGTCTCTTCCCAGGAATTACAACCTGTTAACCTCCTCTCGGGGAAGATTTGGTACCCCAATCTTCGGTCTCTCAATCTCAAGGCATGGCTCTTGAAGAGTTAGAATATGCAGATTTGCATCTGTCCCAAGGGTTTCTGGATATTCTCAAAGCCTCTCGAAAGCCTGCCACCAGAAAAACTTATAACTCCAAATGGAAAAGATTCAGCATTTGGTGTTCCAAGAAGCATATATCCCCAGACACTGCTGAATTGTCTACAGTTCTGGATTATATGGTTCATCTTAATGGCCTGGGCCTTAGACCAGCTACTCTCAAAGTACATTTGTCAGCAGTTTCTGCTTTTCTGTCAGTGGGAAAGCCTTCCTCACTGTCATCTCACCCTGTATTCTGTAAATTTTTCAAGGGATTGCTTCATACCAATCCCCCTTTTAGGGATCCTACCCCTGCTTGGGATCTTAATATTTGCATTGCTCAGCTTATGCAACCCCCTTTTGAGCCTTTGTCTTCAGCAGAGCTTAAGTACTTGACTTGGAAAACTGTGTTCCTGGTAGCTATTATCTCTGCCAGGCATATCAGTGAATTGCAGGCTCTGTCAGTGGAGCCTGATTTTATCTCATTCAATAGAGATAAGGTGGTCCTTAGAACTAACAGGAGGTTTTTACCTAAAGTGGTTTCAGATTTTCATCTGAGTCAATCTATGTTTCTCCCTGTGTTCTTCACTGATCATTCTTCTTCAGGAGAAAAAAGTTTACACAGTTTGGATGTTAAAAGAGCCCTTAGTTACTACATTGAGTGTACTAAGGCTCACAGGTTTGACTCCCTCCAGTTGTTTCTCACTTATGGGGAAGTGGGGAAGGGCAAACCTGCCACTAAGAGAACTGTTGCCAGGTGGATTGTCTCTTGTATTCAATTCTGCTATGATAAGCTAGGCAAAATACCTCCCACAGGTCTGAGGGCTCATTCGACTAGAGGTACAGCTGCTTCCCTGGCTGCGGCCAAGGATATTCCTTTGCTAGAAACATGTAAAGCAGTCACCTGGAAAACAGTCCATACATTTACAAAACATTACTCCCTGGATATCCAGGTTAGGAGTGATGCTCGGTTTGGTACAGCAGTACTGCAGAGCCTATTCCCAAGGTAGGTTTGATTGCCTCCTCCATGGAGGTACTGCTTGGTAGTCTGCAATAGTCAGAATACAGCAAGAGGTCATGTGGTTTGAAGAAAAAATTACTCACCTTAGTAATTATGTTTCTTCTAATGGAGTCTTGCTGTATTCTGACCTCCCTCCCTGCCTCCCCTCTCAGAACCTGTTTTTGGGAAGTGGGCTGGCAGGTGCAGTGTTGCACCCCAGGGGTGCATTTGGGCACTCCCTCCTTTTAGAGAGGGGGAGTGGGTTATATTTAACAGTCTTAAGTTGTTCACTACCTGTTTTTTGATTTTGGATTTCTTGTCTTGAGTCTTTTGGGGATCCAAAATATTTGGTTGCCATTTGGCTAGTAAAAATTTTACAATTTTCACATAGTAGTTAGTTAGTATTAGCTTTTAAGAATCTGATGGTTGTGCTTCTAAGTGCAGCAGACAGAGGTTTGAACCATGCTCGAGCTCAACGTTCTATGCTCTGCATGGAAAATTAACCCTCTTCTCTCCGGGGCAGTTTGAGTGCTGGGGCTAACTGCAATAGTCAGACTACAGCAAGACTCCATTAGAAGAAACATAATTACTAAGGTGAGTAATTTTTTCTTATATCACAATCATGGCTGCCACCTGGAATAATTACATTTTTTCATCAGAAAGTTTTTTTTTCTCTTTTACCAAATTGAAAATGGATTTAGTTATTTTGTTTAGTCTCTTTTGGTTGTGTGTGTGGGTGCGCGCGCACGTGCGTGTGTGTGTTTATTTTCCAGGCATTTGTGCATCAACCATGAACAATCATCTCCATGAATCATGGACAAAGCATGGATGGCATTATCATTGACAAAGATCAGGGACAGAGCGGGGATGACCATGAATGTCCATGGCCAATTTTGTCCACGAAAACATTGAAAACAAGAGACCAAGGTATCATGTACCACACATATGTAATACATCACTTATCCTAGGAGTACTTTCCACTGAACTGAAATAGGTTCTGATTACCCCAATTCACAAAAACAGTACAAAAAGTATACTAGGTAATTATTATCCTTCTCCTTGCTCCCTGTGGTTGCAAAAATCCTGGAGATGCTCATGGCCACTCATTAAATGTTTATACAGCCAACCAGAAGATTTTAAACCCCTATCAGTCTGTCATTTGATCTCATGCATAACACCACCACAGCCTTGTTGAGGGTAACTAATGACATCCAAATTACCCTGGATAGGGGCTCCTGAAATGTACCACATTCAATGACCTGTCTAAGCCATTTGACTCTCTGGACCAAGTGTTCCTCTTAAAATATTTTAACACCCCCAGCCAAAAAATTTAGTGATGAACTGGCTCATAAATTACCTCTGAGACAGGCAACAGATTGTATCACTTAAAGGGGCAAATAAATTTGAAACATATGCCCATTGTTTAAGGCATCTACTAGGGTTCCATAATGGGCACAGTTCTCTTTTCACATTACATTAATGACATGCCACCTGTCTTTGGATATTGACTTCCATTTATATGGGAGACATCCTCTCTACTCATCGGAGAAATCTGTCGGTAGTACAAACCTCTCTCCAACAAGAATTCAACAAGGCCCAATCCTTCTTGGTACTAAATAATCTGCTGCTAAACAGTGAAAAAAAAAACAAATAATGTTTTTTTTGGGGGGAGAGCTCAAACAAAACTGAGGTGCAGCGATCACTACGTTAGACCATCATGAGCTCAACTTACTACCATCTAAATATCTGTGCATGTGGCTGGACACTCATCTCAGATGTAACCTACATGTTGAAAATCTGATAAAAGAAATTGGCCCAAAAATGGACTTCCTGCACAAGAATAAGGACTGCTTTACAACCCACACATGTCTGCACATAGTGAAAACAATGATAATGCCCTTACTGGACTATGGAGACATCCAATATGATCAGTCCAATAAGACTGTCCTGAACAAGCTAACTGTCCTTTATAATAGGCTTGTTTGCCCTGTTTTAAAACACCACATGATAACCACAATTGCACGCTATATGGTAAATTGAACTTTCTAGAATTAAGTGATTGCAGTGACTCCATGTGCTACACTTTAGTATAAATGCACCGTACCCCGTCAAGTGAGAGCTACCAAAATAATGCTGCACTATACATCACAAGGGCACCAGAATCCAGAAGGCCAGCCAAGCTGCTCACATGGTGTGAAGGGCTGGGGTATCGAGCAGCTCGGCCAGCATTAGTGGAGACCAGGGTTCTAATCCTGGTCTCCAAGCTTTTAGCATTCCTTGGGACTTAGATTTATTTTTGACATGGGGCTGTAATGGCCCCATGAATATTAACTTTCCCCGGGATCTGCTCCCCCTTGGAGTGAGAATCCTAATGATGGGGGGTGCGGGAACCAAAGCCCCCACAAAAGAAAAATTGGTGCCTCTTTTTTCAGCGCACACCTTGCCAATGCAATTCTGGTCAATGCTGATTAGACCCAGTGCCTAAATACACAACAAAGCAGGTGTCAGACTAAATCTTGGCCCTCTTAGAGTTCATAAAAGCCCAGAATGGCTCAGATGCACTGCAATATGTGAATATTGTGTCCCTCAGTGAAAACCAGAGCAAGTTCAGGCTGCTTCTCTTATGCTAGCCCTCTGGGTTGAGATAATCTGCCTATTGGCTTGTGCACAGTTTGTTGCCTATGCCCATATATTTTGCCACATATGCAGATGGTACAATCCATGCAAATCACAGCCTAGGCCATGCTGTGGCTGAATTAAGTCCTGTTGAGCACCTATGGCAAGCCTGACTGTATATTATGTTGATCTACGGCATATGGATCCTACCCTGTATGTTGTAGTTCATCTCTCTGTGAGAGATATAAGCAGAATGCAACTATACGAACTGTATAATAATTTTATTTATTTAGATTTTATGTATTTATTTATTTTACAAGGCAAAATTCCATTGAGCAATGTACACTTGCAAGTAGGTTCTGGTTAGGATTGTAACAGTTCAGAAACAAATACAGTGATTACAAACAATGCAAGACATAGGATAACACAAAATTTACAAGCAGTGGGTATAGTGAAATATGAAATAATGATATACAGCAGCAATGAAATAAGTAAGATACAGGACATCATATAGTAAAAAAACATAGCAAGTTGCTACAAAAAAATGGCTTAACCAGTAGCAATCAATAAGATACAGGACATAATTTAGTAAAAAACAATAGCAAGTTGTGACAAAAACAAATAGTAGCAATCAATTTGCAATGTGTAATAATGGAGAACATAGCAGCAAGAACAACTGTCAGTGCAGTGGGTATCAATCAAACATTTGGAAGTACGAAGGTCCACCTTCAAATTCAGTATAACAGTAGCTTGCATGCTGTTCCAGTACATGGAGGGTGGGCCAGCTGAAAGCCATTTTTCCATACTTAGATATACACCTGGGAGTTTTTAATAAAATATAATTACAGTGGAGTCAGCCACGATGAAGCACAGTAACTTGCAGTAATGACATGACACAAAATCCTGTATGATAAAAGTGCTTAATTGCCATTGACTTGAAGTGCCCCCTGCAGTAAAATGCAGCATTTTGTGATATTCTGTCACATCTGTACATGCTCTCAGACTACAAACTAGAGGCTTTGCAAAAAATGCAGAGATGTATTGCAGAATGTCATGTATGAGAGGCTTGTAGGACCATAAATATAGGTTTTTCAGTCTTCAGGTGATAAGAGATGGCCAACCAACAGATGCATAAAGACTGCAGAGGTGGGTCCTTGAAGGCAGCCCAGTAATGAATCTCAATGCCCTATGATATAAGATGTCTGGTTTGGTGATTTGACTGGCAGGAGCACCTCAATACACCAGGTTCTCCCTAGTTCAACAGGGGTAGAAATGTGGATCTAACTAGAGTTGTTGGGCATCCACAGAAAGACTGAATTAGTTTTTATAGTAGAAGTCCAGCTTAGGGCATAGCTTGTTACACAAGTTTTAAATGTGAGTTGTGAATGAAAGCTTGCTGTCTTGTCATGAATCCAGTATTTGAAATGGTCTACCAACTCCAGTTCATCACCCAATAGAGTAAAGAGGCCAGGCAGAGGGAAGCTTTCTGGCAGCTTGCTGCTGTGGGCAAAAAACATATACTTCATTCTGAATCATTAAACAATAGTTTGGATTAACACAATTTTATCTGGTGAGCACTGAAAACATTCTGAAGGTTGTTTATGGTCTTTATCACACAGGGTCTGGCTGCATAAGCACTCTATCATCTGTGTAACAGTGGAGCTTAACATCCCCAATATCACCGTAAGGTCATTCATATTTATTGTGAACAAAAGAGGGCCAAGGACAGAACTTTGAGGGACCCTTTTCAGATCCAGGAGCAGGAGGAAAGTAGGCCTTCTGATTAAAGGTGCTGTTTTCTACCCAACAAGTAGTTTCTAAACCAGAACAGGGCACAATGACCAAAACTAACTCAGGTCTATTTATGCAGCAGGGTTTGATGGCCAACCTTATCAAAGGCCTTGCTAAGGTTAAAAAAGATAGCTGTGGTTACTGGCTTTTGATCTAGGACATTGAACCAGTCATTTGTTACTTTAATAAGAGCTTTAGTGGTACTGTGCACTGTCTAAAAGTTAGATTGAGATGGGGTAATTAAATTATAGCTGGTCAGGTACTCCTGCCCTGGTCACTGACTTGCTTTTCCAAGATCTTTGCTAGGACAGGTAGTTTGGATATAGGCCTATAGCTGCTTTCAAGAGATTTATCTCCAGCTTTGCCAAGTGGTAAAATGTGAGACATTTTTCAAAGTACTGGAATTTTATTATTGGATAGGGAAAGATTAAAGAGGTAAACTACAAGAGTTGTTATCATGTCAGCCCGGTGGCACTGAGGGTTGAGGTGCTGGATGCCACACCTCGCATCACACTGGCGACCCGGGTTCAGGAGCGAGCCCAGGCCATCGTGGGTTGGCGGGGGAGAGAGAGGATTGTACATCCATAGGACTGCTCTCCTCTCTCGGGGAGGGATCCAGGGGATGCCCGGCACAGCAGCGGCCCCCAGTGGAGACCGGTGGCACTGCAACACCCATGGGCTCACGAGCGTGGGGTAGACATTGGCAGCTGCCTTCTGGACATGGGTGGGAGCACTCACGTCGCAGGCCGGGTGGCATGGCACATCCAACGTCGAAGGCGTAAACAAGAAAATACCCTCCGCCTCAGATAGGCAACAGCCCTGTCAGTGCCCTTGCCACATGCCCAATGCTGGTTCCCTGTCACTGCTCTGCAGTCTCCCCAGGTTGCTGCCTCCTCCCATCCTGGGGAGCCATGATGAAATTGAAGATGTAGGGGAACACAGTGGGCGGTAGAGCAAGCAGGCAAGCACAGTGGCCCGAGAGAGTTCTGAGAAGGAGAGGCTAGAAAAATAGTTGAAAAAAGAAAAAAGAGCTGTTATCACAGGGGCCCTGGCTTTAAGGAAAATGGCTACAAGTTGTCTGTCCCAGGCTTATTTTAAATTGAAGGTAAAAAGCAGATCTTCCAACTGTTTGAATTTGTGAGACTGGAAACAGAAAGGGGGATGTATGATGCTAGCAGGTGTAGGTTGCTTCAAAGCTGGGAGCAAGAGTGCAGCAGCAATAGATTGATCTAAGGCCAGCCCAGCAGATGCAAAGTGGGAGTTAAGCTCTTCCACAATGAGCTGCTTATCAGAGATACTGTTTTACTGTGTAACACACCTTAAAGGGACACTGTCAACCCCCCTTATGCCTCAAAGTGTCCCTAGTTTAAAAAACACATTTTATGATTGTTCACTTTCTATAGAGACTGTTGATACAGCTGGTAGTTTGATTGAGATCCCTTTTTTCATTTAAAAAAATGTGAAAAAACTAACTGCCCATCATACTGGTGTTACCACACCAAAACACGTTTGTTTACATTTCTTGATCAGCCCGTACTGCATCTTTTCTGTACTCAGGAACACCCCAACACAATCTAGCCACTGATTATGCAGTGGGAGTAGAGGCAGCTAATGTATAATGAGTGGCTGCACTTTTTGAGGTGTTTCTAATGTTCAGGAAGTGTGCAGTATGAGTAGTTCAGTGATATGACGCAAAACAAAACTGGGCATAGCTATACATTACCATGCATTTCAGTTCTAATAAGCAAGGAGGCAGATAAGACAATCATCAACATTAATAAATTTTAGGGGAAGTGAGCAATCATAAAAGGTGGGTTTTTACCTAAAAACAATATGATGCAAAAAAGGTTGACAGCGTCCCTTTAAAGATGCAATGAAAGAACACCACTTCTCCTAGTGAATTTAAAAGGATCACTTTTGTTAGCTTCCAGTAGATTCAGACAACAATTTAACTTGACTGTGTGGATTAATTTTGTGCAAAGGTTCCTTTTCTATCTGAACATTATCCAATCGTGAAGAATTTTGGTATTTCTGGCTCTGACTCAGTGGTCGTCCCTGTTCTTTAGTGCATGCTGAAGATCCTGACTAAACCAAGGACAGTTTTTTGTCTTAACTCTGCATCTCCCTAAAGGTTCGTGTCAATTTATAACAGAGAACAGTTTGTTGGTTATTGTTGATTAAGGATTTCTGTATCTGTATGCATATAAGGAGTTAGATAGAAGTCCTGCCAATTAATTTTTTGCCAAATCAAGGATGTTCTAGAAACAGAAATGGAGAGTACCAAAAGCTCAAATGGGCAGACTGGGTGGGCCATAGGCCCTTATCTGCCGACACTGTCTATGTATCTATGTATCTATGAGTATCCTTTTAAAGTGGAATGTAGGTTTCACAAAAAATATCCTTGAGCCTCTGATACAAGCCACTGCATTGTGGTCACTGCAGCCATTGGCAAATAAAGCAGTAGCTAAAATATTTTGTGGTCTGTTAGTAAAAACTATATCTGGTAACAAGAAAATGGATGGATTTTTAGGATTGGTTCTTGTGCGTTCACCAACCACTTGATGGAGTCCAAATTCATCACAAAATAACTTGAGATTGTTAGACTTTGATGAAAGCCAATCCAGAATTAAGTCCCTAATAATTATAGTTTTGTTGCTATACATGCTAAGGAATAAGTCTGATGGTTTATCAGCTTTAGGCCACCTGTGGGGGTCTACAATTCCCGACAATACTGATGGTCCCATTTCAGGACAAGGCAATAGAGACCTCAAGACATTTAAATTCAAGGAGCATAGTCAGGGAATTAATGAATCTGTCTTTAATGTAGAGAATTATTCCCTGCCTGTAGTGGCCCCTTATCCAACCAGTATTGGACATAGTCATGTATATCAGAGATGCTGGAATCTATATCACCATTAAGCTGGATATCTGTGAGCAGCAGTATATTGGGGTTGGTTAGGTATATCCAACTTTTACACTATCTAGTTTATTAATTACGCTTCTGATGGTGATGGTCATAATTTTTAACCCTGGAATACTAACAAAATTAGTGGGAGTCAGGGAGAAATCTGGAGGACCTGGGTTAAGTTCAATATTGCCAGAGCACAGGAGAAGCAAAGAATGGTTTGCTTAATGAGGAGGAAGTTGTTCTTGAGTAACTTTTTATCAACCCTATCCTAGAACATCTGACTGGAGGAAAAGGATGATTCCACATATTAGTAAGAGGATCTGCATGGCTTTAATGCTAGTATTAGAGGCATACATACTAGTGTGGAGTGGGCACCAGTACATCTGCCAGTCTAGAGCAGTTGAGAGACCACAGGAGGCTTGTACAATAGCATGCATCATTGTTGACTGTGGGTGAATGATGAGACATGGTATGAGACCAATTGTGTGTGACAGGGAGTTAGTCTAGGTTAACATCAATAATAAAATTAATACCCACATTTTGAGAGTAGCTAAATTCAAACAAGGTTTAGTGAGAGGCTCTTTGGCTGAGCAGAGTAGTACAACCTCCCATGGTAGAATTGATAGGCAGCCAATTAGTACCTATGGCCTGATATGTAATTCAAAGTTTGGTATAGCAAGAAAAGTAACTGAATCCCACTTATTAAGCTTAAGTAAAACAACTGGTAAGCACAATGGGGCAACAGAGAATTAAGAAATGTCATACCTATGCAGTTAAGGAATCCATAGTGGGCACTTAAATTGTCAGAGACAACATATCAGTTTATCAATAATAGGCTTAAGAAGGATAGCTAGAAAACTCTCCAGCTTGCCCATAAATACTCAGCACTGTGATCTCGCCTACATAGCAACTATTAATGTAGCACATAAATCTTATTTACCAAATCTAGGAGACTATACCAGTACAGTATACAAAATAGAGCAGGGTACATTGCAAATGACAGTAATCAAACTGAACCTTACGATTCAGATCTAGTAAAACAGGACAAAAACCTAACTCGCTGATTCCTGTGACCTACGTCAATGCATTAGATAAATTAAGCAGGTATACATCAACATTGTAGTCAAACAGAGAGCCCTATAAGTAGCATAAAACTAATGCAGTATATGTGTCTCATTTTCTGGAGTCTGTACTAGAGCAACATTTCATCACATAAAATGAGGATTACTCTACTCAGTACATAATCTACCTGGTACATTTGCATGGAGTCTATAAAAGTCCAGTACTCACTAAATCCACAAAAGTCTTACAGCCAGATTCTTAAGTTAGTTCATGCAATTGCAATTCTTACCAAACTGGGTAGCAAATTGGGTGGCATAGCTGGCTGCTGGCTGCTCCTACAGGCTGACTCCCTTACATTGTCTTTTGTTATTCAGTTCTTGGCAACCTGGACCAAAGTGGAGGACAGCTTAATAGTATTGAGCCTTTGATGGAGGGGAAAGCCCTACCCACAGTCCCAAGCTTGATCCTGGATTGGCTGAGGGAATCTGGGTGCTTGGAGATGGCCTCAAGGAGGGAGCCCTTGTTCTGCCACTAGCGTCTGTGCTTGGAGGTGATCAGTGAGGGTGGAGTGCAGCTGAGATGGCAGAGAAGATGCTGTCATGGCCTGTTTCTTGTCCAGCACTTTGGAGTGAAGCCATGATTCAACAACACAGCTTTTACAGTCTGAATGATTGCAGGCTTCGAGTAAGCCCTGCCTAGTGTCCCAAGCTGGCTTCCAGATTGGCTGAAGGAATCTAGCTGCTTGGAGACAGCTTCAAGGAGGGTACCCTTGTCCTGCTGCTGTTGTCCATGCTTGGAGGTGATTGGTGAGGAGGGAAAACAGCTGAGATGATTGAGAAACTGCCTTCATGACCCCTTTCTTGTATGGGACTTTTGGAGTGAAGTCACAATTCAGCAAAATGTCTTTTATATTTTGAATGCTACAGGCTTTGGGTAAGCCCCAACCACTGCTCTGAGATGGCTTTTGGATTGGCTGAAGGAATATGGCTGCTTGGAGATGCCTTGAGAAAGGAGCCCTTGTCCTGCTGCTGGTGTCCATGCTTGGAGACAATCAGTGAGGTGGAGAGCAGCTGTGAGGGCAGAGAAGCTACCCACATGTTCCCTTTCTCATCTGTTGCTTTTGTACAGTACCTGAGCTACACAATCTATCCTATTCCATTTAACTTGAAACTAGATCCTGCATTGCCTTGATGTGCTATTGAAAACCATTGTAAATGAGTCATTGACTCAATGGTGTTTTCTATTCTGAGGAATAAAGTTATTATTATTATTATCCTCAGAAATGGCAGGGCTGGGCAGATGTGTTTGCCCAACATACCGGCACAAGGGGGTAAGTGCTATACCACAATTCGCCAATTGATCAACATGGATTCCTTCAGTGCTTCCCCTCCTGGACAAAAACCACCCCAACAAATCATACCAAAGCAACCAATCTATTACTATGTGTGTGTGTCGGGGGGGCTCCTATACCAGTAGCCTACTCCCATTTTGTAAGAGCTTTCAGCACCACTGAAATCAGAAGCCTGCAGACCCCTCCTTTGACAATATATTTGACTGCCAGGCAGCTGGGGTACTATTCAATCCACATCAGTAACGGGCATCCTGATGGATTGCAATGTGTTCCACCACTGATCCAGCATATCCTGTACCTACCTAACCCCTTTAGCTGGTAGGCAGAGTCCATCTTTCCCATAGATGCCATCTCCCAGCCAGCAAATTCCATATTGTCTTTGGGGGTCTAATACCCTCTGCCAACCCACCTCTCAAGGGTCAATAACTATCTCTCCACTCTTAGATAGACAGACAAGGTTGTCATGGACATACATGATCATCCCTGCTCTGTCTCTGATCTTTGTCTATGGTAAGTGCATCCATGGTTTGTCCATGATTCATTAAGAAGATTGTCCATGGTTCATTGACATGCAGAAATGCCTGGAGACTGACACAATTGAGAGAGTAATCAGAAGTACTAAATCCATTCTTAATTTGGTAAATGAAAGACAAAAAAAATTCTATTAAAATAACATTATAAAGTATTTTGGGTAGCAGCCATATCCCTGACCTAAATGCTGTATGTTTTTAGTGCCCATGCTTAATAGTTGTTTTAATGGTTTGTTTTTTTCAGTTATGATTTGAATACATTTTTTTCACTGAGCCCAGTTTAAGATTATATCATAGATGGTATCTTGTGAAAAAATATAAACATTGTTTTAAACTACAGTTGTAGTTCCCTCGTTTGAACAACTTATGTTATAAAGTCTACAAAAAAACTAAAATATTTCAGGTTGTCAGTTTAGCATAATTTTGAGATGTGTCAACTAAAATGCTTAATTATCTACAGGGATGTACTGTAGATAATTTTAAGGAGTGTTAGTGGCGTTGACTCTAAGTGTGAATATTTGATTAAATGATATGACTCTGTTGATTTGCTTTATTTCTAGTTAGCCTCTTTATTTTAGTTTATGCCATGTCTTATAACAGTTAATCATATTTTATATATAAAAGCCTTACCAGGATCAATGTTCTGGACAGAACATGGTGTGTCTTTGGTCATAACATTAAGGGATAGCATCTAAATTTGCATAACTTATTTGCAAATCATAATGTACCATTTGAAACAGTTAAACTAATAGAATAATCACAATAATATTTTTTGCAATTTATAAAGAAAAATAAGGTTTACACAAATACATGTTTTTGAGCATTCAAAATAAGCATGCAAACTCACCACATCTTAAAAGAGTTTCATGTTCTGGTGATACGCTTAGCAATTAGACCATTCTATAAGTTATGAATGAGGAGAAACTTCACTGGAATGAAGAACAGTGACAGCAATGGGTAAGTAATAAAAGCTTTTTCAAAAGTATGTGTGGATAATATTATTCATTATGAAATGTTGATGTTGTTTAAAAAATGAAATTACATGAGCAGTGTGAAATGTGTTTTTTTAATGTAGGAAACATTTAAAATTAACAACAATGGACAACCATGGTCAGCTTCAACAAATGTCAGACTATTGTATATTGACCATCCATGGTCAATCTGTTGACCATTTACCATCAGTGGTTGTCTATGGATAAGCATTGTTAAAACCATTGACAAACTATGAATGGTGATGGTCATTGATTATATTTAACCATGGTTTAGCCATGCACAGCCATGGTTTGTCCAAGATCCTAAAGGCAGGGCTGCACTCAGATCCACACTATCCCTGTCCAGGACACTATATCCATGCATCAACATGGCCCTTTCCTACTTTTTGAACCAAGAGACAGAGAGAAAGAGAGAGACAGGTACTGTACACGCAGATGTCACAGAGTTGGACTGGCCATGTTGGATGCCCAGAGATATCTGGGTGAGCTCCATGTCATGTGTATTTAGTGTACTAGTACTACAAAGATTTCAAATAACAAAAAGCAGTTTTTCAATATGTAGGCAGCTTAAGAGGCAAGAACACCGAGGCTGGACCTTTATTAGTGAAAAATGAGCCTATTGTAAATGAGGCAGAGACTGAAGAAAAACTCAATGAATTTTTCTAAGTGTATTTCAGACCAAAGAGACTATCCATCATGTCAAGGTACATAGTAATAATATGCCATTATTGATTAGTGTAGCAGATGTTGTTGATGTTATATCTAATACAAAATGGAATGGTGCTCCGGGCCCTGATGGCATAGCACCTATATTATTAAAGAATGTAGCAACCAAATTATCTGGTCCATTGGCACTGTTTCTTAATGTGTCATTATTAGAGGGTAAGATTCCAAATGAATGGAAAACAGCTACTATAACCCCTATATATATAAAGGAGGCAGTAAAAACGATGACCAGAGTTACAGCCCCACAAGATATTGGTTGAGCATCTAATTAAGCTTCAAATTCACCCTTGCATTATAAACTGAATAATATCCTGGTTAGAAAACAGCAGACAGTGTGTTTCCATAAGAGGGTACAAATCCTCTTTTGGCACAATTACAAGTGGTGTTCCCCAAGGCTCGGTTCTGGGTCCTACACTGTTTAGTAGCATGATAAATTCTACGCAGTCACGAGAGTATGTGTGGATTACTAAATATGCTGACAATTGTAAACTGGGAGGAATTATTAACAATCATCAGTCAGCTTGTGAGATGCAGTCAGTGCTAAAGTTCCTAGAAGCCTGTGCCAATGAAAACAAAATGCAGTTTAATGTATCCAAATGCAAAGTCATGCACTTGGGAAAAAGAAACCTATGCCATTAATATATGCTAAATATGGCCGGCCCAGTGGCACTGAGGTTTGAGGTGCTGGACGCCACACCTTGCACCACACTGGTGACCTGGGTTCAGGAAAAAAACTGGTTCCTTGGGGGTCGGCCGGGAGGGAGAAGGATTGAGCATCCTAGTGATTGCTCTCCTTCTCTGGGGAGGGAGGGATGGGGAAGCCACAGCTGTGTCAACTCCTGGTGGCAGCTGGGAGTCATGGCATGTGGTAGCTCAAATGGAGGGTCACCATGGGTGACGTCTGATGCACAGTGCATGGGAACATTCATAGTGGCGTAGTTAGTGACACTGCACGCCTGAACCGAGGGTAACCAGGGAACATACTAATAAAATAATTCCTCAGAGTGCGGTATGATGGAGGTCCGACAGTGCCTCACTGCTCTGACTCTGGGTTGCTCCCCCTGGATGCTGACCCCCAGCTTCCACAGTGGTGGGGTATGTACCCACCCTGATGCAGCCATAGCATGGACCGGAGGAAGTGGTAGAGCACCAGGACTTGGAGCAGGTGAGGGAGCTACGAGACCAACCGGACTAGGGGAAACAATAGGTAACACCCCCCTAGCTGCAGACTGAATGGCAAAAAATATAAACCAAAAAATACATGCTAAATAACTTGGTCCTAAATAAAACTGAATTTGAAAAGGACTTCCGTATACTGGTGTCAAATAAATTTGAATTTAAAGAACATACCAGGAGTATACTTAATACGTGTAATAAACTAATGTGTTGTATATTAAGAAATATAAAAAGTAGAGAACCTGCAGTCCAGATGCCATTGTACACCAGTCTTATCAGACCAAATATGGAATATTGTGCCCCCTTTTGGGCTCCCCAATCAATTGGGTGTCAAAAATTAATCGAAGGAATGCAAAAAAAAAATTATAAAAAGGATAAGAAACTACAAGGACCTGGATTACACTGACAGATTACAAAAGCTGGGTCTAGACTCCACAAACTATAAGCAATTTAGAGGAGATTTATGTTTGACCTTCAAAGCAATACACAGTGATGCTTTATTTGAAACAATTGGCTTAACCAAACAAACGCTGATAACACAAGATCTCACAAATACTAAATAAAAGCAGATATTAACAGGACTGAAAAACAAAATTCCTGGTTCCCACAGAGACTAGCCAGTCCCTGGAATAGTCTACCATCTGAAATTGTGATGAGTGAAACAATGCTAACTTTTAGAAACAGACTAGATAAACATATGGGAAATCAGAGATACTATTTCCACCAGTAAAATTGGTGGCAAGTTCAAAATAGGTTTTCCTCTAGAACTCGTACCCCATTCTATGATTCTAGTGTATTAGTGAGTGTATAGATCAGCTGCTGTTAGATCAGAGACCATGCATGCCCCTAGTTCTTGTGCATGCACTGAGACTGTCACTAAACAAAGCAAGGTGAGGGAGACTGGACTGGACTGAAACTGAAACTGAAATAAAAACAAATGAAGGGGCAACATGTAAGTCAACCAGTGCTGAGCCCCTCTGCCTTTTTTTTTCACCACGCCACCAGACAAGTACTTGCTCCTAATACACACAACACAGGAGTTGTCCCAGTAAAACAAATAAAGGAAGGATTAAGTACAGAAATAAAAATCAGACACGGACAAACCCTATCATGCCCAGTCACTCCTTCGCTACATGACACTCGACTCTAAGCTAATTGGTCAATGGTGTGTGGTAGAGTGGTGAGCACTGGCTGGCTGGATCATCAAAAAAACAGGTTTTATCTGTGACTGATTCCATTTCTTAAATCTTTTCCATGTCTGTGTCTGACAATGAGGACTGTCTGTGTTGTGCTACGATCAAGAGGTGGCATGTGGTGTGGCTGACAGAGACCTGAGCAGACTCCCCGTCCAAGCAAAACAACCATTGATTTGTTCTGTTGTCCCATCCATGATGGCTGACATGAGCAGGGTCAGAAGAGGACAGGCCATCACTGAGGCTGAAAGCATGAATAGAGCACGCTGCTGGTGGATCTGGGTGATGCAGTGCAGTGCCTGCCTGGTACAGTGCAGGTAAGCCAAGCCCAAGTTCATTCCCTCTAACCTGATTGTTTCCTTTTTCATTGCAGCTTTTAAGACTTATTTTAGCACCCCCTCCAAGCAGTTTGCTTTCCTCACCTCCCATTGAGTTCAAATGCCCAACAAATATGGAGCCAGCGGGACCTCCAGGGAAGAGTTGGTAGTGGTGGCCACCTGAGTGACTGATGGGTCAGGGTTTGGTTGGAAAGTTGAATGGAGCAGTTGGATACTTGCTATTATTGACTTGCTTGTGTTAGTGTTGATCTGTTTGTTGCTTTAGGTTTCCTTAAACCATCACCAACCACCACCCAAGTGTTTAATTTCCCTACCCTGCCTTCCTGTGAATCCATCCCAGTCCCCTTTCACTGACTGCTGCCGCCCTGGGGTGGCTGAATATCCTCTTAAGGAGGGAGTCAGGAGTCAGCCCCCTTCCCCAGCCTTGCACCATCCTCTGTTCTCTCTAATGTGGCTGGGACTGTGTCCTAAAGATAGAGATCAGCCTATGATCTACTGAAGTGTAGTTGGACAGTTATTTTTTTCTGAGATGTCTAAACTAATGTGGAATATCTGGTTCCATGAGCCCTATTGTATTGTCCTGTTCAAATGAAATGGTAATGGAAATAACTCACAATTGTCCTTTCTACGTCATGCATTGGTCACTGGTTCATGTCTACAGGCGACTTCTCCTAATTGTAACTCACAGTCCTATGCACCCTCTTGTGAGCATACTAGAGATTGTTTGTGTAGTTGCCACTCTTCTTCAGAGAATCCCCTGCATGTGATTTGTTATAATACTAGATTCAAAATAATTTTAAAGTATATTATAATAACTGGTGACCTCTTATGATGACTGGATATCCAGTCTTGATAAAACACCATAATAACCCACTGAATTCTGTAATACCTCTATAGCGCGTTATTACAGCATTTTCCTCCTCACGATCTCACTTCACTGAAGGGCAAAAGCACACTATATTTGTGTGAGTGTGGAGGTTGCTCAGGGCCATGCTCGAACAAATACAGTTTTTCTCAGTTGAAACCTTGCACTATTTATTATAAAAAATAATGTCTGTGCAAATGTTGTTTTATGAGGAATTTTCACAAACCCTCAGTGTGTGTGATAATCTCTTAAACCCCTTGAGCTTTGCTCTCAGGGTTTATGGATTATCACACACATTGGGTGTGTGAAAAATCCTCATAATACACACCTGCACAGACATTATTCTCTATTTACTGGCCAACTCAAAAATATCCCTAACATTTTATAGCTAGTGATAGCTGTGTCTATCAGCCTTAGCATTTTCTTCAGAATGGGTATATTTAATTTGATGAAACCTCCCTCCCTACCCACAAGCTGCAGGGTTTAAATCTTTATTGATGCCACTATATGGCCAGCAGGACTAATCAGGTCCTGTGAGTAAGCTCTCAGTCCTGGGTCAGGAGTTGCTACTAGCCACCCCCCCCCCCCCGTTTGGAGGTAAATTGATGGCACAGCTGGTTCTAGAGGAGGGAGAGAGTGACTGCATGGCTGTTGTTTTGTGGTAGCAGCAGTATTTGTGGCTGGCTGTTGGGACAGGTCTCTGTTGGTTGGATTATTTTATATGGAACCTCTCTTGACCTGTAATGCTCTGCTACCACCTACTGAGGACTCAGAGTGACAGATGAGTAGCAGGATTCAGGATTCAGGGTCTTGAGCAGAGAGTAATTAAGGTGTGAATCCAGCTCCAACAACACTGGTTATTACAGGCATGATGTGGGCATGCCAGTATGGACATGTTTGTTTTTGTTACTTTTTTCTTTTACTCTGCCTACAGCTACCAGGACTGCTAAATATGTAGGGTGGGGGTGTTTTCTATGATGGGGCTAGGGCTAAAATGGAAGAAGGGAGTCCACTTTTACTCTAAATCTGGGGGCTAAAAACAGGGGGTAGGTTATGTTTTGACCTCCCCACCACTTATTTGTCAGTTGGGGACCCACCTCACCCATCTTAGCTTTTCTATACCTCAGCCAGACTGTAATTACCCCTTGAGTCTGCCTCACCCCATAGCCAGTCACCAATAGGTCAAATGTTGCATGAATTATCCTGATCCTTATATCACCTCTGGGCCAAAATTCTGGCAGGCATTCTCACCCCAATAGTGCACAATACATAGCACTTCTCAGGAGAGCATGCCAGCACTCAGTCCAAGATGTGATGGGAGGATCAAGATTGTCATGCAGTGTTGGACTTTTATTGTAAACTTAAATTGGCCAGAGTGACTGGCTGTTGGATGGTGGTGTTCATGGGCGAATGGGAAGTTTAGGCTAAGAATGGGCAAGGGTGGTCTCTTCTGGTGAGTGAAGCTTGCTTTTTTTAATGTTTTTTAAGGGAAGGTGACTGGGTACAAACTTTAAAACTGGAAGGGAGAGAAGGCTTACACAGTACAGTGGGAAAGCTGAGATGGATGGAAGTGTTGTTGCTGGCAGGGAGTTTGGGGGCCACATTTTAAGCCCAGTGAGAAAGATGGTTTGTCTGGTTGAGGAAGGTGGATACATGGCAAAGAAAGCCAGCACTGGCCTGAACACACACTTTTAGCAGCTTTTAGAGAAAAGAAAAACTTGAACAAATTAAGTTCACCTCACATGTGCTGATTCTTTTATTTAAAGTGTAACATGCATCACAGTGGCTATGCAATCCTATAAATTTAAAAAGGCACAGTCTCACTTCATGTCAGTTCATATTGGCACTGAAGACTAGATACCACTCAAGCATGCCATATTGAAATTGAGAATGATCTTTGCATATAGTGGGGGTCATTTTTTTTTTGGAATTCTGTGTCAAACATTTCTGGTGGGAGAAGAGTCATAATCAGGACTTCCTACAAAATGAAGTCTATTTCTAATGTGTTCTTATTGAATGTTGTTGTATATGGTGTGTTTTTTTTAAATAATTTGTGTTTCCTTCACTTGCATTCTACTCACACTCCTGCTGTGTGTGTTACTTTAATGGACTGAGATAAAACGAGACTTCAGATTGGTTTTTCAGCAGCCACTGACAAACTTCACACGTGCATGAAACATGTTAGGCTGAGCACACAGCCAGACAAGAACAGAGATGCTTGAGTGGCATCTAGCCTGCAACACTGATATGAACTGACATTAACTGAGACACTGTGTTTTTTTATGTTGGCTTGCGCACACACACAAACAACATCTTGTGCTAGTAGCACATTTCAGAGGTGTCTCAGTGTTGGCAAATGCAGGGCACACTTTAGTAGGTGCATCCGTCATTCCCCAAAAAGCCAGCATGCTAGCGCTGACACAAGCATTACGTAAAGTGGACACAACTTGTAAGGAAAGTGCCACTGCAATCAGAGATAAGCTCATCATGCAGGCGCACAGATGACATGCCTCCTGACGTGCCTTTCCTGGTGAAACATTTCAATAAACATAGTGGTGGAGCTGCCACCACACAATCCCTGAAGGAAGCCAACAACTGGGGTGCAATCCCCATGCTGGCATATCCGGTCTCCCCACCACATTGTGTGGCACACTGGGAGCACACCCCGCGTGCTGTTGCTTACAGTAAGCCAGCTGCGTTCGCATGTTTCTGGCCCTGGGCTCCACCCCACCCCATTGTGTGGCATACTGGGAGCCCACCCTAGTGTGCTCAACAATTGTTTTCACCTGTAAAGAAAGAAAACTGTCCCACGGCACAGTGTCCATTTTTTTTTGTACTTGAAATAAAAAAAAAGGTCCATTGTCTGTGGCATCTCCAACCCACACCTACCCTCTGCGCAGCCCATCACCCCACTCCCCCCTCACCCCATACTTACCTCTGGAGGTCTGGTGTTGCATCTTCGGTGGAGTGAGAACACATCTGGACTCTTCAAAGCCAACTGCAAACTGAAGAAATGTCGGTAAGCTGTATAATGGCATAAATGGGGGGGTCAACTTAGGTGGATATCTCAGCCATTTATTTTTAATTTTGGCTCCAAATTTTCAACATGGGGTCCTTGGGACCCCACCTCATGAACACATGCACTGTCATCAAGTTATTCGGTCCCGAAAGGTCATTTTGTGGTCACTGCATGGAATCACCTTTTGGGACCAATTAACAAAACAACAGTGCCACTGTTCATGAGGTGGGGTCCCAAAAACCTATCTTGCAAATCTGGTGAAAAAATTCCCCAAAATGACTGTATTATGAGCATGCATTGCGCAGTTTCCATGCACATTTGTAACTTTGACAATTTTTAATATTTTAACTCCAGATTTTCAACATTGCCATTTTTACACACCTCCTTATGAACAGTACAGCTGTCATTTTTCACTTTCTGCCCAAAATGTGTTTTCACACATGTGGCACACAATGGCGTAGTTGCTGGGGGAAATCAACGTTCAGGACAGACTGACAAAATTACAGTGACATTGTTCATGAGCGGAGGTCCCAAAATGCCTAAGATGAAAATCTGGTTAAAAAAATCCCCCAAATAATTGCGTTACGGGCATGAGTTGCGCAGTTTCTAAGCATGCTTGTGACTTCGCCAGTTTTTCATATTTTCACTCCAGATTTTCAACACTGCCATTTTTTACATCTTCTCATGAACAGTATAGCTGTCATTTTTAACATCCTGCCAGAAAAGAGTTTTTGCACCTGTGGCACCAAATGGAGCAGTCGCTCTGCAAAATCTCCTTTCGGCTAGCAAACTGATAGTGCCACTGTTCATGAGATGGGGTCACAAAAAGCCCATGATGAAAATTTGGAGTGAAAATACCAACAAATGCCTCGGGCATTAGGGTTTCCAACCATGATGTCCCACCCTGTAGAGACTGATGGGCGTCAGGGGTGTGACTTGGGAGTGTCAGCTGTGATGCTCATGCCATTCCACCTCAACCCCCACCCTGCAGCCAGTGATAGGCATCAAGGTGTGCCTTGGACTCTTCGGGCCCAAAGTTCACCCCATTCTCCCATACTACACCAATCTCAGCGTATTTCCTTATGGAATGGGGTGAATGTAAGGCCTGAAAACCCCAAGGCACACCGCTATACTTGTCGGTGTCTGCAGGGTAGTGTGAGGTGAAATGGCATGAACGTTATGGCCGATGACCCAAAGGTACACCCCAATGCCTGTCAGTCTCTGCAGGGTGGGGATGGGGTTGGCGTCAGTTCAATACTTCACTGCCTTTCCTGTTATGCATCTCTCTAACTCCCACACTACCAATGTCAATACCAGCAAGACATCATTCGGCATTGACAAATGCTTGTTAAACTTATGGGATTACCATGGCCACTGTGATGCATGTTGCACTTTAAATAAAGAAATCAGTACATATCGGGTAAACTCCTTTTGTTGTGCAAGTTTTTCTTTCTCTGCAAGCTCCTAAAAGTGTGGGTTCAGACTGATGCTGGTTTTATTTGCAGTGTATCTAGTCTCTGAATTTTGGCCATAGCTCAGCCACTAGCCCTCATGCAAAGTTCAAGCTACCATGGCAGATGGGGTGGGGACGTCTTGATGAATGCAGTGGCTTTTTGTTTAATGAGTGTGTGGGGGTGGCCCTGGGTATGAACAAATGATGTAGTCTGCACCAAATTTTCAGTTTTAAAGAGAAATTATCTTTACTTCAGCTTGTAACAAACTTCAATTCAACAAAAATTAGGCATTCTTCGAGCATTCAAATAAATACTTATCTTCAGCAAAAATCAAGTCAGCTCCATTCCTTGTCCCTATTTTGCTAAATGCTGTGCACTCACTGCCAGAATACCATCCCTGTTTCCAGGTAGGTGGCCTCCTTAAATCCCCCTCAGGTGGCCCCAGTCAACACTTTCCATCCTCTTAGGGAAAGCCAGAGTGTGCATGCTCTGCAACTCCTTGCTTTCAAGGATCCCAGGCTAAAACAACAAACTCTTGCCAGTCAATCTGGTTGCTATTGCATTAGCCTTATAAGGGACATAGAATAATATGTGGCTTAGTTGTAATTTACCTGTATTATTGTGATGTAAAAAGTCCACATTTACTGGACAACAGGGAAAAAGTTTATGGGGCATGAATTCAGCTACCCTCTGGGAACTACTTGAAATGGGGGGGGGTCAAGCAGCTGTGTCCAGTGATATAGATTCCTATGCTAATCTATGGCATTGCATTACAGCTGTGATGTGGTTGGCACCAAATATTTCCCTTGGATGGGTTAAAACAGCAAAGTTCACCTTTTTGAGTTTTGGTTACACCAGGTGACCACTAACAAGAAGTCTGTTTTTAGTGTTGGAAATGGAAATAATTCACTGACGAAACCCTTCAACTTTGACATAATATCGCACATATCTGGCAGTGGTCTAGGGATATATTTCTTCATTATATAGTATGTTGCCTTTTTACACTTTATTTAGTCAGTTGTATGACTTTAGCAGTATGCATTTTACTGTTCTAGTAAAAAATATCTCTGGAAAAAATGGCATCAGAAAAAAGGTACAAGGAAAAAACAGCACCCAGAAAATGAGGCACCAAATGCAGAACAGGAAAGAATGGCATCCACACAAATCAACACTCATAACTGTTCATGCAAAACCTATAAGTAAACATACCTAAAAAAAACACTCACAGAAAAAAATTACCAGCACAGTATACACTTTGTGCCTCACAAAATATAGCTCACAACATTTGAGATTTATAGCGGGGGTGGAGTCCCCCGTACTTCCCATCATAAATATTTAAACATCCCATAAAATGGAACTAAACATGATAGGAAATGATATGTGGTCATCTGACAGTAGTAACACCCAGAATATTAGTAAAAGAAAGACACATGACATAACACATATACACCTGCTACATATAGATGCCCCGCTCTCAGTAATCACACTAATACTATAATCACACTAATACATACACTTGCCCCACACATCGGAGCCTTTTTATTGCCTAATGAGGCCACTTCTCCTACCATGCTTCACAAGTCATCAGAGCCTTTTTTCCTTGTGCCCTCTACTCCATGGGTTATACTTTCCATGTGTCTTTCTTTCCGATGACGTTCTTTCCAGGGGAACTTTTTACTGAACATTTTTTATGGGTACCACATTTTACATAGAAGCACCCTTTCCTCATTTTACTTCTTGTACTGAGTCAGACTTTTAATTTCACTCCTGGAACTTAATTCCCCTGAGTCCCTCCCATTTCCCCTACTGTCTGATTTAAGCAAACTTACCAATGTGACATGGGCATGGTATTGTGGTCTACTAGTTAGATCACAGGCTTGAAAACCAGAAAGTTCAGGTTTAAATACCATCAAAGCCACTAACTTACTGTTACCCCAAGAAAACTGTAGCAGCTCTAAGTTTAAGAGCAAGATTCATAAGATATCAAAAATTTGTATTGTGCTTTGCAACATGTTAAAATGGGGTTTCTCTGTTTGTTTTTGTTTTTTTTAAGCTATTCTGATGCAAAGTAGTGTAATTACTTTTATTGGTGCCACCTGTTGATAACAATCTGATATGCTGGAAACACATTCCTAACTGACCAGCCCTAGTTGTAAAGTCAGTGGTAGAGTTCTTTGGTGATCAGACCTGGACCATGCTGCATCCACAACTGTCACTAGCTGACCTTGGTAGTAACTTTTTTGTTGTGAGGGCGGCTAGTGGCAGTGGTGGAAAAGCCCAAATTAGCGGTTGGGTTCCATTTACATTGCTACTCTCTGCATACCTATGCTAATTGATGCCATTGAAAACATAATGACTGCCTGTTTGTCTCATTCTCTCTACCATTTGTCTGTTCTTTCAGTACATACTATGGAGGTGGTAAAAAGGTTTCTGCTGTGTCAGATCTACATACGTTGGTGATAGAATTGTTCTTTAGTACTGACACGTGCCTCTGTTATGTTAAGCATTGAATGGTGTCATCATCATTCTTACAGTTGCAGATGTGGCACAGAAAGCAGACGACATTAGAGAAGTCTATGGAACAAATGTTATCATGGACAGAGCATTACAACAGGCACATTGAGGCTCAAGGCAAAAGTGGATTACCGGAGGGAAGAAGCCAAAACAAATTGTGAGGAGATTGAAGACATTAAATGGGCATTTTAAAAAGAATATTGAAAGTGTCGAATCCATATCAAATAATGTACAAGGTCTGGTAGCGACTATTAATGCAGTAACACATATACAGCAATTACATGATCAATAGAAACATAGAAAAATTAGAAAACCAATTGGGATATAAAAATCTGAGGATCATGGGATTACCAATTAAGATGGACACTGAATTTCAAATGGTTCAGGATATGAATGATCAAGGGCATTTTTATTTGATACACAACTTGGCAGACAATAACTTGCCATTTAGGATAAAAGCTTTTCATGTGAATAAAATAGCCTCTGTTTTATGTCAGACAGAAACCTCTGTGGTGCCTACAAACTCTGACCATGAATCAAAAATAAACTATTTTATCTCATTTGCCTATGAATCTGATCATGATCCATTTCTGAGACTATCACATATTAAAATTACTATTGTATATAAATCATATTGGTTCTTTGTCTATCCAGACTTTGCCTTTTCCACTCAACAAAGACAAAGGAAATGTTTATCTTACAGACAAAAAACTTTTGTAACTTGAGGCCCAATTCCAGCTATTGGCTCCTGCAAAAGTATGTGTGTTTCATAAAGAGAAACAATGTCATCTTTGAACCATAATCATATTTCAGATTTTTTAAGAAACCAATATGAAAGGAATACTGAGCATGAAGGGTATCTCCAACAACATCACAACATGAAATGTCAATCCTGGCACAAGCTGTTGAGGAACATATACGAATACAGAATGTGTGCATTTTTTTTCAGATGGTAAAATCAACGTTTAAAATATAAGACAATTCACCTGCCTCCCGGCACAGCAGTAGTGCTACTGCTTTCAACGCCAATGACCCGGGTTTAGAAGTGGGCCTGAGGTGTCAAAGGTCTGGCCAGGGAGGAGGAGGATCAAGTGTCTGCAGGACTGCTCTCCTCCTCTGGAGGGAGGGTGGGGAAGAGCTCAGTGCTTGACAGGCCCCTGGCAAAGCCAGGGGAGAGGCAGTTCAAGATGAAAGGTGGGGGAGGCATGGCAGACAGTGCGTACGTCTTGATGTCATTGCACACCATGTCTCCCACAGAGGATGAAAAGAGGAAACACCCAGCCATGCAAGATGACTGCTGTGCTCTGCAGACCCTGCACCCAGTGACTCAGGCTATTCCTAGAATCTGGATCCAGTCCTAGTGGATCAAGGGACTACACACCACCCTCCCACAGAGGGCAAGCCATGGTGGACTGTGGGAGAGGTAAGCCTGGGAAAAGCTGAGGTGATGGAGCTAGGAGGACAGGTGGGAAGGAGGGCAGGCTGGCACAAAAAGCAAAGAAAAAAAGTACAACAATTCATACTATGACAATCTGCACTAACCAGATTTCAGAAGTAATATTAATCTTCGGTTGTTCAATATCCATTATAAAGAACAATTTTTTTTGCAAAAGTAATATATCATTAAGGATACAGGGTTATAAATTTGGGGCTGGATTCACAAAACACTCTGAAAGTGCAAAACCATCTGCAAGTCCCCAAAGGTTCCGCAGTTGCTGACAAAAGGAGAAATTGCACTGAATGGTATACACAAGACTTCCGCAGCTGCAGAAAAAATACACTGTGGACTGTAGAAAAAAGTGCAGCTGCAGAAATTCCTGAGGGAAAAAAGCCATTGAAAAGTATGCCATATCCCCTTAAAGGCTATTCTCAGCCAGTGTTTTTTCGCAGTTGCAGAAAAAGTGTTGCATACTGTACATGCTGCACCACAGAGAATCAGGTGTAACTCTCACTAAGCAAAATGCAGTGTACCAACAACGGAGATACAATTATAGTGGCAGTTCGGGCACCAAGCAACAGCAAACTGGTGGGTGTATAGTAGTGCCACTTGTTACAACAGAAATAGCACAAGTTTTCATTGAAAATCAACAAACCACAACCACTAGACCCAGTGCAGCACATAAAGGAGCCCATAGGCAGTAGAGGCAGAGCTGGTAACAGTCTGCAGTGAGTGCTACTGAAGCAGGCAAGATAAACACTCCAGAAGGAGACACAACCATCAATTCCACCATCAGTTACAGACAGCCACTGTGGTTCATGGTCGTGCTGGTACCAGTGGTGCTGCAGTGGTCCCATTTGAGAGACTGGATGCTGGTCTCTCTGTGAGTAGTTTCTGCTGCATCTATGGAAAGACTGTCAAAGTCTGCTGCTCCAGTTAATATGGGTCACCTGTTGTTGTGCCTGCTGAGCCGTTTCCTCAGCTGCAGATCCACAGTTGTGAATTTTCAGCAGCTGCAGAAAAAATTTTGTGAATTTTCAGCACTTGCAGAATTTCGCAACTTTCATGTTTTACGATTTTCTGCAACTGCAGAAATTTTCTTTGTGTATATGCGGCAACTAAATTTCCACAGTGCTACAAGCCATTTTTCCACAACTATGGGATTTTTTGCTCTCTATGAGAATCCATCCCTAGGTTTTTAATTTTGCAATATCTTGTTAGAGTAGTTTTATAATGCCATCATAGACATGTTAGTGAAATTATGAGTGGATCAATCTACTTTTAAGGGTTTTTTTTTGCTTTAATTCATTAATTAGTTACTTTTGCTATTATGATTTGGGAAAATTACATAACCAGCTTCTGAACTGATTTGCAGTGGGCTTGGTGGTAAGTGGGATGACGAAATATATTTTTTATCATTAACCTAGGCCTGTAATGGGAAGTTAGGCATCTTGTAATTACAGGAAAAAAGATTCATCCAGTACAGCCCTGAATCCTCAAACACATAGAGAAATTTTTTCAACACGAGGTGAGCCTAAGTCCAGTAGATAGCTGACGCCATATAATCAAAAGAAACAATACTGGATATGATAAGACCCACTCTCCCCTATAGCCCAAATGAAAGAGTCTTGTAGAAATAGTGTCCAAATAGTTTATTCATATATCTTCCAGACTAATATTCAACATTTCAGGATATACCCTTCATCAGGACACTGGTCAAATTTCTAAGAAATAAACACACATAAAAAAATATATATTAATAACTAGTTTTTCATAACTTCATATTGCCATGTAAATACCAATAAACCCAATATGATCAAACATCAAAAAATGTCCTTACATGTCAAAGTTTATAATCAAATATCTGATATCTTCTTATACACAGACGTTAGGTTCTATGTTTGACTCCCCCTTACAGCCACTGTAGAACATCAACCAGATAAGCAAAGAAAATCACCAAATGCAATAAACCTTCTTAACTGTTGATACTTTTGCATTAATTAATATACCATTGTATCAACTATTCTCATAAAATAACTTTTTTTGTAAAATATATATATATATTTATGCTTTACCAATCAATCCTACCCATCTAATAAACTATTATATTGTAAATTTTTCAGATCATCAATTTGCCTCATGATAATTGTTTCTTTCTAAGTAAAAGATTCAAAATATATGAAAATGCAGAGTGAACTCTTAAACCTTAACACTAGGACTTTAAATGTATTACTTGTCACCACTTAGTGCCGTAAAAGCGCCTATGGTCATTATTTGGTTCTCATGTTGCTTAAAAAAGTTCTCATTACAAAAATACAATACAAATAAAGTGAAACACTAACCTGCATTCATGAAATTTTGTTTTCTAAACTCTTTAAACTGTCACCGTGTTCAAGTTATATTGCTTATTAGTGGAGAGAGGAGACAAAGAACAACATTCTGTCAAAGCTCTATTTCAAACCATTATGTTCCTTTTTTTTATGGTCACTAAAGCTCTACATTTTCAAAATGTATCTTTCAGTAATAGTGGCTTACTTATTCAATAATTCAAGTGGCAAGTCTGGCATCTGTTCTGCGGGAGTAAGAACGCGGGGAAAAGAATAGTTCGCTTTTAAAAGGTAGAGAAGCACTGCCTCTGAATCCAGCAACCAATGACAAACATTGACATAAGCACATACGTGCTCTCCTGTATGCTGGACCCGCCTCTATGTGGCACCGAGTACCTTATTTCTCAGTGTCGGAGGCTGTTGTAAATTCGCATCAAAATTTCCCTTATTCCTGAAACACTATCACAGTCTTTGCCATAAACATATTAAAAGCGATGGATTCATTTGTCGGACAAACAAACTGTCAAATATCATTACCTTAATGATGCCTAAACACTTTTTTTGTGTTTAATTTTTAAGAAGGAGTTATTGGCATAAACACCTACATAAAGCATAACAACCATGTGTTATAACCTTATCATAACGCTCTGAACAAGAGAAGAAAAACCCATATGTTATCCAATTTGTTTAACATGAACTACTAAATCCAATAAAATCCTTAAAAAATATTAAGTGTTTCCATTTTCTCTTGCTTAAATAATGTATCACTAATAACTGATAATAATCGGTTGCACTTTTTCGATACCAAAAAATCTTAAGGTTGCAATAGAATGTCCCCATACCATAAAGTGCCTAGCTATTGGGGAAGAAAGATCCTTATTTCATATGTACCCTGCAACCTTGAGATTTTTCGGTATCAAAAAAGTGCATAAAAACAATAGAGGAGGAAACTATAATACCAAATTACTGTTAAGGGAAGCAAGGCTTATTAATTACTTTCAAACTACAAATCTGAACATCGGGTTAAATGAACTGATAGATTGGCAACCGATTTTATAAATGAATCAGATAACACCTTATTAATATCATGTTAATATAGTATTGTTCATGTTTAGAATTAGGACAACTTTTGGTATAAGTGGCTGTAAGGGGGAGTTGAACCCATAATATGAGTTTGTATACTTGGGACTTTTTTGTTACAATTTAGTAAATTTAAAGCTGGGCACTTTATAGAAAGTTTTGTTTTCATAAGATTTTTTGGAACAAGTGGTTGGAAGGGGGAGCCAAACCTGTAATTATGAATTTGTCAGCTTGGGATTTTTTTATTACTATGTGGTCAATTATATTACAAAGGGGACTATCAGTTATTAGTGATACATTATTTAAGCGAGAGAAAATGGAAACACTTAATATTTTTTAAGGATTTTATTGGATTTAGTAGTTCGTGTTAAACAAATTGGATAACGTATGGGGTTTTCTTCTCTTGTTCAGAGCGTTATGATAAGGTTATGACACATGGTTGTTATGGTTTATGTAGACGTTTATGCCAATAACTCCTTCTTAAAAATTAAACACAAAAAAAGTGTTTAGGCATCATTAAGGTAATGATATCTGACAGTTTGTTTGTCCGACAAATGAATCCATTGCTTTTAATATGTTTATGGCAAAGATTGTGATAGTGTTTCAGGAATAAGGGAAATTTTGATGCGAATTTACAACAGCCTCTGGCACTGAGAAATAAGGTATTCGGTGCTGCATAGAGGTGGGTCCAGCATACAGGTGAGCACGTATGTGCTTACGTCAACGTTTGTCATTGGTTGCTGGATTCAGAGGCGGTGCTTCTCTACCTTTTAAAAGCAAACTATTCTTTTCCCCGCTTTCTTACTCCCGCAGAACAGATGCCAGACTTACCACTTGAATTATTGAATAAGTAAGCCACTATTACTGAAAGATACGTTTTGAAAATGTAGAGCATTAGTGACCATAAGAAAAAGGAATAGAATGGTTTGAAATAGAGCTTTGACAGAATGTTGTTCTTTGTCTCCTCTCTCCACTAATAAGCAATATAACTTGAACACGGTGATGGTTTAAAGAGTTTAGAAGACAAAATTTCATGAATGCAGGTTAGCGTTTCACTTTATTTGTATTGTATTTTTGTAATGAGAACTTTTTTAAGCAACACGAGAACCGAATAATAATAACACTTATAACAAACATATCTGTCGGAGCCTGTTTTGTCTGTTATATGCAATGTATGTCTTAACATGCTTGTTCTTGTCAGGCTGTTTGCGGGTGATAGGTTTACATGTTGTGAGAGTACAGCTGTGAATCAGGTGGGCAGTTCATTAGTGTACAGTGTTAGGATTTGGTTAAATTTAACAAAGTAAGGCAAGTACACAATATATTACTGCATCAAATATGTAACTTTAATTTTTTTACAAAATTATTTTTTTTTCTTACCAGGTGACCACTTTCACTTGTTGAGTACTGTACTGGGACCGCTCAGCTCAACCACTCTATTCTGACTGCATTCAGCTTCAAACTCAGTCTTGATGAAGTCTGTTAGTTTTCTTTGATATCTTTGCCTTTCTACATACTTGCTCCAACCAGTCTCAGTTGTTTGGAGAAATGTCCAATCCGTCTTTATCTCCTGCTGCTGCCCAGGCCTTCCACAGGGTTAACACTGTCTGTTTAACATCAGATGGTGGAACTGGCTGTGTCTGCTCCTTGTTCTCTTTGTTCTTCTCTGGGTCTTTGATATCTTCATCTTCAGCAACTGGCTTTATTCCAGACACCATCTGGGAAATGTCACCTATAGTCTCCTCTTCTTCACCATTGTTGAGATGCATAATTGTTCAAATTCTGTGGCAGACAGTCCTCTTGGAAGTGGTTGTGCATGATCACTTGGGATGTCTTTCAGCTCAGTGGGTGTCTCAGTTGAAAAACTGGCTTTCCTAACACAGTTCACAATGGTCTCCTGGGACACTGAATCCCATACACATTTCATCATGTGAACAGCATCAAGAAGATTTTTCTTCTTGATACACTTGAAGCCTGTAATCTGCTTCACCAAATTGAGCTCATCCTGCAGACTGGACTGTATCTCTATAACACAGTGTTGTTTGAAAGAGTAGATGATGCTTTGGTCCAGGGTCTGGATGACACATGTGGTGTTGGGGGGGGGGGCCAAAATTCCAGGTGGATGTTCCTAAGCCCCTTTACTTCTGGATACCAGAAAAATTGTCTAGTAGCAGAACAAACTTTTGGCCACTGACTTTACAATCACACAGTCACACCCATTCCATGAAGGCCAAGCCCATCATCCAGGTAGTGCAGCTGGCATAATAGATGATGGGGAGGTTATTAATGCCACCAAAACAATGTGAAAAGTTAAACTTTCCAATGACAACCAAATCATTTTTTTCTGTTTCTGCAATATTGCACCAACAGAGGTCTGATAGATGCTCCTTTACTTTTTTTTGCATCAGCGCTGCATCCACCTTGAATGTTAGAGTGCGGTAGCCTTCAAGTGCAGATGAAATAAACACTGTACATTGAAAACATGGTGTGCTAGGATATTACCACTGAACTAGTGGGAGACAGCAAGTCAGAACTCTAGTCTTCTTGCCCTATAGTACATATATGAATTTAGGTATTGGGTAGCTCTCTTTTTAAAATCCAGGGAGGTGATTGTCCAGCAGAAATCTTCAGCTACAACAAATTTGGTCACTAAGGGGTGACTTTCAGAAGCACTAACTGTGGATGCTTGTACCATGTAGCAGAATGTCAGAGTCTATAAATCCTGCTAGAGAGGTCTCAGAGTTGCAGAGTTTGGAAAGTGTGGGCTTGGAGGGTCTTCTCGAGAAGGATCTACTGGGGTCACAAATTCATATGTAGGCCTACAGAGAATGAAAACAAGGTGTCCATATGTCTATGTTGCTGGCATGGCCTTTGGATCCAGAAAGAATAGAGTCTATGATTCAGGACAGGATCTGGTAGCTGGATTCCAGCCTTGTTGGTCAAAAAGTGGGTCCATGGAAATTCTGATGTAGTTTAAACTGGGATTGAACACCTTTCTGAAGGCTCATCTGCCAGGGGAGATGAAAGGGTGGGTAACCATCTGTGTTACAGCCCTAGGACTAGTCTTGCCACCTGTGAGGTACAAAGTATGGGCCCCTCCACTAGTGTGTTTCCTGTTGGTAGAATGGTTGGTGTGAGGCATTTCATCATTACTTTTAAGGCAATTATGCCTTTAAAAGTCTTCATTGTAGGCTAGTCTGGCTTGCTAGAGAAATCCAGGTAGATGTTAGAATCAACTATTTTTTATTTATTTCAAATTTGTTAACTGGGTAAACCCCTGGGGCATCAAACGCTTATTTTCATGGGGGGCCCAAAAGATATAACAAGCACATTATAAAAAAAATACAAATGATCACAATATAATACAGTAATCAATTAAAATGTTTATAAATTATCTATGCAATATTGCTTCTAGACCAATGAAAGTCAGCACGTAAGAAGTCCCGGTCTCTGATGTCTTTTTAAAGAAATGAATGTTGAACCACAGAGTTCCATAAAAAGGAAGTTTCAGTTATGATGTTGTGGTCAAATGTGTAACTTGGGCAGTCTAACTGACCTGTAGTGAGTCCTTAAAAGAAAATGATACCTAGCCATGTCAAAATCATCAAAAGGAAATGAAACAAAATTAAAAAAAACAATGAGCACCAAATGAAATAAAAATCAGTAGAGTACAAATGACAATGATGCATATACTGTACCTGGAACAGTTCAAAACAAATATGCAAGCATTATGATATTACATTTCACTCTATTCAAAACGATTTCAGTAGTAGAAGAGTATACTGACTAACTATAATCAAGAACCAAAAATATAAGTAACTGAACCAAAAGCTTTTTAGAATGAAAAGAAAGACAAATACTGTATCTATTCTGTATAGTTGACCCTGTCTACTATTTATGGTTTTAATCTAAACATCTATATGGACATTTCAAGCTAAAAATGTATTAAAATACAAAAATAAAACACAGCTACATAAAAGGCTGTATCATTTCAATCTCATTACTCTGGTCATCCCTTATAACAATTGAAGAAGGGGCAGACAAGACAAAACCTTTGGTTTACTATCAAATACAATGGACTTTTTTATTATTCTTTTTGTCAACCAGGTAAGGCCCACTAGGCACAAGGGTCTGTTTTCCAGTGTGACCTGGGAGCACTGGGGTGGATACATGACTTGTTCAGAGTATCACAGTATGCAAGTGGCGGTTGTGGGAATCAAACCCATGTCTCCTGGATGTACCAAGCTCATTCACAACTAATTAATCTAACCTCTAGGCTATACTGCCAGCCCTGGCAATCTTACACGTAGTCTTAGAAACATTAACAAACCATTCATTGCAACCATTTTTAAACCCTGAGGAAGGGGATTATCTTTCCTCGAAACATAGGAAATGAAGCTGGAGGTTATGCAGAAATAAAAACTAATTTTTTTGTTAAACTTATGGTGACTGGGCCCGTTATTCCAATCTGAGTTTTGCTTGAACCAAAATAATGTCTTAGTGTAATACGGAAATCAAAGAATTTATTTGTTTTTCTTTGAAAAATAATACAATGTCTTCAACATAAAATAAAATATGTGACTTAAAATCTCCAAATGATAAGTCATTTAAAAATACTTAAAGGATACTTAAACCATATTTTTTGAACACTTTTTTAAAATGACTCCATAGTCTTGTAAAGGAGAGGCTGTTGTTTACATTTATACTGAAACAACATTTATTAAAGCAGGATGAATGCAGTTTCATGGCATTTGAAAATTGTAAACACAGCCTCTCCTGATTCAGAAATCCTGCTCTAAGAATCCTAAAATGGCTGCCTTGATGATGTAATTGAAGAGAGAGATGCTCAGCTGTGCAGAGGGATTCTTGCTGTGCTAGACATATTCAAATGTGAATAACTTTAAAATGAAAAATGATAGCATGGTACTGTGGGCACAAAAGTTGTTTAGCACGAAAATATCTAAAAATTATTGGTGTTTCATTTATAGATACTGTTTAGTTTTTTAAAAATAAGTTAAAAAAGCAGCAGAAAATTCAATTAATTTTCACGTTTTCAACAAACAAATGCAAATAATATTAAAACAAAAAATTATAGCATGTTACAGTGAGCACAACATTTGTTCAGCACAACAATATCTACAAAATGAGTAGTGTTTCACTGATATGTGCCTTTTAGTTTTTTATAATTAGCAAAAAACAGTAGAAAGTTCAAATATTTTTACAGTTTTGCAACAAATAAATGCAAATAGCTTTAAACTGAAAAAATGATAGTATGGTACTTTGTGCACAAAAGTTGTGCAGCACAAAACTATCTACCAAATGAGTGGTGTTTCATTTATAGATACCGTTTAGATTTTTTTATAATCAGCAAAATATGGCTGGACATTCAATTTGTTTTCACTTTTTTGGAGGTACGGCATGTAAGTAATAACATGCTAAATTACTGCACCCCCAAGGTGAGTTGTGAGGCATGAGGTGCAGCCTAATGTCTAAGACCACAGAGTTCAAAAGAAGCTATCTGCACTACTGGGAAGGTGCGGTGCTCTGTTGAATGGGTGGCCAACCCAAAACAAATTGCACAGTTCAAAGAAACACAGCACACTTCTACAGCAAAATACAAACTTAGTTTTATTCCTGAATCCAGTGACAGGCAGAGTTAATCTAAATCAAATGCAAGAAGCCCATAGAGCTGCATTAGTCACAAATGAATCACCAGTGCACTTAAATGTAATGAATGACATCATCACAGGTGTTTGTGAGTAAATTTAATACATATGATTAATATGTATTCTATACTTTTTTTTTTATTTTCAGGATGCATGTTTATATGAATTTCTGGAACAGATGGCTTCAGAAAGTTAACATTCTTCTCAACTTCTTTTTCCTTCCTATTGCAAACATTATGCATTTAGCTGCAAGTTTTATTCAGTGCTTTTTATTCCTAACACTGCTTGATGTTCTGTTAAAATGGTTGGATTCACAGTCTGGCCCTATGCTGCTGTGTTTTGCTTTGTTTGTGGAATGTTGCTTTAATCAACAAGTTAAGAATGGGAATTTCTTCACCTGGTATTATGTATTGAGCAATACCTTATGCTAATACAAAAAGAAGAATTGATTACATTAATGTTAATTATATATAAAGTTTTGATATATTATGTTTGTATTTAAAAGTGTTGGTGTTTGTTTCTTATAACATACACCTGTGATGATGTCATTCATTATACTGGTGATTCTTTTGTGACTTGTAGGCAATCTGCTGAGGTGCTGGGGCTTCTTGCATTTGATTTAAAATAACTCTGCCTGTCACTGAATTCAGGAATAAAACTACAAGTTTACATGGTTTTGTTTGGTAGAAAAAGGCCTTAAGACCCACCTAGTCTACCCCCCACACTATGTGAGATATTCAGTTGTTTTCACAGTTTTGTAAATATAAATCTAGATTCCTTTTAAACTGATCCATTGTATCTGAATTAACCACAGATTGTGGCAGTTTATTCCATTGTCTGGTAGCCCTGTTTGAAAAGAAAACTTTCCTCTTGTTCTTTATTGCTGTAGGTGCAAACAGTTGTCATGAGTTGCATCTCAAGACAATTGGTTTGGAAACAATTCTTATCCCACATTCTTGCATAAGGTGATGATTTTGAAGTATTTTATACAGATGCAGCACATCACGATGTGGAACCTTTGTAAACGAGAAGTTCCTGCTCAAAGGTATTTGTAATCCTAGATTTCAATAAAATAAAAAAATAAAATCACCTCTAGTTCTCCTTACATTAAGAGAATAAAGATTTAGCTCCCTACATCTAGTTGTATAATCAAGATGTCTCAATCTAGGGATTAGCTTTATTGCTCTCCTTTGTACACCCTCCAGTAGTTTAGTATCTTTTGTCATGTAGGGTGCCCAAAAAGCTGCTCCATAATCCAAATGTAAAGTTATTTCATAAAGACTGGGTAGAAGTTTGTTTTTTGTTGTGGAAGTGTGCTGTGTTTCTTTGAAGAATGCCTAAGACCACCTGGGAAGTGTGATATTTTATGATTTTATGATTTTATGATTTATTTGTACAGCGCCTTGGTATTTGAAAGGCGCTAAATAAATAAAGTTTTATTATTATTATTTATTATCGATGATTCCATTTAAGATCACATTGTAAATTGTAAGTAAGCAATAACACACAGCAGGGTGTGTGACAATGCTAAATTACTGTATGACCTAGGTGGGTTGTGAGGCATGAGGTGCAGTAGAATGCCTTCAACTTCCTGGGAAGTGCGGTGTATGATTATCATAGGATCACATTGTAAATTGTTAGTAAGCAATAACACATGGCGGAGTGTGTAGCGAGCCTAAATTTCTGCATGCCCCAGGTGGATTATAAGGCATAGTTGGGTGCCTTCAATCACCTGAGAAGTGCGGTATATGATTTGAACAATATTACATTATAAATTTTAAGAGATCACTACCACACATCAGGGTGTACAGCAAGGCTAAATTGCTGCATGCCCCAGGTGGGTTGTGAGGCACAAGGTGCAGCCAAGTACCTACAACCACCTAGGAAACACAATTTAAAATTCCCATAGGATCACATTATAAATTATAAGTAAGCAATAACACACAACAGGGTGTGTGGTAATGCTAAAATACCACAGGCCCCAGGCGGGTTGTGAGGTGGGTTCTGAGGCATGAGGTGCAGCTGAGTAACATCAACCACCTGAGAACTGTGGATGTCTTCACCCAGGTGTCAGAGGCACCTATGCTGCCATTGAAGGACATGATAAAGATGTGGGAGAGTAAGCAAATGGCTGCTCTGAGGAGGACCATGATCCTGGCTTCTTTGACTAGAAAAAGAGATAACATTCCAACTTAAATGGCACACAGCTGTATGACACAAAATGAAACCAAAAAATGCGAAATGGCATCAGTGAGATGTAACGCTGGGTAGTATAGCAAAGGCAGTTTTCATGTGCACTTACTAAATGCAAGGAAGACAAGGAAGTGTTGATGGGTGGCTACATGAGAAATGCAGCATGCCCTAGATCACTTTGCCTGATAATGTAAAGTGGGAATATGAGAATCAGTGGCTGAACCTGTCACAGCGAGGCAGCATTGACATAGGAGGGGAAAACAGAAATGGAAACATTAAGGGCAGGATTCACAAAGAAAGCCACAAATCCCGCAGCTGCAGGAAAAAAGCCTCCAGCACTGTGGAAACACAGTTTCATGATATTCAAAAAGAAATTTTGAGCAGGTGCGGAATTTCATAAAATTCCCTCAGCTGCAGAAATTGCTCACATGCTGAAAATCTACAACTGTGGATCCACAGCTCTAGAAATAGCTTAGGAGGCATAGCAACAGGTGAACTTAATTAACTGGAACAGCAGACTTTAACAGGGCTGCCATAGAATGAAGCCAGAAGCACCCAGAAAGAGACCAGCAACCAGTCCCTCAACTGGGACCACTGCAGCACCACAGGTACCAACAATACCATGGCACCACAATGGCCAACTGTTACTGCAGGTCCCCCCTCCCTGGGGTGTTCCTGTTGCCTGCAGGAGTAGCACTTACTACAGGCTGGCCAGGCTCTACTGCCTGTGGGGCTCCATCATGGGCTGCACTGTGTCTGGTGGTTGTTGCCTGTTGCCATATCATAGCAATGTGTGCTTTTGTTGCTGTTACAGCAGCCACAGTTACACTATCTGGGATGCTATTACCTGTGCTTCACTGCCACCTTAATTGATCCTGATTGCTGGGGCACTACTGCAGTTTGCTGAGGCAGAGTTACACCTCATTCCACTGTGTGTAACGTTTTTTCCACACCTGTGGAAAAAAACTGGTTGTGAATTGCCTTTCAGGGGCTGTGCCTTACTTATCTCACACCTTTTGTTCCTCAGAGACTTCTGCAGCTGCACTTTTTTTCCCACAGTCCTTAATGTTGTTTTCTGCAGCTGCAGAGGGTTTTCTGAATAGCATTCAGTGCAAGTTCCCCTTTGTTTCCATAGCTAAGGCAGTTTTGGGGACTTAGGGAAGCTTTTGCACCTTCAGAAAACTTTGTGAATTCAGCCCTAAGTGTACAACATTTTTGCATCATCTCTCCCAAGTTGGAAGGCAGGAAGTGGGAGCTATTTGAAAAGCAAATTGCAGTTTGGTTAATTGGAGGAGGGCATGAGAACAAAACATGTTACCTAAATTTCCAGTGGGGAAGTAACTAATTCCATTTATGCCATACCTTCAGTACAAGTGAAAAAAATTGAATTTCCTGCCCTTTTTTGCTGATTATAAAAAATGTAAACGGTATCTATAAATGAAACACACTCATTTGATAGATGATTTTGTGCTTAACAAATTGTGTGCATAAAGTACCATGCTATCATTTTGCAGTTTAAAGCTATTTGCATTTGTTTGTTGCAAAAGGTGAAAAATAATTGATCTTTCTGATGTTTTTTGCTAATTTTAGAAAAAACTAAAAGACACATATAAATGAAACGCTACTCTTTTTGTAGATATTTTTGTGGTGAACAAATGTCGTGCTCATAGTGCTATGTTATCTTTTTTGTTTTAGTATTATTTGCTTTTGTTTGTTGAAAAAGTGAGAAATAATTGAATTTTCTGCTGCTTTTTTAACTAACTTTTAAAAAACGAATCAGTACCTATAAATGAAACACCTATCATTTTGTAGATATTTTTGTGCTGAATAACTTTTGTGCCCACAGTACCATGCTATCATTTTTCATTTTAAAGTATTCACATTTGAATATGGTTAGCACAGCTAGAATACATCTGCACAGCTGGCTGTTATTTCTAAGATTTTAAAAAACACTCTGGACAACCACCGACACCTGAGCCTCGAGTGTCAGTCCTTCATCCAGAATAAAGCCTAGATTCTTCACTTTAGCAGTCTGTAATAAAGAAATAGTAAATGATTTAGAATTTCCCAGTAACTCATTCAAGGTCTTCTAAGTGTTCTTATTACTACTATTTCCATCAAACTGTTTAAGGAAAAATCTGCTTTTTCCTCATGCACCTGTCCTTTACACTTGCATTGTAGTTTTTATACTGTATCAATTTTGTAACAGATGTCTCATTTGTATATGTTTTCCAAGCTTTCATTTTTGATAGTCATCAATTGAATTAATTCAGAGGTGACCCAGCTCTCGTCCCTATCCCTCACCCATAACTTTCTAATTGGGGATACTTTGTCACAAACTGCAATAAATTCAGAAGATGCGTAATCTAACAAAGAATCAATTTTCAAAGTGCAAAATAGAAAAGACCAAACAATAGAAGAAACTAAATTATGAAATAGAGCAACATCAAAATTCTGCCTAGACCTTGAAAAAAATAAAAATGGGGGGGGGGGTGATGGAGACTTCTAGCAGACCAAGTGTAAAATAACAGGGCAATGGTCAATCAGTGCATCACAACTCATACTCGCTGGAGGTCTCAAACCCAGTACCCTTGCTATCAGAGTCAGCAGCTCTAGCACTTACCCATCCTATTTGGCTATCATATCTTTACTTTCTAAGGCTCTCATAGTTTCTGACCCCCATAGTCAGCTAAAAATATCTTTTTTTTTTCCTCTTGGAACCACTGCAGGTCTCAAGCAGGTCTCAACCCTGCACCCTTGCTAGCAGAGTCAGTGGCTCTACCACTCTGCCTTCATATCAGACTATTGTTAGCTATAGTTTTTAAGGCTCTCAAAGCTTCTAACCCCCATAGTCTGCTAAAATAATATTATTGGTACTATTGCAGGCTTCAAACCCTGAACCCTTGTTACCAGCATGAGTAGCTCTACCACTCAGCCATCATATCTGGCTATATTTTACCTTCAGTTTCAAGGCTCTCAAAGCTTCTAACCCCCATAGTTTGCTAAAATAACATTTCTGGTATTCACTGCAGGTTACAAACCCAGTAACCCTCCCACCAGAATCTTCAGCCCTACCACTGAGACAACCAAAGCAGGCTAACTCATAGTTCATTTCTAAAGCTCTCAAAGCCTCTATCATTATAGTCCACCTAAAATAAATCTCCCCTTTATGTCTCAAACCCATGCTTTTGCCACCATAGTCAGCAGCGCTGCCACTGAGCCTACAAGTCCAGCTACTGCATCATGGCATATCTCAAAGCTCTTACAGCTTTTCTGGCTCCCCCCAACAACCTCTTTGCTCTGCTCCCAAAGCTATCTAGGCACCATGTCTGTTCATTTCCACCTTATGTGCCTCATCCTCATAACCACCCTGGGGTTCACCTCCCACCAGCCAGACCTCACCCTATGCCCTTTGTGGACTGCACCATTGCTTCTCTCCAGAACTGGCCATCCCCCCACCTTGTCATCACACACTGGACCCCTGCATCCACCTCCCACTGGCAGCCCCAACCCCAGCACCCACCCAGGCCCCCCTGGCTCCACCCCTTCTGCATCTGCCCATCCCTCCAAACCCTACCCATCCCCTGCTCCACTACATCCTCCCCCCAAACGTACTCCCAAAAATATAACAACCTGCTGCCCTGTGGTTAGAGCCTTAGTCATCCTACTACTCCTCTCTGGTAATATCCACCCTAATCCAGGCCCTGCCCCCACCACTCCTCCTACTAGACCATCTAGATTCCACATTGCCTCTCTGAATATACGCAGCCTGTAAAAGAAATCTGCAGCACTTCAATGTTGGGCCACCCTTCACCAACCAGACTTCATTGCCTTAGTGGAGACCTGGCTCTCCAAATCTACTCTCTACACCTTTGTCTCACTCTCTGGATACACCCTAAATTGGGAAGACAGGGTAGGAAAGTGTGGGGGTGGCTGTGCATTCTACATCAATAATAACATTATTGGTCACATGCTCCCACCCCCCAAACTCACAAACGAAGCACAAGCCCTCACCCTTAAAATCACCCCTGACCCCTCCAGGGGCCCACTATACCTCACAGTCACCTACATACCCCCTAAGAACCAAAAGCCAGCTGTCACATCCCTCACCAAATACCTCTCTACCTTACCACACAATGCAGAGCAGACACTAGTAGGGGACATCAATATCAACTGGCTTGGCCCCTCAGCCACGCCAACAAAGGACTCATTCTCAGCCCTTGACATGGTCCAATTAGTTACCCAATCCACTAGACTTCACCCATCTACTGGTACCCACACCCTCCTGGATATCATTATCTCTAACTGTTCCAACAAAATCCAGGATATAAAAGTACTCCCCAACTCCCTGAGTGACCACACACCCATCCTATTCCAATGGACCTCTTCCACACCCAAACCCATAACCCAAACAACCTTCTGAAGGCATCTCTGCCCAGGAGGGTTAATAAAACTTAAACAGCTACTCAACCAAATAGATTGATCCCCCATTAATATAGCCCCCAGCATCGACATTGCACTCAACTTGTTTACACAGGCCTTCACCAAGGCCTGTGACATCTATGCTCCACTCACCAAACTCCACACCAAAAGGAACATGCTCCTTGGATAACCCCCTCCCTACTCCAAATTTTGAGAGGCAGGGATAATCTCTGGCACAAAGCCACAGAATTTGACAGGTTGGCGGACAGACAATCCTATAATGCCACTCGCAATAGATGCACTCGAGCCATCTGTAAGGCCAAAGCAGACCACTATCAAGCCACTCTCACAAGCACTTGGGGGTCTGTGAGGACTTTTATGGAGTAACATCAAAGAACTCAGTTGGAAATCATGCTCCCCACCTCCCTCCCAGCTCACCATAAATGGCACTGCCTCCACAGACACACTCACCATAGCAAACTGTCTAAACACCACCTTCTCGGATCTCAGCAATGTTCTCCCTAGTTGTTTATTTGACCCTGTGCCCCAATCCCAACCTCAACCAAGCAGCATCCTTGTTTCCTCCTGTGCAAAATATCCACACACGAAGCTGGTCCTTACCTACAAAAAGTGCTAAACAGCAATAACCCTATAAATGACCCCCTATATGCCAGGCTCCTTTGACTAGTTCTCGACAAGGACATAGACCCCCCAAGTGACCTGCTAAACAAATCCCTATGCCTAGGGCAATTCCCTAGTGCCTGGAAAACAGCTGTCATTACCCCATCCATAAAAGTGGTGACAAAGCCTCCCCAAATAACTATCAACCCATCTCCATTCTTCCCCCCTCTCTAAAGCGTTAGAAAAAGTGGTTGCCACCCAACTTACTGAATACCTAGCCAAGTATGACATTCTATGCCCAGAGCAGCAAGGCTTCCATTTGGGCCATAGCACCACCACAGCCCTCCTAGAAGTCACCAACTTCCTGCACACCTCCCTAGACACCAGTAATGTTGCAGGAGCTGTGTTCATAGACCTATCTAAGGCCTTCAACATGGTCTGCCACCCTCTCCTTCTCTACTGTCTCCACCAACTTGGTTTCTCCACAGGCCCCCTAGCCTGGTGCTCCAGTTACCTTTCTGCCCAATCCCAATGCATCAAAATTAATGGAACCCTATCTGACACACTACCTGTCCACTTCGGGGTGCCCCAGGGCTCTATCCTGGGGCCACTTCTTTTCTTCCTCTACCTAAACTCCTTACCAAAGGACTGCTCCACAAAAATCTTACTATATGCAGATGATGCAGTGCTCTTTACTGCACATCATAAACCCACGCCCCTTTAGGACTCCCTCCAGAATGCCTTCTCCCAGGCTGAAACATGGTTTAAGGACTGTAGACTGGTCATAAACTTAAAAAAGACTAAATCAATGATCTTCTCTCACCGCCAAAACAAAGCAAAAAGTGCACCTCTCCACATCCTCCACAGCACCCAGCACCCCCTTGAACAGGTATCCAACTACAAATATCTTGGACTTACCCTCGACTCGGCCCTTACCTTCCATTACCACATAAACACCCTTGCTGCCACAACAAACACCCGGATTGGACTCCTTTACTGACACAGGGACTGCCTCCCCCACACCCTTAGGCTTGCCATCACCTCGTCAATACTGTCCCTAGTGGACTATGGGCTCCCTGTATAAGGAGCAGCAGATAACTCTGCACTCCAGAAAATCCAGGTCTCCCTAAACAAGGCCTGCAGGCTCCTAACTGGTGCACCTAAGCTCACTCACACCTGCTCCCTCTATACCTCTGCCAATCTTCTCAACCTCGATGAAAGGCTTCGCTATCAGACCTGCTTACTGTCCAAGAAAATACTGCTCAGACTCTCCCCCCCGGAGGCATCACCTCTCTTCATCCTGCCACCCCCACTATCTCCACCCGCAACTCAGAGAAAGCACCACTAGTTGTGCCCAGGGTAAAAACTTCCCTTGCCCAGAGATCTTTCCACTACAGGACCTCCACATGGTTTAATGCACTCCCAAACACCATCACTAGCACACCCAAGATCGCCCACTTCAAAACCACTCTTCACAACCACCTCTTCAATATCCGCTCCTGTAACTGCAACTAACATTTCACTCTCTCACCCACTCTGAACCAAATTCTCTGACAAAGTCCATTATGGATTGCAACCTCTGTCAACAATATCAAACCCATGAATAGGTCTGACTACTCTGTTTAGATGCTTTCTCAAGCTAATAATGTCTTTCTACCACGATGATGTAAATATCGTCATTCAAATATTGTAAATAATGTCTGAAAATATCTACATCGAAATATAGTAAATACTGTCTGTGACAAATGTCTGTAACACATGCTTATGTAATTGTTATTATACCCTGTTCTGTATTATCTTCCGTCTTACATGTGACAAGGTACCTTTGTAAATGAGCCTCTGGCTCAAAGATTGTAAACCCAATATATCAAATAAATAAATAAATACAGGCTTGAAGAATATGATCAACTATGAATGTCAAAATCCAGTCAAATAAACTATCAGATAAAAGGACTACTAGGGTGGGGGAGAAACTAAAGGGAGGATGGGGAAATGGGGATTAGATTGCTGGGAACTGGGAATAAGGGTGCACAACAGGCATCAAAAACATTACAAAAGAGAAGACTCGGACATGTTCTGTATATTACTAGGAAGGCATGGTTTAGGGAAAAAGTGTAATATTTAAACACTCATATATGAATGCTGATCTTTTCTTTTTACTTCCATGAGTACAGAATTACAGATATTAACCTGGAATGTTAAAGGTCAGAGATATCCATCCGGTCAAGATGAACAAGATTATTAAGGATGTCAATGAGAAAAATATGAACATTTTGCTTTTACGGGAAACATGTTCTTCAGAGACTTTGACTTTTCTTAAAAATAATGAGATATGGATATGGCACCATACTGTCAATCAAATTCAAAAGGGGTTGCAATTCTGGTTAAAAAGTAGGGTCTCATGAAATTAGAGAGATCATTACTTGATCAGTATGATAGCTACATCACAAAAGAAATTAATACATTTGGTGAAACACTAAGCATCACAAATCTATGAATGACCCAGCTTTCTTTACTTTTCTCTAATTTAGCCACATTTCCCCTACCCTTCATTGTAGGGGATGACTTTAATTTAACCTTAAATAATCTACTGGACAGATGGACAGGTCAAGCACATCTACAGTAGCAGTAAAATCATGACAGCCTCCACAACTATTAAAAGCTGTACACAATATCTTAACCTATAAGATCCCTGGAGGCACCAAAACCCAACAACTATAAAATATTATTTTTTTCCTCAGTGTATCAAACATATTCTCATATCAATTTCTTTATAGTCTTGACAGAAATTATTTCTTAGATCATTGATACACAATACCACAATACATTAGTTTCTGATCATGCACCAGTCACACTGAAATGCAGACTGATTGTTAAAAAAAGTGCCCATTGTATGTTGTTTAGATCCCACCATAATCACAGAAGAGGAGTTTACAAAACTTTTAAATACAGAAATTGTGCTATTTTTTAACAATAACTCATCACCATAAATTTCAAAACTCACTAGATGGAACTATTCAAAGCATATCTAAGGGGATCACAATTCCATATACAAATTAAAATATTTGAATATGAACTCAGAACTGAGCAGTTTGGAGAAAAACAAATTAAACAATTGGAGGAATTATACTTAATACATCAGAATGACTCAGTAAGGATAGCTACCACAAAAGACAAAAGCCAATATAACTCTATCCTTACAAAAAAGCATAGAACCAATTGTTAATATCTGAAGTATACTACTGCAACTTTAATGATAAACCTGAAAACCTCATGGCATACTGAACTGAAACATGTGACAGGGTAATAAGCTTCACATATAACTCTCATAGGACTAAAGTTTATACACAGTCACAGATAAGTGGGACATTGTACAATTACATTTGATACCCTATTATTACCTCAGCTAACATACTTATATAAAATTCTTATTTCCTTGGGAACCCTACTGGACTCATTTTATGATGCTATAATTAGTGTATTTCATAAAAAGGACAATGACCAAGAGCACTGTACTAACCAACCTCACTGTTAAACTCAGACACAAAAATGTTCACAAAAATGATTGCTACAAAACAAGAAACACTAATTCCAGATATAGTCATCCATGGTAAACTAGTTTTATTAAAGGTACTGTAAATTACTCAAGAAAATATAAGAAAGATTATAAATACGGTAGACATGGTAGATCCTGAACAACATCCAGACTCAGTCTTACTAACATGAGATGCAGAAAAAGCATTTTATAGTGTACAGTGGAACTTTATCCACAAAGTTTTGCAAAAGATGGGATCCGGCCTAAAATTCAGAAAATTGATGTATATCCTTTGCTCTAAGCATAGAGCACAAGTAAGGACAAACCAACATCTCTCATAAAAATGTTGTTAAAACAAGGTACCTGACAGGGATGCCCATTATCCCCATATACCATCATAACAGTGACATCCCCACAATGAACCCTCCACAGTGAAACCCAGACAACGTCGGACATTATGGTGATGGGTATTTCTCAGTGACAGACTTTGTGGCTAGGGGGTGTAGGCACCTAACTCCACTGTCCGTGTGATGTGGAGTTAGATATTTAAAGTGGAGAGTGTGAGGGGGCACAGCCCCCCCACATTGCTAGGCTCAAGTGTGACGGTCGGTGTTGGTGTGTTGCGAGTCATAGTAGGGACACGTCAGTGTCAGGGATATTGGCGGGGTTATGTCCCTGTAAGGGACATCACTGTGTTTACTGTTGCTGTGGCTTGGTGGAACCATTATCCCCAATAATGGTTGCACTAGCAATAGCATCATTATCAATAGCTATGTGGGATCACAAAGAAATAAAGGGAATCAACATTAAGGGTAACAAGTTCAAGTTATGCCTGTATGCAGATGATATTGTTCTCACAACCGATATAGCTTCATTACATTATCACATATTTGCCATACCATATTTATATACATCTTATCATATACTGCTCACCAATTCCCCTGACTAATGCACACATGTGACCTTTATGAGCAAGCCGGGTGACTACAACTTGAAAACAGGATATAATCCCAAACCTGCCTCTTAGCTAAAAAATCACTACTTGGACTTCAGCCTTCTGGAGTCACAAATCTGTTAAGCTTATTCACAGGCCCACACTGCACCAGGAACTCTGACCATCAGGTTCTCACCATCCTTCACTGCAGAACCTCCCAAGGGCAGAGGTCATATGCCTACCGGGCACCACTTTGGCTCAATAACCTCAGCATTGAACATAACACCACGCAGAGATTGGTGCTTTCAAGACCAAGCTAAGACAACACCTACTGAAGAAAAGCTCCTGTGACTGTACTTTCTAATTACTCCACACACACTCACTTCTGACCCCGGTCTTATTCACCTTTCAGGTTATTACCATCTCCTCGCTACTCCTACTTTGTCCTTCTACCCTGAATTGTCCTATTTTTTGCCCTGCAATACCTGCCACTCTCCCACCTCCCCTAAATAGTCTTCACCCCCCACACACTCAGTGCCCCTACTCTCCTTTCTGGATAGCTACTTACTGTCTTTTACCTGACAATACCACCTAGGCTGCTACTGTTACCTGAATTATCCTAGTGTTAAAACCATCTCTGTTTCCTATTTACAATTTATTTTTGTCTATGTTTACTCACCTAGCTAGATACTCCTAAACCCACAATATATGTATACCCACCCTTTATGATGTGGAACCTTTGTAAAAGAGTGGTCTTCCGCTCAAAGGTATTGTAATCCAAGATTGAATAAATAAATAAATAAAATAAAATATATTTTAGCACCTGTTTTCTTTTGCAACATCTCTTTTGGTCCAATAAAATGTGTCAGATTATCTCTTTTTCTGGATCTTTTATCACATATTTACCTGTTATTAAAAGATTTAGCCAAGCATCAGGATATAAAGTCAGTTGGGGTAAATCTGATTTGTTACATCTTAGTCCAAATCACTCGCCACTCCCCACAAAATATATATCACCTAAATAGATAACCACAGCTAGAAAATATTTGGATATTAAATTTTCCAACCAAAACCCAAGTTTATTGGAACCAAATGATACCTCAGAACTATCCGAGGACCTACACATGCTTGGTTTTCAAAGCACCTATAATGATGCGTGCCCTGGTGTGCTGATCATTTGGCACATGGGGCTTATGGCATTCTCCTGGCTGCTGATTGGGATAATCAATTCTGAGCACCAAATGCCACAACTTACACCAGCTTTTCCCTGGTCAAACTTGTGCCATTTGGGAGACACTTTTTATTGGGCTTGTGCCAAATCTTTGGCACAAGGTGCCATAAAATGAACAAACTGTCACAACTGCACCAGATGTACTAAAATCAGTTGCAGTTGCATCAAAGGAGTTTGGCACAGCAGTGCCAAAATTGGGTGTGGTACAGGGCTTCACGCAAACCCTGCATCATTCTTTGAAAATCGAGCCCATGGTCTTTTGTACCATGGGTCCTAATAAGCTGGCTGAATTTAGTGAAGAGGGTTATTGTACTTAAAGTTTTATTTTTATTAAATTCTTTGCCAATTATGATGCCACATAGTTTTTTTTAATCTCTCAACAAGAACTCACATATTTCCATGTCAAAACTGATGTTATCTAAATGTGAGGGGGTTTAGAATTTCCTAAATTCCATCTATATTACTATGAAGGCCAACATAGCCAGATTCATTTCTTGTTCAAAAGTCACAGTCAAACCACAGTAAATATTATAATGGAAATGAGTAGAGTGCCATATGACTGCCTTATTCCTACTCTATTTGCAGGATTATGGAATGTTGCATTAAAATAATTGATATCACCTACCAATACAGCTTGTCTTATTTGAACACAAATTCATAAAAAAATTAAATGGCTGAATAATATAGGTCCAGACACATTTATTAGACTCAACTACTTTTTAAACAGTCAATTTTATCTCTGTTGTATAACATCTGGCACCATCATGGTATGACTCAGTGATCACATTCTTATAAAAATGGGCTTTTTAAAACATTTGATCAGCTTCAAAAAGAAGTCAGGCTGTCCAAACATCATTTATTCAGCTACTTTCAATTAAGAGGCTATGTCAATAAAAATAATGGCTACTCATATATCCTGATTTTATCACCGACTGATCATTTGTTAAGGTCCAATTCATCACCTTCAAAGTCAATATCTACAATATCCTTTACTCTGCTTTCTGAACTGAGTATTAATCTATTACCACTCAAGTCAAAATGGGAAAGTGATCTAGGATAAATGCTGAAAGACCAAGACTGGAAAGTTATTCTAATATCACCCCATAAAGGATTAATTTCTTCTAAACTGTGCAGATTAGTTTTAACATAATTCATGGAACTTATTACACACCTAACTAAATAAAATCAACCTTATTATCTCCAACAAAGTCCCCTATGTAACCACCCTCTAGCAAACACAACCCATATGATGACAGTCTGCACTAAACTATAACCCTACTGGAAGAAGATCTTCAAGATAATATCATCTTCTACTGGCAAGTGGCAACAGAGATAATTCTACTGATTTACACTAAAGAACTGCATTTACTTCCAATATTTAAGAAACTTATTCAACTATGCATGGTAGTTGCAGACAAGTGTATTTTAGTAAAATGGAAAAACAGTAATCCCGCTGTCTGTATGCAGAGGGCTAACTTAATGACAGAGCTGATTGAAGGTTAAAAAGTACATTATTGAATATTTACAAAAAGCAGTTGAAGGTATAGAAAAACATCTGGAACCCTCTCTGTCAGGAACTGTCAGTTATGGTATGTTATGGTGCATATCCTTCAGAGGTAAAGAATTTACAAGTATTTTTATTAAGTTTATTTGCTTTGTCTAAGGCAATGGTGCTCCACTAATACACCCCAGATGCAGGACTGGCAGCAAGCAATCCAACAAGAAGCAACCCTCTCCTGTATGTCACATGTGGCAAAAGGGAAAATGCCTCAGTACTACAAAATGTGGTCCCTTTACTTTTCTTCCCAACTCTGTACACTCAACCCGAGATGTCCATATATCTGAACTGGTCCTGCGGAACTTTCGCAAGGGGTAAGACAGAATGTGACATTCCCTTTTACAAGTTGACATTGTTTCACAATGGTACAGGACTGGTATATGCCTAGGCTTATAGCAAACTGAAACTGTAACTGCAGCAACATAATTATTTGTCTGTAATGTGATTTACTGTATGTAATGTGTAAAATCTACATTTATTTATCTATTTATTTATTACATCTAGGACTACAATACCTTTGAGCTGAGGCTCTTTTACAAAGGTTCCACATCAGCGTGTGCAACAGTCATCATTTTTAGTTACAAACACATAGTCATTGACTTACAGACATGTAATAACCAGTACAAAGACATGAGCTATGAGCAAGACAAGGAAGGAGGGGTGGGTGGGGAAGTGAGGGTAGGAGATTGAGGGGGGTAGGAGGTGCAGGGGGTAAGGAGGAGTGTGGGAGGTGTTGAGGGCAGGGGCAGGAGTGGAGATACAGAAGGGGGAGGTGGGAAAGGGTGGGAGACAATGCAGCCAGGGGGCCTTGTCGAGAGAATATGACAGGTAAGGTGCTAGGGGTGCAAAGACTGATTGTAAGTGCTGGGTGCTGGGGCATGTGCAGCTGGAACAGTGGAAATGTTAAGATGGGCAATCACAAGATACAAGCAGTGAGAGGCACAGCTTGGACTTGAAGAGGTTGAGTGTTGGAGCGGTTGCTATGTCGCTGTCAAGAGAGTTGAGCCAGTGGGATGCCTAATAGGCAAATGATCTTTGTCCTTGGGTCATGCGACATCGTGGGATATGTAGTAGATGGGAATTGGATCTCCTTGTAATGACGTTCCTATGTCTAGGCTTAAGGAGGGCACAGACACCAGGTGGGGTAAGCCCCATTATAATTTTCTTGGCTGTGATGCAGGTTTGGTATTTTATACATTTGTCCAGTTGAAGCCATCCAGATTGGGAACAAAAGGTCACATGTGTGGGTACAGCAATGTGATCCAGTGATGAGATGACAGGCCTTATTCAGGGAGGTCGCGATACATTTGAGAGCAGTGGTAGTTGCAGACCCATATATGATAAGACCATATTCTATGATGCTGACGATGGAGCTTTGGACGGCCACTGACCGTGCTTCTGGGCTTAGATGTTTCCTGTGCCGGAATAATATGCCTAACCTCACATTGGCCAACTTTGCAACATTGCTGATACGGATAGCGTATTAGAGGTGTGGATCAAGGGTGATGCCGAGGTACTTGAACGATTGTGTTTGCTCTAGGACGGCTCCTTGTTTGGTTGCAATGAAGAGGTGGAATTGTTTGTTTTTGTTGTGGGGCTGCAGAAGACCATAGACTTGCTTTTTTTTCTGATTGAGAAGCAGTTTATGATTTAGGAACCAGGATTCGATGGAAGAGAAGGCCCGCTGAAGTTTATTTTGTAATTGGATTGGATCAGGGTCTAAGGTGAGCATCACAGAATTGTCAGTGTAGATAATTATTTGTTCTGGGCAACTGACTGGTAGTGAGTTTAAAAATAGGCTGAAGAGGAGAGGTCCCAGAATGGAGCCCTGGGGGACTCCCGAACGGACTGGCCTAGGGTCCGAGAGTGTATGAGCGATTCTTACTGTTTGGGACTGTTCTTCAAGGTAGCTCTTAAACCAGCCAATGGAGTCAGTTGACAGCCCAGTGTTCTGAAGCTGGACAAGCAGGAGGCAGTGATTGACGGTGTTGAAGACTTTAGTTAAGTCAATGTAGATTGAGCCTAGTAGTTCACCGGAGTCAAGTGCATTGTGGATTGCGCCAGTGAATTCAAGTAGGGCTGTGGAGGTGCTGTGACCTTTGCAGAACCCGTGTTGTTGTTTGCACAGGATGTTGTACGTTTTCAGGTATTCTGTGAGCTGGTCGGAGACAATACGTTCTAGTGCCTTGGAGAGTGGGGATAGTAGGGAGATAGGTCTGTAGTTATCATGGGCAGTTTTGTCACCACTTTTATGGATTGGGGTGACAGTGGCAGATTTCCATCTGTCTGGGAACAGGCTAAGGCTGAGGGAGCGGTTGAAAATTCTGGTTAGAGGACTAAGCACTTCATCAAGTGTGAGAGACAGGATTTTGAGATCGAGAGAGCTATTACTGAATCTTGATTTACCAAGGGCTTTGGTAACATATTTGCATACTTGGTGAGCCTTGACTGCTTTGAAGTAGAAGTGGGGGGAGCTGGTGGGAGTCATGTTCATTGCGGACAGAGGGGCTTCACCATCTATGAAGTAGTCCTGGGGTAGGACAGTGCTAAGGTCAGTAAAGGCTTTGTTAAAGGTATCCACAATGGTTTTTGGGTATAGAGTTGTGGTTCCATTGATGTTGAGTATTGATGGGGGGGTGGGGTTTGGGTGGATTCCCGGTGAGTTCCTTTATGTTCCTCCAGAATTCCCAACCATTGCCTCAGGAGTTTGTGAGAACATGCTTATAATATGTGGACTTCATTTGCCGGATGGTTTTGGTGCAGTCATTGCTGGCACATTTGTAGTTTTGGATGTCGTTTTGCCTTCCAGAGTTTCTGGCCAGCTCCCATAGGTGGTCTCTTGTTTTTAGCATCTTGAGGAGGTCACCTGTGAGCCAAGAGTTACTGAGTGATTTGACTTTGTGTTTCTTAATAGAAACATACGTGTCACAGGCCACAGTGAAGATATTTATGAAATGGTCAAGGGGAATGTTTACATTGGTTGCATTGAAGATAGGGGACCAGTCTTGATGGAGGAGGTGGGATTTTAGTTGAGGAAGATGACCACTGGGTAAAACCCTGCTGGAGATAGTTTTTGGCCGTTGTTTGATGAATTTATTTGACCAGGTGCAGCTAACAGGGGAGTGGTTGCTGAGAAAGTCAGGGAGGACATTAGTGTTAGATATCAGCGATGGGTGACTGGTAAGGATCCAGTCCAAGAGTGTGCTAGTGCCGGTTCTGTAATTTTTCCTGGTTTGTGAGGCAACAATTTGTGTGAGGTTTGCCGCAGCAATGGTATCCCTGTGTGCACCAGCATCGGCCGCAGGCCAGTTGATGTTGAAGTCACCTAGGAGGATGGATTCGGTATCTGGTGGGAGTGACTTTACAAAGTCAAGAACAGCTGTTAGACTAGTTCCCTGTTCTTTGGGAGGGATGTAGATGGTGGCAAAAGTGAGGGTTTTGTTTTGGGCTCTGAGGAAGATTCTCACTGGCAGTATCTGAGTAGTTGTGGGTTGGAGTGAGGTAATGATGAGGTGCCCCTGTATGGGGTCTTTTAGGTAGAGAGCGCAGCCCCCACCTCTTTTGGAGAGGTGATCCAGCCTAAAGATGTAGCCCGGAAGGCTGATTGCATGGTCCGATACTGATGGTGTGAGCCAGGTTTCAACAACTGCCAGAACATCGGGGCAGTGTTGGCTGGTGAAGGCCTGTAGTGCATCCATTTTAGGAAGAAGGCTGCAGATGTTGATTGATATGAATGAGAGGGCACCCGAAGGCTTGCTCAGATTAGTGGCTTTAGAGCAGAATGGGCCAAGGTTTGGGTGCACGCTGCCTGACAGCATTAGGAGGAGGAGGACTAGCCTCAGGAGCTGGGCCGTATTTCTTTAAGGGAATGCTTTCAGCTATCATCGTGAAATTGCTGAGCATCGACGATAGTGGGTGAGGGTAAGCATAGACGGGGGGACGAGAGTGGAGGGCTAGGACCAGTGTGGGTGTAGGACAGTTTCATGGCAAAAGGATGGACCCTGGGCAAGGAGCAGTGACCAGTGTGCAGCATGCCTATGTGGAGGAAGGATGTAAGACTGTGGAAGCTGTGGGAGAGGGAGGGAAAGCTGGCTTTTGGGGTATGTAGTAGTGGAGGAAGACAGGCAAGAAGATATAGAATATGGGGTAGAGAACGGTGGAGTTGCATGATTAAGGTAGGATTCAGGGTAGGCGGAGGGAAGGGGTTAAGACAGGCTGGCGGGGCTAGGAGAAGAGGGTGGAAGAGCAGTAGCTGGATCAGTGGGAAGTGAGCATACAGCCAGGAAGGTCAGGCAACCAGGGAGTGGGAGATGGCGACTAAAAGATGGGGGGAGTCCCAAAACAGGTATCCAATGGAGCATGAGTGGGGGGGAGCTATCAGGGGTGTGGAGGAAGGTCTATAAAGTTAAGGTCAGGGGGGTGGGCATAAAATTTCAGCCATTTGCCATAGAAATGAATGGGCACTGCAGCCCCAAACAGAGCAAAGTTTTAGCTGGCTCAAGAGCCAATCCTCGAACAGGAGGCAAGAGAATGTCCAATCAGGGTGTGGTACAGATACCGTGGGGCCAATGGCATGGCTGTCAGCAGTCCTGTGGTTCAGGGAAGTCTTACCTGGTTCGAGAGGATCACGAGGGCCGGAAAGAAGGTATGCAGCAAGTAAAGCAACTGTGTCTTTCAGAGGGTAGACTCTCTTTTTTTTTTAAATGAAAGAACAAGAATCCCTCTAGTGGCAGGTCTGTATAACCTGCTAATGGAAAACTAGCCACTTAAAAAAAAAAAAACTTCTATCAGGCACTTGAAATGTGCTTAGTTTTATCTAACATCTATTTGTAAAAAGTGCCAGGTGGCAGAATCAGGGGAAAAGTCCTGGCCAATCAGAGCGCATTTGCTGGAAGTGCCCGTGTTCTGATTGGCTGCGCTGTCCCGTACCTTCCAAGGAGCTGCAGGTGGGTGTCCTAGTCTCGGTCGGTGGCTGGCTGGGTGCCGGCCGACTGTGGGGGAGCTGAAGCAGCCCTGTTCAAGGGCAGGCAGCTTCCAAGGAGCTGCAGGCGGGCGTCCTGGTCTCGGTCAGTGGCTGGCTGGGTGCCAGCTGACTGTGGGGGAGATGAAGCAGCCCCGTTCAAGGGCAGGCAGCTAGAGAGAAGAAAAAAGAGCAGGGCTTAAATAGCATAGAGGTAGGATAGGTTTAGATTGAGCAGTTTAGCAAGACAAAGGAGAGTTAGACTTTTCTGCACCAAGGAAGAGTGCTTGGATGGGGGGGTGCAGGAGGAGCAAGGAAACAGAAGAGGTGTGAGCACTTTAAAACACTAGTAGAAGTTACAATCCAGCTAATACAGTTGAAAAACTTCTATCAGACACTTGAAATGTGCTTAGTTCTATCTAAAATGTATTTGTAAAAAGTGCCAGGTGGCAGAAGCAGGGGAAAAGTCCTGGCCAATCAGAGCGGGTTTGCTGGAAGCGCCGGTGTTCTGATTGGCTGCGCTGTCCCATACCTTCCAAGGAGCTTCAGGCGGGCGTCCTGGTCTCGGTTGGTGGCTGGCTGGGTGCCGGCCGACCGTGGGGGAGTTAAAGCAGCCCTGTTCAAGGGCGGGCGTCCAAGGAGCTGCAGGTGGGCATCCTGGTCTCGGTCATGGCTGGTGCCCACAACCGGGGAAGCCAGCAGCCCCGCTTAAGGGCAGGCTGCTTCCAAGGAGCTGCAGGCGGATGTCCTGGTCTCGGTCGGTGGCTGGCTGGGTGCCGGGCGACCGTGGGGGAGCTGAAGCAACCCCGTTCAAGGGCAGGCAGCAATAAAAACCTTAAACCTTAAAAGTATATTTGCTTTTTGCTTTCTTTCCTATGTGTCATATATGTATGACTATGAGATGCTGTTTGTGTGTGTAACTTACTACTGACTCTCTTTAGCCTTTCTAGCGGGTAAAATGTAACCTCTGATTTAGATTAATAAAGACATAAAAAATAAAAAACTATCAGACCCAGTCCTGTAGTTTACCCAAGTAGGCTGTTCGATTATCTGAAAATGACCTATTCTGTCTAATTTGTTCCCATATTTCACATAAATTGCATCCATCCAATTGACGTTTGCACCTCCAAGAAGAAGCATTTCTCTTGAGTCACCACTGGACATACACAGGCACACCAGCATAGAAAAGCCCTCATCAGAACAACCAGGGGGAAGTTAAAAGCAACAAAAAATAAATGTTTAATATTCCCCAACAAAATCACAGTTAGTTTCCTCACAATCAAATTCATGAAACATAGCAGTTAAAGCAGATTTAACATAAATTAGAACGCTCTCTCTAGGGCCAGCACATCAGCATAGCAGTAGGGCCACCGCTCATGACACCAGTGATCTGAGATTGGGAACAAGCTTGGGCTGCTGGGGTGCCAGCCAGAGGAGAAGGATTAAGCAGCCCAGAGGATGCTCTCCTCCTCCTCCGGGGAGGGAGGGCACCCAGCTCCACTGCTATACTGCCACCTAGGTGACCACAGGTGGCAGTGTTGCTGGAGCAGCTTGTGGGTGGGAAAACATTGACAGATGGCCTCACTATGCACACTTGCATGTGTGCATGCTTGGTGCACCCTTGATGCCAGCACCCTGAGGAACTTGGAAGAATATGCAGAAATACCATGAGTTGCTTAATGGATCTGATATGTTTGTAAGCCACATGTCTAGCAACCTAGGAATGGCCTCCCACACAGGATCCCACTGTGGTGAAGGAAAGGGGGATCCCACTACTCCTGCCATAATGGAAAAGATTTGGGAGCACATGAGAAGGCTCCAGGTAAGTCCTAGGGGATGCCAGGATGACAGGGCGGGAGCAGGTCAAGTGTATGGGGGCCATCCAGAGAGCAGGGACATAAACAAATGCCAAAGCAAAAAACTCTGTCTTTTATCCTTCCTATAACTACAAAATGTAACATAATTAAGACAATGTAATCTTTTCATTAGAGGTTTTACTCATCAACCTGGTTTCTGACACTGTCACAGAATCAAACTGATACTTATTTATCCATGCTTTAAATTCAAGTAATATTCCTGATGTTAATATTTCATTTCATTTGATTTATTTTTTTACACTGGACAGGCATGCGAGCAAACTTTTCCATTTTCACAAGTGTCCACTGACAAACAACCATAGATTTAAACAGAACAATCACAGATTACACATATACAAAGGTGAAAAACAATGAATAAAAAACGCTTACATACATTTATGTTAAGCAGGTAATGTTTTAAATTGTTTTTAAATAGTGCCAATGCCGGACACTGAACCAGAGAAAATGGTAAGCTATTAAAATGTTTAACACCACAATACGAGTTGTCCCTGTGTTGTATAACAAAACAGGATTGTAAAAGAATAACCTGTAATAACTTTAGTAATACGTGCATTAACAGACCTCTGAAATAGGGAGACAATACTATTTGGCAAATGACCCCAATACATTTTGAAGAAAAATGTCAGGATTTTACTGTTAAATCTGTCTTCTAATGAAAGCCAATTTATAGCTTTGTAGAAGTCAAAATGATGGGTCATTCTAGGGTGTCCAGTGACAAACCGAATAATGTTGTGGTATGTCGTCCTCAACCTACCTATAAATTTTGAAGAGGGAGAGGAGGAGTAAACTAGTGAGCAATAGTCTGTTAGGGGAAGCAAACTATTATTAGCTGAATAGAGCCCTTGTTTCAGTATCAAAAATTGTTTCACACAGCATAATATATCAAGCTTTTTGTGTATTTCTTTTTAATCAGCTGACTAATATGATTTTCAAAGGTTAAATGACAATTTAGGTATAAAAATCAGTAACTCTCTTAATCAGGTTACCATCATTGTCTTTGATGATAAAGGTGAAGTCATGGCCTTTGTCATACCTGAGACTACCATAGACTTTGTTTTTGTTAGCATTAAGAACTAATCCACGTGCAGAGAACCAAGAATGTAGCCTAATAAAATCACACTGAATAGCTTGTCAAGAAGTACTGAGGGACTATTACATTTACAAAGAAGAGCTGCATTATCAGCATTAAGGATAAGCTCAGTGTACCTACATAACTCTGGAAGTGAATTGACAAGAAGTGTAGACAATAAAGGGCTTTAAATTGAACCGAGCGGGACTTCATATTTAATAAAACAAACATCCAAGTATAGTCCATCAATCGTTGTTCTGTGTGATCTATCATATTAGTAATTCCTAATCCAATTTAGAACATCTCCTGAAAAATTTCACTGTTATGATCTTACCCCCTCCCACACACACATACAAGGACAGAGGGAAGACGGTGGGGTAAAAGCAGGGAGGGGCAGGAAGGTAGGTCAAGTTGGCATGAACACACTAAACAAAGGGGGAGGAAGGCCAAATCATGTTGGGGGGGAGGGAAGGCACAATGCATGGGGCAGTGGGAGGACGTAAAAATAGTGGAGGGGAGTGGTTGTGGAAGGTAACAAGCTCAGAACAGATGAAGGAGGAGGAGGAGGAGGAGGAGGAGGAGGGTAGGTAAAGTTGCAATTAGAGGAGAAGGGAGGGGGAAAAGGACAGGGTATGAAAAAAGAGTACATTGAGGAAAAGGGGCTCATAGGAGGGCAAACCATGGGGGATGTGCAAGGGATGGGGGAGCAAGTACTTGTATTAGGGGATTCTATGCTCAGAGGGGTGAGATAGGGAGGTATGGGAGCAAGGAAGTGTCTAACATGGTTGGAGTGTATGCCAGGCATGACAGTGGGGAGAGTAGGGCAGTGCATTCAGAAATGTGTGGAGAAGGGAGGGAAGACTGATATCATTGTGCACCTAGGAACAAATGATTAGAGGGCAGTACAGTGGAAGAAGTGCAGGAGAGTTTCAGGGAAGTGGGGGGCATCTGCAAATGGATGGGATGCTCAGTGACATTCTCCGAGGTACTCCTGGTACCTAGGGCAAGCACAGTGAGAAAGCTAAGAATACAAGAGTTTAATAGGTGGCTTAAAGGTTGGTGTGCAGAAATGGGGTATGGGGTAGTAGGGGAGTGGGGTGAGACATGGAACAATAAGGGGCTTAATGCCAAGGATGAGCTGCATCTGAACATTTAGGTTACAAGGGCAGCGATACAGAGGCTGGAGAAGTACATTAAAAACAACATAGATTTAAAATAAGGAGGGGTGGGGCTGAGTCAGATAGCAGGGAGGAGACACCTTCTGGGGGAGACCAGAAGGCCTTGCCCCCAAGAAAAGGAGGAGGAGAATGAGGGGAAGTTATCAAGACAGAAGTGGAAGGGAGAGAGACTGGAAGACGATGGGCAGGACAAAAGGTGGATTGTAGTATCCTTGAATGCAAGGAGCCTAGCAAACAAGGTGGCAGAGTTCCAGACAATGATGGCAGAGGTGGATTTAGATATGGCTGCCATCTCACAGACCTAGGCCACCCAATACCATGACTGGGATCTCATGATCCCGGGATACAAGGTCTTCCGCAGGAACCAGGAGGGGGAAAGGGGGGAAGGGTGGCTATTTATGTCAAGGAGGGGATACTGTGTACCAGGAAGGAAGGGAGGAAGGGAGGCCAGAAGCCATATAGGTATTGCACCAAAGCCCTAAAAGTAAGAAGCTCAGTATGGGGGTGTTGTACAGGCCACCCTCACAGAGCAAGGCGGTGGATAGGGAGATGGGGGAGCAAATCAGAAAGGTCAGTGTCAAAGGGAATACAGTAATAGTGGGAGACTTCAGCCTACCTGGGTTTGACTGGTAGACAGTAACTACAGTACATGGCAGGGCACAGGTGCTGCCGGAGGCTATCCAAGACAGCTACCTAGTGCAAGGGGTGATGGATACTACTAGGGAGGGGAACATACTGGACTTGGTGCTAACAAATGGGGATCAAGTCCAGAATGCGGTAGTTCAGGACCCTCTAGCAGGAAACAACTACTGCTAGGTGTGGTTTCTCCTCAACACAGGGAAGGAGTCAGCTAAGACTAGGACAAGAGTGTTGGGTTTCAGGAAGGCAGATTTTGCCTGAATGGGCAACATCCTAGAGGGGGGTATTTAGCTGAATTTAACTGAGTGATGGATGCTGAACAGAAGTGAGCAATCATTAGGAAGGGGCTAAATGAGGCCATGAACACATGTGCCAAATCTCAGAGTAAGCAGTCAAGGTCAAATAAACTTAGCTGGCTCAGCAAGGTGGTGCAGGGAAAGGTGAGGGAAAAAAGATTGGAATTCATTAAGTTCAAAAACTCTGGGTGTGAGGAGGATAGAGAAGTGTTCACAAAGGCATCTAGGGAGGCGACCAGGTAAGTCAGGGCAGCCAAGGCAGCAAAAGAGCTGAAGTTGGCCCAGGAGATCAGAGATGGTGAAAAGGAGTTCTTTAAATACATAAGGGTGAAGAGGAATTGTAGAGATGACATTATTAAGATCAAGAGAGAGGGAGGATGAGCAGAACAATGGGAAGATCAGACAGAGGCACTCAATGAGTATTTCTGCTCAGTGTTCACAAAAGAAAGGGATGGCCCAATACTGCAGGGGAAAGGGGGAAAGGGTGGTGGGGGCAGAAATAACAAATGGGGTCATCCAAGAGGCTAGAGTTTTGAAGGGCCTTAAAATCTTGTGGGTGGACAAGGCACCAGGACCAGATGGTGTACACCCAAGGGTCCTGAAGGAACTGTCAGATGTGTTGGCAGGCCCTCTGATGGACCTGTTCAACACCTCCTTGGAGATGGGGAATGTACCCAGGGACTGGAGGATGGTTCATGTGGTGCCCCTTCACAAGAGTGGACCCAAGGACCAACCGGGTAACTACAGACTGGTGAGCTTGACTTCCATAGTGGGGAAGTTGATGGAGACCATTTTGAAGGAGAGGTTGATAACCTTTCTTGATAGCAATGGTCTGCAGGACAAGAGACAGCATGGGTTTGTCACTGGAAGTTCTTGCCAAACAAACCTGATCGACTTCTTTGACTGGGTCACTAGGGCAGTTGACAAAGGCCATGCTGTGGATGTCCTGTATCTGGACTTCAGCAAGGCTTTTGACTCAGTGCTCCACAGGAGGTTAATGAGCAAGCTGAGGGACATGGGGGCAAGGGAAACTGTTGAGGTGGGTTGAGAGCTGGCTGCAGGACAGAAAACAGAGGGTAGTTATAAGGGGGGAAGACATCCAGGCCAAGGCCAGTAACAAGTGGGGTATCACAGGGTTCAGTGCTGTGCCCTGTTTTGTTCAATATCTTCACTGGAGACATTGCAGAGGGGGTCAAGAGTAAGATCAGCCTGTTTGCGGACGACACTAAGATTTGTGCAAAAGTGGACAATGAGGAAGAGAGGCAGGCACTCAGAGAGGATCTAGCTAAACTTGAACACTGGTCTAGTGAGTGGCAGTTGGGGTTTAACACTAAGAAGTGCAAGGCCATGCACCTTGGAGCCAGAAATCCCAAGAACAGCTACTGGCTGAGGGCAGTGCTGCAGGTAACAGCTTCAGAGGAGAAAAGAGACCTGGGGGTAATAGTCACAGGGCACATGAAGGTATCAGCACAGTGCAGGAGGGTGGCAGCAAGAGCCAATATAATGCTGGGGTGCATTGCTGAGGAATCACCTCTCGAAAGGGAGAGGGCATCCTGCCACTGTATAGATCACTTGTGAGGCCACACTTGGAGTACTGTGTACAGTACTGGTGTCCATACCTCAAAAAGGATGTGAGATTACTGGAGGGGGTGCAGCATAGGACTGCAAAAATGATCATATGACTAGGGGAGTTGCCATATGAGGAAAGGTTGAAGAAGCTCAACATGTACTCGCTGGAAGACAGAAGGGTAAGAGAGGACATGATAGAGACCTTTAAGTTCTTGAAAGGCATAAACAAAGTCAAAGAGGGAGGATTGTTTTGCTTATAGGGGAAGGGTCACTAGATGACACAGTCTGAAGTTGGAAGGGGGAAGGTTTTGCAGGCAGATGATGAGGCACTACTTCACAATGAGAGTGGTGGCGGATTGAAACACACTGCCAGTGGAGTTAATCGCTCAAAGGACAGTGGATAGCTTTAAGTGGGGTTGAGATACAGTCAATGACAGGGTTAGTACAGACAAGAACACAAAGGGGGGGGGATGAGTGGGAAGGATGAGGAAGAGAGAGGTTTGGGTGGGGGTGGGGCAGCTGTAGTGATGTGAAACTAAGAGCTGCACAATCAGGCAGACTTTAATAGACCTGTGGACCTTTTTCTGTCTGTAAGTTCGTATGTTCGTATTTTGAGTTAGGCCATTTTATATTACCTATATAAAAATGTGAGATTGTTATAAAAACAACAAAAATCAGAAATACATTTTTCTAAATGTTGCCCCCTCTAGCCTATTTTATGATGGCAAGTGCAGTTTTTACCTTTCTTTTCCTTCATCTTTATATCTTCACATTGCTAATGTTTTAGTCTTCATTTTAGCAGCCCGTAGTCATCCTGGGTTTTGCAGGCTACACCTGCAAACACATCTGAAGTTAATGAAATATTGCAATGGGCAGGTTCATTATTTGTTAGTTATTGGAAAAATCGAAGTTGTCTGAATCATGCACAGTCTACATGGAAATATAAATTGCAATAGAAACATAGAAACATAGAGGTTGATGGCAGATAAGGACCGCAAGGCCCATCCAGTCTGACCATTTCTTCTTCTACCTTATAAATGTGCCATTGGCCTTTGCTCTGTCAGTGGCCTATCTATTCACACTCATCTGTATTGCTCCCTTATGCCTATCCCAGGCATGTTTGAAGCCCTGCACTGTATTCGTAGCCACCACTTCCTGAGGTAGTTCGGTTCATGCATCCACCACTCTTTCTGTAACAAAGAATTTCCTCACATTCCCCCTTAATCGGCCTCCCTCTAATTTCATGCTGTGTCCTCTTGTCCTGCTATTTTTCTTATATTTAAACATGTTAGACTCTTTTACCTTGTTAATGCCCTTAAGGTTTTTGAATGTTTCGATCATATCACCTCTCTCCCGCCTTTGCTCAAGGGTATACATATTGAGCTCCATTAATCTGTCCTCATATGTCTTCTGATGCAGTCCCTGCACCGTTTTGGTTGCCCTTCTCCGGACTGCCTCAATTTGGTTAATGTTCTTGTGAAGATGTGGCCTCCAGTACTGCATGCAGTACTGCAGATGGGGCCTAACCAGTGTCTTGTAAAGAGGGATTATTACCTCCCTCTTACGACTTGTGATACCCCGACTAATACACCCTAACATCCCCCTAGCCTTACCTACTGCTTTAGAGGTCTGCTTGGATGATTTCAGGTCATCTGTGATGATGATGCCCAAGTCTCTTTCGTCCTTTGTGACTGCCAGCAACTCCCCTTCCAGCCTATAGGTGGCTTCAGGGGTTCTCTTCCCTATGTGCATGATCTTGCACTTCTTTGCATTAAATCCCAGTTGCCACTCTTCTGACCATTTTGCTAATTTATCCAGATCTCTTCTCATTCTGCCTACTCCATCTGGATCATCTACTCTGTTGCAGATCTTGGTGTCATCTGCAAACAGACAAGCCTTACCCTCTAGTCCATCTGCAATGTCACTAATGAAGATATTGAAGAGGACTGGCCCCAGGACTGATCCCTGAGGTACCCCACTTGTGACTTGCATCTCTTCTGACTGTATACCATTTACCACCACTCTCTGTTTTCTGCCCCTCAACCAGGTTACCACCCAGCTGACCAACTTCTGACCCACCCTGAGCCTACCCAACTTATTTATCAATCTTCTATGTGGAACAGTGTCGAAAGTTTTGCTGAAGTCAAGGTAGGTGACATCAACTGCTCCCCCTTGGTCCACCACTCTGGTTAGTAAGTCAAAGAAAACTATGAGAATAGTTTGACAGGACCTTCTTTTTGTAAACCCATGCTGTCTTGGATCCTGTGCTCCTATGGATTACAGGTGTGTCACTATCCTTTCCTTGAGGAGTGCCTCCATAATCTTGCCCACTAATGAGGTAAGACTGATTGGTCTGTAGTCCCCTGCCTCCTTCCTGCTACCACTCTTGTGGAGTAGGATCACATGAGCCCTTCTCCAGTCTTCTGGGACCTCTCCTGTGCTCAGAGACTCACTAAACAGTTCTACTAATGGCTCTGCTAGTTCCACCCTTAGCTCCTTTAGTACCCTGAGATATATTCCATCAGTTCCCATTGCCTTGTCCACCCTGAGCTTAGCGAGCTCTTGTAGGACCCTTTCTTTTGTGAAAGGAGTAGTGCTCACCTCCCTCCCCCCTGTGTCCCTGGTGCTGAGCTGTGGGCCCTGCCCTACCTTCTCTTCAATAAATACTGAGCAAAAGTATCTATTTAGGATAGATGCTTTTACAGAGTCCTCCCTGAGGAAAGAGGACTGCCACCTTTTGTTGACATGCTGTAACTGCAGCTCTTCATTAAGCATTTCATGCAAATTAATTCTGTTTGAAGTTCTTTATTTAGTTATTCAACAAAAACACTTCAAGTAGGATATTCAAATGTTTATATAGGTGCGAATGTGGCTAGTGACTGCTGAAAGGAATTTGCCCCTGTTTAGTCAATCAATCAATCAATCAATCAAACTTTATTTTTATAGTGCCTTTCAAAAACCAAGGTGCTGCACATAAAATAAATGATAAATTATAACATCAAAACAGGAAGATAAAACACATTAGTCATTAGGGAATGCAAAATTAAATAGATACATTTTAAAATCAGTCTTAAATCTATCAACGGTCTAGCAGTCTCTTAGCCGATGAGGTAGAGAATTCCACAGGGATGGAGCCGAAAAAGCAAAAGCACGAGCACCTGATGTTTTTAATCATACCCTGGGAATCTCTAGCAATCCCTCATTGGTGGATCGGAGAGGACAGGAGGGGCAGTAGGGTATCAAGAGGTCTTGCAGGTAACCGGGTCCCTGATCATGTAGTGCTTTAAAGGTTAGCAGACCAATCTTAAAGGTAATCCACCACAGAATAGGCAGCCAGTGCAGTTCACGGAGCACAAGAGTAATATGAATGGACCTAGAGGTCCCAGTCAAAAGCCTGGCTGCTTTGTTCTGCACTAGCTGCAAGCGACGGATATCAACCCCAGGAAGCCCTAGGTAGAGAGAATTGCAGTAATCAAGGAGGGTAGTGATGAAGGCGTGGACCAATGTTGGAAGGTCATCCGGAGGAACCGAGTGTTTCACCCAGGCAATATTCCTCAGATGAATAAAGGAAGATTTGACAACAGCCGACACCTGAAACCATAGTATCAGACCGTCATCAAAAATAACGCCAAGGTTACGCACTCGGTCTGAGGTAGCGAGCTGTATGCCATCAATCAAAACACCTGATGCCTGGCCAGCTTGCATACCCACCCCCGGATGACCAGGGTCCACAACCAACACTTCAGTCTTATCTGGATTCAGTTTCAGCCAATTAGAACTCATCCAGGTTCTGATCTTGGTAAGGCAGTTGTTTAGCACAGAGAAAGCAGCATCCTGTCCGGGCAGAAAGGACATATACAGTTGAGTATCATCTGCATAGCAGTGAAAACTCAAACTGTATCGCCTGATGATATCTCCCAATGGCGCATATACAGTGCAAACATCATGGGGGCCAGGATGGAGCCCTGTGGCACCCCGCAAGACAGGGAGTAAGTACCATTGGAATAAAAGCTGGTGGTAACTCTCTGTATCCTGTCTGCAAGGAAAGAGTAGAACCATTTGAGGATTGTACCTGACAGACCACAAAGCAGCCACAGGCACTCCAACAGCACACCATGGTCTACAGTGTCAAATGCTTTGGAGAGATCAAGAAGGACCAGAATGGTACACGCCTTTTGATCTCTAGCCATCAGGAGGTCATTTAATACCCTGACAAGTGCAGTCTCCATGCTATGCTTCTTCCTAAATCTGGACTGGCGAGCATCATAGATATTGTAAGTTGAAAGATGATCATCCAGTTGCAAAGCAACCACCTTTTCAATAACCTTACTAACAAATGGCAGGTTAGAGATAGTTCGGTAGTTAGCTGGACAGTCTGGGTCCAAGGAGGGTTTCTTAAGGAGTGGTCGAATGACTGCCTCCTTTAGGGGTTCTGAAAAGACCCTATCTCCAAGGACTTCCAGACAATTTCAGCAGGGATTGGGCCGATAACAACAACACATTCCAATAATAGGGGTGTAGGGCCCGGATCCAAACTACAACCGGTTGGACGCATAGTCTGGATAATCAACACATTATCTGTGAATTCTGGCTAGCAGAAATCTGACCAGAGAGACTGAATGCACACCACATCCTGCCGATCACCACAACTTCTCGTGGGAGAGGCTATGTCAATGCTAGACCTGATGCTGGCAACCTTATCTGTGAAGAATCGAGCAAACTCCTCGCATTTCAGCTGAGAAAAAGCTTGTCTGGGCTGAAGACAGATTGGATTGCACAATCTGTCGATGGTCCAAAAAAGCTGAGCTGGTCGATTCTGTGCAGCAGAAATCTCCCTTGACAGGAACTCTGCCTTCTTACGGGTGATTTCTAGCTGATAGCAATCATAATGTGCCATCAGCTTAAGCCTGTCAGCATCAAGGCCAGACTTTTGCCAAGCTCTCTCCAGCCTTCGACCAACTCACCTCAATTCCTTCAAGGAACCATCAAACCAGGGGTTCCTTGGATGAAGGGTGAGGGGTCGAACACGAACAGGAGCAATCTTGTCCAGGGCATCTCCCACAGTCTTATTATAGGCTAGTAAGAGATCATCTGGACTCATGCATTCATCTGAAAAACTCAATAGGTCCAGCACTGCCAACAGGTCATTAGGGGTAACTCCCCTCAAAGGGCGGTACTGGACCATCTCCATAGGGGCAGACCTATTGGGGGACTCTGAAGCTGAACCTTATGGTGTGATGGTCAGACCAGCTGATTGGTTCCACCCTCAAGTCAGCTATCTCCATACTCAAAAGAATGATCAGATCCAATGAGTGACCCCCTACATGGGTTGAGGAGGTAACTACCTGTGTAAAGCCCAGCGTTATAAGCTGGAGAAGATTTTGACCAAAGTGCGAGAGTTCATCGTTGACCCAGGCATTGAAGTCCCCCAGAATTATCCATCTGGGGGACCTCAACTCCATGTCAACAATGAAGTCCGCTATCTCCTGCAGGAATGCTCCACCATCTCCTGGTGGACGGTAGATGAGGAGTATCCTGCATCCTACACCCTCATCCAGGATATACTCAAAGGATCTGGTACTTTCCAATGGCACATCCACAAGGCTCAGCTCAGATTTAAATATAATGGCCACACCCGTGCCCCTACAATCCAACCTTGGGCGGAGTATTACCGAGAACCTGGCCGGAACTGCAGAAGCCAAAATAGGGCCTGCATTTTCATCCAACCAGGTCTTGGTGATGGAAGCCAGATCGATGGTTTCAACACGATCAGCTATAATAGCTGTCTTGTTCTTGATAGATCTGGCATTGCACAACACTGCCCAAGTAGAATGAGTTGTTGGAGAAGACCTCGGGACCTGCCCGCAAATATCGGAGCGCTTGGGTATGGAAACAAGACAGGGAGGACCTCTGTCCTGACTCCATTTCACCCCAGGGCACCTCTTGGACCCCACAACTCCTATCCTCCCTCCCTTTTTCTCTCCCCCACCATACCCAGTTCTCCCCTTTTTTATATGCCTTCTAGCTATCCCCAAAGCACAACACCTAAAATAGGTGTTAGATGTTAATGGGGGACAGTCAAAAGGATGTAATTCCCTGAGTCTGGTGGGGGAGTACTTCCTGACCATTGCTAAGCTTCCCCGACACATAATACTTCAAAATTAAAAAAACAAAATATAAAACTAATAACCCACCCCAAACATAAAACTAGTCTTAATGACAAACCCAATCTTAATAACAAATCTCCTATAACCTAAATTAGAAAAACTAAATAGAATAATAAAATCCCAGTCCAATATATAACCCCCAAAGCAATATAAAACAATTTAATAGCTGCAACACCAAGTTAGATAGTTCATTATGGTTCACTAGAGTTCACTAACCACTATATACCCAGCCAAAATAAATAATAAAATGCAATTAAAAATAAACCCTGCTTAACACTACATAGATGGTACAATCCAATACTTGGCTCTCAGGAAAACACCAGGAAAAAATAATACCAGAAATAAAAAGTTTCCTACAACCCCCTCTCACTGAGTATGCAGGACGTAATGTTTTGAAGTCCCCCTATGCCCTCTCACAGCCTGGGAGATAATCTATTTAGATTAAATCAGAAACAGTTTAGAAATCCAAAGATTGCCATCCAGTATTTCACTAAAAATGAAGTTTGGACACCTAGGTCCCCTCACCACCGGGGATACCAAAATAAGGGCACTCTCACTGTCCAAGATAGAAAAGCAGGTCTGGTCACAATTCCGGAGCAAAGTAAGGAGTTTGGTAATGAACGCAACCGATCAAAATACTGGCAGTCCAAATGAAAGAATCCAACTCAGCTAAGGCAGACGGGGGAGGGGGAACACTGTGTAAAGATAATCATTATTCCAGCAAGAGTGTTCAAAGTCGGCAGTAGAAGCAAGCGGGACTCATAAAGCTCCAACTGCGAAAACTGCAGCCAAAAGTATTTATTGCCACAATTTTGATTCCCGAGCAGTGGCCACTCAGCAGTCAATCCCCCAAGGAACCTGGGAACACTACAAGCTCATCAGCCAGCTCCCCAACTGACCCAAAGCTCAATCCCCTGTGCAGCAGGAAAACCCAGACACAGTTTGTCAAATGTTGTCAGACCCGCTCGCAACGCCGACCGTCGACCCCCACCAAAATCCAGCTCAAAGCCCGCCGCTCAGATACCACTCCAATACAAAGGCTGTGCCACACAAGCAATCCAGATAATAGAAACTTGAGCAGCCCAAAATTGGGGAATCTTTCCACAAATTCCACTTCAGTGGCGAAACACCAACTCCTCAACAGGTCTCGCTGCTTCTCCTTGACTCATAGTATCCTGACGGAGCAGGCAGAAGATAACAGAAACTCAAGCAGACAAAAACGGAGGGAATCCTTCCACAAATTCCGCTTTAGTGGTGAAACACAAACTCCTCAACAGGTCTTGCTCCTTCTCCTCGGCTCAGAGTATCCTAACGGAGCAGGCAGAAGAAATGGTAAGTCTGTTTCTTCACACAGGTTTTAGCGGGGGAGATCTAAACAGCACAAGACCCCTTTCCTGGGTGAACAGGACTGTTCAAGTGTCCGTAATACGCTGCAGGCAGGTCTAGAACTCCCAATTTACACACGGAGGCTAACTTCCTCACTGCAAAGCCCGAACTAGCTAATAAATTTGGGCTCAAACAATAAACAAAAAAAATGGGGAAATAGCAAGTAAATGAGTAAAAGCAAATAAAACTCTGTTGCAGAATACAGCTTGCAGCTTACAGCACGCTCAGCCCGGTGGCCATTTTCCTTATCAACCCTCCTTAGTGGTTGCTGTCCCATATTGGATCTGCAAGTGTAGTGAGCAGAAGTCCAAAAGTGATCACAAAAATTTTCATATGCAATCAGCATGCAAATGAGGACCCTGTTCATGCGTGTCAGGCACAGTCACATACTCAATATATATTGCATCTGCACAATGTTTGCATGTGATCCCAAATGGGATGCCCAAAATAAGCAGGTAATAACCAGGTGTAAATCAACATAGGGATGCAGAACACCTGTGCAGGGCACCAAAAATGGAAGGAAGGCTGCATATCAAATAGTAGATAGAGTTTATACAGTAGGTAGGGAAATGGGCAGACTAAGTGGGATAAGCAGTCCTTATCTACCATCAGATTCTGTTTCTATGTTTCTAAGTCTGTGAGAGACACACCCAGACACACACTATGCACTTGTGCTTGCTGCTTCTGGATCTCACTGGGCCCAGGAGGGAACATGGCTTGGGGAAAGGCAGCACAAGACATGGAACGAAAGTAATGACAGTGCACTTGGCCCAGGGGGGCATGATGATGATGGTATTCTCCACACCCTCCACCCCTTAAATGGTGACAGTCTGCAACACATAACAGTAACACAAATAAGTAAAGGAACTGTGCATAGCACCTGTGGGAGAAGTTTGCAAATGTGAGTTATGTTGTAGAAATTGCCTTTACTCCATAGAAAGTTGTCTATCACAGCGCTGCTGCTGCTGCTGCTCCAGACTGCATTGCAATTCAGTGTGATTGTGACTTCTGGGGGAGGTCCACTGTTATACTGAGGTGGTAATTAGTGCATAATGTTATGCAAATTACATCTTGCACCTTGAATTTGAGAGTGGGACCATTAATTTAAATATTTAATTTCTTATGCATGTATTTATTTATTTATTTATTTGAAAATTGGTGATCAGGTAAGGCACACTGAGCTGGTCTCATTTCATGGTGTGACCAGGGGAGGGGAGCAAAGGATAAAAAACAGTACGGAGCTTAGGCAAGTATAGCGTTACAGAACAGTGAAATGTCATAACACACAAGGACCATTAAAAGTGCAAAACTGAACAAACAAATAAAAACTGGCAGGGAAGTATTACAGCAGGAATAAGGGGACTGTTAAGGGGAAGATAAACAGGAGCAAGGAGGAAAAGGAAGAAGTCTCAGTTGATGTCTCTGGGATAAAGAGGAGGAAGGAGGTGGAGGGAAAAGAGAAGTTAGTTCCAAAGTGAGAGGATTTGATACAGTAGCTGAAGGCTGACTGCCCAGCTGAGGTACAGCGGTGAGGCAAAGCAAAAGTGCAGTGGTCCCTGGAGCAGAGGGAGAATGAGTGTATTTGTCTGTTACCTTGTAATACATGGCTGTTTGCAACTGCCGCTAACAATTCAGTGATCACTAAGGATTACTGCACCACATTTCATTGTTAAAGGGTTTGTGCCACTGCCTGTGGCATGCCATTCATGTTGTCACAGTACTTCTGTGGTGTCCCTCCGATACTATAAGGGATGATTTGCAGAGGACATTGTGGATGCTTTTGTGGTTGCACCAAAGACTGTCACTGATGCCTGCTACTTTATATTGGCACAGATTTTGTATATGCAGTATCAGTTTGCCATCATTTCACTGTGCAATTGTTTAGTGCCCGGCACTGATTTGGGAACACTACCAGTGGTTTACAAGTGAAATTATACTTTTTAGTTTTAGGTATAATTTTAGTTTTATGGTTGACATTCCTAACAGATTTGTATTTGAAGCCAATTAGCACCCATGATTAAATAGTCTGAGTCTGAGAGTGAAATTGGGGACCCAAGGAACATTAGGTAGATTAATTGGATTAAAGTAATGGACCTGTAAGTTATGCTTCAGAACAAAATACTGTTAAGACATGGTACTATAAATACTTTGAAGGAATTTAATAGTCAGCGTTAGATGTTTAATTTAAGAGCATTTAATTTCCACTCCAGTAGTGTAGTTTAAAAAGCTGGACATAACTTGTTCATATTCTTGCATTAACACTGCAGATGCTAGTGATGCTCCCTCTCTCCTTTCCAGTTCCCAAATCAGGAAATCAAGCCAAATTATTTGGAGTACAATGGCCACATTAATTGTTGGGCATCAGTGTCCTTTCACAAGATTTGACATGCAGGCCAGTCCCACCTGTAATGATATATTTCTAGAAATTTTGTAAACTGAAACAATTTTTAATGAAATAACTACAATCACAATGATTTTGAAAGTCTCCTTTTTTTCTATATTTATTTAGATTAATTTATAGCTTTATGTCTGAAGAAGGAACCAATATGCATTCTGAAATGTTACACTTTAAGCACATTTTAATAAGGAGCATATTATAATAATCGTTTGGAACCTTTTGAAAGAGACACTCATAAACAAGGAGGAATTCATTATGAGAGCTACAGTTTGAGAGAAAATAAAATTATTATTCAACAGACAACTGTGGCCTGTTCATTTTTCTTGGGAAGGTCGAGTAAGACTTCCACTTGTTATTGCTCCCATCAGTGTCCTTTCACAAGATTTGACGTGCACAGTTGAAAGTCTCACATACCCTGCACCAACTAGAATTGGGCAAGATTGTCCAGTTTTCCTGCTTTGTTCTCCCTTTGAGGGGGACTCACATGCAGCAAGGCACTCTCCATTCAACAGGCAAGCCTGTGACCCATGTGGGCCTCTTCTTGTGCAGGTATTGCTACAGCATATCAGACACTTGAAAGCTGCTCATAAATAATGTGTCTAACAAAGGGAAGAATTCTACAAGGAGTGGGACTTACAGTATGTTGTTAAAGGGACTTTATTCTTTGGTAACTGAGTAAAGCCCTCTAGGCACAAGTGCCTGTAGTCAGGCACAACCTGGGAACACTGGGGTGGTTAAGTGACTTGCTCTGAGTCACACAGTATATAAGTGGAGGTTGTCAGACTCAAACCCAGGTCTACTGCATGTACCATGCTTATCCACAGCTCATTACTTTAACCTGTGGACTATACTGCCAGCCCTTATACTGCCTTTTACCTGGTATAGACAGAAATCCTGTAAGATGAGTTTGTTGCACCCCCATGTCTGGTACAGATGGGCAGCAGCACCACCCTCATGTATAACCCACATGGATCTCAGGCATTAGCTATTTGCAAGAAGGTACCTTACTAAAAGGAGTCTCAGAGAGATCTAACAGGAGGAGAAGAAAGGTCACACTTTTCCAATTCAAGTTGGGGCAGGGCACAAGAACTGTGTATATCAAATTTTGTGCAATAGGTATTACACAGAACTTTAAGACAGAAATTAAGAATAAATATGGCATTTTGAACAGCTTAGTGATGTAGTTGCAGAGAACTGCACTGTCACCTGGGAGACTGAGATTTATGTTCCATCAGTGGAGTCCCAAGCAGAGGTCAAAATGGGATGGTTGTGTTGTGGAGGTGAGAGGTTCAGCTCCATTGAAAGCATGGAGTGAACCACACAGCTTTTGTGCACCTCATGTTAGATAATGTAAGTGCAACTCTGATGTTGATTATAAAGGAAGATGCCCGCTTGCCCTCCCAGCCAGAGGTGGGGTGCAGTGATGATGGCTCCCAGGGCTTGATTGTCAAAGGGTGACACAGGGCTTGCATCAAGCACTGCATCAAACCCATTTTTGGTGCAGCTGTGCCAAGCTCCATTGATGCAACTGCACCAGAGTTTAGTAGAATGGGTGCAGTTATGACACTTTCCTCAGCTTATGGCAGCTGGCAGCAAAGATTTGGTGCAAGCCCCATAAAAAGGGTCCCCCAATGGTGCAAGGTAGGCCAGGAAATAGCTGATACAACTTGTGACGTTTGGCACTCGGGATTGAAAATCCCTATCATGAGCCAGGAGAATGCTGCAAGCCCCTTGCACCAAATGATTGGTGCACCATGGACTTGCAGCATTTTTGGATCTTTGAAAATAGACCCCCCAGTATTCAGGTGCAAGACAAGGGAACCCATAGGCGTAGTTGTAATGAAAAATAAAAGTGGTCATTCAACTCCAAACAGTGTTTGATTCTTTTGTTTGGGGCCAGAGGGAGAAGAGGGCACTGTTGACATCTTTGGGGGATAATGTCAGAATATAGAAAGATATTTTCAGATGTTTGAATAAAAATGATGGAGTGGAAGCTAGAAATCTTGTAATTGCAATTGTGCTGTAACAACCTAGAAATTGATTGAAAAATGCTTTGCTTGCTAATTATTGACGTAGTACTTAAGCTATATACAATTTATGCTTTACATATAAACTGGATGGACCAACAACGTACATAAACAACACATTCAATTCCCATTGGGTTTCCAACATCAACAATAGCCTTCTTCCAATTAGCCCTGTGTGCTAATAAGGCTTTCTCGTAATTTCAAAAAAGATTGGTCAAAAGGATTAACCATACAAAAATTCTTGCTATACACACAAACATAAAAAGCATAATTTTGCTTGAAATACTAAGTTATTTTCTTCAACAATAAAAATAAATTAGAACAGAACTAATTAGCATAAAAACTAGTCAAAGTGCTACAGTTCCAGCATGCCAATATAATGTGGCTGTCCTCATTTCTCCATCCATCAAAATAGTAATGTGTGTTTCTGCATAATGTTGATTTTGCATGATTTATATAACTTAAATAGTTCTAATAAAACTAGACAAATAATGAATTTATTTAATACACTATTGCTACAAATTCTTAATTGTGTTCTTACTGCTAAAAAAATCAATACCATCTGTCTTACTGCAGAGCTGAAGATATTGGTCTAATTGCATTGCAACTGGTTCCCAACACAATGGACTTCTTAGTCTGTCTTTTACGTATCTTGCTATGTTGTTATACACATTTCAGTATGCATTAGCCTCATTTTAGCATGTGGTATACCCAGCCTTGATATTGTAATATACATTTCACTGCATTATACACATATTTTAATGTTGCATACTTATTCCAGTGCATGCTAGACCCAGTTTAGAATGAATTGAACCCATTTTAGTACTGTATATGTTATACACATTTTGGTTTGTGTTGTACTCTGTTTGCTGTATTTGTCTACACTTACCTTGCTATTAGTAATATTCATATATTTATTTTAAATGTGGTAACAGAAAAATGCATGCTTGTTCCAATGTTTGTTTCAAGGTGTAACCAAGGGTGTAGGATACAAAAGTGGATATAGGAAAAAGTTGCATGATGCAATGACATAACAGTCTGGCAAAATACATTAAAGCATATCTAGAGGACTGTCTAGAGCAGTCTTTGTAAAAAGATGTGTGCAAATACAAAAATAAAAGCAAACAGTATGCTGAGAAAACATACACTTTTTATTTTATTTATTTTTATTCATTTTCAATGTAGCAATACTATAAAAAGTACATATTTGCAGCTGAGTATAGTAATGCATTCCATACAGTCACTTAAAATGAATCATTACATCCTACTGCCTTTCTTACCACATATGAGAGGCACTTTTAGATATGCATAAATAAATTCATTATACTGTTACCATGTAGCAGTCAACATGGATTGGACCTTAATTAACAGTCTAAAAATTAAGTCCAAGTGCAAAGCAAAACACAACACTGCCATGTGCAGTGTTATAGTCCATGTAACCCTGAACAAACCTAAGTTTTAAACATGAAAAGACCTGAAAACATTCATGTAGAAGCTCCCCCCAAAACTGAACAATACACATCGTTCCTGACGGTAGAATAAAATATGCCTTGCCAAGTGTGAAATTGTTAAACTTCATAGTCTTGTGATACAAAACTGTTAAGTAGAGCAGTAAACTGAACTCATAGTGACTGGTGCCACTTAGGTTGGGTTACAGGGCAGGAACTAAATGTGAGACTGACATCGCACAGACAATATAGCCTGTTCACCTTCTGTGGATGGACATCTTAAAGCATCAATTCCTTGTCATCTCCATCCTGATGACCCTGAAGCCCACAAAAATATACTTTTATCATTATTGATGATGGACACTCACATTTTACTACAAGTATCCCCTACTTGCACACAATTACTCCACGGTCTGATAACATGATATCCAATGCTGAGCACATATTAAATAATAGCATCAGCTGAAATGGCACTGGAAATTCCAGTTAAATATGTCCTAACTCCCCCTCCTCTACTTCAGTATCTGGTTGTTGCATAGCAAAGTCCACTTTTCTAGTCTCCAGTCTTCTTCCAGCCTTAGATGGATCTGAATAAAGAAAAGTTTTACCTGCATAGGAGACACAGCGTCTCACTGGGAATTGTAGGGCACGGGCAACTCCCAGAGTTCACTGACCTGACTACACTGCATTAATGGCCTTGCACCTCTGGCAGGTCACAAAACTAAGATCTGGGAAGCAATAAAATTGTGTACTATCTTCCAGGGAAAGCTGTGCTTTAGCCTTTGCTGCTGCCAATGCCATGTCTCATATTTGTGGGCCATTGGGTGCCACCAGAATTGTGCAAGGCTGACTGGTATTTGCTGTGTGCTTCCATGAAGTTATTCAGTAGGCTTTCATGAAATGTCTCAAAATGTCGATTCCTAAACAGTCCTTCAGCAACTTGGTCATAAATGGTGGTAGATCCTGGTGTTCTGCCAATGCTGGTATGCTGAGGAATCTCAGATTTGCCATTTGGATGCTGTTCTGCAAATGCTTCATCCAAAAACAGAGCAGTTTATTTTCTGCTAATACTTCAGTCCCCACTGTAGCTGTGCTGCTCACAGTTTTGGTCACTGTGTTAGCCATTGCTGTTGCCTTTTCTATTTTAATGTCCACAGTAGCCAGCCTAGAGTTTATGCCATCCACCTTTTCAACTGAGTCCCTTATAGCCTAGACCAGTGCTCCAGTCAATGGTTCTCCATTGCACCCTTGCATGTGATCAGTGGTCATCACTCCTGCTTGCTCTGGTGGCTTGCCAGATTTAGTTCTGCTGTTGTCTTGCTGAGTCTCTTTCTTATTTCCTGTATTGGCAAATGGACCAAATTAGTATGTAGATGTTCCTCTTGAGAAGTAGGAGATGAATTTGTCACCCATAAGGACTTCTAATGACAAAAACAGGATACGTCTGTGCTTTTGCTCAGATCCTTTCTATAGCTCATTAAAGAGCATCTGTTCCTACCAGCTGCTGGCTTGGCCTCCAAAAATACATACAGTATTGTGTGGTTAGATTGACCTTTGCAAATAGAACAGTGCAACAATGAATAACACACACACTTGTGAATTAGTACAAAACTTTGCAGAATAAAGTAAACCAAAATGGTGTATATATGGTTATTAAGGATGCATGGGGAAGACATGCAAGAGAAAGGGGGATAACAGCACATGAAGAAGAGGGATACTTGTGTAATGAGGAGTGTTTTGTGGGAGAATTTTAAGGGAGACAGGCATATAGATGGAGGGAGGCAATATCCAGAGGCAAGAGAATCGACGAGAAAAGGCAGATTGGCCTAAGGAAAGTTTGCAGTGAGAGACAGAGAAGCAGTGATAATCAGAGGAACAGAAAGAATAGGAATAGGAATAGGAATAGGAATAGGAATAGGGTATGGTGTGGGTGAAGAGAGTAGAGAGGTTGGCAGAGAAAGGAGGACCACAATTTAGAGATGAGGGAGAAGCAGACAGAAAAAATACAAGATTCAACACAAGAAAATTAAAGGTTTCATTATAAGGAGAAGTTATCAGTGAGAGGCAATGAGTTAGGGGTGAAATGGCAGAAAGTGGGGATAAGAAGATCCAGTGTGGCTTGGGTGGACTTATAGCCCCGTAGACCACATACAGGTAATAAAACACTGGCAAAATCATCTTGAAGAGAATCTAACTTGGAGCAGGAGGCAGGACTCATTGCTAAAGAACCTGCCAAGCTTAGGGCAGAGTTTTTGTGAATGGCATCAATCTGAGAGGAGAAATTCCAATCTTCTAAGGTATTTTAAGTGGATGACTTCTTTAAGAGGAACACCACTGAGATTCTTGAAGACCAGGGTACAGCTAAACCTGGCTAGTGCCAGTGACATGAACACAGTTTTTAAATGCACTTTTTGGCAGTAAAAGCCAGCTGATAGTTGTGTAACTAGCACTGGATGTTCTGAAGTCACACTGTAGTGACAATTTCAGCTCAGAGATGGAGGCTCCAGTGGTAAATAGTTCTGTGTTATCAGAATACATTTGTATGTTTTTGTGAGGTGCCACGGACAGAGGGCTGAGTGAGGGTCATTTATAAACAAGATGGTGTCCAGAATGGAGACTAGGGGTTTCCAGAACTGATGGGGGTAACTTTATACTGAAACCTTTGATCAAAAGATCTCACTTTTGACTGATAATGAATTCTAAGAAAATTACTTAAAATTATTTAAAATTATGACTCCTTTATTTTCACGGAGAGTCAAAGGTATAGTGAAAGATTTAGATAAGAATGATTGTGACTTGTCACAAAGAAGGGGTATAAAAACAACATTTCTTTAAAGTGCAAAATATTGTGTAAGTTACTCATTATAGGAAATCTGAAAATGTATGATAGACTTAAAAACATATAAATTCAGGTTTTAAATACCAGCAGCAGCAAAAAAAAAAAAAAAAAATAGATCTATGGTGAACAATGTTGAAAACTAGGCTACATGTATTTTATGTATAATGATGGTTACTTTATCTTTCAGAAGTATAGATTATCTTTTAAATATTGATGGGTATATAAAATGTAATCATATTAGGGCAACAGCCTTTTTGTTTCTCCCCTTTATTAAAACTAGGCAATGAAAAATAATTTGAATGGAAGGATACTTATATATCAGTAATCGCATGACAAATATGTATCTGTAGTCTGTTAGATGACAAATGTACTTATAGGATTCATAGTCTAAAGTATATATCTATGGCAGCTTTTATCTGTTTAGGCTGCAGGATAGGAAAGATCATCTTTCAGCAAAACATTTTTTGTTCAGGTCTCTGGGAACCTTTCCTGTTGCCATCAATGATGTAGCAGCTGTGAGTCTCTCATATAGTTTGCTAGCTTCACAAATTCTTTGGATTTACATCATCATCATTAAGTTTCATATCTTCCCAAGGCATCTCCTCTTTTAGCTCTGGTAGCCTTGCACATAGGTGTTAAAACTGGGTAAAGTCAGTCCCCTATTGGCATCTATTGGTTGTTTCTTGATCTCTGTCCATTAGTTAAAGACTTGTTACATATTCATGATGGTAACTCCATCTATCAAATACAGTGGTCCCTCACTGTAGTGAACACCTCTATATGGAATTTTTCTTATTGTGAACATCTGTGATGGCGTCCATTGTTGTCTTAGTATATGTATTTAACCTCTCACTATAGTGAACCATAGCCACAAATTGGCTGGCTCCAGAGGTGTTCCTTATAAAGAGAGACCACTGTAAAGTGTTACAGCTGTGGGTGAGTCCCACTGATAGTTTTAAATGTGTCATTTTTCCCATGAGCTCAAATAGCTTGCAGTCTCATATCAATCATAACAAAAGTTTTCAGGTGGTGGTAATAATGTATTTTCATCTAGCACTTTTAAAGAAAAGCATTTCCCTCTGTGTTTAGGATTCTGTGAGTACTACAGGCTCAAAATAGCTAAAAAAAAGTTGCTCATGAAGCTTGAGAGGTTTACAGTTGGCATGACAACCTTGAGAAGGGAACGCCACGTTGTTGTTAACTGGTGCTCATCCATTGTCTTTTATAGTGTACAGGCACTAGTTAAATTGAAATGTGTCCTTATGTTTCCAATTTTTTTTTGCCTTGCATCACTCTCCTTCAGGACCAGCTCTCACTGCCATGTCCATTCATCAAAATGCGGGAAGTTCGAGAGACGTGCATGCGCTAAGACATTCATTTTTTGTTACACTATCATTGCAACATGCTCAAGAGAGTATAACAGCCTCTTGACATCACAACAATAGCTTAACAAGGATAGGAATTCATTGAATTCTTTCATAAATAACCCCCTCCCATACATTACATAGTTTTAAATAGGTGATCACAGACTTTCAAATTCCTTCATAAAATGCAATTATTTCTCAAAGAACCCTTTACTGCTTTTTCTTTGCTTGAGTGTTTTCCCAAAGATCACTTCTTTGACAGATTTGGTTAGTGGCTCTTGATCTGTGGTATTGTAACTCATGTATCCTAGGCAATTTGGTTATCTGATGGAAGCCTTAGTATAAGATATCATTGAGAAAAAGCAAGGCTGTATTACAGTTTGCTCTTAAATTCAGTCTTATTTTGCTGAATTATTCTCCTTGAAGTGTAATCCTTTCTTTCAGTTTCACACTTGGCATGTCTGATTTTATTCAATGTTTAAACTGAATGTTGTTCCAGGACTTGTGGTTATATAATAGCCACTTTCGTATTTATAATAATTTTATTGATAGGCTATACAGCCACCATAAAATACATAAAAACAGTTGATTCAGAGTTTCATAATTCATATTATATATAGAAATACAACAATCACATTACAATCATTATACATACATTATACATTTCCAAATTTCTAGAAGGCCAGTACAATTGGCACATTAAAAAAATGGACATCTTAAGTATTGTGCTAAGCAAACTGATCCAAGGCATATACAAATAATTGTGTGATTTCTTGTCAAGTATATGGAAGTGGAATGCATTATCAAATGCTATCTAAATAACATATGAACAAAATATAGCACAGATCATGTTAATCCCTAATCCTAATGAAATATACAATACCATAAAGACATCTCATGGCTAATTCTAATCCAGACCCAGAGCATTCCATGATTTAACATGTGTCTAGGGCAGGAGTAGAAGTATGTCATTAGAAGATGGTGCAAAAGAAATATGTAATGTAGAGGTGGGCATGTAATCTAGAAGTGGGTGAAATTAGCAAATTCCAGATTCATGAAAATGTTCATGAAACTGCATGAATTTTCATGAAATGTCATGAAACTTTTCAGATTTTTCCCAAAATTTTTAATTGGCCAGAACACTGTCCATACTAATGCTAGGGGTCTGATTTGGCAAGCATATTGTCTGGTACAGGCCATGAAAGCTTGCCACATTTCATGACATTGGGATGAAGGGTAGTGAAGTTATAGGGGCTCAAAGTCTAGAAATGTATTATTCATGTGAAAATTTCTGAAAATATTTCTATGCTTACAACTTAGTCACCATTAGAGCTAGATAATTGAAAACGTAGATGCATACTTTCTTCAAAGATTCATAGAAACTGCTAATAGAGATTTTAAAGTTTAGCTATGACCTGCTTTCTGACATGATTTCCATGGTCTCGATTCCAAACCCTGGTCATCAATATGGCAGCATGACATTCTGATGCTGGACCATGACAATTACCTTAAAGCCTAATATTTAGGATAAATCCACCTAACAGCATTGGTAATATTCTGTTCTCCAGCTTTAAACTTGTAGCGGCTTAAAATTCAACAGTTTATGTAACTGTAAAATGTAATTTTAAAATTTCTGAAGGCTTGGAGGCTTATACAGTAGCTCAGGCACCTTTAAAGCTAGAGATCTAAAACCTGGCACACATATGTATGCTCATAGGTAATATCACCATACCACATTTGATGCAATTTGCATAAATGCTTTTAGTTTACGTAGTTATTAACTGGTATTTTAAAATTTCCAAATGTTTGAAGGTTTATAATGCATCCATTTTTAAAGACAGAGATCAGAAACATGATACACTACCATATGGACACTGGGACAGATGACATACCAAATGTGTTGCAAGTTGAATAAACAATTTTAAAATTATATGGAAATAACTAAAATCAAAATTTTGGCAAATGTTTGTGAATTATTTTTGGAAATTTCATGAAATTTTATGGAAACAAAATTAGCATTTTGCCAGAATTCCACTGGCAGAAGATAAATTTCATCCACCCATAATGTAACCTAGTCAGTTTGGATAGAAAATCTCTTTATCCAAATGAAAGCGGTTCCATGGCTTTCACCTTAATATATTTGTTAATAGAGAAGAGAGCTTTTTAAATTATACTTTTATAGAATTAAAAGAGCATGCTTAGGATTGCAACAGTCCTAAAATTATAACTTTAAAGGATATTTCTAATTAGACACTTTGGTATTAATTTTTTTGCATTTGTTTAGATATTACATAAAAAAGTACACATTTTATTGTTAATATTGGATCTTCTCCAGAGTGCAGTTAAGCTTATTGCTTAGAAGGTGGATCCATGGAATTGGCAAAACAACAACAAAAAAAAACTGGCCCAGCCATTTCTTCCTCTGAGAGACATATTTTGGGCAGCAAATTACAACATATACAGAATCTTCCTCTGTGCCTAATATGCAGCTACAGAAGGTGTTTCCTTTCATTTCCATTTTATGCTCAAATCATGCTTTCAATACATTTGAGTAAAATGTTTGTAGTCTAAATTTAGTAAGTGCTTTCTGCAGATTTGGTGGCTTGGTGATATCCAAATATGGTTCATATCTATGTGTTTTTTTAATAAGTTACCTACCATAGACTAAATGTATATGAGGATAGGGCCTTTAGATCTTTTTGTTGATATTTTAATTTGAATCTGACTAAAACAACCTTCCTATAAGATGGATGGATAGATGCTAATGCCTCACTATATAAGAGATGGAAACATGTTTAAACCAATCTCTTCTAATACATTCACTAGATGCCTTACACAGCCTGGGTCTATCCCCTGATTTTAAAGTTTTCCATTTCAGCCAAAGCTTCTGCTGGTAATCTTTCCACAACAATAATCTCTATTTGTAGCCAGTATGAAAACACCCTGGTGCCACAAATGGCACTAGAGTGGTTCCCCCAGTTCTACTCTGACCACACAAGCAGGAATGAAATTCCGTATTAAAAGTATTTAATGCAAAAAAAAAAATATTGCCCTTTCAGATTCAACATGTGAGAGGTCAGTCATTCCCCACACCACTGATGAGTACAGCATTTTTTAAGATAATTTGATGTTTGTGGTTTCCAAAGAAGAATATACAGAATATCCACCATATTTATGGTTAAATCTACCAAGACACATCAGTACTATATCTATTTTTTTTTTGTCTGGGTATACATGTGTTTTTTCCATTATGGATTATTTGAAAACATCAGCCTTAGATAATATATGAGTTTTCCATTTCAAGTTTCTGACCACTCAAATGCCAATAATATGAGTTTTTGGAGTTGTTGCTAAATTGTACTATTTTTGTTTCTCCCACATTTATTCTAAGTTTGTTTTCTTTACAGAATTTACTGAATTAATTCAAAGATAATTGAAACCCTTTTATACTAAATGACATGAGAACAACATCATTCATGTATGACATAACCTGCATATGAGTTGTATCTATTTTTGGTGAGTCTAGGGCCTGTGCTTTGATAGAAGTCAGAAAATAAATTCAATATAGATTAAATAACTAGAATGAGATACTACAGATGAATTTAAAACTAATTAAAGTGTTAAACCGGGTTGCCTTCTGGCTTCTCTGTTACAAATGAGCAATGGTGCATCTCCTCTAAATATATTGGGTAATGCACACTGTGCAAATAGGATGTGCTGGTGCATCCCCCCAGACAGGGCTGATTACCAGGAATGGGAACTGTGCCAGTGCAACAGACTTACGCTGTGTGCAACTTCCTGATATTCAGCCAGTAGTATGCAAATGGAGCCATAATGCATGCAAGGCACAAATTGGGCTACCTGTATGTCATTATGGCCCCATTTGCATGAGTTGTGCAGGGCAGGCTGGTGTCTTTCACCTGGCACCCTGCACAGCATGAGGTGCCCCCAGAGGATGACATGTAGAACCCCCCCTGGAGCAGTGAGCACCGGACCATAATGGTGCAGTTCCTGGTGGTCTAGCAGTACCCCCCTCTCTCCCCATAGCCGTGATTCCTGAATATGTATGTCCTAAATATCCCTGGCTGTCCACTGGTACCCCCTTCTCTCCTGATGCTTTGATCCCTGTGAAATGAATATGTAAACCTTTCCTGGTAGTCTAATGGCACCCCTCGCTCAGCTGTGACACCCGTAATTAATGAGACCATTCCCGGGTGTCTCTAGTGGTACCATCCACCCACCTGTGACCCAGAGCACTGGTGCACTGTATTACAATATCTCTCTGGTGGTCCAGTGGCTTCCCCACCCTCACAGGACCCCCTGCCCATCCAGCTCCCCCCATCATTGGCAGGCAGCTGCAATCCAACTGCACACCACCCGGCTGTCCACTGAATGACAGCTTACAGTATGAGCTGTAAGCCCATAGGTCCACATTGTGGACCAATGGACTTGCAGTGCATACTGTACATAATACTCAAATATGTGAATGAAGGTCATTCAGTCACATATTTGTGAGTGACATGTACAGTATGCAGTACAAGCTCATACTGTAAGCTGTCATTTGGCAGGTGGCCGGGTGGTATGCAGGTGGGTTTCAGCTGCCCGCCAATGATGGGGGAGAACTGGGTGGGCAGGGGGCCTGTGTAGGTGGGGGACCATTGGACCGCCAGAGAGATATTGTACTATGGTGAACTCATGCTCCGGGTCATGGGCAGGGTGGGGGGTTACCGCTAGACTACCAGGGAATAGTAAAAATTAGTTTACAGGTGTCACAGCTATTGGCAGAGAGGGGGATGCCACTAGACTACCAGGGAAGGTTTACATATGCATTTCACAGGGATCAGAGCATCGGAAGGGAAGGGGGAGCCACTGGTGTGCCATGGATATTGATGAAATTTATATTCAGTAATCATGGCTATGGGGAGAGAGGGGGTTCCAATAGACCACCAGGATACATATGGGTGCTTGTGGACGGTGCTCAGGGTAGGCAGGTGGCCACCCATGGCTGGTGGCTGCTGTGTTGTGCCATGCAGTACAACAGCCTACCTGTGGATGTCCACCATTTGAGCCTTTTTTCAGGCTTAACTGTGCCCATCGGTATGCAGCGCATCTAGGGGTTATGCGAGCAGATGCACCGCACATCCCGGGCTGAATGTCGGGATGTTCTGCATATGCATGGGCATGCCCCCTTCAGGTGCATCTCATACATTATCATTGCACCCGGGCACATCGGGACTTGCTCTGCCCAAGTCCCCCTTTGGAATAGTGCCCTGGGTCACATTACTGGGTTTGCACCGGTGCAACTATTGGGGCTGTTTTCTCTCAAACAAAATGCATTCTGCAGTTTGGTAAGCAGACTAAGGAGAAGCTTCCCGACATTCACCCTCCAAGCAAGGGAACTACTGTGCCCTTTTGGGGTTGTTTCCTCTCAAACAAACTGCATTCTGCAGTTTGGTAAGCAAACTAAGGAGAAGCTGCCCGATGCTCACCCTCCAAGCAAGGGGACTACTGTGCTCTTTCGTGGCTGTTTCCTCTCAAACAAACTGCGTTCTGCAGTTTGGTAAGCAGACTATGGAGAAGCTGCCCGACATAGACTTTGATGGCAGATAAGGACTGCTTGGCCCACCTAGTCTGCTCATTTCCCTACCTACAGGATAAGCTGCAGATCCTATTTAACCAACAGCCTATTTCTTCCTAGCCCCACAAAAATTGTCTTATGTCTGTCCCATGCATTTTTGAATTCTCGCACAGTTTTAGACCACACAGCCTCCTCAGGAAGGCTGTTCCATGTGTCCACCACCCTCTCTGTGAAAAAATACTTCCTCACATTGCCCCTGAGCCGTCCCCCCTCTATATTCAAATTGTGTCCCCTTGTTCTTGCACATCTCTTTTTTTGAAAGATGTTACCCTCTTGGACTTTGTTGATTCCACTGAGGTACTTAAAAGTTTCTGTCATGTCCCCCCCTTTCCTCAAGGGTATACATATTAAGCTCCTTTAGTATCTCCTCGTATGGCTTCTCTTGCAGACCCTGCACCATTTTAGTTGCCCTCCCGTGGACTACCTCCATCTGGTCTATGTCCTTGTGGAGATGGGGTCTCCAAAACTGGATGCAGTACTCCAGATGGGACCAACTGTCTGTACAGAGGGATAACAACTTCCTGTTTTCTGCTGGTGATGCCTCTCCCTATACATCCCAGTAGACACTCACCCTCCAAGCAAGGTACGGGTTGGAACTCTGAATTTTGGCATCTACCCCAGAGGAATCTCACTTGCCCCTGTTTGCTAGTGTTTCTCACACTATGTGCTGCAATCCAGAAGTCTTCTATGAACTGCTGCCAAGAAATTAATGCTAGGACTGACCTCTGCTTGACATGTTATTGATTTCTCACTTTAAGTAATGTTTAGTCTGATGTAGAGATTTCTTAAAAGAGTTGGTTTAAGTTTAAGAGAGGTTATTAAGGTAGTGTGATTTTGCTATCTGCCCTGATCCCTGTGCCCCTTCTCTTAGAGCTGTAATTCTGGGAGATGCACCCATGACCTCTGTGTCCCATTGAGGCTGCTGCAGTGCCCCCCCCAAACAAACTTGCTTCAGAACCTCCCTTCCTGTTTTTGTGCTGACTTTTCCATTTGCAGATTATATCTTTTAGCTACTAGAGGGCCCAGTTATAAGCACAGTTACCCAATCCAACACAATACAATTCCTGTCTCATCTCACTTATTGTGTGGTCAGTCTATCACTATTCATCAGTCTTTGCCCCCTTCCTCTTCTACTGATAGATACTGATTTTTCCCATTTGAAGCTTATACTCTTCGCCCACTAGAGGGGTTTTCCCCCAACTGTGCTAAAGCTGCTCTACATCTCCTTACTCTGTACTACTCCTGGCACTCTTCCTTTACTGCTCAGCTGCTATGGGTACCTACACTCCATTACTAAGTCTGCTGTCCTTCACCCTCTTTGTACAGACATCACACTGACTGGAGAACCTTTCCTCCTCTCTAGGCACCTCATCCCCAGACTACCCCACAGTGACTCGGCCCTTCCCCACCCTCGACACACCCGTGAGCCCCCAACACCACCACCCTGCAAACACCCCCACTCCCTGTGCCCTCCAAGGCCCAACCTGGACCCAGCTTTCCCCTGCCATTCCCACCCTTCGCACTTTATCTATCCCATGCACCCTGATTGTAAAGTCCTCAGCTGTGTGTCAACACAAGGGTCTCCACTGCCACTGGCCACTAACTAGAATAATTACACTGCTATTATTATTATCTGGTAATGTACACCCAAACCTAGGACCTATGGCTTCCAGCCCTTCTAAACCCTCTACTGCAACTGACCTCCGCTTTGTGTCCTTAAACATTTGCAGTCTCCTAAAGAAATCTGCTGCCCTCCAGTGCTGGGTCGCTCAACAGCAACATAATTGCACTGGTAGAGTCTTGGCCCTCCAAATCCACCCCCGACTCCACTATCACCCTCCCTGGATATACCATCTACAGGGAAGACCAAGTAGGCAAATGCGATGGTGGTTGCGCACTACTCATACGGAACTCCCTTATAGGTCAGGCACTCCCAGTTACTAAACTTCATTATGGAGATCAAGCCCTCAGTTTAAAAATCACACCTGACCCCACCCGAGGCCCTCTCTTCCTCATGGTCTCCTATGTACCCCCGAGGAATCAAAACCAAGCTGTCCAGTCCCTCATTGACTATCTCACGTCCCTCCCTCACAAAGTGGAGCAAGTCATCCTAGGTGATATCAATGTTAACTGGCTTGGCTCCACTGCCTCCCATGTAAGGGACTCCTTTGCAGCCCTGGATATGTCCCAGTTAGTCACCCAGCCCACCAGATTCAATCACTCTACTGGCACCAGCACTCTCCTAGATGTTGTTATATCTAACCGCTCCTGCAAAATCCAGGATGTCACTGTCCTCCCCAACTCTCCTAGCGATCACTCCCCAGTCCTCTATCTCTGGTCATCCTCCACTCTGAAGCCAGTGTCCCAGGTCATGCTATGCTGCCATTTATGCCCAAGTAGCCTCAGAAAATTAAAACAATAACTAGCCCAGCTAGACTGGTCCCCTATCCAGCATGCCCCTGACATTGACTCAGCTCTTGATCACTTCACAAATGCCTTCCATAAGGCTTGTGACCTTTTCATCCCCCTCACCAGGATCTGCTCAAAAAAATGCAATGCCCCATGGATCACCCCACCCCTCCTCCAGATACTCAAAAACAGAGATAATCTGTGGCACATTGCTGTAGAATCTGGAAAGGCGTCTGATAGACAGGCCTACAATGCAGAATGCAATAAGTGCACTTGGGCCATTAGGTGGGCCAAGGCAGAGCACTACCAGACCACACTTGCTTCCGCTTGGGGTTCAGCCCGGACCTTCAGGGATAATATGAAAGAGCTAAATGGGAAGTCCCGCTTCCCCCACCATCTCAGCTCTCCATCAATGGCACCCCACCACAGATCCACTCCTTATAGCCGATTGCCTTAACACTGCCTTCTCTGACCTAAGCTCGGTCCTCCCCAGCAGCTTCTTTGACCCAATCCCCACTTCTCTCCCTCCGGACCTGCATCACTCACCATTCTACCTGCACACCCTATCCCACCAAGAAGCCAGGCTGCACCTGCTAAAAGCCTTAAGCAGCAATAACCCCAGCAGTGACCCCCTCGACTCCAGAATCCTCCGTATGGTCTTGGACAAAGTCCTAGTCCCCCTGACTGACCTTCTAAACTGGTCTCTATGCCTGGATCAGTTCCCAAGTGCTTGGAAAACTGCTGAAATCACACCCAGACATAAGAGTGGGGACCGGTCCACCCCCAACAATTACAGACCAATCTCCATTCTCCCCTCACTCTCTAAAGCCCTTGAAAAAGTGGTGTTGATCCAGCTCTCTGAATACCTAACCAAGTACAACATTATGTGCCCAGAGCAGCACGGTTTCCACCAAGAAAACAATACAACCACGGCTCTCCTGGAATTCTCCCAACACCTGCATGCTGCTGTCGACTCTGGCAGCCTTGCAGGAGCAGTGTTCACTGACCTCTCCAAGACCTTTGACACTGTCTGTCATCCCCTTCTACTCGACACTCTCTCCACCAACTTGGCTTCTCTGGCGGTCCCATTTCCTGGTTCTCTAGCTACCTCTCTGCTAAATCCCGGTGTGTCAAGATCAGTGGCTCCCTCTCTAGCACTCTTCCCGTTCGCTCCGGGATCCCTCAGGGCTCCATCCTGGGTCCAATACTTTTTAGTCTCTACCTCAACAGCCTCCCCAGCTCATGTACTGGTAAAATGCTCCTCTACGCTGATGATGCAGTCCTTGTTGCCTCACATCCCAATCCCACCTTTCTCCAATTATCCCTTCATCAAGCTTACAACAAAGCCGAAAGGTGGTTCAGTGACTTCAGACTGGTCATTAATCTAAAGAAAACCAAATCAATGCTTTTCTCCCACCACCAAAATAAAGCTAAAAATACCCCCCGTCGATAGATTCAAAATGGAGTTAAAGTCTTATTTATTTAGTTTAGCTTTTCCTAGCTATGGATGATTTATTTATGCTTGTTTTAAAAAAAATTACATTTATGTGTATAATTTTTATGTGCAGTGCCTTGGTTTTGAAAGGCACGATAAAAATAAAGATGATTTGATTTGATTTGATTATCCCAGCACTCTGCACCCACTAGAACAAGTGACCACATACAAGTACCTAGGCATCATGTTTGATACTGCCCTCTCCTTCCACACCCACATTAATGTTCTGTCAGCCACCATTAACTCTCAGATTGGTCTGCTATACTGGCACAGGGACTGCCTGCCTCAGGTTGCCCTTAGGCTGGCCATCACCTCCTCCATCTTGTCCCTCGTGGACAATGGCTTGCCCAACTACGCTGCAGCTCACAACACTGCCCTCTCCAAAATCCAACTCTCCATCAATAAGGCCTGTAGGCTTCTGACTTGTGCCCCCAGTTGGAGTCACACCTGCCTTCTCTATACTACCACCAATCTGCTCAACTTTGAGGAGCAACTGCTCTACCGGACCTGCCTTCTCGCTAAGAAATCACTGCTAGGACTCTCCCCCGGAGGTCTCCACCTCCCTGCAGTAGTCATCATCATCTGTCACCACCTGTAGCTCTGTTAAGGCCACTTTCAAGGTGCCCAGAACCAAGACTTCTCTTGCCCAGAGATCCTTCCTCTACCGAGCACCCACCTGGTTCAACTCCTTCCCTAGCTGCATCTCCAACTTGCCAAAAATTGGCTCCTTCAAAACAGCCCTTCAGAACCATATCTTAAATACCTGCTGTTGTAGGTGCAACTAACCCCCTGTTGTAACCTGTGGTACCCGCCTGCCTTGCCCCTGGCTAGACAATGTCCACTGGACAGCCTCTCCCTCCCCAGACCCACTCCTTCCCTACTAGGTCCAAACAGGGATGTAACCCGCTTTCTTCTCTGAGGACCTACTATATCCATGAGTATAACTCACAGTTTTGTAACACTATGTAACCTAAGCAACATACAAACTACTATATTATGTAACCTAAGTGTATCTATGTTAAATGTCCCTTTTACTGCACCTGTAATGTTATCTTCTGTTTTAATCTGCACTGTAATAACTGTCTTGATGTCTCCCCCTCTTTGATGAAGTGCAATTGTAAATGAGTCTCTGACTCAAAGGTTGTAAATCAGATTTGTAATGAATAAATGAATAAATAAATATCTAGCCGCAAGACAACATCTTTATTTGTGCCATCATCAGAATGACAGCATCTTAGAAAGTCTGCTTCTTTAAAATGAACCTCTAGCTTCCTCAGAAAGAAATATTTTAGCATTTCCATTAAGGGTTTTGATTATTCATTATCTTTATTAACAATGTTTGTAAGTGTAACTAACATTTTTTTAATAAGGAGGAATAACATTCCATTTTGTTTCACATTTTGTTTTATTTGTATTTCTAATGCCTCCACAGCCTCCAATAATATATCAACTTTCAGCTCCTCCATAGGAGAAGGATTATTAGGGAGGGTGCTTTGTTGAATATCCAAAAATTATTAAATCCTTTCATGGAGTATAAGTTCCCCCACCTGTTTCTGGGATAACATGAGCTTCAAATAGTAGGTTGACAGTTGTGATTATGAACTATGTGAACTATGCCCAAATATTTAATGGAGTCCAATTGATCCTCAATCCCAAGTTCAGTCATATCCAGGTGAAAATTATCATCTAATTTCATCAAAAGTGTTTTTTTGCCAGTTTATTTTCTAACCAGAGAAATTACCATAGATACCTGCTAACCTAATAAATTCTGGGATAGATCTTAAGGGGTCTGTTAGAAAAAGAAACAAATTATCTGCATACAAACTGGTTTTATAAACCAAATTTCCCACTTTTATTCCAGTAATATTTGAGTTCTGACAAATAGCAATAGCCAACGATTCCATTGTTAACTCAAAAAAGCAAAGGGTATGCCTCATACCTCTATAAAGTAAAATGGAATCTGAAAAAGTATTATTAATTTTGATAATAGCTTCAGGAGCTGCATATAATAATTTTACCCACAGCAAAAACTGTTTACCAAAGTTCATTTTCTCTAGAAGGGTCAAAAGAAAGACCCATTCTACTCGGTCGAAAGCCTTTTCAGCATCAACCGCAAGTAAAATTCCATCATGTTGTTTATTATTTGTAATAATATTAATAGATCTTCGAATGTTATCGACCATCTTTCTCCCTTTAATAAAACCAGTTTGATCCATATCTATGAGACCAGGAAGTGTCCCCTCCAACCTTAAAGCTAGAACTTTGGCAAAAATGTTGTAATCAGAATTTAGTAAAGAAATAGGTCTATAGGACCCACAAGAAGATGGATCTTTCTTTTGCTTATAGAATAATAACACTATAGCTTTTTGAAGTGAAGGAGGCATCATTTGAGATTTTGCAAAATTTTCAAAAAGTTTTATTAATATGGGAATCAGAAAAGTTTTAAACTTTTTATAAAAATCAACTAAAATCCCATCCAGGCCTGGCACCTTCTCTGATGGGAGACTGTCAATTGCTCTAGAGATCTCCTCTTGGGATATTGGTCTATCAAGAACATACCTAGTTTCATTACTAATCTACTTAATTTGGATATTACATAAACATTCCTCCAGTCCCCTATAATTATCATTAAATTCTGATGTATATAATTTTTGGTAATAACCTGCAAACAATTTAGATATTGCTACTGGATCTCTCACGGGATTACCTTCACCATTTTTAATGAGATTTATACTACTCTTTTCCTGATCCTTCTTTAACTGTCAAGACATTATTTTCAAAGATTTGTCTGATGACATATAGTAATTAGCCCTTGTTTTCAAAATTTGGTTTTCAGCTTTATCTGTTAGTAACTTATTTAAATCCATTCTTTTTTAATTATTTCATTATGAACACTCTTTTCATTATTCAAAATATAAATGTATTCCAAATTCTGTAGTTCTACTTGTAACCACTTTTCTTGTTCATACCATTTATTTTTCCTATTATTTTTATATTGTTGAAATATTCTTTTTAGCCATATTTTAAAAAATTCCAATATCATATCTATTGTGGTCTCATATACATTATTCCTTTGAAAAAAGCCTCCATTTCCATCTGAAAAGACAGAAAAAAAATTTCTTCATTAAGAAGAGTTCTATCCATTCTCCAGATATAATCCATACTACTTTTGATTAAGCAATGTAAATCTATTATACACTGTGAATGGTCCGATATAATTATACCAGGGTAATCAATTTTCCCAACCTTTTATAACAGTGTATTTAAAATTTAAAAAAAATCTATTCTAGAAAAGGAATGATGGACAGAGGAAAAAAGATTAAAACTTCTCATATTTGGTTTCAAAATCGACCAAGGATTCGATAATCTTAAATCTCTCATAAAATTCCTAATTATTTTGGTTGATGAAAACAAAGAAGAATTAGATAATGATGTTCGATCCTGCTTCCTTAAAACAAGACTAAAATCCCCACCTATAATATAAGGAGTACAACAAACAGTTAATTGTAAAAAGAATTCTGAAAAAAAATACAGAGAATTTATATTTGGCCCATACACCAAAGCAAAGGTGAAAAAATTACCCTGCATAGAAGTCTTAATGATCACAAATCTATCATTTTGATCAGAAATGACTTTATTAATCAAAAAAGAAGTATGATTCTTATGAAAACAAATGCCACTCCAGCTGATACCCAACTGCCCCCTGAAAAAACACCGGAACCCCCATCTCTTCTGTATCCATAAAAAAATCTGTCTCCTGAAAATGAGTTTCTTGGACGCAAATACATTTTATCTGATTTCTTTCTAAATATTTTATAACTTTATTCATTTAAATTTTATTTTACAGTCCCTTAACATTCCATGTTGTAATTCTTGTTTTATCTTCCATTAATCCACTTTATTAGTTTGCTAACATCCATTAACATATCAACCATCTTATAAAGTATATAATTTGTGCAAAAATATGGAATCCAGGATACATGCAATGGAAAAAAAAATCCAGACTTCCCTGAACACCCACCCAATTTAGATAAATGCCTAAAAGGTAGCACTTTAACCAATTAGACCAAATTGACCCACCCCCTCATTAGCAAAGACAATGTGAAACATCATCTCTATGGCCAGTATGACTCATAGCTCAAAGGATTTAAGCAATTAATTAATTGCAGAGCAGCATTAGCTAATTAAAGCTAAAGTCCAACTAAATCAGGCAGGAATTAATATTTAACCTGGCATGAACTAATAGGGGCGTATTCGTAAGTTATGCTTTGGAGAAGTTGACAAAAGTTGACTATGACATTGTTCATAGGCTTCCATTGCTTCTTCTGCATCGTCAAAAACTTGTAATTTATCTTTAACCAAGAACCAAATTTTAGCTGGATATTGCATGGTAAATTTCACCCTAACTTCAAACAGTTTTTTTTCCACAGGATTAAAGAGTACCTTTTATTCACTGTCTTGGCTGAGAGGTCCAGGTAGACATGTATAGATATTTCTTGATATTTAGGCCTCTCTCCACCCTTGCTTTAGCTAAAATAGCCTCTTTGTCTTGAAATTTGTGGAGTTTCAAAATGATCGGCCTGGATAGAGCTGTTTGGATGAATTAACCTACTCCCTGCCTTATGGGCTCTATCCCAAACTATTTTATGTTCTGGATAGGGAAGACCCATAGCAGTCGTAATCATTTTTTCAAAAAAAGACAGCGGGTTATCAGTTCCCTCAGAGCCCTCCAGGAGCCCACACACTCTCAAATTTACCCACTGAGAGCAGTCTTCCATTTCAGCAAGTTTTTATTGTAGATTTAGAATCTTTTTCTCATGATTAATCAACATTTTAGAAGAGCCTTTAGAAATCTCTTCAGCCACTAAAATTCCATTTTCCAACTCTTTAGTCTTAAGTGAAAGATCCGTTAATTGCTCTGACAATGAGTCAATAGAGTCAAATACCCCTCTGATTGTTACTTTAATATCTGTGATAGCTTCCTTCATTTCATTATGGAATGCTGACAAAACCTGTAATAAATCATCCTATGTTTGAAATGAGATAGGAACAGAGTCAATATGCAAGTCTGAAGCTATCACAAACTCTGTTGAATCCCTTCTAACCTCACTACGATTCCCTGACCCCACACTTAAGCCGACCAGAGGTCAGGAGGAGATGACGTCAGTTCCAGTTACCAGCAGAAGAAGGAGCTGAGCAGACGCCAGACTCAGCAACAGCGAGAAGGCTTAATGGTGTGTTGTTTGAAAAGAATGGAATAAGTATTGCAGTTCATGTTTTAAGCATTTATGGCTGTTTTATTCCAGGGCATAACATGTTTGTTTAAAGTTTTTCCCTTTTGTATTTTCTTTTGGAATGTCTAAAAATGTGTGGTGGACAAAAGAACATTGCCAACAGCAGCTTTCCAAGTGGAAACAAGCAAGCATGATTTAGATCTGAATACGTCCCTTCAAACTGAGGTAGCAGATCAGCTCTTTCGTCAGGTTCCCCCTGATTTTGCCTCTGCGATAGTGGTAGGTGGCAATTTGATCTCCCCCTCCTGAAAATGCCTATTTCAGGTAAAAAATAATTTTTCACACTTTATTAAATGGAATTCGACCTCAGAAGATAATATAATGCCACCTAAAAATCTATCAACTCAGGAAATCAATTCACCTGTATCAAATAACTTGGTTGATTTTGAAGGTGCTGTGGAAGTGGTTTCTAATCAACAGGATGTCTCTTCCTTTCTCTTTTCTTTCTTTTATATTTAGTATTATGATTTGGCAATCTATCATTAGAGAGTAGAAAGTTAGGTTTTATATGGAAAAATACGGCCTTCCATTGGTCATTTTTCTTATTTACTGTAACCTCTAAAATGGAGAGGTCAGACTGTGTCACTGAGCTGGACTCATTTCTCAAGTTCATGGATTTTTTTTGCACTGCTGTCTCTCTATCAATGTCAATCATCTGCTGTTTAAGCAAGTCTTACTCTTCTCTGATGCATAATAATTGTTCCATCATCATGATGTTTGTGGCATGCTAATTTACAAAACATTAACTGTCTCATTAGAAAAGATTATTGACGTCGACTGAAAAAAAACTCTTTAGATCTGCTACCTGTCAGGTTGCCTAAATCTGAAGCTAGATTGCCTTGTGGTATTTGTGGTACATCTTCCACATCTCTACAAGATTCAGAGTCAGTATTAGAATCAGCCTTATAAATAAGAAGGGACCTTAGCCTTAATTCAGACATTAATGAATGTAAACCATCAATAGATGATTTGAAAGTTCCCCAAAAACCATTGGTCACTAGACAATACTGTATAAAATGAGAAGATTCATCATTTAAATTACAAGCTTGTGAAGGTACATTAGTATGCTGAATATCAAAAATTAAATTTGGTGACTGGGTCAAGCTGGAGATAATTACATTAGCAGAGAAGAATTCTGGGGGTCAGTGGAGGGTATGAGAATGAGACACTTCCATTATGACTGTCCCTATTGCTATGTTCTGTAGCTTGATCAATTTTAACAGCACCCATTTCATTATCAAGCTGATTAGTTCTTTTAACAGCATCAATTATTTTTGTTTGTCTAAGATTACCAAGTGTTTCATTCACACGTAATTTATTTTCTTTGCTTATATTTCCTTTTTGCTGATGTTGCTTTGGAGGGTTAAGTTCTTGCATGCTCTTGCTTTCTTTAGCTGATTTCCTTGTTATAACAATTTCAAATAAACAGGACCCCTTTAAGAAAAAATATTACCAAAATATATAGGCCCCAGCAACATCTTTGTGGCACAAGCCCTTAAGATATTACAATATTAGCATATAAAAAAATAAATATTATTTCCCAAACCTAGAAACAGGCAGCCCTAACTGCTTTGTCAGAATAGAAAGGAAAAGTATTTCCAAGAAGCCATCAGCTACACAAAAGCTGCAAGACAGCAGCAAGTTTAGATTCAAAAAAGTTTGTTAGTTCATAAGGCTAGATTATGAAAAGAAAAAAATGAGTCTTTCCAGCTATGGCCTAAAAACAGCCCCACCCAAAGAGCAGCTGCAGCAGAATTACATTTTTTTTTTTTTGCAGCTAGTCTTATTTCTCTCCTGGCACTGGCGGCTTACATCTCTGTTCCCCCAGCCCCGTTCACCGCTCGCAGCTTACCTCTCGGCATTTCCCCATGGCTATTCCCCCCATGGCAGGGCTTGGGACCCCCTCTGCCGTCTCTCTTGAATCCGGAGCTGAGGGTTACTGCCCATCGTAAAGGCAGTGTTTGTGAGAATTGGATCATTCTGCCCATCAGTGTCTGCAATTTTTCCTCCATTTTTACCCCTGAGATGCAGCATGCAATGATGCCAAGGAGTGAGCACGCATGCTACCGCTCACGCTCCTCCAACCATCTGCTGCATCTACTGCTCTTCTTGGGCCTTGGTGTACCAGCCCCCAGCCTCCACTAGAGGCCAGTCATGCACTGAGAGCTGGTGTCCCCCCTCCCTGGAGAAGGAGAGCAGTCCTCAGATGCTCAATCATTCTCCTCCCCTGCTGACCCCCGACGGCCTGTGCTCGTTCCCAAACACAGGTCGCTGGTGTGGTGCGAGATAAGGCATCCAGCACCTCAGCCCTCAGCACCACCGGGCCGGCACCTGCAAAATTAAATTTTAAAGTTCATCAATGTACTCCATGGAGTCTAGAGTGAGTTCTCTTCCATTTTCTGGGCTTCCAGATGACATAAATTTTACTCAGAGGGTGGAGCCAAATAAGATAAGGTGGATTGTGTTTCTTTCCAGTCTAAAACATAGTAGAGATTGCAATATTATTTATGAAGCACAACTAATACAAGGAAAGTAGTGTTAATGAAACCTCTAAACCATTTAAATAAAACTTCTAAACTAGAGGTATCAATTTGTGATTAATATCATCTCTTTTTATAAATACTCTTACACCAATATAAAAATGTCAAGGAAGACTATGGTCATTTAATAAATTATTAAAAAGAATAAAATACAAGTATTTAAGCATTTAACTTACTTCAACAATGATCATCTCAGTTGCTTTTAATTTTGTAGTTTGTCTGTTGCATGTGATCATCAGCTTTTTGTAATTACTGTGCTCTGTTAAAAAAAAATGAACAAAACAAACTTGAAATAAGAAGACGAAGCAGAAATCTTACAAGCTGACAAGTAGTGTGTGACTGAACTATGCAGCTACTACTGAAATATTTAGCCTATAATGTTGTTTAGTATTGCTGCACCCTGTCCGAGACGTACATGCAGGAGACAAGCCAGGAATTCTACTGGCTGATTAGTGCTGTCATCAGGCTTTACTGTCATCAAACCAGTAGTTTTCACAGGAAAAAAACAAGATCAGTGGTCTACACCTGGGGTGCTCAGTGGACCTTCCCTGTGTCTGTACAACACCTGTGTATTGATTGAGACATCAGGTTAAATTCAAGTGACCGTCTTCTGTAAAATGTATTTCTGATGCACTTTGGCACAAAATTCAAAAATCAAACCCTTGTGGATTAAATTTACATACTATACATCATGCTAAATTGCAGAAAGCCCATAGTATAATTAGATGAATCATAAAAATTATAATAAGACAAAAAGAACACTATTATTCTGCTGAACACTTGTTTCATAAACTTAACCCTACTTCCCAGTTCAATCTGTTTGAGATGAACTTCAGAAAAAGCACAGTTTACCACTGTTTGTCATAATTTGTGCAATTCATACTGCAAAGTAGTTTTGTCTAGGCTATCAGAAGTAGAATGATATTAATATCTTCTGAGGTACAGGGATGGGATCTGTAGAGGCTTGATACCATGTCCCTTCCACTTACTCCTTTCACCATCTCCGTTCCTCTCTCCATCCACCACTGCCTTCTTTCACTCCAAATTACTCCACACCACTCCATTTTCAAACTGGAACTTTGTCTGTTAGACTCCCTAGAATCCTTTTGTTGCTCCATCTAACTCTGATTCCCTAACCACTAACTCGCTACAGCACAGAGGCTTCTGTTGTGAGAGAACACCCATCTCTCCACTCTCCACTCTCTCACTCCTCCAAAAAAATAGCTTCACCAATGGAGACAAGCAAGAAACTTGGGAAGACACAACTTGCTGAGGTTGGTATACAGAATTTTCAATTTCTGAACTTCGTCTGTGTATGCAACAATGGCATACCTGTTGTAAACTAAAATAAACATACAAAATTCAACTAAAGCAGTGTTTCCTCCAGCTTCTACAGCTGTAGATGTAGCATCCTCTCTCTCTAAGAGACAGGTAAAAGCTGTACTCCAATAAAAATTCATATGTATTGCCTCTTCCAAACATTCATAAGTTTACCAGTGTTGTTCTTCACCATGATATATACTTTGATAAGCATTATAACAAAATAATATAACCAAACTCGGTACACTCTCAAGCGCAAAAATAAAAATTGAGCATTTTACAACTCAACTTAATTGTTATTACAGAAGGATACAGAAGTGTTAACCTGGTCTGAGTGATGCCAGTCAGACAGGCTTGTAGGGGCAGAACCAACTGACAACTACAAATCTACCCCACAACAGTAGCAACTACCACACAGAAGCACCAGACTGGTCCAGTTCAGAGAGGACCAGGGACCAATCAGAGAACGAGGAGGGAAAAATGCAGGAAAAGGGCATTATCAAATTCAATAGCCCCAACTGAGATACACATAGGGATGCTGAGCGCCCTTTACTGTCACAAAACCTACCTCCCTCTCCCAACTCGTCATGAGCTGGTCTCCAAAATGATACTACCAACTTTTGACGTGGTGTATGGAACTGCCTCTTAGACTTCACTAGGCAAACTCAACATTCTCCTAAACTCTTTTGGTTGTTTTGCCACTGCCTCTCCTTGTCTCACTCACCACTGTCTCCTCTATCTCCCCTTATCCCTTAGTCCCATATCACACAGGGCACATGGTACACTGTGCTACCTTTATTGCTAAATTCTGGTTTGGTTCCTTTTCTTTCTACAGTGGTGAGTGAGATGGCATTGAGACCTTAATGAAAGAAAGAATCAACAAGTATGAAGCTGATCTTGTTTTTATTGATATTGTAATATTGACAATAGATTGGTACAGGCAAAGAGTAGGTGGCAGTAGATTTTAAGAGCAAGTGGAGATGATGGGCTTAATGAAGCATTTAGTCTTGTACCATTTTTGAAAGAGAAAAAATGAAAATGAATATCAGATCTGTAATGAATATTATGTGCCTTAAGAATGAATAGATATTTAAATCCTGTGATAGATAACTTTTTATAATGCACTTGAAATTTATTATGCACCTTTTGGGTACTTTGCACATTTGATAAATTGCACTTTAATAGGTCAGAACACTTAGAGAGAATCATATAAATATTGCATTTTAAGGTGCTATTTAGATGGATTGTTAGTTATTTAGGTTTTGGTTACTGGATATGGTGTGTACAAGATAACATGTTTTTAACTGCTAAGTGGACACTGTGCCTTTAAATTTAACCCCCTTTATAAGGGAGAGACATAGCCATTTAACTCTGCCTTGGATTAGTGTAAAGGAGTACGTGAAACGCTGGTGTTTACTAAGGGGAGTATTTGCTGCTGCTGGGTATTCATTTTTTATGAATAAATCGTGAGTATAGCTGAAACTCTGGTGTTTGGACTGTGATGCTTTACTTATTCCTTGAGTATTGCTTGCTTTTTACGTAATGGCTCCAGTCCTGCCTTTTAGGTGCCACCTTTCTTGGTTCCAAATAAATAAATACACCCACTGGAGGGGAGCCAAGAGGTATCAAGGGGAGAGGAGGGGGAGATATTGAATGATGAACAGATTAATGTGAATATTATTAACATATCAAGTGAAATACTTAAACAAGTCAAGTTAAAAGTTTTAAAACGGGGTTTGAAATTCATTTCTACAGCTAACATTGACTTTTTTGAGACATTTATTTATTTTCAGAAATTTGGATGGTTGTTAAATGTAAGGTTTTTCTTTTCAAAATACAAATAAGAGTCGTTTCAGTGATACTGAGGGGACAATTAACCGTGAACTGCTTCAGCATAATAGTGAATTAGTGGGATGATGATTTACAGGTGTTGGAACAGCAACATGAGATGCACACATTTACAACCAAATCTGTATTTATTCCACCTATGAATCCCACAGTGAATGTATTTGTGAAAGCTTGTGAAAATCGTTTGAGACAACTTATGGTCCACCTTGGACAGGCATCCTTTGTGAATATGAGTTCTGAGGAATTTAAAACTCTGAAAGAATTACAAAAGGATCTAAGTATTGCAATTAGACCTCAGACAAGGGGGGGTGTGGTGTGGTGGTCCAAGACATGGATAAGTTTGTTGCTGAAGTCCTTAGCTAGCTGATGAGAGGTATTATCATCCATTATTTTGTGAACCCTTATTTCTTCTCAGAAACAAAATTGCTACCTTTCTTACGAGTGTTTTTTTAATTAAATCAGCTTTATTATTTTCAAGTGTACATGACATGAAGCAAGAAAATTAAGTACAAGTCAGATGAAACATATAAACAGGAAGTTCCATGTCCCTCCCTCCCTCATCCTACCTCCCTCCCACCCCTCCTCCTCCTCAGTCATCCTCCTTCCCTCCCACCCCACATTCTTATAGCATCAGGATATTTAGTCTGAAGTAGTGCAGGTACTTAGCTAGTACTCAGTGTAGAGTTAGTTTGTAAGAGGTAAAGGGTGAGCATTTGTTCCCAAATCTTCTTATACCTTGGTAGGTGATGTGCAGGCTGGCAGTCAGTTGCTCAATTCTCAAGTTAAATAGTAGTTCCTGTAGCCATTCTGTATAGGTAATTTTATCAGTGTCTTGCCAATGACATAATACTGTTTTTTTTTAAGTGAAAGAGCTATTATTGTCATGTATTATCCATGTTGGCAAACAGTTTTACCTGCATAGTCTCTTACTAAGTATATTTCTGGCACAAAGAGTTCTTCTATACCTAACAGGATTGACTTTTTGTCTAATGATTCACCATAGGGATTATCTTGAGGACAATGCCAGAATATATGAAATAGGGTACCCTCTGCTTGCTGACATGTGACACAGTGTGGGAATTAGGCACTTCCCAGTTTGTGAAGCTTTATTGGGTCCAGTACATGTTACTGAGAAACTGGAACTGCATTAACCTCAGCCTGTCTTGTGTAATGTCCAGTTTTAGGTGAGGGAATTGTGAGGTCCAGTACCCAGAGATGCCATCTAAGGAAGAGAAGGCTCTGTCAAATAAGCTGGCATAAATCTTAAAGACTGCATGGGGTAGTCTTGCTATAAGAGAGAGGGAGTGTAAATATCCCCCATTATCTTCCCCATCCACTGACATATCTTTTTTTATTAATCATTAGGTGTCTACTTTAGTAAATTCTGAAAATTTGGGATCAATCTACTTTGTAAATCTTCATGATATATCCAGAAGAGCTGCAGACTCCATCTGTGAAAAAAATCACTGGCCTTAAAGTCAACTAATTGCAGACTCCATTGGGGTTGGATTGTTCTGCATTCTATTTTAAAATTGGGATTTCCCATCAGTGGTTGGATTAAATTCATATTATGTTTGTATTTTAGGAAGGAACAAAGTTGTGCATGTATCTTTACTGACACTGCAATCGAGGAGTTATGTAACCCAGAGGGAAGGTCCCTTGATTTAATATGCATAAGAGCTTTCAGGGAAAGTCCTTCCACACAAATCAGCTCCTACTCTAAGCCAAATGGGCAGGTATGAGAGAGTATCTAGTTCTTTCATTGTTGTAAGGCAGCACAAGTATTTACCCACTTGGCTAGCCCAGTAGTAGAACAAAAAGTGCAGCAACCTGAGACCCCCCTCAGGTTTGGCGTGCAGCCATTTTATTATATGCCCTTCTCTGGGGTTTACCCAGCCAAATGTAATCCGTGATGATAGCATGAATTTTTTTAAACCACTTAAGGGGTAACCAAAAATTTAACATATTAAGCGGGAAAAAAATTCTCAGTTTGAGATTCTTTTGCACTACACTGATGTGCCCCATAGAGATAGGGGAAGAACTTTCTAATGAGATAAATCCTGTTGGATTACTTGCAATACTGCATCCAGATTAAGTTGCCACATTCTAAGTTCACTCCTAGCCAAGTTAATGCCTAAATATTTCAGACTGTGGTGGTTCCATTGAAATCCGGCTTCCATTATGTCACTATTAGTTGTTTTATGTTAAGGAGAAAGACTAAAGTTTTGTCCAGGTTGACTTTGTAATTAGAAAACAAACTGTATTCGTTAATGGTTTCTAGTGTGGCCTGAATTGAGTTCTGCATGTGGGCTAAGTGCAATAATGTATAGTCTGCATATTCTGACAGTTTCATTTCCTGAGTCCCTAACTTTTCACCCTGTATCTCTGGGTTCTTCCTCAGTTTAGTAAGTAAGGGCTCTAAATAGATGTTGAAGAGTAGCGGTGATAATGGACACCCTTGCCTGGTGCCCTAATATAATACAAAGGTGGAAGAGAAAACTACTTTACAATATATTCGGGCACACGGATCCTTGTGTAGGACACAAATCTATTGGAGAAACTGGGGAAGGAAACCAAATCTGTACATGGAATGGAACAAGAATTGCCAGTCAGTTCAGTCAAAAACCTTCTCCGCATCCAGGGACAGCAGGATAACCAGTAAATCTGAGTCTCTGGATGTGGAGAAGAAGTGAGCTAGTTTACGTAAGTGATCTGAGGAGGTCCTTCCTGCCATAAACCCCCACTTGTTCTTGATCTATTATGGAGGGTAACACATTATTTATTCTGTTTGCCAGTAATTTGGCTAATATTTCTTTCTTTTTTAATTTAACAAACTTTATTAATTGATTTTCAGCAGCAAAGTACAGCAAATAACACACTAGATCCAGCAGATGCTGCTAAGTCATGGAAAAACATAATAAACTTAACAGCAATGAAAACACTATACAGACAGACAATATAACATAACCCCCACCCACTGTACCCCCTACCACAAAGCCTTGTGCCTACATAGACTAACTTGGAAAGTCAGGGTTTAAGCATCTAAGGCTGCCACAAGGATAACAGGGTCAGTAAAGGTTCTCATAAGGACTGGAAAGAATTTACTTTGTGGTGCATATGGGCAATATGATTCTCCAATTGAAGAGCAAACAATATCTCTCAATACCATTCTATAACTGTAGGTAGGGACTCATCTTTTCAGTGCCTTAACATGCCTAATTTAACTGTGACAGCCACTAGGGTTAAGTGGGTTTTCCAAGACCTGGGTGTATTTGGAGGAAATGCAATTAAGAGACAGCACTCTGGGATGAATAGTGGTTCGAGACCAAGCAAATGATCCAGGGCAGCTTTAACAGCAGACCAAAATTGCTGTTTCTTCTGACACTCCCACAACATATGATATAGGGAACCTGGCATCTCCCCACACCAGAGGCAAAGAGGAGATGCCAGTTTCCCCATTGCACAAAGTCTGGCTGGTATATAATATAAGCTAAGTGTTATGTTAAACTGAATTAATGACAGCCTATCTTTTCATTTATTTATTTATTTGAATCTAGAATTACAAGTACCTTTAAGCCAAGGCTATTTTACAAAGGTTCCACATCAGTTGAGGTACAATTCAAACAAGACATTGAATAACAGTATAACAGTGGGTTACAGGCAGTTACATACAGTTTTATACATTCAATATAGTGGTAAAAATGCCAGAAGGAGGACTGGTAACAGTGTTGACACGGTGTGGAGGAGAGACACAGTAGTGGGGTCTGGCCATTGGCACTTGTCAAATATCAATTAAAGTGCTATGGGGGTAGGGAAGGAGGGTGAGAGGAGGGGAGGATGAATGGGTGGATGGGAGAGGGAGTTGAGGGGAAGAGGGTTAAGTGCTAGGTGGAAAGAGCAAAGAGGAGAGGGAAGAACAATTAGGAAGGACAATCACAGGAGCTAGATGCAGACAGGATGTGATGGAGATTGGATTTGAATGGACCAAGCTTTGGCATTGAGGCAATGTCAATGTTGAGACCATTGAACTAGCTGGGAGCTCTGTGTGCAAACGATCTTTGCCCTTGTGTGGTGTGGAAATGTGGGATATGCAGCTGGGATTCAGAGCCCCTAGTGATGTGAGTAGTCTGTGCTGGGCAGAGGAGAGCTTGGGGAGCATAGTCTAGTGTTAGTTTCTTTGACATAAGGTAGGTTTGGTACTTGATCCAGTTTGAAAGTTGAAGCCACCCTGTCTGAACATAGAGATCAGATGTGTTGGTGAGGTGATGGGCATCGGTTATGAGACAGCAAGCTTTGTTTAGTGCAATGGATATGTGCCTGAGGGTGGTGGCAGAGGCAGAGCCGTAGATGATCAGGCCATAGTCAATTATTGAGATTACTTAGCTCTGTACTGCAATCCTCAAGGCATCTGAGGTAAGGCATTGCCTGTGCCTGAAGAGTAGGACAATGCAAGTGTTGGCAGCCTTGGCAATGTTGTCAATGTGCGTAGCATATGGTAGGTTACAGTCGATGGTAATACCTAGATATTTAAAGGATTTAACCTGTTTCAGGGTTGCACCAAGGCAGTTTTTGATCGTGATTGGATTGAGTCTATGTTTGTTGTGCGGACTGCAGAAAAGCATGGACTTGGTTATTTTATAGCTGAGAACCAATTTATGTGTACTAAACCAAGTTTCAATCGAGATGAAGGCAAGCTGTAGATTCATTTGAAGTTGACCCAGATCCTTGTGAGTTTAGAGGAGGACGGCATTGACAGCATAGAGGAGGATTTGTGCTGGACACCACAACTGTGGACGATCAGTCAGAAAGAGGCTAAAAAGAAGTGTCCCAAGAATGTAGCCTTGAGGAACTCCTGAGTGAACAGGACATGCATCTGAGAAAACATCAGCTATTTTCACTCTTTGGGTGTGGTTCTCCAAGTGGATCTAGAACCTGGTAATGGACTCAGGTGAGAGCCAGCAGAACGTAGCTGTGTGATTAAACATTATGATGTACAGTGCCAAAAGCCTTGGTCAGGTCAATGAAAACTGACCCAGTTAGGAGGCTGTTGTCCAATGAGCTGTGGATAACACTGGTGAATTCAAGGAGGGCTGATGTAGTACTGTGACCTGTATGGAATCCATGTTGTTGGGAGTAGAGGATGTTGTGTTTGTCCAGGTATTTCATTAGCTGGTCAGATACCATATGTTCAATGGCCTTAGAGAGGGAGGGAAGTATGGAGACAGGCTGGTAGTTTACATGCAGATCCTTGTCCCCACTTTTCTGGACTGGGGATACTGTGGCTGGTTTCCATCTGTCAGGGAACTGGCTGAGGGCCAGGGAGAGGTTGAAAACTTTTGTTAGTGTAGGTAACACTTCATCAAGGGTGAGGTACACCAGCTTGAGGTTGAGTGAGTCCCCACTAGTTCTGGATTTGGAGATTGTATTAGAGATATATTTATAGACCTCATGCACCCTGGCTTCCTTGAAGTAGAATGGTGGACGGTTGGAGAGAGGGGATTGTGGGCTTGGGGTAGGAGAAAGAGGGTGGTCATCATTGAAGAAGTTCAAAGGGAGAACAGTACTGAGGTCAGAGAATGCAGTATTGAAAGTATTTGCAATTGTGGTAGGGTCGAGAGTTATGCCACCATCAATGACCAACATAGTAGGTGAGGTTTTTGGCTGCTTCCCAGTAACTTCTTTAAGACCATCCCAGAAGGATTTTCCCTTACCCCAGGCATTCGTGAGGGTATCTCTATAGTATGCATTTTTCTTCTGGTGGATTGATTTAGTGCAGTCGTTTCACACCTGTTTGTAGTTCTGAATATTGACTTAATTGCCAGTGGCCCATGCCTGAAGCCAGAGGAGGTCCCTTGCTTTCAGGTCCTTGAGTAGTTCAGTGGAGAGCCAAGGATTGCAAAGGCCTTTGATTTTACTCCTTTTGAAAGGGGCATAGATGTCACAGGCAGCATTGAAGGAGTTGATGAAAAAATTCAAGGCTGAGTTGACATCAGAAGCGTTGAATATAGGAGACCAGTCAAGCTGTTAGAGGCAGGATTTGAGGTGTTTCAACTGACCATGTGAGGAGAATCTACTACTGATTCATTTGGGGGGGGCTTGTAGAATTTATTTGACCATTCACAGATGACTGGGGAATGGTCACTTAGTGTATCTGGAAGGACAGAAACATCTGAAATGCAGGAGGGATTGCTGGTCATTATCCAGTCTAGAAGAGTGCTTGTGCCAGTTTTATAATTATGTCTGGTGGGGGAGACTACCAGCTGTGCCAGGTTGGCTACTGAGATGGCATCCTTGAGGCCCCCTGTGTCAGCAGCTAGCCAACTGATGTTAAAATCACCCATTAGGATCAACTCAGAGTCAGGGGGTTTGGCACGGATGAAGTCCAAGACTGAGTTCAGGCCTTTACCTTGTTGTTTTGGAGGAATGTAAACAGCAGCAACAGTCAATGCTTTGTTGTGGGCCCCAGCAGAATTTGAATAGGTAGGATCTGTGTAGAAGAATCTGAGGGGGGAAGGTAAGCGGTGACCCAGGAGGGTGTCTTTGAGATGTAAAACACAGCCTCACCCTCTTTTTGTACTTCTGCCAAGCCTGAAGACATTGTACCCTGGCAGGACAATAGCCATGTCTGGAATTTTGGGTGATAGCCAGGTTTCAACGATTGCAAGGCTATCAGGGTTGTGTTGGTTAGTAAATATTTGCAGGCATCAAGTTTAGGCAGGAGGCTGCAGATGTTGAGAGATGCAAGGGTGAGAGTCCCTGGGTGCCTCTATTGATAGCTGGGGCAAGGAATTTTAGGCCCAGGATTTGGGTGAACATTCCCAGATAGCAGGAGCTGGAGTAGCAGAAGTTTCAGAATGCACTATCTTAATTGTTTTAAGACAGATTTGTTTACCCATTTTATGCACGGTCTATTGCAGTGATTCTGTCTTAGGTTCCAAAGTGAAGTCATATGAGCCAGTGTTGAGAACGGAAACAGGTGAACATACACCACCCTATCATGACTCTTCGGGTGTTGCCAGCCATCCCCAGATGAGAATGGGGGAGTATAGACAAGCTCAGTTGAAGGGTACTGGAGTGGGTGTAGATAAGGTCAATCCTGTAGCCTAGAGGAAGAGGGGGGTATCTAGCTCCAGGCAGGAAAAACAGTGGTAGCAGGGAGCAAGAGAGAAAGAGATGAAGAGGCAGAAGGGGCAGAGCCATAGTGCTTAGAGGATGTATAGAAAATAACCAAGAGGATCTGTAGGGCCAAAGCCAGCCTGCGGAGGTGAAGCAAATAGAGGGAGAAGGAGCGGCAGGCTGGTCCCAAGTAAGTGAGCCCAATGAGGTTCAAGCAAGGTGGTTACCAAGGTTGAGTGGGTGGAACCAAAGGCAATTTAATAAAGGTAGGGTGGGGGTGTGGGGATGGGTGAAAATTTTCAGCAAAAGTCAATGCAAAGCAGTGGGTGCCGAAGCCCAGAGACTGAAAATCCAATAGAGAAAAGGCAGGGTCAATCAGTAGCCAAGTGGAGAGCAGTGGTCCAATTAGGGGAGGGTGGCAGCAGGTGGCGGCCTGTCAGAGCCACACAATGCTTCCCCGGAGCAGCTGGGACTCTTAACTGGCTTTGAAGGTGTCCTGGTCATCCAGAGGAAGGTTGGTGAGGGTGGCTGACAGGATTAGCCATGGCCACTCATTGGGAGCCTGATCAGGTGCAGTGGATCAAGTTTAAGATATAATGAATAATGATTCATTAATAATGCTTAATGAATCTGTATAGGGCCATCCATGCTTTCTTCCAGAAGGCAGAGTCTGCAGGGAGAGACATAGGGTCTGAGAACAGTAGTAGCAAACTCCTGTCGGAAGCACAATCATGGCCCTGCAGATATTTATAGGTACAAGAAACAGCAAGAGGTTGATTTGCCACCTAGAGCACTACCGATATGTCCTAAATCAGGAGGGGGGAACAGGGTTTAGGCCCTAAAAAAGTCAAGATAGCATGTCTTATTTGCCAATATTTGAAAATATCTTTGCTAGCAAGTGGGACTTTCTCCAGCAAAAAGGAAAATGAGAGTAACCTGTTTCTATCCCAGAGATCCACCAAGGTGATATGCTGGAGTTGAGGACAAAAGGAAGGCAAGATAGTATGGTGACTTATTAAGAAATGGGGATTGTTGTAGAGGGACTGGCTAAGTGAGTTATGCCAATTAGACAACAGGTGTACTTGTAACTGGTGAAGTGTTCATAATAACCAGCCAATAGAGGAGCTTTTCAGAGACTTGGATAGAGCGCTGTTATGCTAGGGCTTGTAAGGAACAATGCACCCATCCTGCCAATGCTTGTTCAGTCTCCAACCAGGTGGGAACGTAAGAGCAACTTTGCTGTGCGGTCAATTACTCATCCAACAAGCAACTTTGCTAATATGCTGTGCTCCATAGTATATAAAAAGTGAGAGAAGAGCCAGACCTCCCTGCAACTTGGGGGTTATGAGTTTGTCATATGCTCTGAGCACAGTCTTACCTCACCATAGAAATGTATTAAACATTCTGCTCAGTTGGACAAACTAGTTCCTCAGCAGGGAAAAAACCTAACATGCTCAATGGGTAAAGTATCCGAGGCAATACATTCATTTTTAGGACACTCATGCATCCCCACAATGACATAGGTAAGTTCCCCCACCTATCTAAATCAGCTTTATGCGTGAAGATTAACAAAGTGAGGTTCTCTTTCATCATGGTAGGAACATCCCTAGCTATCTTATTACCTAAGTAGGTAAATGCATGAGGCACCCATGATAATCCAAGACTCGAAACCTCAGCCTTAGTGAGGCGATGATTGAGGGGGAAATTTGGGACTTGGAAAGGTTAAGCTTGTAGGAAGAAACACTTGAGAAGAGATTGAACTCTTCTAGTAAGGCAGGAATGGAAGAGAGAGGATCTTCCACATGGAGAAATAGATCATCTGCATAAGCAGAAAGGAGGTACCACTTTCCTTCCAGCTGGATCCCCTTCAAGAAGGTAGAGCTGAGTAGCCTGCAGATGAGGGGTTCTAAGTAGAAGTTAAATAATAGTGGGGGAAAGTGGGTAATCCTGATGAGTACCACACTGAAAGGGGAACAGAGTGGACAGGTGGCCATTACACCACACTGTAGCTGTGGAGTTAGAATATAATATAACCCCCTTAATAAAGGCAGCTGGGATCCCAAATCTACTGAGGGAGGCAAATAAGAATGACCAAGAAACTAGGGCCATGCGAATACCGAATTTTACTTTCTGAATACCACGAATAGTAGGCTATCCGAATATTCAGAACTGAATACCGAATAGTCAACTATTCAGCTGGTATTCAGTATTCGGCCAGCTGCAAAGAAAAAAAAAGTAATTCCCACCCTCCTGGCCAACATTAAATTAATATTTTAGCCCTGGTGTCTAGTGGTTCCACCCCCCCGGCCAGTTCCCAGTCCAGAATGAAGAATCCCCCCTCCCAAAGACCCTCAGCAATACCCCTCAGTCCCCTGTCCCCAAATATATAAAAATAAAAAAAAATCCACTAATTTCCCTGGTCTCTAGTGGACCCCCCACCCTGTCAGGAAGTGCCTCACCCCTCTCACCCCCACCCGACCCAGAGTGGGCCACCAGGCACAACCCTCATTCACCTCCCGGCGCAGCCAGGACTGAGTTTTTAGTGAATGAGCACTCGTGTGCTCATTCACTGAAAACTCAGTCGAGCTAGCAAGCCGCGGAGGTGAGTGGAGAGCTATACGGTGGCCACCCGGTCGGTGTGTGGAGGAGAGAGGAGGGAGGTACTCCTGAAAGGGTGGAGAGTGAGGGGTCCACTAGACACCAGGAAATTACCTGATTTTTTTTATTTTTATATATTTGGGGACGAGGGACTGGGGGGTATTGCTGAGGGTCTTTGGGAGGGAGGATTCTTCATTTTGGACTGGGGATTGGCTGGGGAGGTGGGACCACTAGACACCAGGGCTAAAATATTAATTTAATGTTGGCCAGGAGGGTGGAAATTATTTTTTTTTCTTTGCAGCTGGCCCGCTCGGGGCCGTGAGTGGGAAGGAGAGGTGTGGAAGGCACTTCCTGACAGGGTGTGGGGGCAGGGGTCCACTAGACATGAGGGAAATTAGGAGATTTTTTTTATTTTTATACATTTGGGGCTGGGGATATTGCTGAGAGTCTGGGCAGGGGTGGAAGGATTCATTATTTTGGACAGGCGATCAGCCAGGTGAGGGGGTGGGACCACTAGACACCAGGGATTAAAACATTTATTTAATGCTGGCCAGGAGGGGAGGTGCTTTTTTATTTTTAAATACCCCCCTCCCAGCCATCTGAATACTGAATAACGAATACTGAATAATGAATATTTCGGCACCAAATAATGAATATTCGGCCGAATATTCAAAAAAAGGTATTCTCACAGCACTACAAGAAACCCATTCAAAGGCTTTCTCGGTGTCAAGGGAGACCAATGCAGCTGGTACATCGGACTCCCCAGATGATAAGATTAAATGCATGAGCTTCCTCAAATGATCACCAGAGGACCTACCAGACATGAATCCCACTTGGTCCTGCCCGATGACTCCATCCATAACTGGAGCTAAACGGGTAGCCAAAATTTTTGCAAGGATTTTCACATCAGTATTGAGCAAAGAAATTGTCCGATGACTACCTGGACACAAAGGATCCTTGCCGAGTTTGAGAATAAGGGCAATTAAGGCCTTAAGAAAGGAGTGGTCATCCATTCCCTTCTTGAACCACAAGTTGTATACCTCAATCAAGAGTGGGGTTAATTGGGTAAGGCAGATTTTATAAAGATTATTCGGGAGCCCATCTGGTCCAGGAGCCTTGTCAAGGTAAAGCTGCTTGATGGCCTGTTCAACCTTAGTAAGGCTAATTGGGACTCCCAAATTGCGGCCGTATGTGGCACAAGTGTTGGTAGGATGACAGAATCCAGATAATCTGTAATAAGTGGATCTCTGTGGGAGGAAAACACATCTGCTGTATGAAGCATTTGGTAGAATTCATCAAATATTGAAACAACTTCTCTCAAGTGTTTCTTCCTTCAAGCGTAACCTTTCCAAGTCCCAAATTTTCCCCCTCAATCATCAGCTCACTAAGGCTGAGGTTTCGGGTCTTGGATTATCATGGGTGCCCCATGCATTTACCTACTTAGGGTTTAAGATAGCTAGGGATAGAAGTGGTGCTCCCACCTGAGAGTGACTGCAAACTAGACACACTTTTGGTTGACTCTACTTGTCCTAGCCTTAAAGCCAGTAATCTGCTAGCACATTCACCAGATTATATATATTGCATTTTGGTGCAAAGCTGGGAGAGTTCCACTTTCTAAGCCATTAGGTCAGCACATTGAGCTTGGAGAAGATGTAATATGGCCCCTTCTGCTTCTGGGGAAGCTTTATTTAGGGAACACTCAAGGTGAAGGATGTCTCCTAGCAATGCATTCATCTGGGATTTCCTCTGCCATGCATGGGAGGATGCTAGACAGATAAAATCACCCCTTAACATGCATTTGAGCATGACTCAAACAGTGTCACCCTAGAAACAGAGCCCTTTTTAACCTCCAAAAATCTAATAATAAAATTTTGTGTATGCTCAACTAAAGAGGGTTTCTTCAACAGTTGTGTATTAAGTTTCCAGAGGGAGTCCCTCTTCAGACCTGGTCCCAGGAGGTAATATAGAGTAACTGCGGAATGATCAGAAAGTACTCTAGAATGTATGTCAGTGGGTAGAACACTGGGGGGGGGGTGTGAAGGAACTAAGCAAAAAATAATCTGTACGAGACAATGTTCTATGAGGTGGTGAAAAATAGGTATATTGGTGTTCTTTGGGATTCAGGGTATGCCACACATCAAGCATTCCCATTCCTTCCATAAGATCCCTCAGTGCTCATTGGGCAGGGGGAAGACCTACCTTTCTGCTGTCTGAACAATCTGTGTCAGACTGGGGTACAATATTCCAGTCTCCCCCTAAGACTGTAAGCATAGGGTGATGACCTAGAGCTAGGACTGACAGCAGATTAATAAAAAAACTGGTGTGTCCTCATTCAGACCATATACCGATCCCAATAGCAGTGGAAAGGACTCCAGGGTGCCCTGCAGAACTATATATCTTCCCATGGGATCCCACCATTCCTGCACTATCACAAAATGGATTGATTTAGCTACTAAAATTGCCGTGCTCCCTCCCTTAGTGGAGGCACCAGCTCCAAAGACCTGGCCTATCCAGAGTCTACAGAGAAGAGAGACAGCCTCTCGCTGCAGATGTGTCTCTTGCAAACAGACAATATGGGCTCCCTTGTGCTGAGGATGTTTTAGCACAGTGATCCTTTTTGGCCTAGCCTGGACCCCTTTGACATTCCATCTTACAAATGTGTACTGACTACCCATAGGACCATCTAATCAAAATAAGTGAGTAGTAGGATTAAGGGAAAGGAAAATGAGAGAAGCATTGAAATAAAAAATAGGGACAAACTTCCCTCTTTATTCCAGGGCTGTTGCCAAAAAGAGATAGTACAAGCCCATATATCACTAAAACACAAGGCTTTCACCCCTCCATCCCCCATACTGAAAACAATAAATTGGAATACAAAAAAACACGTTTTTTCCCCAATCCACCCCACCAAAGCTCCCCCAGTCTCTTCCTAAATTCTCCTGACCCAAAACAAGTAGACATTAACAAGTAACACACTACTATGGACAGAGCAACACACATAACTCCCACACTAACCCCCACCCCACCCCATTCCTAAAGACTGAACTCCATCCTTCCCTGGTTCGTGATTCAGTTCTGCTGCCTAAAGCAAGTGCCCCTCCCACTCCTGCCAAAACCTCATCAATTTCAGGAAATACTAACAGATGTAGCCCAACTACTCATATGGAATAAACAAAAAACTATTTACACTCCAAAGATTATTGAGAATGGATAACTAGTAAAGTAAAAACACTCTTAACCCAGGTGGCCCACAATCCAAAACTCTGGAAAAGTCATCACATTATAATGCCCCCTGAAAACTAAGCATTCCCTTATAGTTAAAAACTCAAAAGCAGGGAGCCCCTGGGTTAAGAGGGCAAACTGAGTTTGATTTTAAAAACTATTAGTGGGTGGTAGCATTATTCACATCATCTCAAACTTCAGCAATAAAAGACGCCCTAGAAGAAAAGGTGCTGAGAGGTTATTAATCACCCCCATTGAGCTTCAGCCATTCCAGGTTAGTGATGACAGCCCCTTAAAAAAATAAATGAAAGTGAGCTTAGTCTGACCCTCGTCAGGGCAAAACTTATTGAGAATAACCCAAAGTCCAACCAAACTCTTGTTAGACTCGTACATATTGTGATCCAGATAGTTTATGCTCATGATAGGGTCAGAAAATTAAACAGATAGAAAGTGTCCCCTTTGAGCCTACCTAAATTCAACTGGCCGCTAGGTGGAGGCAGAGTCATTGATGGCCGAATGGAGTTAAAAGAAGAGTCTGTATCAAAGAAACATAGAAACATAGACTTTGACGGCAGATAAGGACTGCTTGGCTGATCTAGTCTACCCATTTCCCTACCTACAGGATAGGCTGCAGATCCTAGTTAACCAACAGTCTATTTCTTCCTACCCCCTATAAGAATTGCCTTGTGTCTGTCCCATGCATTCTTGAATTCTCCCACAGTTTTAGACCCCACAACCTCCTCAGGAAGGCTGTTCCATGCATCCACTATTCTCTCTGTGAAAAAATACTTCCTCACATTGCCTCTGAACTGCCTCCCTCATCTTTAAATTGTGTCCCCTTGTTCTTGCACATCTCTTTTTCTGAAAGATGCTACCCTCTTGGACTTTATTGATTCCACTGAGGTACTTAAATGTTTCTATCATGTCCAACCTCTCCCTTCTTTCCTCAAGGGTATTAAGACAAAATGCAACTTCACAGCAATAGATAAGTCCCTTCTAACACAAAACATTGGGTGATTCCCCTGATTCATGCTGTGATAAACAAAAAATTCCAAATCGACTGACCACACCAGAATAACTCGATATGCTCCTGAAACATAGAGAAGACACTTACATCCAAGCAAGACAGATAGTTACAAACTCACAGAGGCAGTAGTTCAGGTCAGATCAGGCAGGGATTTCAGATCGCAACATAAATTCTTCAATTCAGAATCAGCAACAGAACAAATAATCATAGCTCACCACAAGAGGATAAAGATCTGCTATCCTCACCAAGACTTCACTTGAAGAGGTCTGGATGCAGTCCATGGAGGGCGATTCTTGCCTGTTCTGCAGAGTCGAATGAGTGCCTCTGGTCTTTGTGGTAAACTTGGAGCAAGGCCAGGTATTTAACTCTGAACTTGATACCTCCTGTAATAATTTTAGTAATTAGCGGGTGGAACGCCATTCTCTTTTGCTTAACTGTATATGGTAAATCTTGGGCAATTCAAATTTTTTTTGACTCCCATTGAACCTCTTTAAGCTCTTTGATTGCCCCAAGAATATGTTGCTTATCTAAATAGTTCAACAGGCAGAAGATGAGTGGTCTAGGAGGAGAGCTTGAAGGGGGAGCCGGGCGGAGAGTTCAATGGGCCCGCTCGATAACAGGTGGGCCCATTGGGAGAGGGGCTTTCCACCTTCTCACATAATTTCTGAACAAACAGGATAATGTCCTGGCCCTCTTCTTTTTCAGGCAGACCAAGGATCACTAGATTATTCCTTCAGGATCTTCCTTCCAGATCCTCCATCTTTTCTTCGATCTTCTTAACTCTCTGGTGAAGGGCGGTCAGCTCAGGCTCGGTCCAGTCATGCCAGTCATCTAATGATGATATTCTGACCTCATTGTACCCTGTCCAGAGTGCAAGACACTCCACAGTCACTTTTACTGTGTGAAGACCTAAGGAGAAACTGGTAAGAATTCCTTTTAATGAGGCCAGGCCCTCTTGGAATTTACCCTCAGTCAGTACGGCCTGGGATGAAGATTGAGCAGGCACAGCAGTGGCCTGTGCTTTTGCCCACTTGGCCTGCTTAACCCTCATTGGGGTGGTTGGAGGTGTGTGCCGCGGTAGAGGATCACACATTTCAGACTTCATTCACACTCAATTTTGCAGTATCAACTTGTTCCCAACAAAATTAGGAGGTAGCTCGACTTGAAGCAGGTAAAAAGACAGAATATAGCAGTTAAATTAAATAGATTCAGGCAGGGTTGTGGGAGCTAGCTCAAGGCACATCTGTTCAGGCAGCCATCACGTGACCTCCTCCTGGCTAATATTTTAATGTTGTAATTCAACAGAGCAATTGGTCTGTAGCTGGTGACTATATCTTCCTCTTTATCAGGTTTATGTCATACTACTATTAGGGCTTCCATTTAATGTTTATCTATAGACTCAGCTGACAGCATCCATTGGAACAGTTTGTATAGCCAGGGGGTTAGTTTCTCAGCAAAAATCTTATAAAAGTTTGGGAAAACCCATCCAGGCCTGGAGCTTTATCCAGTGGCATGGATTTAATAACCATCTGGATATCAGCTTTCTCGAAGGGGGCTATTGGTCCTGCCGTTTGATCATCATTTAAGGTTGGGAGCGATATGGATGCCAGGTATTCATCTACCTTTGTCTTACCTGGGAAATTTTCCATTGGGCTATAAAGTTTCCGATAATATGATTCAGATGTGGTGGCAATTTCTTTCGGGGTTAGTTTCAGGGTATTGTCCAATAGTGAGTGGATGGCTTCAATGATTCTTGCTGATTCCTGCTTTTTAAGACATAGTGCAAGTAATCTGCTGGCTTTTTCACCTTGGTCTGTATAAGTAGCTTGGGTTTTTAAGATGGCAAATTTGGCTTTCTCACACAGGACCTCACTATATTGTTCTCAAAGCCCTAAAAGCCTACGTCTATCTTCTTCAGTGGTGTAAGGTGAGAGCTGCACTTCTAGGTTAAGTATCTGAGTCAGGAGTACTGTACTGATACTCTTTTTTTTCTCATACATGCTTCCTGGTAGATGCTAGGTGGATTACTTCCCCTCTGATGAAGCATTTTAGTGCTCCCCACTCCATAGCTGTTCTTCCTTTGGAATTCAGATTGGCCACTGTGAAGTGGTCTATTGATTGGGAAATCTGGTCAATTATCCCTTCCTCCTTCAACATTTGATTGTTAATTTTCCAGATAGTTTCCTTTGGTGAGTTAGGAGAAAAGAAGAATTGGCACCAGACAGTGAAGTGGTCTAAGATCACTCTCGGTTCCATACCACTTCCTAGCAAGCCTGTCAGAAGTGTATGACTAACCAAAGCGTAATCAATTCTGGATGAAGTTCCATGTACCATGGAACAAAATGTATACTCCCTGGATTCAGGGTTCAGCATCTGCAGGGGTTGCACATTCTGAGTTGGTCTGTGAGATCCCTTAGAGAACACTGAGCTGGAGATAGACCTTGCTTCCTCTTGTTTGATTTGTCTAAGTCAGGGGAGAACAGTAAGTTCCAATCCCTTACTAAGAGAATAGGGAACACTGAGAAGGGTGCCAAGGCCAACAATAATTCCATGAAGAAAGAAAGGGTGTCTGCATTAAGACCATATATACATCCTAGTACTACCTCTGTCTGATCTAATGATCCCTTTAGGAGCAGATATCGACCGTTTAGGTCTTGGATGCATTGTTCACAGTCAAAGGAGGATTGCTGAGAAGGTAAAATGGCCACTCCTTTACTTTGTGTGCTGTTCCCAGCAGTGTACATTTGGCCATGGAGTAGGTTTGCTTTAGTCTCTAATGAGTGTTTCTGTTGCAAAAAGGATATGTCTCCTTTAAGGTATCAGATATATTTGAGAATTTGGTATATTTTGGTTTTGTCACGGGCCTCTTTGGCATTCCATGAAATAATTTTCATGTGTTTAGCCATCCCCTCTAACAGGATGTGCCCTTCAGAATTCTAATTGACACCCATGATCCTTACAATTCAGATTTTGGTAATATGTCTAATGCCTTTCTCCCCTGTTCGCCCATCCAAGAACAATCCCACAGCCACTTATATAATTCCCTTCAAAAAAATACCCCTAAGCATATCAGCATTAAGTACATTAATATGTGATCCCATATCAAACAGAAATCCCCAGTTCTCACTGTACCAAAAAAACATACAATGCAAATAACTGTTAATAGCACAGTAAGGATCTCAATCCCCCCTCCCTCCAAAGCATAATTTTCACGGTCCTTGATGTATACCTCTCCAACCAGTACCCTCTCCCATAGATGAATTATTAAAAACAGGACAGGAGAAGCCCTCCCCGTGAAAAGTATAATACTGTTCATGTATAAGTTCTCTGGAAGAGGGATCTTCCGTTACCATTCATAAATCCATATTCTCCTTGCTTTTCATCCTTCCACCTTCCAGTGGGATGCGGAGTTGGTTCAAACTGATACAATGGAGTAACCTTACTGATCAGCTAAATCCCCCCCAACTACTGAAACAGGTAAATAAACATTTATGTAAAATTACAAACAGTAACTATTGTACAGTATTTAATTTGTTTCTAGTATTGTATCCCAGGTTAAAATAATAAGTGTCCATAGATTCTATTCCGGTCCAAACAAAAATAAATTTCCTCTTCTTCCTGTTCTTGACTAATTGTACATTATCTTGTATTTGCCACGGTAATGAGGCACCATAGGTGAAGTTAAAATAAAAAAAATTACACAGAAATGTGATGAGTAGTTCAAATAAAATGCAATGCTCCTTGGTATCCTTACAAGGAATCCAGTCCTAACAGAAAGAACCAGTCAGCTACTGGAGCTATGCTAGCTTATGCTGAAGAACCAGAGTAATAATTAGTATCCAACTCTAATGAGTTTGTTGAGTGAGCCCATCTATTCAGGCTCTGCTGAAGTTTAAGTCCTGTTCCCCCCATGACAATTAAACAAAGGTAGACACTCAAATTTCCAACCTTCGGATCACCGACAGTCTTGTGCACATTGCGATAAATTCACAAGCAATCTTCTGCCTGCCAAGAGGAAGGGGAGGGGGGAATTAAAGTCAAGTTATGTTTGTTGATAGCATATTTCTGTGCAATAGGCCCCTGTTTGGGGCCTGGGTTCAGAAACTCAAGAGACCTTTCCCTTAACTAAATAGGTTCTTAGCAAACTGATCTCAAGTTCAATCAGCAGTTCTTGAACATGTCTGGTTAAGTTTCCATCAGGGCAGTTTCTGCTACTTTTGATTCTTCATAGGTGGTCCAATTACCAGCAATAAGTACTTGAAATCTTGCTGGATAGCCCATTCTAAATTTGATGCCTGCTGCTATTAACTTAGTAACAATAGAATGGAAGGAGGCCCTCCTCTGACTCATTGTAATGGGTTAGTCCTGCGCCACCCCGTAACCTGGCTTCTTCCTATTTTATCTCCTGTAATTCTTTGATTTTACTTGAGAAATGCTGTCATTCTTGATAGATGAGAAAATGAAAAATCAGTGGACGAGGTAGTGCACCAGAAGGAGGCTTGGGGCATAAGGCTAAGTGAGAGCATTCGATAGTGTAGGTAGGTCCAAATAGAGACGGGCCTGCTAATTTAAGTATTGGTTTTTGAGTGAAGAGAATAGGATCAGAGCCTTCTTCTTTCTCAGGTAAACCAATTACTACCTCATTGTTTCTCCAGCTCCAACCCTCCAGATCCTCAATCTTAGCTTCGAGCTTAGCCATCCGGTGTTTGGTCACCACTATCTCTGGATCAGTCCGGTCAGCTCTCTTTTCCAGGGACTTGATATGTGCCTCATTGTTTTCAGTTCTTTTTGATAAGTCATCCAGATCCCCCTCCATGGATATGAATTCCGGAGTAAGAGACCGTAGCTCTTCCAAAAAAGGTTGAATTTCTGCTAGAAAGCGGTCTACCATAAGAAGATTCTGCTCCACCGCGGTTGATGTCAGGCAGCTGCTAGTAGCAGACTGAGACCTTGTTTTTTTGCTGGCCTTCTCAGGCATTGGTGGCCGCATATATTTAGGCATTGCCGTTCACATTTCTGTTTCCATTCTCCCCTTTCAGGTTCAGGTTAACTTGCCAGTGCAGTAAACAACTTTTTACCCAGGTAAGCACCAAAGGATTGTTTAAAAAGTTTTGAATCCATGTGAACTGAGTCAGGGTAAGTGGGAGTGCTCTGCTAGAGCTGCTACTTGGAAGACTGCATCACATGACCTCCCGCCTTTCTTATGAGTGTTGTGGAAAAGGGTCCTATTGATAACGAAGTTTTCTGTTTTTTGTCAGTTCCACAACCTATTAGCCCACAATATACAACCGTCCTAAGATTCACAAGTCTTTAAGTAACCCTCCAGACAGACCTATTATTGCCTCAGTAAGATCTTTGACTGAACCCCTGTCCCTATATACTGACTTTCATATAACGCTGTTTGTTCAGTCTTTAAGCCCTTACATCAAATATACAACAGGCAACTGGGAGGTGTTGGAAGACCTCCACATCAAGGACACATATCTTCTGTTGACCCTTGATATGGAGTCAGGCTATACTAACATCCCCCATAAGACACATTTGCAAGCTCTAGCTTATTTTTTGAATGAGAGGGGAATATTGGCTTGTCCACCTACTGAATTTTTGGTTGGTCTAGCTAGATTTGTATTGCAGAGCAACTGTTTCACCTTTTTAGCTAACTATTGCATTCAGACAAGTGGTAAAACAGTGGGTGTCACATTTTCACTAAGCTATGCTAACCTCTATCTTGTTTTTTGGGAAGGGTTGATATATGAAGTGGATATGAATCCTTTTTTCTCTAAGATTATGTTGTGGAGGTGCTTTATTGATGATATATTTATGATGTGGGGGGATCAGTTGTTGAGTTGTTCTAGACTGTGTCCTATCTGCAGAGTACTAATTCAAATCTGAAATCTACAGTTAATTATAGCTTTACAAAAATATATTTTTGTGATATTAAGAGTTCTAAAAAATGGAGGAGGGTGTGGATACTAGTTTGTATCGGAAGAGTATGGATAGGAATTATTTTTTGTTATCCAGCTCTGTTCATCCCCACCACACCTTAAACAATCTAGCTATTAGTCAATTCCTGTGTGCCCACAACAATTGCAACAGCCTTGAATCAGCTAATTGAATGGATATGGAAAACCATTGTAGAGTTAGGGGTTACAGTACACGAGTTATATAATGAGCTAGAGATAGGGCTTGTAATACAAATAGGATGGACTCCCATACACCTAGGATGAGAAATGTGGATGCTAATCGGTTCACTTCACCTCTTAACTTTATCTTGACCTACAGCATTCAGGTGGGTGAGATTACAAACGTACAAAAGAATTAGCATATACTCCAAACAGAGCAAATGTTGTCAGGTGTTACTGCCCAAATCCCTAGGTTTGTGTATTGAAGGGCATCAAATATTGTTGACAGGGTGATGCAGCCTGCAGCCCACATATCCTCAGAGTAATACTACTTGTCTGTCACCTTTGTCCAGTGGTAATTTCTAGTGTGGGCGATGCAAGTACTGTATGGTACTGAAGGAAGGGGGCAGTTCTGTGAATCCAACCATGGGGGATAACCATCAAATTAGGAAATATATTAATTGTGACAGTACCTCCATAGTTTATTTAGCCACATATCAGTGCGGCATATCCTATGTGGGGAAAACCAAATGGAAGTTAAAGAAAAAGCACCAGGTCAGAATGCCGAATGTCAGAACAGCACATTAAAAAAGAGCACAGGAATAATAGTGCCTGCCAAAACAGCACCCAGTAAAAACAGCATGGACAACAATATCGCCAATGGTAGTAGTCCAAACACACACTGAGGACCATTATCATGGCTCACATAAATCACAATGCATTGGGTTTTTGTGGGGTGTTCTGACCCTGCAACTCCAGTTATATTACAATCAACTCCACAGGGGGCTATAACTCTGGTAGGGGTAGAAACTTTGGGGGTACACTCCATGAGGGTGAAGGGACTAGTAAAAAAAATTAAACTCAGTTAGGGGAGACAAGAACTTAATGATTGGGAGACAGTGAACAGAACCCTGGTCTCTGGGTCTCTACTGGCCAAGCTGCTCTATGCCTTAGCCTGCTTCACCACAGGGGCAGCTCGGCCAGCCAACACCTCTTTTTTTCTTCTTCTATGCTTCCTCCACGTCCTCCCCCTAATATGACAGCCACAGGGGTAGTGGTAACTACCTTTTGCTATCCTATCCTTGTAGCTGTCCTTGTTTTTGCTATTCTTGAAGTGCTGTTTTTACCAGTGCTATTCTTGAAACACTGTTTTCACCCGATACGGAAAGGAAGAATGAATGATCATATGTGGGCCATACAGAATGATAACAGGAATTATGTTTTAGTGGAACATGTGTTAGGGCAGCTAATCCTAAAGAGCATCAACTTTTATTTATGAGAATTGAAAAGGTATTTCATGGGACCTAGAGGGGGTGACATAGAACTGATATTGGTTAGAAGAGAGAATTTTGGGATTTTTAAATTGCAGGCAACAATGTTTCCAGGTTTGAATGATCAGATTGAGATAGCCCCCTTCCTATGATATACCATGGGTTGCATTACCATTGTTTATGTATCTAGCACACATGCTAATCAGGTAAGTATTATGTAATTTAATAGTATAAAACTTATTTTGACATGTTACTCCAAACATATTTATGCTCTTTTGTACTAAATTAAGCTGTTATTTACAATTGAAGTTTTTAAATAGTGTAAATATTATATATAGTTTTGTTGAGCATGTACACACTCATTACACTGGTGGTTTCTTGTTACTTGCCTTTAAGAGAAGCTACTATTTAAGTGGACTAGTGGGCTTGCCTTTTACCCTCCTGCTGAAGATGTAAAGTGAAACATTGAATGTTTTTGGTGCATTTTAATTACGTTTTTGACACTTATCTATAGTGTCTTTGCCCTTTCCTTTTCTTGCTTTGGTGTGTGTCATGTTTTTTCTTTTGTTGAATGTGCAGTTTACTGGTCAGCACCTATATCCCAAGTGCACCTTTTTTTGTTTGAGAACTACAAATCATTGTCACTGGCCCACACAGTCCTGCGCCTGTCAACATATCTAGGAGGATGGTGTGAACCACTGTATCAAAGGCCTTGGAAAGGTCAATAAGAAATGGCAGCAGTAATCTGACCAAGGTCCAGCCTTTTAAGGATGGAGTCAATGTGAAACAGAGGAGAGAGGATAAGGTGCAGTGGGATTTCCAGAAACCTGACTACAAACAATGAAAAAAGAAGAAGAGTCAAGTAAGGAGGAAAACTTGTAGAAGGCTAGCTTTTCCTGAAGTTTAACAAAGGTGTGGAGGAGAAAGATGGCATGGCAGTTCCTCTGGAGTCACCACTTTTGTTGAGGACAGGCCTCTATCCTGTATCCAAGCTTGGAGCATTAAACCAAGATGTAAGGAGAAGCGTAGAAGGGTGGTAAGAAAGAACAATAGCAGAATCAGACAGTAAAGGAGTTTGGGGTAATGCCCATTAGGGCAGCGACTTATAGATGGACTGAAATAGAGATGGGCTTGAAGGAGTCAGCAGGGTGGATGGTAGCAAAATAAAAAAAAAGATGGTCAGGAAGGACAGTGAGGGAGAAGGAAACAGAGTTGAGAGAGGAGGGGGTGGGAGAGGGGGGATTGGCTGAGGATATTGATAGAGGAGGGAGAGAGGTAGGAGGACAAAGGAAGAAATCACAGGTAGTGAAGAAGTGATAAAAGGCAGAGGCCAGTTCATGAGGATAAAGATAGAGAAGCTACTAAGTTTGTGGACAGGGGTAGCTGACTAGGGGGTTGATGATGGAGTGGATGACCTGAGGGAGTTATTCATGAGAGTTAAGATTTTTCTGTGGGATACAGGAAAAATAAGATGTTTTAACATCCCTGAAGGCCTCAGAGCTGGTGTGCCAGATTTGTTTGTACCTCAAAATTTCCTACAAGGAATCAGAGACTTTTTGGAAGTGCTTTTCAGAGTAGTGATTTGTAAATCGAGCAATCAACTGTGCCAAAACCCAGGTAAGGTGGTACCGACAAACACAGGATTTCCTTTGACGGGCACGCTTGTCCCAGATAAACATGAGTTTCAAGTGGAAAAAGGAATGTGCAATGTCTATATCAATGAATCCAGTGGGGGTACCAGTCAATATCATAAAGATTATCTAGGAGTGAGGTGAGGTGAGGTTGACATATCTGAATCACCTCATTCTCATGTATTTCAGAAGGACCTTAGAGTGGAGCATTTTCCAGATGCAGTGGACCTTATGATGGTCAATGAGGGCATTCCTAAAAGAGCCAGCTGTATGGATGTGTTGAGGGTGAGATGAGAGGACCTAGTCCCTGAAGGTATCCAGTGAATAGAGCAACTCAATTACAGCGAGTCAATTTGGGCAACATGAAAATAGTGATTGTGACATCGGCTATGTCATACTAATAGTATATTATAAGTTCAGTGCTTTTGTTTCGGTAGGGTGTAGTTATTTTATGCAGTATATGGGGATTTGTTCATCAGGCTACTTCTAAGCTGGCTGTCTGGTGTAGTGGTTGCAGTCATCGCCTGTGTGGCTGACAGACCCGGGTTCGGGACTGGTTGTGGGAGGTACTTTTTTGGGGGGGAGGGGGTTTAGTCATTGTTTAATATATTTTGTTTGCCTTGTTGAACTCCTGTTCCCACACCCTACCGACTTTGTTCCTCCCCACCCGCAGGTTACCCCCCAGTGTTCTCCCCAGCTAACCGGTGTACCCCTGTGCAGTAGCCCCCCTCCTGAGTTTTTCCTGTCCCTCAGTGCCCTCAGCCCTGGTGATGGTTATAGTAAATATGAGGGGTGTGAGGGGAGGAGCCCCCCGTAGAAAAAACAAGCGTAGCAGCGTTCAGTTTGGAGCATGCTGTAGTGCTCTGTGCTGTTTTGCTTGGTGCTTTTTTTGGTCAGCACCATTTACTCTGCACCATTATCACATAGAACCATCACTGAGTGCGTTATTAGCAGAGTGAGGATTAAGCCTAATAGGCTCAGAGATTAGCTGAGAGAGGATAAGTGGCTGAATTCTCTGGGTGATTGATTTGGAGAAGAGAGCCAATTAATGTTGAGGTCAGCCAGAACCAGAAGCCTACCAGAGTAGTATAAGAGTGAGGAAAGGGTGTCAAAGAGGTGACTGGCTTGGCATGAGGAGAGAAGTATCTGCTTGCGGCAAAAAATGGGGTGGAAGGAGGAAAAGAGAGTAGACACAGAAGTTCATGGTGAGGAGACAATGAACTGGAGTAAGATATCACAGTTGATACGAAGATTAACATAAACCACCATGCCACCCTTCTTTTCCACAGTCCTCTCTTAGGACTGCATACCCAGGAATAGCAATGTAGAATCAGAAACTTGAGTTAAACAGCAACTGTCTATAATAATACAAAGCTTAAAAACACTAGATTTACACCAATTATGTTGTAACTTTATTGTTTTCTAGTTATTTGCTATTGTTTTTACTTTCCCCTGCTGCTGGTCTATTAAATATCGTAGATAATGTAACAATTATTTCACCAAAGTTTTTCAAAATGAATCTGACTCCACCTGCTAAAGACACAATTGCTATTTGTGGTATCACAATTTGCTATCATGGTGAATACTGTGATGTCATAAACAAAGGCACTGTGAGGTTAACAGGGGAGAGGCAAATGTTTTCAAATGTTTTCTATACAGACTTGTTAAAGGAACCACTACAAAGACATGCTGTAAATCTTGGAAAGGAAATTTGAAAATGACAAAATGTATTCTCTAATAAATTGTAACAGCTGAAACATCTTATTTATGAAAGCACATGCAGAAGTGTAGAGTTGCTCTTTAAGGGCAAGGATTCTGTAATAACCAAGACATCAGGCAGCTACTGCAGTATGAGCAGCTAGTGCTGTTACAGTTATGGTAGTAAGCTCCTCACATTTAAATAATAAATGCTTAGACTCTTAGGAGATGGGGTATAGAGGAGGATGATCAGAGTTAAAAACAATATTTTTCAACAGTAACAGAAGAGTGGCTATGATGAGTTTAAGAGATAAGGATTTTTGTCTGTGTTGGGCCAGAAGGAGGGCAGAGAGATAGATTAGGAGAAGCTGAGAAGGACCTCAAGAAAGATTTGAAGTTGAGGCAAGGAGTGGGGTGGAGTGGATGAAGGAACTGAGGAAGAATGAAAACAAAATACACTGCACCAGCAAATTAGTAATGACACATCAACCCTCATGATATAAGAGTGCAGGAGATAATCAAACAAATACAATGCAACAGTAAGTCAGTAATGGTACACCATACCTTGGGTCATAAAGGTGTCGGGGTTAAACAAATATATACAGTATAATTAAACAATAAGGCACAACAAGGTGTGTGTTATCATGTAATAACGTCACTCCTGGGGTGGGTTGAAGCACGAGGTGAAGCCGAGTGCTTCCACCACCCCAGGAGTGACGTTATTACACGATTACACACACCTTGGAGTGCCTTATTGCAATTATACAATGGCTCGATGTTATCGAAAACAAAAGTAAAAATGTTTTTAGTAGATTTTTTAGTGAGGCAGTATATCTTTGTTTCTGAAAAAAAAGGTGCAAGTTCCATAAAATAAACACAGTGATGTTATTGTGTAATATCATCACGGTCTCAGGCACACACTGACCAGTCAGTGTCAGTGGCTCAGTAGGTAGCACACTTGCCTCTGAGGCCGGGAGATCAGAGAGCTGTAGGTTCAGTTCCCACATCTGGCACATGGGTTGATATCCTAGTACTGACACTGTAGTGCAACATGAGAGGGGTGCTGCACTTCTGAGGTGCTGTCTCTCAGATGAGATGTTAAACTGAGGTCCCATCTGCCTGGATTGGTGGTAGTTCAGGTGGATGTTAAAGATCCGTGGCACTTATCAAAAAAAGAGTAGGGGAATTTCTCTGGTGTCCTGGCCAAATTTCCCTCATTCACTAAAAATACCACCAACAGCTTAATCTGGTTCAACGTCAATTGGCATTCATCTGTATACCCCTCCCCCGGGTCATGCCTGAAAATAGGCAGGATTGGTCTAGTGCACTTACCTGGTTGACAAAAACTAGATAAATAAAATCAGAGTCCAGAAAATGTTCTTGCAATTGTATAATACTAAATTAATAATTGTCAATATCCTATCGATAGGTTCATGAAGGTACAAGGGACAAAGAAATACAATGCACCTGTATAGTAGTAATGGCCATCACCCTCATATTATACAGCACGCCTACAAGGGATTCAAACTTATGATTAGACCTGGTGGTCCTATAGAATCACTGGTTCCTCTTCCACCCTGTTAAATGACCAGACCCTTTGCAATGCTTGCACCAAAGCCAACAGGTTTGTGAAATCCAAATAATTTGCATCCACAGTCCAGAACAACCTTTAATCATTCCTTTGTGGTCTGGAATGTTACCCATTCCTTCTTTTTCACCCCAACTCAGCCCTCAGCACCTGTCTTCAAGGTTAGCAACTCCCACATCACTGATACTGCTGCCTTTTTTGCTTCCTTCAACTCATTCTTCACCTTCTGTGCCTTTTCTCTCCTCCTCCTCCTCTCCTTCACCCTTCCTCCCTTCCCTCACATTTCTTCTTTCCTACCACTCTGTCTGCCTTTCTCTAGGCCCTTTTAACTCTTAACCCCCATAAAGGTAAGAGTCTAGATGACATTGACCCCAAGTTTCTGCACCTTTCAGCACCAGCTATAGCCTTCTCTACTACCCTTCTCCTCAACCACCTCTGTTCCTAATGGCTAAATGTGGGCTACTGTTATCACTCTCACATAAGGAGGTAATGTGTCCTCTGCAGGAAATGTTCATCCCATTTCTCTTCTCCCCACACTGGCCAAGCTCTTGGAACATCTTGTCCTCTCACAACTCACCCCTTTCCTTGTCTTCTCTTCCATCTTACTCCCTTCCAGTCTGGCTTCAGGAAATTCCACTTCACATTTACCTTTCTCTTCTGGCTCACTGACTATATCTGGTGTGGAATGGACTAGGACTAAATTACTTTTGCCATCTTTGTCAGCTTGACCAAAGCCCTCAGTACTCTGTCACATTCACTTCTCCTGGACATGCTTTCCTGATATTTGTTAAGAGCCAGTCCACTGTGACTCTGGTGTGCCCAGTCCCCAGTGTAACCCTCATTTCTTAATTTTTTTTTGTATTTAACTGTGAAAAGCATAAAACCATCCAATGATGTCTTCTGCAATTTCCAATTCAACCCATCCCCTCCCCCACCCTGCCCCCCCCATGCAGCAGCCACCATCCTACACCCCCTTTCCCAATACTTACCTACTGGAGGTCAAACACCATAATCTTCTCCAGACTAGAGACACATTTTCACTCTTCAGTGCCAGACTGGTAACTGAGGAAAAACACAAAAACAGGTAAGTGTCATATAATGTATTTCAATGCACTTTGAACTTTTCTTCATAACTTGGTCAATTTTAAATATGTTTTGCCCAAATTCTTAACACTGCCTTTTTTGGGACCCCATCTTATGAACACAATATTAAAATACAAATCCATCTAGAAATGTAATTTTGCAGTTGCTCTGTGAAATTACCTTTTGGACATGATTTGAAAATTGCCACTTGCCAGGTTTCTGAGGTGGTGTCATAAGAAGTCTATGCTAAAAATTTGGTGTAACAATATTAAAAAAACAACAAAGATATGAACCTACATTGAACATTTTCAATGCATACTTGTAACATATAATAAATAAAAAATAAATAAAACATTGATAAGTTGCCTCATGAACTTGACATCTGTAGTTTTTTAAATTCTGGCCTTAAAGTGATTTTGCACTTGTGGTGCATAATTACTTTTCAACCAGTATATTATAAGCTTATAATTATTGATTTTATAAAGTCAATAATACAAGCATCCCCCGTAGGACAGTACATATTAACGTCAGGAAAGAAAAAGTTCATTTTTACAGTACAGCATCTTTGTACTCCTACACTTGGTCCATCATATGATGGTTATCTGTAAGCTTTTTTTCCCCAGATTAATACGTGCATAGGCTATTGCTGCCATAAGTGGGGGTAAACCAAGAATGGGTAATGCAGCTCAAACTTAACAACCCTTTGATAGGTTAAACAACCCCAACATGCTTATTAAGGGAATAAACGTATAAACTAAGCAGCCTGAGCTCTCCGTGAAAACTTAGTTGCTAGGTTCAGACATAAAGATTCTTTCTTCATACCAAACATTTATCCATGTCCTAATACTAAAATGCATTAGCAATAACATTAAAACATAGTAAAATCCACACATAGAACAACAGATTGGTGAGCCCCAGGTTTAAGCTTTAGTATATTATAAATGGCACCTATCATGTTCAGGAGAAAGAGTAATAGAAAGACTTTTTGAGATTTGGGGGCCAAAATGTTACAAAACTATTATGAGTAATGCTGTTTGCAGGGACATCCATCAGCCCAGTGGGGACCATTTTCCTTCCTGTGTCAGTGACCTTAGTTCTGGGGGAAAGATTTCGTGGCATGTGGCAACAGCCCCAGCCTGGGTAGAGACAGAGCAGTGTTCTGGTGCATACACAACACCTTGTGGCGGGCTGGGTAGCCTTCCCTCACAAGATGTTAACATGCATGTCAGGGTATAATGGGCTCATTCACTGAATCAGGACTATCTCCAGTACTGTGTCACTCACCACTGCTCTGAGCCTGGGAAGGTATAGCGCATGTTTTGGCTGCACAAGTGACACCTTGTGACAAGATGGGGAGCCTTCCCTCACAAGGGGTCGATGTGTGTGTCATTGTCTGACAGGGTCATGCACTGCATCAGCAGAAATGGGTTGGCATGAAACTAGAGCTTGAACTATCGCCACTATTTTGCATGAGTATAGATAAATCATTTATCACACAATGTTCCCACTGCTTATTTCATTTATGCAATTTGGATAGGACCTTGTGTGATAATTTAAAAATTTTTTAAATATTATTTATAATAGTTTTAGGTCTATTTTGTGAACTAGTTGTTTTGTGCATTCCACCAACAGTTGCCATCGCTATTGCCATGGTCCAGACATCGTGACATGGCAGTACATTGTTGCTGCAGAACTGCTGCAGAAATTACAAACCACTACCACAGGCATTCTGTGGCAAATGTTAACCCTACCACAGCATTTGGTCCAAATGGGTTCTATGTGATAATCGTGAGCTACGAACGGCAACTCGCATTATTATGATGTCAGGGTGGTGAAAACAATTTCTCCACCCTGACATCCTCGGCGCATGGAAGAACGCCTCCTGCACCCCCCCTACTTAAAGATTCTCAACTCCAGGGGGGTGCATGTTGGGGGGGATGCAAAGGCAAAATAAATACAGGTTTTGGATCATTCGTAACAGGCCTGAACGTGGAACCTCATGCACCACAAGCGGAGGCCAACTCCGATGCCATGGCGCAGCACGGCAGCCAACCACAGTGCCACCCCCTACATCCCCTCCACCCCGTCCCAGGTCATGCTTGCCATGCTTGCTCCCCTCCCCCGTGCACATGTACATAAAGCGACATCCTTTTGCTAGGGTCGCCCACAACCCCACACCCAGTCACTCTTCCTGCCCCCTCACCTTTCGGGCTTTTGCCCACATCGCGTTGCCATTTTGGACGGCACCGTCTTTCAGGCGCCCACCTCATGTGCTACCATTCAAATGTGCCACATAAAAATCAGGGCCTTGTATCTACAGTACACAGATAAAATTTGTAATGTCCCATTATTCTATTTGTTATAAGAGGTCAGGGGATAAACAAATACATAAACTGCAACGGTAAATTAGTAATGGTTCATAACCTATCATGTCATAAGGGGTAGGGGGATTAACAAATAAATGCACTACAAAAGTGAATTAGTAATGGACCATCACACCTCAGGTTAGACAATGCAGGAGATAAACAATACAGTGCAACACTAAATTAATAATGGTTCATAACCCTACGGGTCATAAGAGCACAGGAAATAAATAAAAACAGTGCAACAGTAAAATAATAATGGCCCGACACCTTGCGGGTCAAAAGAGGACAAGGGATCAACAAATAAATACAGTGCAACAGTTAACTGGAGCTATTTGAAAATGTGGCAATATAGTAATCTGTACTGCTAAATCTTCAAATAGCTCTGGTTTAGAATCTGTGTGAGTCTGGGCTACACCAAGACCAAGTATCAACTGGCAGGGTACTTGTCAGTCAGAACTTGTATTGGAAATGCACAGGAATGCCCAGTCTCCAAACTGGAGCTATTTTAAAAAGGAGCCATGTATTAAGTATATAGCTGACCCTGGCTGCTCCATGCCTGAAACATCATCATGGGGACAGCCATGGGTTCTTGTGGGCATGCCAGGGAGGGCTCTTCATCCTAAAATGCCAGGGCAGGGAAGGTGCAAGATCAACCAGATACAATTTAAAATAAATAATCAGTGAGTAATTTTACTTTTAATTGTTTCTACTGCATCTGCTAATCGGGCCCCACTTCACATGGAGGTGGGGCCCGACTGTACATTGACCTTTCCCTTTAATAATACCTCATTACTCCTTGGGTCATAAAAGGGTATGAGATAAGCTAATAAATACAGAGTAACAGTAATTTAAGAATGAAACATTACCCTAGGGTGAGAAGAGTACTAGAGATGACTAATAAAAAAGTGCACCAGTAAATAAGTAAGTTGACATCACACTGGAGGTCATAAGAGGGCAGGTGGACAAACAAATAGAAACATAGAGACATAAAAGTTGACAGCAGATAAGGACTGCAAAGCCCATCCAGTCTGCCCATTTCTTTTTCTACCTTATAAATGTGCCATCGGCCTTTGCTCTGTCAATGGCCTCTCTTTTCATACTCATCTGTATTGCTCCCTTATTTTTTTTTATTTATTGAATAGAATCAGAATTACAATCCTTTGAGTCATAGACTCATTTGCAAAGGCTCCACATCAATAAAAGTAAAAATACAGAGAGTAAAAGTAAAATACAGAGTAAAAATAAATAAATAAATAAGATATATACAGGTATCAAAAGTGAACAAGTATCTTGTAATAATACAAGTACCGAAAGTCCAGGTTATAGCTTATATTGTGGATTACATCAACTGGGAGCATAGAGAAGTTCCCTGGTCAGTGCTAATACAGAATACAGCTTCATAGGATCTTTGAGGACCTAGAGTCACATTAGCAAGACTGTGGGGGAGGGACAGAGGACGGGGGTGGCATCATACTAGCCAATTGCTGCAGGATAATTTACTGGGATAGAGTAGGTTCCTGTGTATCAACTGTCTCTGTAAGTATGGTGTGGGGGGTGGCAACAGTATGTGTGTGGGATTATTTACAGTCACAGGTTGCTTCATCAAGGAGCAGGGTTTTGAGACCTGATTTAAATTGGCTAAGGCTATGGGTCATGGAGATGGAGGATGAAAGTCTGTTCAGCCATAGAAGGGCTCGATTGTGGAAGGATCTTTGTCCCAGTGAGGTTCTACAGTGGGGAACTAGAAGGTTAGAGTTTTCTGAGTATCTTAGGGTCCACCTGTGGGGGGCTGTGCTGATGAGTGGGTGGAGGCCGATGGGTGCTTGCTTAAGTTGTATCTTTTTGGCAAGGAGACAGGTAAAGTACTTAAGTCTGCCTTGGAAATTTAGCCATCCTGTCTGCTTATAAAGCTCATGTGTGTGTAAACATGACACATCCCGAGACTGGACAGCAAGCTTCATTAAGGGCAATGTCGATGCTGCGTAGGGCAGTTTGCTCAGCTGATCCATATATGATAATACCGTAGTCTACCAAGGATAGGACATATGAGGACACAGCGAGATCCATGGCCTGGAAGGGGTAGGCAGTGCTTGTGCCTGTAAAGGATCCCTAATCTAGTGTTAATAGAAGAGGTGACTTGTTGGATGTGACAGTGGTAGGAGAGGGAGGTGTCTAAGGTGACTCCAAGATATTTGAAACATGGGACATGCTCAAGAGTGTTGTCATGGGTGTTTTTTATCACTAGGGGTGCGTGATAATGGGGGCTTTGGTGGTGTGCTAAGATCATGTTCTTTGCTTTCTTGTAGTTTATTATAAGCCGATGTTCAGAGAACCATGTTTCTATATCCCTAAAGTAGCCCTGTAGAGCTGATTGAAGGGAATTAGGATGAGGATGTTTCCAATAAATAACCGCATCATCTGCATATAGTAGCTGTGACCACTGCAGGATTTAGGGAAGGAGTTAAGGAAGAGAGTGAAGAGTAGGGGGCCAAGTACAGACCCTTGGGGGACACCAGTATGAGCTGGTTTGCATGTGGAGATAGTAGTATTTATTTTGACTTGTTGTGTCTGATTAGAGAGGTAGTCTTTGAACCAGGTGGAGACCTCTGGTGCAAAGTTAAGTGATGGAAGGGTATGGAGTAGAAGCTCGTGGCTGATGGTATCAAATGCTTTGGCCAGATCAGCGTAGATAGCTCCAGCCACACAGCCTTGTTCTAGTGCCTCATGGACAAAAGTAGTGAGTTCAATGAGCACTGTGGAGGTGCTGTGGCCCCTCCAGAAACCATGTTGTTCATGGCACAGCAGGTCATGTTTGGATAGGTAGTCAGTTAGTTGATCCAATACTATTTTTTCAAGGGACTTAGAGAGGGTTGGCAGGATTGATATTGGCCTATAATTGCTTGCGGCTGTGAGGTCTCCACTCTTCAGGATGGGCATCATTACTGGTCTCTTCCAGGCAGGGGGAATTGGCTGAGGCATAAGGACAGGTTGAGGATTTTAGTGAGATGAGGTAGTGTCACATCCAGTGAAAGCCAAATGAGTTTGAAGTCCAGGGAATCAGTGCTGTAATGAGAGTTTGCCAGAGCTTTGGTGAGATATCTTTGAGCCTCATTACAGGAGATGACTCTTAGCCTAAAGGGGGCAAGGATGTTGGTGGCCGAGGTGACGTAGGATGTGTGAGTGATAGGGTCAAAGAAGTGAAGTGGGAGAATATGAGAGCGGTCTGAGAAGGAGGTGTTTAGGTCATCAGAGATAGCCATAGGGTCATGAGTGGTAGCCCCATTTATTATAAGCTGAACAGGGGGTAGGGGAAACAGTTTTCCCAAAGAGATCCTTGATATTGCTCCAGAAATTTTTCCCAGAGCTCCAGGTGGAGGTGAGGGTTTGCTTATAGTACGTGGATTTGACTTGCCTGGTGGCCCATGTGCATTTGTTACGGGCCTCTCTGTACCACTGGCAATTCTGCGGGAGCTGTGAGTCAAGTGCCTTATGCCATAGGTTATCCCTCTGGTGTATTTGATCAAGTAGAGCTTGGGAGATCCAAGGGGTTTTTCTTTTCTTTAATATTTGTTTGGAGAAGGGTGTGAATATGACACAGGCTTTATTGAAGATGGCAAAAAAAGTAGACGAGTGCAGCATCCACTGACTGAGCTGTGTGAATAGGGGACCAGGCACAGGAGGCTAGGTGAGACTTGAAACATGCTAGATTTCCTTTTTTAAGTCATCTATGTATAATGACATTGGGGGAGAGGGGAGATTCTTGAGGACCACTGGCAGGTCACAGGGGAGTGGTCGCTAATCGAGTCTGGGAGCACAGTGACTTGGGAGATGTTTTTAGGCCTGTTGGTGAAGATAAGGTCAATGAGGGTTGAGGTCCCTGTTCTCGTATCCAGTCTGGTCAGGGAATTAATGACCTGGGTGAGGTCTCAAGCTACAGCTGAGTCTTTGCTGGGGGATGAGGCAGGTGACAGCCAGTTGGCATTGAAGTCACCCAGTAAGATGACTTCACTCCGAGGTGGGAGGTGGGAGACACTGTCCAGTACTGAATCGAAGGTGAGCTTTTGTTTGTTAGGGGGAATATAAACCAACATAATGTAAAGGGTTTTACCTGGGTTGCCAGGCTGAGCTTGACTGTTAGGGTCTGGGCTCCATGCATAGGTGGTGGTGTGTGGAAGTCAAGGGAGCCAAGGGAGGATCTTACATAGACGGCACAGCTGCCTCCCCCTCTTGCTAATCCTATCAGCCTGGTAGATGGTGTAGTCACTGAGGGTGATCGATATGTTTGGTATTTTATCCAAAAGCCAGGTCTCCGATAGAGCTAAGGCATCGGGTGATTGCTGGGCAATCCAGCCCTGTAGGGGGGTGAACTTTTTTGAGAGGCTGCAGATGTTAATTGTAGCCAGCAGGAGGCCTCCTTGTTTGGTGTTAGAAGAGACAGCAGGAGGGCTGGAGGCAGCAGGAGGGGGTAGTCCAGGGTTGGGTGTATATTACCTGACAGCAGCAGAAGGAGGAGTGCGTGTCATAGAAGTGCTAACTTGAGCAGTTTGGGGAGGCATTTTTAGACTGGTTACTAGTGGGCCTTTTATTGTGTGTGTGATATGGACTGGGAGGGTGAGTAGGAGGTGGGTTATCATGGTGACAAGAGGCTGGGCTCCAGGTTGGATGGTAACAGGATGAGTAGGAGGCAGTGGTCTAAGGGGTAGCAGAGTAGTAGTACAGCAAGAGTGGTGAGCATAGGGGTTGGAGGCTAGAGCTGGGAGGGAGTATGTGAATGCAAGGTCATGTATCATGGGGCAGGGGGGCACGGGGGTGCGCAGTATGAGGTCATACCAGGTAATTACGTGGTGGCTGGCAGCGCAGTTGCTGTACAGAGATAGTTCCTTGGATGGGTGGAAGAGCCATTTGGGGGATCATAGAGGCAATGAGGATAGTCATCAGTGGAATTGAGAACATATTTACTATTAAGATGGTTAGTCATATGTGACTGAGATGAGTGGCCACTAGTGGTGAGTTGGTGTAAGCTGCTGCTGGAGAAGTGAGCTGCTAGGTTAATTTCAAGCACACGTGATGTGATACTGCCTTTATAAGAGAAAGCCAACCAAGGGTGGTGGTGGGTGCAGAGGGGCAATCCTCCGTTAGAGCTGATCAGCAACAGTCACGATCAGGCGAGCAGGGCAAACAGCACGCAATTTTAATTCTGTACCTGGGCAGCATTTTGATTCCTGGCTGTGGGGGAGGGCTTCTCCTAGCCCTCACGACCTCTGTGTTCCTTGGGGGGTCTGCTGTGGAGGAAGGAGAGAAAGAGTCTCAATTAGATAGGTAAGGGGAGCTGAGTATGATGAGATGGGGCTGGTCTGTATCAGGATTTCAACTGGCCAACTTACAGTGTTTGCAGCTACAGGACAGAAAAATAAAAGAAATGCCCTGCTACTTTGCACCGGGCTTATCAGCTGTAGTACAGAGTTTGCAGTTACAGGTTCATTCTGGGGCAGAAATTAAGTAAAACAGAAAAGCCCTGCTTTGACTAATTGTTCTAGCAATTACTTCCACAGTTGCCAGGCTAGCTTTAAAAGCAAACTCTAGGAGTAGGATATTAAACAATCTGGTTATTTAACAAGCAGGTTCTTAAGGTGAAGTTAATTAAGGTACCCTGCATTAAATGCTCAACAAAGCTGGATTCTTAGTTACAATAATTAAGATAACATGCTGTAAGTAACTCGGATTTATGCTCATAGTTAAAAGGCTGGCAAGAAAATACTACCTCCATTGGTATGCCGATAAAGTAAATGTCTAATAAAAAAGGTGCCAAGTAGGATATTTTGAATCCTTGGTTAGAGCTGATCAGCAACAGTCGCAATCAGGCGAGCAGGGCAAACAGCATGTGGCTTTAATTCTGTACCTGGGCAGCGTTTTGATTCCTGGTTGTGGGGGAGATCTTCTCCTAGCCCTCGTGACCTCTGTGTTCCTTGGGGGGGGGGTCTGCTGAGCAGCGTTTTAATTCCTGGCTGTAGGGGAGGGCTTCTCCTAGCCATCACAACCTTCATGTTCCTTGGGGGGGGGGGTCTGCTGAGCAGCGTTTTGATTCCTGGCTGTAGGGGAGGGCTTCTTCTAGCCCTCACGGCCTCCGTGTTCCTCGGGGGGTCTGCTGGGCAGCGTTTTGATTCCTGGCTGTGGGGTAGGGCTTCTCCTAGCCCTCATGACCTCCGTGTTCCTTGGGGGGTCTGCTGTGGAGGAAGGAGAGAGAGAAAGATTGCCTTATGCCTATCCTATGCCTGTTTGAAGCCCTGCAATGTATTCATATCCACGGCATCCTGAGGTAGGCCTTTCCATGTATCCACCACCCTTTCTGTGAAAAAAAATACTGCATCACTAAAGAAGTGATATCCAATCACACATCGGGTCATAAGAGGGAAGGGGATAAGAAAGTTCAGTATTCCAGTAAATTTGTGGTAGTCTGTTATCATTTTGGCCATAAGCGTGAAGGTGATAAATAAATACAGTACACTAGTAAATTAGCATGGCCTGCCACCTACTGTATCATAAAAGTGCAGGGTTAAACAAATAAATACACTAGAACAGCCATTAGTAATGGCCTATCACACTTTGGGCCATAAAAAGACAGGAAAAAAAAACAATAAATACAGTGCATCAATAATAAGTAATGTCCCATCACCCTCTGAGTCATAACAGTGCAGGAGATAAACAGCTAAAAACAGTACAGCAATGATTTATTAATGGACCATCACCCACTTGGGTCATAAGAGTGCAGGCGATCAACAAATAGATGACATGCAACAGCAAATTAGTAATGGCCATATCAGCCCTCAGATCATGATAACGCAAGCAATAAGTAAATACACTGCAACAATATACTATTAATAGCCAATTACCACTTGTGTCACAACAGGGCATAAGGTAAACTAATAAGTATGGTGTAACAGTTTAGTAATGTCCCATCATCCCTCAAGTTATAAGAGTGCCTGGGATAAACAAATACATACAGTGCAGCAGTAAATTAGTAATGGCCTATCACAGCACGGTTCATGAGACCACACGGGGTAAATAAAGAAATATGTTTCATCAGTAAATCAGCAAAGGCCTATCACCCCTCGGGTCATAAGGGTCCAGGGGATAAATAAATAAATATTCTGCAAAAATAAATGTGCTATAGTCCATCACCTCCTAGGTTATGAGAGTACAGTGGATAAAGAAATAAAAACAGTGCAGTAGTACATGAGTAATGGCCCATCACCCCTCTGGACATAAGAAGGCAGGGGATAAACAACTAAATACACTGCAACTGTGAACTAGTAATGGTCCATCACACCTTGGCCCAGATATTCAAAAGGGTTGCGCATGGCGCAACAGTGTCGCCTGCGCCTTGCACAATCACGCCCTGAGTCGCGATGTTCAAAGGGAAAGTCGCGCTGCGTCCGATGCACCAGAGTGCATCAGTAATGTATGCAGGCGCGGGTAGGCGTGCCCATGCATGCTACTGCAGCCCAATATTCAGCCTGGGATATGCAGAGCCATGCATGCGCAACTCCCACCTGCTAGCACAAAGTTACGCCAAAAAAAGGAGCAGGGCAGGCCACCACAGGTGAGCTGCCATATTGCAGGCGCAACACGGCAGCTGACACCTGTGGGTGGCCACCCGAGCTCTGGCTGCACCTCCGTGATGGTGCCACCCCCCCCATGCCCGATCGCGGGCTTAAGTAGATTAAAAATGAAGTCCTATATCCCTGGTGGTCCAGTGGACCTGTCAGCCCGCCTGATAGTGGGCTAAGTAAAAATAAGAATAATCTAACCCCTATCCGGTCAGCCTGCCTGACCACGGGCTAAGTAAAAATAAGAATAAGCTAACCTCTATCCCTGGTGGTCAGTGAGCCCCCCCACCCGCCCACTGATCCCCATGGCCCGCTCCTCCCGGTCAGCTGCAGGTGGCAGCACCCACCTGCCTGCTGCCCGCCACCCACTGGCTGGCACGTCAGTGGGGCTGCTCACGCCCATTGGTCCACAGCGTGAGCCAATGGGCTGCAGCCGTACGACACATTCCAGATATGTATTCTGGAATGTAGTACAGTATGGGCTGCATGCCCGTTGGCTCATGCTGTGGACCAATGGGCGTACAGCCCTACCAACGGTGTCAGTCGGCGGGCTGCGGGGTGGCAGGCAGGTAGGGTGCTGCTGCCAGCCGCTGACTGGGGGGAGCGGGGCGGTGGGGATCAGTGGGCAGGTGAGGAGGGGGGTCCACTGGACCACCAGGAATAGAGGTTAGCTTATTCTTATTTTTACTTAGCCTGCGATTGGGCAGGCTGACAGGTCCACTGGACCACGAGGAATCGAGGTTGGATTATTCTTTATTTACTTAGCCCACGATTGGGTGGGCAGCAGTCCATTGGACCACCAAGGATTTATGATTATTCTTTTTTCTACTGCAGCCCACGATCTGGCTGAAACGTGCCATGCTGCAGGGGTGTCGGTCCCCGACGGTTGCCTGCAGGCGCCAGGCAAGTCGTCAGATCAGTGCATCCGTACGCAATGAAGATTATGACATGCAAATGGCCCATGTGCACCGTGCATACATTATGACCCCATTTGCATGTCAACTTTTGAATATCGCGGTTGCTGCGCCTTGCGCAGTGGAACTTGAGCTAGCTCATCCACATGTTCCACTCTGGCCACTGGTGCTGGCGCAGTGCCACTGCGCCATGCACACTGCAGGTGGCCAGGGTGCGATATTCAACGATGCTGAGCCAAGGCGCAGCTCTGTTGAATATCGCCCAGTCCACACCTCTGCGCAGCCAAAATGAGCGGTGCCTGGGCTTGCACCACAGCCTAGCACAGTTTGAATATCTGGGCCCTTTTGTCATCACAGAGCAGGAGCAAAATAAAATAATTGCAGTGTGCCACTAAATTTATAATCGCCTGTCTCCATAAGTGTCATAAGAAAGCAGGGGAAATACAAATAAATGCAATAGTAAAATAGTAATGGCCTACCACCCCTTGGGTCACAAGAGGGCAAGGGATAAACAATTAAATGCAGTGCAACAGTAAATTAGTGATGGCACATCACCCCTCAAGTCAATAGAAGTAAGTGGATAAACAAAGGAATACATTGCAGCAGTAAAATTAGTGTTGACCAACTGCATCTCGGGTCATGGGAGTGCAGAGGATAAATGAATAAACACAGCGCAGCAGTTCATTAGTAAGAGTGCATCTCCACTTGGGTCATAAAAGACTGGACAATAAACAAATAAATACACTGGAACTGTAAATTAGATATGGCTCAGCACTCCGTGGGTTACAAGAATGTAGGTGGTAAACAAAGAAGTACAGTGCAACAGTTAATTAGTAATTGAATGTCATATCTCAGGTCACAAGAGGACAGAGGAAAAACAAATAATTACAGTGCACCAGTATAATTAGTAATGGGCCATTACCCATCGGGTTGTAAGAGACCAGGGGATAAACCAACAAATACAATACACACTTTAAGTTGGTCAAAAGAATGCAGGGTATAAACAAATAAATGCACTGCAAAAGATATTTATGAATTCACCATCACCACATGGGTCATTGAAATTCAGGTTATGAAGGAATCCATACAGTGCAGCACTAAATTAGTAATGGCTCATCACCCCTTGGATCATGAGAGAGCAATGAAAAATCAAATAAGAGTGCAACCATATATTAATAGTGGCCTGTAATTCCTCAGGTCGTATGGGAATAAAAAAATAAATAAACTTCACCAGGAAATTAGTAATGGCGTATTTCTCTCTGGACCATCCAAGTGCAAGTGAGAAACATAAATACCATACAACAGCAAATGAATAATAATAATAATCTTAATATAGCGCGCGCTTCACAAAGTATCAGTGCACTGCGCAATAAACAACAATTAAAACCATAAAATATTGAAATGCATTATTCAATGTATACCACAATTCAATGATAAAAAATCCATTTTTACACAAGGTCCCTGCACCCTCACTGGTACCCCCAGTGGTACATTGCAGACAGTTAGCATTTAGGTATACGTTATACTAACATACAGGGGTAAGAGCATCTACCCTATAAGAGTAGATGTCAGGATATGTACGCATAGAATTGCTATACACTTTACTTTCCAACATACACATGTATTTCTTACTTACAAGATGTTAGGACACCTGTGTCCTTCTAATGATTATGATATACGAGTCGGCATAGCCATCTTCTGATGATTTGTATTACTACAACGGCTATGTACAACGTGTACCTCTTTGTTTTCACAGAGTGATGACTATAACAAAATTGTATAATATTATCTTGGACTGAGAAGCCACCTCTAATTTAGCCAATATGGCTCGTCTCTGTAATGAGAAATGTTTCTATCTTACAGTAACCATGGTAATTATCTAAGGTATATAATGTAAGACATTACGTCTTCTACCTCGGAGACCCCAGGAGACAAGGAGATTCCTTGAGGTATAAGGAATGCTTAGCATTGGCTCCCAGTTCCTAATGTTAAGAACTGCTTAGGCAACTGTGATTTTCCTTTTGGTAGTAGTAAACAAGCTTTATTACTCTTATGCAACGTGTCTGTGGTTTCTTGCACGCCCATTATTGCCAAGAACCTGAGAGTGAGGTTTAGACCTCCTGACACCAGTTACAAGACCAAAAGCAAGCTCAGATAAATATGTTTTTAAAGCAATCTTGAAGCTCTTCAAAGTCAGGCACTCCCATATCCAATGAGGCAGAGAATTCCACAGGGTAGGGGCTGCAAATGAAAAGGCCCTTGAACCAAATGTTTTTAATCGTACCCTGGGAATCTCCAGCAATCCCTTTCGGTCAAATGAAGCAGTCAGAGGGGCAATAAGAATGTAGGAGATATTCCAGGTAGCTCGGTCCCTGTCTGTGTAGGGCTTTATAGGTCAGCAAGCCAACCATAAAGTTGATCCACCACTGAACTGGCAGCCAGTGTAATCCAAGCAGCACAGGTGTAATATAGCTGGATCGAGATGATCCAGAGAACAGCCTGACCACAGCATTCTGCACCAGCTGCAAGAGGTGGATATCAACCCTTGGAAGCCCTAGGTAAAGGAAGTTACGGTAGTCCAGGCGTGAAGTCACAAAGGCATGGATCAGAGTTGGACCCTTGCGTGATTATCAAAGATGGCCGCCAGGCTGGGTGTGCTGTAAGACTGCTCCTGCAGTTAGCTTATGACTGATTTTTTTCCTTTGCTTTTGCTTTCCCCGTTTTTGTTTTTTGTTTATTGCCCAATTGTTTGACTGTTTCTGCTGGTCGGCTTTCTTGTTTTTGCCGTTAATTCGCAGAGTGACACCGGGTCATTATTAACAAGCTCATAGTGTGTACTGGGGCCATTCATTTTGGGCCTGCTGTCTTCTTGCCTATAAGAAGATTTCTGCTATTCTGTTTGTGTCTTCATTGGGATTCACTTGAATTTATCCGGATCTGCTGGCTTTCGGCCCTATTTTGTGTTCCGGGGTGGGGTGGGGAAGGAAAACTTGAAGAGAGGAGAGAAGCGGAGAGGAGCTGAGGAGAGGTGGTGAACTGTGGAAATTATTCGCTGGGACCAGTGCAGTGTGGGAGAAGATCTGTGTGGTTCCTGTTTTTGCCTTGGATTGGACTTTGTGGTAGACGGTTCTGTAACAGGCATCTTCAGTGGGCATAGGAGCTGGTTTGTCTGCTGGAGCGGATGGTCCCGACCCTGCAGGGTGACTAGTGGCTTTGTGTTCGGGGCTGCTCAGGGAGCTGGGGCATGGTTTTGTCAGGTAGCCAATAGAATGGGCCATCAGTTCCCTTAGGTTCTCTGGGGGGCCAACTGGTGGGTTGATGCTGGTGGTGAACCGAGGAGTGGCTGCGGATATTTTCCAGCTGCAGTCCCTTGTATGGGATTTTTGGTGCCTCCGCCTTCTGCTGTATTTTTTTTTTTTAATATTATTGCATATAATCGGAATTACAATCCTTTGAGTCACAGACTCATTTGCAAAGGCTCCACGTCGGTTACAGGGGGTGGAGGGAGAACGAAATACAAGGATACATACGTAATAAAGCAGTATACAAGAAAACATACACACTCAAGCAATAAACACAAACAGTACTGACAGTGCAGTCCAGGCTTTATCTTAGTTCACCAGAGACAGTGGTAGGCAGCTTTCAGGGTATCATTTGTTAGAGATGGGGGGAAGCGTATTCATAGGGTCTATGGAGACACTGTGTCGGTTATTAATGGGGGTTAGGGAGCATACTAGGTGGGCAGAGCTAGCCACAGTCACAGGTTGCAGACTCAATTAGGTGGGCTTTGAGGCCTGCTTTGAATAGGGAGATGCTGAGTGTCTGAGAGAGCCGAGGAGGTAAAGCATTGAGCCAAAGGGAGCACGGCATGCAAGTGATCATTGACCCAGTGATGTCCTACAGTGGGGACCTGAATGAGAAATTTGCAGCTAATCGAGTATTACGCCTGAGGAGCTGGGCTGATTATGGGGAGAAGGCCAAGGGGGGCTATCTGAAGTTGTATTTTTTTGCCAGGATGCAGGTGAGGTACTGAAGTCTTTGTTGGAAGTTTAGCCAACCAGTCAGGGCGTAAAGGTCACAGGTATGAGTTAGATGGTCTCTGCCGGTGACTAGTCGGCAGGCTTTATTCAGGGCAGTGTTAATACTATGTAGTGCGGTGGGTTCTACTGATCCATATATCGCTATCCCGTAATCAATTAGGGAGAGAATTGAGGTGGAGACTGCCAGATGCAAGGCCTGTGAGGGAAAACAGTGTTTAACTCTATAGAGGATTCCCACTCTAGTGTTGACAGCGGTGGAAAGATGTTGAATGTGACTATGGTAGGAGAGGGAGGTATCTAATGTGATACCCAGGTATTTGAAGTTAGTAACGTGTTCAAGGGGGGGTACCTTGTGTGTTTTTAATTAGGAGTGCCGATTGGCTGTGTGGGCTTTGACGGTGCGCAAAGATCATGGATTTAGTTTTTTTTATAGTTGATGATCAGGTGGTGCTCATCAAACCATGATTCTAGCTCCCCAAAGAAACCCTGTAGGGCTTGCTGTAGGGCGCTAGGTTGAGGGTGTTTCCAAAATAGTACCGCATCATCCACATAGAGAAGCATATAACCACTGCATGCCTTGGGAAGTGAGTTTAAAAAGAGGGAAAAGAGAAGAGGGCTGAGGATAGACCTATGTGGGACCCCAGAGCACACTGCTTTGCGAGAGGAGATGGTGGTATTTAACCTGACTTGCTGTGACTGGCCTGAGAGGTAGTCCTTGAACCAGGCAGTTGTCTCGGGGACCACATTTAGCTGTGGAATGACACGAAGCAGAAGATCGTGACTGACCGTGTCAAATGCTTTGGTAAGATCCACAAATATTGCACCTGCAATAGATCCTTGGTCTAGGGCCTCATGGATGAACGAGGTGAGCTCAGAAAGTGCGGTGACAGTGCTATGGCCTGTCCAGAAGCCGTGCTGAGCATGGCTTAGTAGGTTGTATTTAGTTAGGTGTTCAGTTAACTGGTCAGAGACTATTTTTCCGGTGCTTTGAGAGAGGAGGAAGTATAGAGATCGGTCTATAGTTGCTTGAGAAAGTGGGGTCTCCACTCTTCAGAATGGGAGTGATTAATGCACTCTTCCAGGTTAAGGGGAACTGACCGAGGCAGAGAGAGAGAGAGAGAGACTGAGAATTTTAGTAAGGTGGGGTAGTATTACATTCAGTGCCAGCCAAATGAGTTTAAGATCTAGAGAATCATTGCTGTAACGGGAATTGGCAATAGCTTTGGAAATGTAATGTTTTGCCTCCCGGCAGGAGATGACTCTCAGTCTAAAAGGTAGTGAATCTGAGTTAGATGGAGTGTCGGGAGGAGTGTGGGGGGGACAGGGTGGAAGAATTTAGGAGGGAGGATATGAGAGAGGTCCGAGAAGGTGGTGTTGAGGGCTTCTGCTATAGTGGAAGGGTCATGTGTGACTTCTCCATTTATAGAGAGTTGGGAGGGGGTGGGGGAGCGGGAATTCCCATTTAGTTCTTTTATGTTGCTCCAGAATTTTTTACCGTCTCCCCAAGAGGAGGTAAGAGTTTGATGGTAGGAAGAAGCCTTAGCCTGTCATATGGCCCATGTACATTTATTGTGGGCCGCTCGGTATAGCTGTCTATCATGTGTGCTTTGAGATTCAAGGACCTTATGCCAAAGGGTTGTCCCTCAATTGGAGCAGGTTAAGTAGTGAGGGTGTGAACCAAGGGGTGGTTCTGGTTTTCAGTACTTGTTTGGAGAGGGGGGCCAAAATGTCACAGGCCTTGTTAACGGTGGTTATAAAGTGAGCGAGAGCTAGGTCTACAGACTGCTTGGTGTAAATGGGGAGCCAATCGCTAGTAGCAAGATGGGCTATGAGTATCCGTAGGCCTCCTCTTTTTAGCCGTCTCTTCATGGAGATTATTGGGGGGCAGGGGGCAGTTTGCCCGACCACCAGCTGGTCACTGGGGAGTGGTCACTAATTGAATCTGGAAGCACCGAGACTTGGGAGAGGTTCCGTGGCCTATTTGTGAAGATAAGGTCTATAAGGGTGGAGTCCCTGGTTCTATAGTCCCTTCTGGTAGGAGAGATGACAATTTGGGTTAGGTTGTATGCCAGAGCAGCGTCTTTAAAGCTGGATGAGGCAGGGGATAGCCAGTTGACATTGAAGTCTCCCATTAAGATGAGTTCACTAGTATTGGGTAGGTTGGAGATAGTGTGGAGGATAGAATCAAAGGCTAGTTTTTGGTTTCTCGGGGGGATGTAGGCAGAAATGATTTAGAGCGTTTTGGTACCCAGACTGAGTTTGACTGTTAGTGTCTGGGTACCATATTGTGGTGCGGGGGTGTTAACTTCAGTGGCATGGAGTGGGGATTTACCATAAATTGCACAGCCGCCACCTCTCTTGCTGGCCCCATCGGTCCTGAAGAGAGAATAATTACTGAGGGGGACAGCATTATTGGGTATTTTATCTGAGATCCAGGTCTCTGAGAGGGCTAGGATGTCGGGTGTATGCTGGGCAACCCAGCCTTGGATAGGAGTGAGTTTTTTTGGTAGGCTGCAAATATTCAGAGTAGCTAGCAGTAGGCTACCCCTAGAGTGGTTTGGAGTGGCCTTTGCGCTGGGTTGGGGTGGATATTGCCCAATAATAATAGAAGTAGGAGGGTGTGCCGTAGGAAGGCCAACCTGCAGAGTTTGGATGAGTGTCATTGGGATTGGTAGGATCTGGGGCTTTTATCACTGGAGGTAGGAACAGGGAGACTGGGAATGACACATGCTAGAAGGGCTAGGGAAGTGTGGGGGGTGGTTATGGTGTTAGCCGTGGTGGCGGGGGGTTGTGATCTTGGGAGGTGGTGGAGCGCTAAGGTGCAATGAGTTGCATGTGAGGGTGTGAGGGTTACAGTGAGAGCATGAGAGTGTAGGCCAGCATGATCAGATTGGCTTGCTTGTGAGGTGTTGCTGAGACTGGATCTGTTGTCATCATAGGTAAATAAGTAAACAATGGAAAAGTTGTGGTAGTGTGGCTTTGGTGCCTCTAGAGGGGGTTGTTGAGCATATTGAAGGATCCTGGAAGTCAGGAGGGCTGTTAGTAGCAGGGATAACATAATATAAGTTGACAGAGATAGATATTTTGCAGTGGCCTCTAGTGGTAACCTAATATAACCTGCAGCTGGAAAAGTGAGCTGATCGGTTATTTCGGCTCGTCACCTGACAACCCTTGCCTATAAATTCGCTTAGCGTTCGGTGGAGCCTAGTCTGAGCACCAAACTGCAGTGCGTTTTCAGCCGTGAGAAGGGGTGCTGGCAGCCAAAAGCAGAGGTAGTCGAGCAGTCTTTCTCCAGAGGTCGCGACTGCTGTGTGGACAGAGGTAAAATTACTTTTCAGCTTTCTTTTCTGGGGTTATCCTGTGGCAGGGAGGGCTTCAAGCACTGGCCCTCATGACCTCTGGTCTCCTCGGAGGAGGGGGGTGGAATCTGCAGAAGAGGGAGAGATGGGGTGATTAAATAGTAAGTGGTGGGCAGGTACAGGCGGGGGGGGCGAGAGGGCAAGCGGTTTCAAATGCTTTTAGGCTTTAAGTGTGTAGCTATGGAAAAAAAAAAACAATGGCTACGCAGTGTCTGTCTGTACACTGGTTACCCTTTTCTACTTTGCCTTGGAAATAAGTCTGCTCACAGGATTACACTTATCAACTTTGTATTTCTATCCCCAGAGTAGTCAGTTTACAGAGAGCATAATCTAAAACAAATGCCCGACCTCAGATAGCACAAGCTCTGCAATTATTAAACCTACAGAGAGTTACTACAGAATTAATTTGTTGGAATTGCTAACATCAGGGCAATAAAAAGGATTTACAAAATAGAGTTCTGTTCTAGCCTGAGCACCAAACTGCAGTGCGTTTTCAGCCGTGAGAAGGGGTGCTGGCAGCTGTTGTTTGAAAAAAGCGCCAAAAGCAGAGGTAGCCGAGCAGTCTTTCTCCAGCGGTTGCAACTCCTGTCTGGACAGAGGTAAAATTACCTTTCAGCTTTCTTTTCTGGGGTTATCCTGCGGCAGGGAGGGCTTCAAGCACTGGCCCGAGCGACCTCTGGTCTCCTCGGGGGAGGGGGTTGGAATCTTTCAGCTTTCTTTTCTGGGGTTATCCTGCAGCAGGGAGGGCTTCAAGCATTGGCCCTTGTGACCTCTGGCCTCCTCGGGATATATGGATCATGAGTGAGGATACTCGTTCTGAAGATTTCCTGCCCTGCACATGGTAAGACCTTTCATTTTTATTATTTTGCCTGATTTATTGTTACCTGGCAGGCATTGAGAGTGCCTGCATCCTTTACTGGCTCCCCAGGTCATGAGAGGGCCTGGGGGCTGAAAACATCTATAACTTTAGTACTACCTCTTGGCTCAGGATAGACAGTGAGAGTGACTGTGTCCTGTTAATTTCCCAAGGCAGTGAGAGGGCCTGGGGAGCTGAAGCCATTTACTGAAGATACCGGCTATTTATGTTTGATTTGCTTTCCTGCACTTGGATTCAAATTTATAATACTAGAGATTTATCATCCATTTATGAATGAACTCTTTTCTAGCAGATCTACCCAGTCCAAGACTCTGAGTTGTTTTTAATTTTTATTTTTTTAATTTTTGAAATGTTATGCTAGGGGAGGGTTAATCTGTTTTTGGGTTTTATTATTGTTTGGTGTGTGGTGTATGACTGTTAGTTGAGTGATTGGGTGTGTAGTGTGGTGTTGTAGTGTGAATATACTGTGGGTGTTTTGAGTGTGTAAGGATGTGTCTGAGAGTTGCTCAGATGGTCAGACATTATTCCCCCTCCCGCCTTAAGGATCTTCGCCCTTTTTGTTGTCCTCCACTGTCCCCAGAGGTGTATACATGGTGTAGGGCCCTGGGGATTGTGAGGAGGAGGTGGGCGAGGTGGGGACTGGAGGGGGAATGGAAAGGAGCTGTTGAATTGGGATAGTGGGGATGAAAAGACACTCTGGGGCGAAATGGGGTCAGGAGAGGGGTCCTCCCTGCCTGATTCCCATACCCAAGGGTTCTGCCTGTGGTAGGCAGGTGGCTTGGCCTTCATCGACAACTTATCCTACTCGGATGGTGTTATGTAATGCCAGGTCCGTTCTGTCTTTTGGATGAGACGTTAAACCAAGGTCCCATCTGCCTGGATTGGTGGTAGGTCAGGTGGATGTTAAAGATCCCATGGCACTTATCGAAAAAGAGTAGGAGAAGTTCCCCGGTGTCCTGGCCAAATTTCCCTCATTCACTAAAAATGCCACCAACAGCTTAATCTGGTTCAAGGTCAGTTAGCATTCATCTGTATCCCCCTTCCCCAGGTCATGCTTGAAAATAGGCAGGATTTGTCTAGTGCACTTACCTGGCCAACAAAAACTAAATAAATAAAAAATAAATAAAAAAAAACAAGACTGCTATAATAGCTGATCTTGTAGGATCATCGGACCTGGCATGCATCACCAAGACCTGGCTGGACGATAATGCTGGCCCTATTTTGGCTTCAGCTGTACCAGTTGGGTACTCGGTGGTACACTGTCGGAGGTTGGATTGTAGGGGCAGGAGAGTGGCAACCTGTTTTAGAATGGAACTGAACCTGATGGAGGTACCAGTGGGAATTACCAACTCCTATGAATGTATCTTGGGTGAGGGTGTGGGGTATAGGATTCGTCTCATTTACTGTCCACCAGGAAATGGGAATGTTTTCCTACGGGAAGTTGCAGACTTCATTGTCGACATGACATTGGGATCCTCCAGATGGCTGATCCTGGGGGATTTCAATGCCTAGGGTGACGATGAACTCTCGGAGTTTGGTCAGGACTTCCTCCAGCTGATGAATTTGCTGGGTCTCCTCGACCCATATAGATGGTCATTCATTGGACTTGGTATTCCTCCTGGGGATGGAGATATCCGATTGGGTGGTGGAGCTAGTCGGATGGTCTGACCCTTACACCACTGGGTTCAGTTTCTTGGTCCCCCCGGTAGGTCGGCCACTATGGAAATGGTCCAGTACCACCCTTTAAGGGGTGTTACCCAGAGGGCCTGATGGCGGTGCTGGATCTATCAAGTTTGCCGAATGAATGCATGGATTCAGGGAATCTGGTTCTTGCCTATAATGAGGCAGTAGTTGGAGCCCTGATTTCCATTGCTCCTGTTCGTGTTCGTCCCCTCACTCTTCACCCCAAGTCTCCTTGGTTTGATGAGACATTGAGGGAGTTGAGGAATGTGGGAAGAAGGCTTGAGAGACATTGGCGGAAGTCGGGTCTGGAGTGTAACAGGCTTAGTTTGATGGACCATTATGGGGTCTATCAATCAGCAATTACCCGTAAGAAGGCAGAATTCCTGTCCAGGGAAATTGCTACTGCACAAAATCGACCAGCACACCACTTTCGAACCATGGACAGGCTGCAATCCAGTCTGTCTTCAGCCTGAGAGAGCATTTTCACAGGAGCGGTGTGAGGAGTTTGCTCGATTCTTCGCTGATAAGGTTGCCACAATCAGATCTGACCTCTTCCTAACTCTTTCAAACAGGAGTTGTGATGGTCAGCAGGAGATGTTGGACACCCAGTTTGTGTGGTTTGACTTTGACCGGCCCACAATCAATGACATAGTGATGATCATTAAGTCGTTTCGACCAACTGTAGTTTGGACCCAGGCCCCACTCACCTTTTAGTAGGTTGTGTGGATAAAATTGGCCCGGTCCTTGCCAAGATAGTCTGGTTGTCATTGGAGAGGGGGATCGTTCCTGATCCCCTGAAAGAAGCTGTGATCCGGCCCCTTCTTAAAAAGCCCTCCTTGGACCTGGACTGTCTGGCTAACTACGGGCTTGTCTCTAACCTGCCTTTTGTAGGTAAGGTTATTGAGAATGTGGTCGCGTTGCAGCTGGATGACCATTTGACCAGCCACAATGTCTATGATTCTCTCCAGTCCAGATTTAGGAAGAGACATAGTACAGAGACAGCCCTTGTTTGGGTACTAAATGACCTCCTAATAGCGAGAGATTGAAAGACCCGTTCCATCTTGGTCCTTCTTGATCTCTCTGCAGCATTTGATACCGTGGACCATGGAGTGATTTTGGAGTACCTGCGGTTTATCTGTGGACTATCATGGCTGGTCCTCAGTTGGTTTCGCTTATTCCTTGAGGGCAGAACTCAGAGGGTGGTGTCAGGGAATTTTTCCTCAGCATCACTCCCCCTATCCTCTGGGGTACCACAGGGCTCCATTTTGGCACCCATGTTGTTTGCGGTGTATATGCTGCCATTAGGAACGATCATTAGGTGGTACAGCTTGAGTTTTCACTGCTATGCAGATGATTCTCAGCTGCACATGTCCTTTGTGCCTGATCAGGGTGATGCTGTCTCAGTCTTTAACAACTGTCTCACAAACATTCAGGACTGGATGACTGTGAGCTGGCTGCGGTTAAACCCTGAAAAAACTGAGGTGTTGGTTGTGGACCCAGGTCATCGGGGGGTGGGTTTGCTAAAGGGGTCACCCTCAGGTCTTTGGCTTGGGGGGACCCAGTTAACTACCACAGACCGGGTGCAGAACCTGGGCGTTATATTTGATGATCACCTGACCCTTAAACATCAGATGTCGACTGCTGTCAAAACCTCTTTTTACTATCTGAGGAATATGGCCCGGATGAAGCATCTGTTTCCCGGTGATGACCTTCCAACTTTGGTCCACACCTTTGTTACCTCTCACCTGGACTACTGTAATGCCCTGTACCAAGGGCTACCGGGGGTGGATATCCGCTGCTTGCAGTTAGTGCAGAATGCGGCGGCCAGGCTTTTGACTGGTACATCTAGGACCAGTCATATAATGCCTGTCCTCCGTGGACTGCACTGGCTGCCAATACAGTAGTGGATTACCTTCAAGGTCAGTTTGCTGACCTATAAGACCCTACACGATCAGGGACCTGGCTACCTGTAAGATCTTCTTCATCCTTACTGTCCCTCTCGCCCACTCCGATCCACTGATGAGGGATTGCTAGAGATTCCCAGGGTTTATTTAAAGACATCTGGGGCCAGATCTTTTAGTTTTGTGGCCCTAGCCTTGTGGAATTCTCTACCTCATCGGGTGCGAGATTGCCTGACCGTTCAAAGCTTTAAGTTAGCATTGAAAATGCATTTATTTAGCCTGGGGTGTCCGGATTTTTAAAGCACATTTTATTAACCGATTTTAGGACGTTGTTTTAACTTTATGTATTTGATTTGTTTATTGTTAAAGTGCATTGGCTTTGGAAAGGCGCTTTTTAAAAATAAAGTTATGATTGATTCATTGAAGGTCACCAGATGGAACTAGGTTTTTAATCCGGGCGATATTCCTCAGATGGAAAAAAGAGGACATAACTATGGCTGACACCTGAAAACAAAGTGTCAGACCATCTTCAAGTATTACCCCCAGATTTCACACCTGTTCAGAGGTCGGTAACTGGGACCCCCCGAGCCAAAGCCTTTAGGGGCAACCCATTCCAAACCTCTCTATCTGGTGACCAGGATCCACCACCAACACCTCAGTCTCCTTGGAATTCAGTTTCAGTCAGCTGGTATTCATCCAATCCTGGATTTCTGCCAGGCAGTTGTTAAAGACCGAGAGTACACTATCCTGGTCGGGAACAAAGGACAAGTACAGCTGTGTATCATCTGCATAACAGTAAAACCTTAGCCCATACTATCTCACAATGTCTCCTAATGGCAGCATATACACCACAAACAACATAGGGGTCAGCACGGAACCCTGTGGCACTGCAGTAAGCAATAATACCCTCCAGGGTAGGCGGTATTGGGGAATACCAAACTGCCCAGGGGCATAATGAGGCCCGATGCCACAGGCGGAGGGCCTTATAGCCCCTGGAAGGCCCAGTATTCCCCAATACCGCCCACCCTGGAGGGTATTATTGCGCTTAGAAAATGGGTACTGTAAAAGAAATTAAGTTTTATAAAAAGTGTAAATAAAAAAATAGTTTAAAATACATTTTTTTAATAAAATAGTTCTTCCACCTGCATTACAATATGTGTGTATGTGTGTGTATGTGTGGGTTTTTTGTTTTTGGTTTTTTAGATAAAAACTTTTCTTGTATAAGTTTATGTTTTTTATACAGTTTGTGTTTGCCACGGAGTAAAAAAACAAAAAAAAAACACTGTATTTTAGGGCTTTTCCTTCTCACTAATGAGCACCTACCTCGAAGCTGCTTTCATGCCCCCCCGATCACGATCACATGGTGGGAAATTTGAAAACAATGTACCTCCTGGAACTCTCCACTATATTATTATATTATACATATTGATGTTTGAGAGCCCCCCCCCAAAGAGAGTACAAGACTCAGCAGTAGTTTTTTTTTTTTTTTATTTGATGACCATTGCATAGTGACAGTGACTGGAATTGAGAAACATGCTCTCTGAGACTTTGGTTGGGCTGAATGCAGTTTCCGTTTCAAACTGATTGCATTGGGCTGTAGTGTGGTTCCATCCAGTGCTAGCTGCCTGTAAGTGTGGTGTATTTGGACTCAGGAGGGGAGTTTGACAGATTAAAGAGAGGCGGGAATAGCTGACAGAAATGAGAGGCACAAAATAAAAAAAAAACAGGGTGACAGGCTGCATTCATTCACTCACTTGTTCGGGTACATGACGGTTGGACAGTCACTCTGGTTGATTGAAGTGAGGGGGGTTTGAAGAACTGTTTTTTTTTGTTCTTCCAGCTTCTGCAGAGTATGATTGAACCTTCTTTCTTTTATCTATAAATATTTTCTTGACAAGCAGGGATTGCATCCTGAGTTGAGCGAGTGAGAGACCGAGAGTGACAGAGACAGAGAGTGTTAGATCTGTAGTCCATAAAACAAACTACCTACTGGTGCTCTTACACACGTTATCACTTTCAGAGCTAGCACTGTCTCCCTCAATTCAGCTTGGGATTCTGCAGGCAAGCATAATTTTTTCACAATAGCTTAGCTGAATGTTTGATTCAGTTTGTCTCGAGCAGAGGGGGGCACTTAGAGGATTGGATAATTGCAGTCAGGTGTCAGCTGTGCCTGAGGGTTTGTTTTTTTTTTTGAGTAGGGAAGAGGATAGCTGTTTTACAAGATGGCAGTTTTGTAAATGTAAGGTGTGATGGTCACAATAACAAAGCAGCATATATTAGGAGCAATGTTCCCCCCTCTTGGAAGTGGCAACTGTGGAAGGAGTGGGGCAGGGGCTGGGGACAGGGCTGCGTGGAAGGGCGGTACTGCTCGCTAAGCGAGAGAGGGAGTGGGGCTCAATGACAGTGCAGGCTACAAGGCTAGTGATGCAGTTATGGAAAAAGAAAACATATGACTACAGAAACAAAGCAGGTACCTTTTAAAAAAATTCAGAGAAAAAGAAAACAAACACAAATAAAGAAAATGATGTATCTGACAAACTAGTGGTACAGATTTGAAAAAGAAAGTTTTTTTTCAGTGGGATAACTGTTACATTGCCAGTCTCTATGATAGAAAAAGAGCTGCTAATGTAGTTTGAGAATCTGCTGGGGAGGGCTTTTGTCATCATGGGGGGGGGTCAGCTGTGAGGTAGGGAGTATTGAGGGGCCATTAACACTCACTAATCGAGAGAAAAAAATGGTGGCAATTTTAAATTCAGTGAGGATGTTTTGGCCAATGGGCAAGCAGAGTGGAACAAAATGATACCTTAGGTGGTGATGAGGTCAGGTGACTGGCATTTTTTATTTGCTGGGCGTCTGTTGAAAGTTAATGTACCACCCTTGCAGGGGTACTAGCCAATCAGAACCTAGCAAATAAAAAGCCCATTTTCTAACTAGGCTGAGAGAGAATGCCTCAGAGGAATAAATCCCTGACACCACCCTCTGTGATCTGCCAGTGAGGAATGAATGGAACCATCTGAGGACCATACCAGACAGGCCACTGATGGCATGCAGGCATTCCAGCAGCACCTCATGGTCCACGGTGTCAAAGGCTGAGGAGAGATCCAGAAATACCAAGATGGTGTGGGATCTCTGGTCTCTCGCGATCAGGAGGTCATTGAACACCTGAACCAGAGTGGTCTCAGTACTATGCCTTTTACAAAATCTGGACTGGAGAGGATCATAGATGTCATGGATGGTAAGATGGTTCTCTAACTGTATCGCTGCAGCCTTCTCAATAACCTTCCCCACAAAGGGAAGATTAGAGATTGGTCAGTAGTTAGCGGGGCAGTCTGGGTCAAGAGAGGATTTTTTGAGAAGGGAAGTCACCACTGCTTCCTTCAGGGAGCAAGGAAACTCACTCGTCTCCAGTGAACACCAGACTATCACGCAAGGACCAGGCTGATGACATTAATACAGCCTAATAACAGGTGAGTAGGGCCCAGATCCAAACTACAACAGGTTGTGCACTTATCCCTGAGAATCTGCATGACATCCTCGATCCCCAGCCAGTTAAACTCCATTCAGCAAAACCGTGGTGTAGCAACATTCAGCCGATCACCATCCCCCTCCCAGAGAACGAGCCAAATGAATCTCCAGCTTGATGTTGGCAACCTTATTAGCAAAGACATGAGCAAACTCCTCACGCTTTTCATGGGAAAAGCCTCTCCAAACTTGCAGACAGGCTGGATTGCACAGTCTGTCCACAGTACGAAAGAGCTGAGCTGGTCGATTCTGAGCTGCAGATTAGTAATGGCCATCACTCCTCTGTTCAGAAAAGTGCAGGGGTAAACATTTAAATGCAGTACAAATTAAATTAGCAATTGCCTACCCCTCCCCAGGTCATACGACTAAGAAGAATAAACAAATATGAAATAAGCCACTACAGGGGGTGCTTTATAGGATTTTAATGCATACCCCAGAGGTGTAGTAAGGCTCAAGGCCAAAGGCCGAGTGTCCGTATGCCACTGAAAAGTGCATTGAAATCCTATTATGCACAACCTGGAGGGCTTATTATGCTTATAAAATGGCTCTATGTAGTTTTTTTGTGGAGACTTACTTTTCAGAAAAGAATTTTAGGTATTGTAGAAATTTATTTAGATCAAAAGGGGTACATGCTACCTACACATCTGGTTCTAGAGGCACAGCAATATTAATTAGAAATAAAACTAAATTAGTAATACTAGATCAATTTTCTGATACAGCAGGGAAATATTCCATAATAAGAATAAAACAAAATATATTAGAAATTATTCTAGCTTGTATATACACCCTAAATGAAGGTAACCTTAAATTGTTTACTAAGTTTTTCTAGATATTGTACAATTTCCAGGCCCATATATAACAGTGGGTGAGTTTAATATTACATTACATCAGCTTGATAGAAGCCCAGGTTCCAGTGGAAAAAAAAACACAAAGCTGCTTCAGTGATGAAGAATAACATAGAAGGACTTGAATTTACTTGAACCTTTTAGATATTTCCATCCACAAAAAGAAATGTACTCCTTTTATTCTAATCCACATAAATTATATTCATGCATTGATTTCTTTTCAATCTCAAAAACTTTAATTCGAGACATAATAGACATTAGTTATAAACCAATAACTATTTCAGATCATAGGCCAGCATTGCTACCTATGCAGAAAAGTGACATGAGTGGGAAGGATACATCCTGAAAATGTGATTGGAAGTCATTAAATGATAAGATAAGATAAATGATCATAATTCCACTATACAAGACACTAGTGAGGCCCCACCTGGAGTACAGTGTATAGTTCTGGAGACCATACCTACGTAAGGACGTAGACTGGGCAGAGAAGGTTCAGAGGAGGGCAACAAAGATGGTACATGGATTGCATCACAAGTCCTATAAGGACAGGTTGAAGGAACTGAACATGTACTCCCTGGAGGAGAGGAGGGAGAGAGGGGATATGATAGAGACATACAAGTATCTTACAGGGAGGAACAGGGTGCAGGAATACACTAATTTTAAGCAAAAAAGATGTTCCAGGACTAGAGGGCATGGGATGAAGTTGGAGGGAGGACGATTCAGAGAAAACGTGAGGAAGAATTTCTTCACAGAATGAGTGGTGTACAAGTGGAACACCCTGCCAGAGGACGTGGTGGGGGCTGAAACAATCACGAGATTTAAGAATGCATGGGATAGACATAAAGGAATTCTGGAGGTCAGGGGTAAGGGGCAACAGGAAAACATAAACTGAACCTACAAGCTCAAATGGGCAGACTGGGTGGGCCATAGGCCCTTATCTGCTGACACTGTCTATGTAGCTATATATCTATAAGATTTTTTGTAATTTTTTTGTACTGACTTTAATATCCTAGCAGTCTGGCCAGTTTCAATCTGCCCGTCCCATTCAGCTTCCACTGCTGTCCTGAACCCAACCCACTTCCTTAAACTCAGACAGACCATTGGTGCTGGTGAGGGGGTGTCATCTAGCCTCGGACCCTGATTTGTCCTCCTCAGTTTTCCACCTTTTCAGCCCTGGAGCCCCAGACAAGGTCAGGCATGCACCTGGATGTGCACACACATGCCTTGGCCTGAGAAGCTCTGCTCCTCCCACCCCTGGCCTAGCTCTTGGCTCCCTTTCAATGCCCGCACACCATCACACCTCCACATGGTGGCAGTCAAAGACCGGGGGCACCAACTTCCCTTATTCGGGGGAGGAGAGCTGCCAAGTGGCCGCTTGATCCTCATGCAGCCCTTCTCCCCAGCCAATCCCCAGCAACTCATGCTCATTACCAAACACAGGTTGCTGGCATGGTGTGAGGTAAGGTGCACAGCTCCTCAGCCCTCAATGCCACTGGGCCTCTAATTTTTAATAATTTAATAAAGAAAGAGATAAAAGAATTCTTAGAGAACAACATGAACAAGGACACATCACTAAATGTAATTTGTGATGCTCTAAAAGCATATATAAGGAGAATATGTACTGTATAGCATATATGACTCAAAAAAGAAGACATGAAACCCCAAATGTAAATATATTAGAACAAGAATTTGCTAGGGCTGAGGATGCATTCATTCACTCTGGTGGTGAGGCAGATTTAGCGAGTGTTCTGCTCATAAGGGACCCATTTAATCAAATCACAGAATCACAGGCTAGGGGAACAATGTTGAGGGCTTAATCAAAGTATTATTTCTTGGGAGAAAAGCCCAACAAATTACTTCCATATCAATAACAGTGTGAAAAAGCAAACAATGCAATTAGTGCAATAAAGTGTGAGGCCAACAAAATAACATATGACCCAATGATGATAAATGATACTGTACCTTTAAGAACTTTTATAAAACATTATATACCACAGAAGAAACAATAAATACAGCAGACATAGAGATCTATCTAGCTACTATCGAGCTAAATCAATTGAATATAGAAGATAAACAATATGTGGATACTGACTTTACAGAACAAGAAGTTCTACAATATATTGAGGAACTCTTGAATGATAAAATCCCAGGCCCCAATTGTTTTGGAGGAGAATTTTATAAATATTTTAAGTCCAAATAATACCATTGTTAATCAGACTATACAACAATTTTTTGAAAGAGAAAAAGCTGCCCTCTATCTTCAATGAGGCCACTATATCAGTAATATTAAAACCTGAAAAAACATCTGATGTCTGCGGAGCATACAGACCAATTTCTCTATTTTTTTTAATCATTGGTAAGGCCCACTAGGCACAAGTGCCTGTTATCAGGGGTGACCTGGAAGCACTAGGCAGTTAAGTGACTTGCTCAGAGTCACACCGTATGCAAGTGGAGGTTGTGAGAATCAAACCTAGGTCTGGACTTCTGGATCTATCAAGCTCGTTCATAGCTCATTACTCTAACCTCTAGGCTATACTGTACAATACTATTTTCCCTAAAATTTTAGCCAACAGGCTAACTAAGGTTATTCAGAAAATTGTTCATCTAGACCAGCTGGGCTTCCTGGAAGGTAAAAGACTAGTTGATAATATAAGAAGAACCTCAAACATAATGGACTATAGCACATCAAAAAATAGTGTACTAATTGCATTGGATGCAGAAAAGGCATTTGATCAAGTAGGCTGGGATTTTCTATTGCCAATATTGAAGAAATTTGGATTTGGGAATCATTTTATACAACTTATTAAACTAGTATATAATTCTCTTAAAGCCAGAGTAAGGAATACGATTAGCTTTCCACATACTTTCAACTACAGAGGGGGACAAGGCAAGGATGCCCTTTATCCCCTCTCTTGTTTGCTTTATTTATGGAACCTTCTGCACAAAAATTGAGGTAAGAGAAGCAATAGGAGGTGTAAGAGTAGGGGAAACACAACACATCATCTCCTTATATGCAGATGACATACCTGTACTAATATTTTTGGAAGCTGCACTAATATCTCTAAAACCACTTATGACTTTAATCTCAGACTTTTCAAAAGCAACTGGCTACAAAGTTAGCCATACAAAAAACACATATTCTACCCATTCATAAGGATTTCCCTATCCAAAACTTTAAAAAAATCTCAAGTATACCAATTAATTTGAAATATGGATATCTGGGAGTTATAATCAATCAAAATAAGGAAGATTTCTATGCACAAAATTACAAACCTCTGTTCAAAAAACTACATAAAGACTTAGAGAAATGGTTGTTTTTACCATTAACCCCTATAAGAAGGGTAAATATAATTAAAATGAATATTTTCCCTAAATTGCTATTTTTATTTTGGCTCTACAATGCTGGTTTGACTAATATCTTGTCAACTGACATTACAGTGATGGATTTATGTCGACTGCAATTGCAGTCGGCATAAATCCATCCAATAACACTTTGTTTCATCTAGGGGGGCTTTGCCCCCAACCCACATGTGAGGGTCTCTGCCTCCCACACCCCCCCCCCAATTAATACAATCAACTCCAAGTCAGAGTTGATTTGGGGAGGGAGTGAAAGCAGTGCCAGGGTCCTGCAGTGACAGTATAGTGATCCATTGCTGTGTAGCTGTACTGTTTTTCATAGTAGAGGTGTTGGTGTTTGATCGGCATGCCCTTATTGAAAATCCCTCCCAATTTGGATTCCAAAAAAGGTTTTTAAACTTCTAGACATAAGAATTAAAATGTTCACATAGTAACACAAAAAAACAAGGTTAACATTACAAAAACTTAAGGCCACAGCTACAAACCTAGGTCTAGGCCTACTGGACTTCCAACTTTGTTATTACGCTGCTCAGTTAGAACAAGTGGCATGATGGTTTGAGCCAGACAACAAAACAAGCTGAATTAAAAGAGAAGAAACAGCTTCTCCATTTAAAGATACCACTGGAGCTTTATATAGTGATTTAGTTAAATAGTAACAAGCTTAATTCATGCCTCACCACAAATAAATTGACAGCAACAATATGGGAGGAGGTTCATAGCCTCATCCAGTAGAACAAAGAGGTGTCCCCTGTTTCATATAATAAATGTATTAATAGGATTCCTACTATAAAGAATAACCTCTTTGTCCAAACATGTAATAAAGGAGAATATCAGCTAAAACATCTTTATGAAAATGGACAGTTTATAAAATTCAAAACCCTAAAAGAAAGATGAAACATAGGAGGAAGACATTATTTGACATACTTACAAATAAGGGACTTTCTAATAAAAATGGTAAGCAAACTTTTAGATATTCCATTAGCACAAATTGAGAATACCCTTGTGAACAAAACATTGAATAAAAAATGAATAGGAAAGCGATACAGTATTTTAATAGGAAAACACTCTGGGTGGGATATTCAAATGGGTTGCACATGGGGCAACAAAGTTGCACTATGCGGAACCCACTGATGCACCCAGGAGCAATATTCAATGGGGGGATATGCACAGCAAACAACCCGATGCGCTGGGGTGCATCAGTATTATATGCAGCGCAGGTAAGGGGGGGCATGCCCATGCATATTCTGCACATCCTGATAGTCAGCCTGGGATGTGCTGAGAATGTGCAGGCGCAACCCCTACATGCACTGCACACAGTTGAGCCACGAAATAAAGGAGCAACAGCTGGCCATCCACCGGTGAGCAGCCATAATGCAGGGCACAACACCGCAGCTGCCAGCTGTGGGTGGCAATCAGAGCCCTGGCAGCACCGTCCCATGGCGTAGCACCCCCCATGCCCGATCGTGTGCTATGTCAAATAATAGAATCCCTGGTGGGCCAGTGGACCTATCCCCTTGCCCGATCGTGGGCTGTAATAATGTTTAAACTCCCTGGTGGCCCAGTGGACCTATCTCCTTGCCCGATCATGGGCTGTAATACTATGTAAACCTCCTGGTGGTCCAGTGGACCCATCACCCTGCTCAATCGCAGGCATGCAGTACTGTAATCATTCTTGGTGGTCCAGCAGTACCCATACCTCCCTCCCAACCTGCCCACTCATTCCTGCCACTCTGCTCCCCCTGGTCAGTGGCGGGCAGCAGCATCCCACCCACAAGCCACCCGGCTGCCCGCTGACTGATAGTGTACGGTACGGCTGTACATCCATTGGTCCACAACATGGGCTAATGGGTGTGCAGACTGTACTGTACTACACAGTCCTGAAATGTGAATGAAGCATTCACATATCAGGACACCAGCAATAACACAATATAATTCTGCACAGCCATTAGCCCATGCTATGTTCAATGGGTGCGCATGTAACGTATGCTCATCAGTTGGCGGGCGGCCTGGGGTGGAGTGATACCGCCGCCGCGAAGCAGGAGGAGAGCGGCAGGAATGAGTGGTGGATTAGGAGGAGGTATGGGTACCGCTGGACCACCAGGGATGATTACAGTGCTGCATGCCCATGATTGGGCAGGGTGATGGGTCCACTGGACACCAGGGGATTTACATAGTATTACAGCCCATGATCAGGTGAGGAGATGGGTCCACTGGACCACCAGGGAGTATATTCATCAGTACAGCCCACGATCAGGTGAGGGGATAGCTCCACTGGACCACCAAGGAGTGTATTACATATTACGGCCCGCGATCGAGCATTGGAGCACATTGCCGGTGAGGGGCAGGGGGCGTTAGTCCCCGACGGCTGATGCCTGGCAGGGCGCCAGGCACAGGTCACTGGGAATCAGTGCACCTGCATGCAAATGGAGCCATAATGACATGCAAATGGCCCCATTTGCACCTTGCATGCATTATGGCCCCATTTGCATATCCACCGCTGAATATCATGGTTGATGTGCCTAGCGCAATGGCACTTGCACTAGCTCATCCCCCTGCTCTTCTCTGGCCACTTGTGCTGGTGATGAGCTATGCAGGTGGCCATGAAGCGATTTTCAATGGTGCTGAGCCATGGTGCAGCACCGTTGAATATCACCCTGTCAGCGCCCTGGCGCATCTCAGTTGCGCTGCACCCAGACTTGCGCCACAGCCTGGTGCAGTCTGAATATCCCACTCCCTGTGTCCTTAGATAAATGTATCTTGCCTGGAAAAAAGATTTAGGAGATACTCTAGATGAACAAAAGTAGGTAGAAATTAAAAATAACACATTGGATATATCCAAAAATAATAAATGAAGCAAATTCAATTTAATATAATGCACATGGTATATTATACTCCTGAGAGATTAAACAAAAAAGAAAATACAATATCAAATAAATGCCCTAGATGCCTAAGAGAACTCAGGTCTCTACTACACATGTTTATCACATGTCCTTCTTTGCTAAAATACTGGGGTGGAAAATGTTTAACAACCAGCAAGATATCAGGGCTTGATATCCTATTCAACCCAGGCATCCTGATTATTTGTAAATGCTTCTCAAACTTAAGAGAGTGGTCCATTGAAAAAGGAAAATGTTTAAATATAACTTTGATTAATACAAAAAAAGATAATCCTACAAAGGTGGGAGGACAGTGAACCCCAACAGTAAAATACTGGCTAAATCTTCGATAGATTGTGTGAATTTGGAAAGAGGTTTATATAGTCAAGAAGATGATGTGCATAAATTTAATCAGATTTGGGACCCTTTTCTGCAATATCTGAAATCGTGCTAGTACATAAACTCAGTAGTTGGCTACATTTACATATCTTGCTTATCTAATCTAGTTGTTTAATTTCAGTTGAATCTTACAGAGATCTTAGTGTTTTTTATTTTTTGCGGGGTGGTGGTTTGGCCCAGAAGAATTTTGCCCAGACACATAAAAGAACAATGATGGCTGGCAACTATATCCCTAAAGTCGAAATGAGGAAATATGCTGTTGTCTAATTTCTTTAATAAAAGAAAAAAAAAGTCTTTTTTTTATTAAACATTTTATACCCCTGTTTCGGGAGCTTGCAGGCAGGTGGCTCTGACCCCTTGCCTTGGGGGGGATCACTTCCAGTTTCAGTTGGCATCCCCATCACCAGGAACACCGCCAGTACCTTTATGGAGCCTGCCAGCTCTGTTTTCTCCCACCTGTGCCCCGGCCAAGCGTATATGTGTGGAAGCATGCTCACACTGCGGTTCCACAGTGCTCTCCCTATTCATGCCACCCATGCACCAATACTACTCTCAGGTAGAGATGCAGCGAAGTTTAACTCTGCCAGTGAAGTTGGGGTGAAGTCGACCACTCCGCGTCACTGAATGCTATGTGAAGTCCCCTTAGAATTACACTACTTCGCCTTATGATGACTTTGCCCTATTATGACTTCACGTTATGGTGACTTTGCATTCACTTTGTGTTGGTTTCTGTTGAACATGTATTACAGTCTGCCGGTCGCATGGCACAGGCAGAAAGTTAATCAGGCAAGACAGTGAAAAACTACCACTATTGTGATCATCCAATGTTTTATTTATTTATTTATTTAAAAGTTTTACCAGGAAAGGCATAGTGAGCAGACTACCGCTCGATTCCAGATGCGTCCTGGGGGTTGTTGGGGACGGGATGATACATACAAATGAAATACAGAGGAACAAAATATAGAATATTGAACTTTCATAGGTTATATACAAAGGATGCTAAAATACTAAAAAATATATACAGGAATATAAACAGTATGTGCACAGCAAGCAACAGGCAGTAATTAGTAGAAAGGGCAGTGACAACTAACTGGGACAGTTAAGCATTTTGAGTGAAACCATAGTTGTGCAGCTGGCAAGCTTTTTCTACAACATTTGCATGGTTGGATGGCACAGGCATGACCTCTACAGTGCTGGAAATATGACATTGTGAGTCATTGTCAGGATCAAAATTATGTTCAACTACTATGTGGACAGGGACAGGGAGGATGTTGGGGAGTATGACATCAACTACGCTCTGAGTTTGACTCAGCTTTAAACTCAACAATATTTTGGAAACCAGTTACATTATCATGGGGTGAACTCAGGGCAATACTCATACCATCAGCAACTTCACTACCACCGGGGACAACACAGCATCTCCAACCACCATTGAAGCAACTGATTGCGCTGTGAAAAAACATAGAGAAATCCCTTTACTGGCATCAACTGTGCACTTATGCTGTGTTCTACCATGTCCACAGCCACTCTTGCCAGTCGCAGCAGTGCCATGGCCAGAAACATCTTTGCATCTGTGTCTCTTTGCAGGCATTATTTTGGGTTACACAGAAAATTGGCAACACATTTAGATTTCTGAACTTTGGGGTGGATAGGAAGTCAAAAAACAACTGAGGCTTACAGATGCAGCTTGAGATTAAACAGATGCAAGCACACATACAGATGGAGATTGCACACTCAAAAGAAGCAGCTGCACAGTCACAACACTGCCTTAACCAGTGGTCACACAAACCCAAAACTGGAAAAAAAATACCTTTTGCGGATTGGGGGGGGCGCTGAAGTACCAGTCCACTACCTAGATAGAATGAAGCAGTAAAATATATCACAGACGGTAACAGATTCAAAGTGCTGCAATTACTGTGTGGCACAATAAAAGGTGTCTGACTTGATGACATGCACACACACAGACACACACACAGACACACACACACATAATCACTACAAGTAATGCACAGAAAATGTAACAGTTCAGTACACTGTATAATCAAATATTTTAAATAGAATGAAAATATGTACTGCATCACAACAGACAGAAAATAATTATCAAAAATTACTTCAAGTGTTAATATGTGTACATAAACACAAAAATACTAACACACACACCACTAGTACAAACCAATTAGAAAGACTGCTTTTCTCATGTGAATCTCACTCCATCACAGATACACCCCTCCCCCGAAGCACACTTCAACAGTGTCTGTCAGTACACAGACTGAATGTTATAAATTAACATTCAAAACGCACAGAAAAAGAATCAATACTCGATGATCTAAGCACAGAGGGGTTTTCTACAATTGATGTACTAAATGTTTATCAAAATAATTGGATCAAAAGTGATTTTTTAAAGCTTTTTCAATGGTTTGATTCTCAGAGCTCTGAGAGAAAACTGTCTCCGGCTTTCCACTATACACACTATGCAGAACTGAGGCTGTGCAAGGCAATATAGAACCCATGTGACCTGCAATGTCATGAATCAATGCAAAATTCACCTCAAATATCAATATAAAAGGGAAGTAAAGTGAAGTCCATTAAAATCAGTGGCACTTCACGGATCACGTTAAAATTAAGGGAAGGCAGTAAAACAAGATGAAGTAGCATGAAGTCCATTGATTTCAATGCCCTTCATGATAAAAAATAAAGGTGGAGTAATACACTTCACATTGTGTAGCACTACATGAATTGGGGGTTAATACGTGAAGTGCCCCGCGTAGTGAAGCGAAACTACTTCGCCCACCTCTACTCTTGGGCCTCCACCTGGGAGCAGCTGTACTGTGGGGACAATCCTGCTTTCTCCCTGGCCAACCCCAACAACTCAGGCTCACTCCAGAACCTGGGTCACTGGCATAGCGCAAAGTGTGGTGTCCAACACCTCAATACTCAGTGTCACCGGGCTGGCCAAAAAAGTATTTTTTTGGGGGGGAGGAAAATGAGATTCAGCATTTGATTGTGTGTTTATAGAGATTTAATGCATGGTCAGGTGATGTCCTCTAACCCAATTAAATTTATAGATTTTTTCTTGAAATTTTGTAAATAAAAAGGAACGCTACATTAGTAATGGTAAATCATCCCTCAGGTCATAAAAGGGGAGGGAATAAACACATAAATGCAGTCCATCTGTAAGCTAGTAGTGGTCCAACACCTCTCTGGTCATAAGAGTGCAAGGAATAAACAAACAAATACAGTGCACCAGTAAATTAGAAATGGCTGGTCATGTCTTGGGTCACATAAGGACAGAGGATAAACAAATAAATATAGTGCGTCAATAAATTAGTAATGGTCCATCACCCCTCAGGTCATAAGAGTGCAGACAATAAGTAAATAAAAGCGCTGCAACAGTAAATTAGTAATGGCCAGTCACTGTTTATGTTATGAGGATGTCTGGGGATAAACAACTAAATACACTACAGTGTTAGGAATGGTATGTTACCCCAGAGGTCATAAGAGTGAAGGGGATGATCAAATAAATACAGTGCAGCAGTAAATTAATAATGGTATGTCACCCCTCAGGTCACAGGAGTGCAGGGGTAAAACCAAAACATACACTGCAACAGTGAATTAGTAATGGTGCACAATCACCCTTTGCATCATAAGAGTGCAGATGGAAAACAAATAAATTCAGTGCAAAAGTAAACTGCCAATGACCCATCACCCCTTGGGTCATATGAGGCCAGGAAATAAACTAATAAATGAACTGCAACTGTAAATTATTAATGGCCCATTACACCTTGTGCTGTAAGAGGGCTGGATCTAAACAAAGAAATACAGTACACCAATAAATAACAGGCCATTAACACTCAACTCATAACAGGGCAGGGGATAAACAAATAAATACAGTGTAACAGTAAATTACAAATGACTCCCTACCACTTAGGTCAAAAGCATGCCGGAGATAAGCAAATATATATATTTGGCAACAGTGAATTAGTTATGGGTATGGCCTGTCACCCATCAGTTAATAGGAGTGTAGGTGATAAATACATAAATATAATACAACAGGAAATGTGTAACATGTTGTCACCGCTCAGGTCGCTAGCGTACGGGGATAAAGAAAACCCAATGCTGTAGTAAATCAGTAAAGACCAGTTACCCTTGGGTCATAAAATAAGGGTATAAACAAATAAATATGGTGCACCAGTAAATTACCAATATCTAATTATCTCTCAGGTCATAAGAAGGTAGGAGCGAAAGAACAAATACAGTGTAAATGTATATTAGTAATGGCCCACCAGCAGCCCTTGGGTCATGAGAGTGCAGGGCACAGATAAATAAATACAGTGCACCAGTATGGTCCTGTACATCTGAGGTCATAGGAGGTCAGGGGCTAAATCAAATAAATACAGTGATGCATTACCCCATGGATGATAATATGTCAGGGAATAAGCAAATCAATTTACTGCAACAGTAAATTTGTTGTGGCCCATCACCCTTCAAGTCATATAAGTGTAGGGGATAAACAAATGAGCACACTGTAACAGTTAATTAGTAATGGCCAATCACCCTTAAGGACATAAGAATGCAGATGATAAACAAATAGTACAGTGCAGTAGTAAATTACAATAGTTATGGCCTAGCTTCCTCAGGTCATCCAAGTGTAGAGAATAAACAAAAAAAATTACAGCGTAGTAATATATTAGCAATGACCGGTCACCCACTGGGTCATACGTGTGCAGGAAATTAATAGAAAAAACCCCACAGTGCAACAGTAAATTAGTAATGGCCCATCACCCTTCTGGTCAAAAAAAGTGCAGGTAATAAATAAATACAGTGCAACAGTAAATTTGTAATGGCACATCATCACTTGGGTCAAAGAAGGGGAAAGGGACACAAAAATACAGTACCCCAGTGAATTGGTATTGGACCTTATCTCTTGGGCCACAAGAGTGGAGGGGATAAACAATGAAATGCACTGCAGCAGTGCATTAGTCATAATCCTAACCCCTTGGGTCATGGCCATGCCAGGGATAAATGGATAAATCCAGTGCACCAGGAAATTACTAATGGCCAATCACCCACTGGATCATAAGTGTGCAGGGGATTTACTAGTAATTGTAGTGCACAGTAAATTAGTAATAGCCATTTACCCAACAGGTCATAACAGGACAGGGATAAACTAATTAACAGAATGTGATAGTAAATGAGTAATGATCTTTTGCCCTTAAGATATTAAGAAGGCTGCTAATAAATAAAGAAAGAAATATAGCACCACAGTTAAGTTTGCAATGGGCTGGCACAAATTGGGTCATAACATTGCAGGGAATAAACAAATATATGCTCTGTAACAGTAAATTAGTAATGAACCACCGTAACTCCTCAGCTTATGAGAGGCAGGGGATAAACAAAAATATGCAATGCACCATTACCCCTTAAGCCATAAGAAAGCAGGCGATAAAAATATACATTGCAACAGTAAATTATAAGTGGATTTTCACTCCTCATGTCATAACAGTGAAGGGATGAACAAATAAATACAGTTCAACAGTAAATTAGTAATGGCCCATCTCTGTCTGGTTTGTAATAGGGCATGGGATAAACAAACAAATATTGTGCAACATAAAATTAATAATTGTCCCTCACTCATCAAGTTGAAAGAGTGCAAGGGATAAACAAGTAAATATAGTACACCAGTAAGTTAGTAATAGCCTGACACCGCTTGGGTTGTAAAAGTACAGGAGAGAAATTGTTTGTACCACAAAATTAGCAATAGCCCTTCACCACTTAGGTCATAAGAGTGAGAGAGATAAACAAATGAATACAGTGCAGTAGTAAATCTGCAGTGGTCTATTACTATTGGATCATAAGAGACCAGGGCATAAAAAGTAAATGCACTTGAACATTAAATTAACAGTGACCCATCACTTTCCATGTTATTATAGTACAAGGCAAAAACAGACATGCACATGTACCAGGAAATTAGCAGTGGCCTTTCACTCATCAAGTCGTAAGGGTTCAAGTGATATAAAAAAATAACTAGCGTGTATCAGTATATTACTGATGACTATAACACCTTGGGTCATAAGAGTGCAGGAGATAAAAGTAAAAAAGTAAGAAAAGTACAGTACACCAGTAAGTTAATAATGGCCCATCACCCCCTTAGTTGATAAAAGTGAAGGATAAACAAATAAATGCAGTGCAACATTACATTAGTAATTACCCATCCCTCCCCGGATCATAAATAAAGGGATAAACAGATACAAATAAAGTGCAACAGTAATTTAGTGATGGCTAGGGATGGGTAAAATTTGTCTTCCACTAGTGGACTTCTGGAAGAATGATGATTTCATTTCTGTGAAATTATGTTAAATTTCCACACATATTTTGTGAAATTCTGCCAAAATTGTGATTTTGGTTATTTTCTCTAATTGACAAAGTGTTTTTCCAAAGTACACCACATTTGGTCTGGTGACTTTGCCACTGCCTATAGACAAATATGCCATGTTTCAGATTTCTGTCTTTAAAGATGATTGAGTTATAAGCCTCCAAACATTCAGAAATTTTAAAATTACATTAAACAAGTAAGTAAACTAAATATATTTGTCCAAATTGCACTAAATTTGGCATGTTGACTTTACCAAGGCCCATACATATGTGTACCAAGTTTCAGATCCTAGTTTTAAACTTGACCGAGTTATAAACCTCCAAACTTTCAGAAAGTTTTAAATTACATTTTGCAATTACGTAAACTGCTGAATTTTAAACCCCTAAAAGTTTAAAACTAGAGAACAGAATATTACCAATGCCATTAGGTTCACTGACCCAAAATATTAAGCTTTAAGGCAATCCCTATGGCCCAGCATAGAGCATTATGAGAGCATCATGCTGTCATGCTGAGGACCTGGGTTCAGAAGTGAGCCAGGGAAGTTTTGTTGGGAAGCAGGCCATGGTTAAAACTTTCAATTTACATATCAATTACTTCTATATTTAGCAGTTTCTATGACTCTTCAAAGAAAGTATGGGCTGGATTCACAAAAGAAAGTAGGGCAGAAAAAAATCTGCAAGTGTCCAAATATTGCGCAGCTGCTAGAAAACACACCTACATGCGCTGCAGGGAATTCATAAATCCTTTGCAGGTGTGGGAAAACTATCCTGTGGCTGTGAAAAAAACACATGTGGAAAATATGTTGCGGGAGAAAAGTGCCATGATATGCATGCAGCATCCCCTGAAAGGCTATTCACAACCAGTTTTTTTCTGCAGTTGCAGAAAAATGTTACACACAGTGGAATGAGGTGTAATTCTCCCTCAGCAAATTGCAGTAGTGCCCCAGCAATTTGAATCAATTAAGGTGGAGGTGAGGCACAGGCAATAGCATCCCAGATAGTATAACAGTGGCTGCTGTTACAGCAACAAAAGCACACATTGCCATGATATGGCAACAGACAACAACCACCAGAGACAGTGCAGCCCATGACAGAGCCCCACAGGCAGTAGAGCCTGGCCAGCCTGCAGTGAGTGCTACCCCTGCAGGCAACAGGAACACCACAGGGAGGGAGGACCAGCAGTGACAGTTGGCCACTGTGGTGCCATGGTATTGCTGGTATTTGTGGTGCTGCAGTGGTCCCAGTTGAAGGACTGGTTGCTGGTCTCTTTGTGGGTGCTTTCAGATTCATTCTATGGCAACACTGTTAAATTTTGCTGTTCCAGCTAATTAAGTTCACTGTTGCTATGCCTACTAAGCTATTTCTGCAGCTGCAGATCCGCAGTTGCAGATTTTCACATGCGCAATTTCTCGCAGCTGCTGAAATTCCACAGCTGAAGGGATTTTACAAAATTCTGCACCTGCTCAAAATTTCTATATGAATATCATGCAACTGTGTTTTTGCAGTGCTGCAGGCCTTTCTCCCGCAGCTGCAGGATTTGGGGCTTTCTTTGTGAATCCTGTCCCATGTATCTAAGTTTTCATTTGTCTAGCTCCAAAGGAGCTAAGTTGTAAGCACAGAAATATTTTCAGAAATGCTCACATGAATATTACATTGCCAGACGTTGAGCCCCTATAACCTCTCCTCCCTTCATCCAAATGTTATAAAAGGAAAAGTATTCTGAAACATGACAAGATGTGCCACACTGGCACTTTAATAAAGTATTACCAGCACTTAGACCTGTGAGCAGCTTTTGATTTTTCTTGGTGGTGGTGAGTGTGGGATTTTATCTTGAGAACAAATATTATAAAATTTGTCAAATTTTTAAGGCCCATATAATTAGGTAATATACATGCCTAATGTCACACCTATAGCTGTGAAACACGTTGAGTTATGACCAATTAAAAATGTCAGAAAATTCCAGAACATGACAAGCAGATTGTGATCAGTTATGAGATCAGAGCGGGGGAGCACCTGTGAGGAACGTGCAACGTCGGTTTGTTTCTGACGCTACACGCTCCAATATGGCAGGGCAGAATGGATGCTGAGCGCTGATGAGGAAGGTCGCAAGGTTCTTCATATTTGAACTGTTGGCTTAATGCTGCAGGACAGAAAAAATAGTCTATTGTATCATAGCGGTAAGACGCGGGTGGTAAGACAGTTAATATCTCTGGCACTAAGAACAGTAGGAAGAATTAAATTGCAAGGCATTTACTGGGTTTTCAATGTAGTTTTTGCTATGAGGAAATGGTAACCTTGATTTCTGGTATGTTATCCTTATTTACTGAGCACCTTGAGCCACACTGTATCTTAACTGTGGAAGTAATGTAGGAGGACAACTGACCTGTGCTTGCTGCTTCCTCTTGCTGTCTTTAGGTTGGCTGCATATGGCAGCATCTCTAGGTAGTTAATTGAAATACAAGGAAGTGGAAGATCCCCCTTCCCAAGTATGTCCAAATCTGTGTGGTGCTATAAAGAGATTGCGGAAGGTAGGTCGAGAAAGTTGCTAGAACTTGGTCCACTTGAACAAGAGTAAAGAAAAGTGCCATTTACTCTCCAGGTTTGCAAACTCAGATAAAAGAGCTTCTACAAGCCCTGTCTTCACTTGTAACCCATGTTAAAAGCAAAAATATACAGGGTAATTTATGTTTTTTTTTTCAAAGAAGAATCTTAGTTCAGTAGCAATGCAAGACCAATAATCAGCAGAGGTACAAAGTATTTGTTCTGCACTCATCTCAGAAGAAGTTATAGGGGCAGCTTTGGAAGGTCAATCACAAACCTCTTATAATCTGAGTAAAAATAGTGAAACTGTACAGATGCAACAAATGAGTCAGCTGCAGACAAGTAGTGAAACATGGCACTTATCAGTTGAATCCAATGACTTCATAGAAGAAGTTCAAAGCATTATATCTCTCTGGATATGCAGGCCCAAAAAGAAACAACTGATACCCTAAGAGATACGGAGGGGATTCAACAGATTTATGGAACTGAAGTTAACACTAAATTGGTCCCTGCAGTGGAACCCTCAGAGAATAATAAATTTAAAACTGAAGTTTTGGAAGCAGTATTTACGATGAAGAAGGAAATGTTGGAAGTCCTGTGGGATATTAAAGGATCTATTCAGTCAGCAACAGTAGCCCTGTCAGACATGAATCTAAAGTTTAAAACTTTAACCACCAGGACTGATCAGCTAGAAGGAAGGGTCTCGACAATATAAGACTCTGTGAGTCTAGCTCCACAGCAAATCTTGCAATTAGAGAATCAATTGCAAGCTCTAAGAACAAAGGTCACTGAGCAAGAAGATCGAGCTTGTAGAGCGAATATCAGACTATGTAAACTCCCAGAAGGGGTGGAAGGCACAGAGAATTCATTGGCCTATTTTGAAAAGATCCTCACTCTAGTTCTTGATACAAAATTTCCTGAAGATAAAGTGATATTAGATCACACTCATTGAGCAGGAACACGATCGGGTAATTCAGACTATCCATGTACAGTTTTCTTTAAAATGTTAACATTTCAAGATTGGGAGGCTATCCTTCAGAAGGCTAGATTGATGAAAGGTTTCAAATTGGAAAATCTTCAGTTTAATGCTTATCCTGATCTTTCAGTGGAAACGGTGGAGGAACAAAGAAAGTTTAATCCCTTAAAACAGTTACTTTACATAAAAAGGGTTCATTTCTCAATCTTGTATCCAGCTAAGGTATGTTTTGTTTTAAATGGGTGACTCCACACATTCAATAATGTGGATGATGCTATGGAAGCATATAAATTAGCTTATGAGTCAACATAAAGTCTGAATTAGAAATAAGGAATGAGGCAAAAAAGTAGAACTGGAGAGGGGATGAGAAAATAAAGAAAATAAGGAGGAGGTGTATAACTGAATATAGTTGAATACACCAAATTATTAGCAGCATGAGCTAGAGTTAGATAAGCAACCTTGCAATTCCTCATTAGGCACATGGGCATCTTGAGATTATCAATTTTTCATCTCGTGGGGGGGTTGGTAATGGTAGGAGTAGGAGTTCTATTAATAAAGTTTAGTGAATATTTGAGGTACTGTGCTTCTAACAGGTTGGGGTACATCAAAATCAAAAGGTTTAATGAAAAAGGAAAAAAAAATTCAAAAAATTTGGTCTTCAGAGGAGGGGAGATCCTAGAGAGGTTTTCTTATTTTTTAGAGGATATGGGGGATAGTTTCATTATCACCACCTGGAATGTTAAGGGTCTCCAGAATCGCAAAAAAATAGTGAAGATAATTAAGCAAATGAAACAAAAAATACATAAATATACTGCTATTTCAGGAGACACATTTAACACAAAATGATATTGGCTGGTTGGAGCACCAGTGGGGAAGCGTCTATGCTTCATCATATACTACTAATTCTAGAGGGTTTTTTGTGATGTTTAATAGGAAGGGGGTAATACCAGAGGTCTTGAGAGTAGAGACAGACCACCAGGAAAGATATGTGATCATTATTACGCAATTATATAATTTGAGATTTACATCTGAAGTACTTTATGCACCAAACCAGAACTCTCCCACTTTCTTCTCAGATTTCTTTCTATACTTGTCTACATTTGATGCTCCATATTTGATAGGGGTAATTTTAATCTGGTGCTTCAGGCACAAGATAAAACATCTTGCCTGGATAAATATTGAACATCTTCAAGAATGACAATAGCATTTTTTATGTGTGATCTAGGATTAATAGATCCATGGTGACAATTTAATAAAGGAATAAGATGTTATTCTTTTTTCTCCGCGGTTCATCAAACGTACTTGCGTAAAGATTTTTTTTTGGTCCCTAGATCTTTATTTTCAAGTGTACAGTTTGTACAATATCTCCCTATCATACTGTCAGATCATGCACCTTGTCTCCTCACATTAAAAATAAGTCAAGGTCATTTGCCCTGTAGATTTTGGAGAATGGATTTATCTTTATTATCTAGAGACTATGAAAAAAAATCAGATACTTAGCTGTACAAAATATTTTTTCAGTTTAATGTGAATCAAAATGTTTCAACACATAATGTATGGGAAGCTTTTAAAGTTTATATTAGGGGGCTTTGTATAAAACTGACCAGCTATAATAAAAGGAAGCGTCGAGACAATGTGAAAAAATTAGAGATAGAAATACAGAGACTCTCACAAATTCATTGTGTACCTTTAGACCCTCAAATTTATAAACAATTACTGCAGCAAAGAGATAGATTGAATTTTATATTGAATGAACAAGCAGAAAAACAAATAATGAGTGCAAGATCGAATTACTTTTTTAACACAGATGAGCCATTAAGATTAATGGTATGGCAATCTAAACAATCATCAACTAAAAGCACAGTTAATAATCTAAAAGATCATATGGTGGTTATTAGGAATCAACCTTTGGAAATCATAAAAGTATTTGAAAAATTCTGTACTGATTTATATAGGTCAGAATTTGTGGGAGATAGAGAACAAATCTCTCTGTTTTTTTCACTCAATTAAGTTTCCCAGAATTTCTGAGCATATAAGGAAAATGCTTGACTTACCCATTTCAAAACAGGAAATTAAAATGGCAATTAAGGAATTAGCCATAAGCAAGGCCCCCGGACAAGACGGTTTAAGTTCAGAATTTTATAGATTTAATAAGGAGCTATTGATTGATCCTTTGGAAATATTATTTAATTCATTTACAGTTACCCATTCAATATTGGATTCCTTTAGGGATGCTACCATGCAGTTTTTTTTTTGAAAAATGAGAAAGATCCACTGTGCTGTGTATCCTATAGGCCCATCTCTCTCTTAAACACAGCCTATAAAATTTTCACTAAAATAATAGCAAAACGGTTGGAGAATGTATTACCCCTTTTAGTACATCACAATCAGAATGGACTTATTAAAAACAGAAGACTTTCAGAGAATATCAGAACTCTGAATATTATTGATTTAAATCAACATCTAGATGCAGTATTATTAGCTGTTGATGCTGAGAAGGCATTTGATAGGATTGAATGGCCTTATATTTTTGAAGGGTCAGAGAGGATGGGCCTCAGTGCACAGCTCAGCGGATAGTTAAAATTAATATATGATAAACCAACAGTGGTAATTACTGTTAATAATGTAATATCACATACAATTAAATTAGAAAGAGGTACAAGGCAAGGCTGCCCCTTCGCCTTTACTTTCTGCAATGATAATTGAACCCTTGGCTATTAAGATTAGAGAAACCAAATAAATAACAGATATAACAATAAATACAATGGAGGAGAAAATTAGTCTTTATGCACATGATATATTAATGTACATAACTAATCCACAAGAATCAAGTCCTAAATTAATGCAAATCACAACAGATTTTGGTTATTTTTCAGGTTACAAAATAAACTGGTTTAAGACATCATTTCTGAAATTGAAACCTGACTATGTATTGCCAGGAGGTTTAGGACAGCAGTTGAATATTTTGAGAAATTATATTAAATATCTAGGGGCTAATGTTAGTGCATAATCAATAGATTTATATTCATTAAATTTTGAAAATGTATTGCAACAGATGGAGCAAGATTTCAAAAGATGGAATTCTTTATATTTGACCCTGATAGGTAAAATTAATCTGATCAAAATGCAGATTCTGCTAATTTTTTTCAAGTGTTAGCTATCCCATTTCCACCAGCTTTTTTTTCAAACCTTAAGACCATGGCAATTAAATTCCTGTGAACAAATAAATTGCTAGAATTTCATGGAAAGCTTTAATACTTTCTAAAAAAATTGGGGGGGGGGGGCGCTGGCTTTACCAGATTTTTATGCATATTATATAGCAGCTCAATTGGCACAAGTGTGGAATTGGATCCCTAGGGATACACCATTAATTTCTTCAAGTCAGAGAGAAACAGGGACTCAGTCAAATACTTCACTTGTGAATCTATTATATTCAGGTATACCCTTAAATAAGTTAAAAGCCCCCATGACAACAAGAACAACTTATCAATGTTGGATTGTGGCTCAGAATATGCTCACAAAATCTAAAGAGATTTCACAGTTTATACCTCTCAATAAAAATGATACTTTTTTGCCTCCATTAGGAACTAATTATGCTAAGAACTGGAAAGATGCAGGTAAACTTCAATTAGGAGATGTGTGTAAGAGCAATACATTTCAATATTTTGAGGTAATTTCTAGAAATTTTGGTTTGGCATCAATTCAGTTTTTTTTTTTAATAATCAATTACTGTCATATATGAACCACAATAGAGCAAGAGTTAAAATAGGAGAACCCCTTAGTTTGCTTGGAGAGCTTATGCAAAATGAAACAGGAAAAAAAAATAATGTTGGTTATTTACATGATATTAATGGAAGGTACTCAACATAACATTGATAAGATAAGAAGAAAGTGGGAGCAGGATCTGGGAATAATTATCTCAGCAGAAATGTGGCAAGATATTTGTAACCCCTACCCAGCATGCCGTTTCTATCTGACAGCTCTACCAGGTGGGCTGGGTTCGGGGAGGAATATGTCACTCGGCACATAGGCTAGGTTTGGTTACTCTGCACAGGGGCACCCAAGTAACTCTGAACACAGGAAGCAATAACTGTAATGTCCAAAACCAGAAGTGGGATTCTCAAGTGTGGCTTTTATTCACATCCAAACAGAATAAACAAAGCATAGATGGACCCCCATGGGGCTACACTCCTGGTAATGCAGATTAAAGGAGATTAGAACACATCCTCATCACTTTAGCCCTCAGGCTCTAGAACACACTGGGCACCCCTAACATGTGCACGGCTCTGGGTTTTCCCTGGCTTGGCTCCCTTGCCAGCCACTTGGACACTTTCCATATTTCATGGAAACATTTACTGGTGGCTCCTTATACCACCTAAGAGCATCTCTGCTCCATAAGGGTATCTTCCTACTAAATCCCATGTCTGGGTACTTTCCTCAGGCACTGGCAAAGTACCTGAGGGAAAGCAACAGGTGTCTCAGAGCAAATCTGTAGAGGTGAATTTGGTTACTACTGATGGGGGGTCTCCCACCTCTCGCTCCCACAATGCTTACCTGGCCATTTCTCTGGACTGTAACACCTCATCCTTTAGAATGTCTGATATGTAGATTCCTTTTAAATGTATTTCACATTCAATCTGCTTGTCTTTTCTTCCCATTTGTGCTGGACTTGAACATACTTATGAGTGGCTTTGTCCATTACTCTAGACCCCCCACAGAGTTAAGCAGTCCAATCCCCACATTCTTTCTTTCCATTTGTGCTGGACTTGAACATACTTATAAGTGGCTTTGTCCATTACTCTAGACCCCCCACAGAGTTAAGCAGTCCAATCCCCATATCTTCCGACTGTACTTGACTGTTTTTCCTGACCTCAGAGTAAGAGTCCCTTTAGTTTCCTTCTGTTGCAGGTGAAAAACACATGGCCCTTTAGCAGAGCGAACTCACCCTTCAGTTGCAGGTGCCCCACAGGCATTTCCTCCTCAAGGAATCCCTTCTCGAGCTTCTGGTGCCTCAGCACAACTCAGACAAAGCAGCTTCTTTTCCTTAGCCGGACCCAGGGGGGTTGTCCCTGGAAAACAGGCAGATACCTTCCCCCCCATCCCCACAGGGATGGGGCCCTGAACCATTGAGAGCAGTCTCCACCACTTCAATAATCAGTTCCTGTGTTCCTCTTCTGGTGGAAACACACACCTAACACAAAAGTAGCTCTGAAACAGAGCTTAAAGCTCTGAGAGCTTGCACTCAGCAGAGCAACTCTGCTACACTCTAATGAACTCTCACACAGACTCTGAAAGACTTGCTTCAAAATTCCCAACATTCTACTCTAACCTCCAACTGCAACATTCCAGTGTGGCTTATGCAGCTGCGACAGTTCAAAAATGATGTCATCCCTCAGTCTCAGCTGAGACTGAGAACAGAGTGAGACAATGTGAAATCCATTTAACTGGAGTTTTACAAGCTGCCTTCCCTGCCTACCACTAGGTCTTCCTGGGATTCTAGTAACCCCGGGTCAGAGGGGGGTTACACTCACCCTGGGCCAGGAAAATCACTGTCCACAGTCATTAGTCACCTGGCTTAGTCCATCTCACCCCATGTGTTGACTACAGGGAGGTAGCGCTACCTTCTCCCCTACCATGTGCTAGCACAGGCAGACAACACTAAGGGCCTAGAGGTCTTTGGCTGACATATCAGCCTCTGCTCTACCCACTAACTATGGGTACCTAGTGGCTCTGGTAGAACTGTCCAGAGCATAGCCCTAATAGATCAGGACTGGGGCCCATACGGCCATTCAAGATCACAGCCTGTCTATCCCCCCTAGCCCTCTAGGGAAAACCTGTCTGCCTCTAACTCAACATTCCCAAATCAAAATAAACAGGGGACCTCCCTGACCCTGGGCACCATGCAACCATTCACCAGGAGCTAATACCGTACACTATGCATTACTCCCACTCTCCCCCACAACCATACCTGTGGAAGGAAAAGTTACACACAGTAACAACAACAACAACAACAACAGTACTTTAAACACTGCACCCTAAAGTACTACTGATGAACTCTGATGAGTCCCTCCTACTCCTCTTCTTTTCTTCTCTTCTATCTTCTTCAGGAACATCTGCAAGAAAAAAGAAAGACAACACACACTCCTAATCTGCATACACAGTCTATCTAAACCTCTACCATCAAAACACTGGAGAATCCCCAAAAAGGTTTTTTTTTTTTTTTTAGAAAAGTAGAAAAAAACAGTATAAACATTAGAAAACAGTAGAAAACAATGACATTATTTACAATACACAATATTTGGGGGATGGAGTCCCCTAAAAGTCACATCTAGTGACCACAGTGCCCAGAAGGCAAGTCCATTAAAGAGTCTCTCTGCTGCAGGCCAGTGAAACCTACACAGTTCCAAAATGGCAAAGTCCCGAGAGAGGTCTTTGAGGACAGTTCAAACATCTGAAGTCTGCTAGTGTAGGGTGTGTACTGCAATGTCATAAGAATAGAAAAGTCTGGACTTGCCAGTCCCTTGTAGAATGAAAATGGCACCAAACCTGGTCCTCACCTGAAGACTCTCCCTGGCAGCATTCTTCCAATAAAGCTGGGAAGACATCTTCCGGGAAATGACAGGAGGGAACATCTGGAAACTGCTGGGATGATGTCATCTCTGGAGATGGAACCTTGGAACAGGAACAAAAAGGAAAACAGCTGGTCTGAAGTCATCCTATTACCAGGCAATGAATCAGGATACAGCTGGGATGGTGTCCTCTCTGGATCTGAAGTCATCTGGTGGGCCAGTCGATGGATTCTGGAAAGTCAGTACACTGTAGAACTGATGAATGTGGGGCACCTGAGTCCTGGACGGCCATACTGGCAGAACAACATAGGTATGCCAATGGCTGGAGTGGCAGCACTGGCTACTACTGCTCTGCTTTCCATTTGGTAGGCATAAGCACATTCGCAGGAAGGTTTTTGCATCGTGGCCAATAGCACATCGGGTCAGGTGCTTGAATTATTACCTTGTCTGGGTGCTCATAATTCACATTGTGAAAGGTTTCATGTCCCTCTCCATCCACAATTCAAACAGTGCCCATTAACAGTGTCCTGCCTCTTTTCCACTGGCTGTATTTGTCATGAAACATTCTGTTCTTAACATGCTTGTTTGCACCAGGATGCACACATTTCATTGCTTCTTACCAAATCCAGGATTTCCTGCTGTTCTCAATCTCCTCCCAGACTCTCTGAGGAAAGGTAGGAAAGGACATCCCATAGATTTAATTTGCCTTCCTACAAACCAGTCTTTCCTCTTTACTAGCTTTGGTCAACCTGAGACCTCTGGCCTGGCTTGGGGGGTGGCCAGTCCTGGTTCTGCCAGCTATGCATTCTCAATTAAACAAAAAATGGATCCCTGACTTCTTCTTCACAGCCAGGGCAGTGGAATCACCACTCTCTTCCATGCGTTCCTCTGAGGCAAGAGCTTGAGGCTGTGTACCAGTTCATTTTTCACACGGCCACATAGGTTCTCCCTCTTCTTCTTCCTCACTGAGAATCTGTGCCCAGGAGTGAGCAGTCATCCTCACTCCTGAGACTATCCACTCTTCGCTGGGCACGGAGGTCGGAACCTCCCATTCAAAGGCCTCCCTCATCTCGTCTTCACCTATGAGACTTGGGCTAGGCCCCCTCTCTCCAAGGGTCTACTGATGCTCTTCCTGAAATTTCTCTCTGCCACTCAGACTCAAAAACATCAGCACATTGTTCTGTCTGTAAATCTGCACCCTCTAGCTTTGTGCCACACTCTGAGGGGCCTTCTCCAATGGGCTCCGTCTGGTGCTGTGTGCTGCCAACTGCAGATTCTTGAATGTTTGTCCATGTGGGAGCCAAATGAATCTTGGGCGCTTCAAATAAACCATATTTCTCTAGGCACACAGAACAGTGAGGTACCATGAAGACGTCCCTTCCAGCATTTAAGTACATCAAACATACTTGCACTGGATATCCAGGAATCGTCACATGAGGAGGCAGTCATCCCCCATAGTAACATCTCTCAATGTCCCTTAACTTGTTAACTTCTACTGCTATCACAGCCCGGGCATGATCCGGGTAGTGGGCTGGTCCTGAAGCCATGACTGCAGAGAAAAATCAAACAGCGCTCACTGTTATTTCAAGTCCCACATCACTGAAAACTTACTTTCTCTTTCTCTTTCAAAATGGCTCCTCTGCTGCTGTGTTTACATTACTACCCCACTCTGTAATGGCGGTGGCAGTGCTGCTACGCATTAACATTCTGTAAACTGGGTCAAGCCACTGCGCATCCAATTTACACACTCTACTGATAACTTTGCTCAAACTGCACAAACTTGCAGTGTTCTTTTTCCTAGCACATTTATATGATTTACCACGGACTTTTCACTTGCTGAAGACATTGCTCTAGCTTACAGTCCCTTAAAGCCTCAGTATTTCATAGCACAGGATTGCCTGTAATTCTTGCTGCATATCTGATACAACTCACAATCTCTCTCATGGCTTTGAAACTTATACTGACGCTGAACCTATAATTATGCTCACAGTCGATGGCTTAAAATGCTTGCTTTTGCTGGTAAAACTTAACACAGTCCTTGTTTGCAAAGCGATTACACTGCTACACACAGATTCAGCTGGCTTTTGGCAAAATCACTTAGTTTGAGCAATTATTTCTGTTGGTACTCACTGTTATCAGTAGCTGTTTGTTGCAATGGAAAACAGCCTACAGCCAATCTTGGAGGCCTCTGGAAAGAAGCGGGTTGGCAGGCCTGCCTATTGTCCCTCTGAACACCACACTCACAATCCAGTCAATTGAGATGTGGGTTAAGCCCGAATTCAAACAGAAAAGTCATTTTTTTTTTACTTTTTACAGCAGTTTCAGTCACCACGACGCTTATCCTGATAAGCCAGTACGCACGCTCCACTCACTCTCCCTCTTGAATGCTGTGCAGTCGCTCTAGAGCTGGCTTGGGGGTGGGACTGATTGCAGTCTCACCAATCACTCAACGCCAGGCAAATGAGCCTCTTTCCTCTCAAATGCTCTTCTCCTCATGGTGATCGTCAAGCAGGCAACTATAAACTGCAAACCACACTTCTTTTTTTTCACCTGAAGCTCCTCGACGGGAGCACCATTTCAACCATTTTTCATGGCCATTAAGTACAACCAGTCTCTCAGTTCACAAGAAAGCACTTCCAACATCTAGGGCACAATTTTCCTTTTGCTACCCACAGTTTTCCACACTTTTCTTTGTCACAAACACTTTTAAAAGCTGGCAAATGCTGTAATTTGATGCAGGACAAGGGCATACACTCTCAGGCTTTACTGCTCCTTGGTAAACAGTTGGCATTTTAACAGCAGCACATGGACAACAGCACACAGTGGCACATTAGTTAACATTGCTTCAGCTTTTGGGCTACTCACTGCCAGATAGCGGAAATGTAGCTCTTTGCCGAGTGACCTTTCTTACATTCCTCCTAAATTCAAACCCAAATCCTCAGTGGTGCATCCATTTTTGTAACGCTATCGGCATGCCGTTTCTATCGACAGCTCTACCAGGTGGGCTGAGTTCGGGGAGAAATGTGTCACTCGGCATATAGGTTACGTTTGGTTACTCTGCACAGGGGCACCCAAGTAACTCTGAACACAGGAAGCAATAACTGTAATGTCCAAAACCAGAAGTGGGATTCTCAAGTGTGGCTTTTATTCACATCCAAACAGAATAAACAAAGCATAGGTGGACCCCCATGCGGCTACACTCCTGGTAATGCAGATTAAAGGAGACTAGAACACATCCTCATCACTTTAGCCCTCAGGCTCTACAACACATTGGGCACACAGCCCGAATATGTACATAGCTCTGGGTTTTCCCTGGCTCGGCTCCCTTGCCAGCCACTTGGACACTTTCCATATTTCATGGAAACATTTACTGGTGGCTCCCTATACCACCTAAGAGCACTTCACCTCCATAAGGGTATCTTCCTACTAAATCCCATGTCTGGGTACTTTCCTCAGGCACTGACCAAGTACTGAGGGAAAGCAACAGGTGTCTCAGAGCAAATCCGTAGAGGTGAATTTGGTTACTAATGATGGGGGGGTCTCCCACCTCTCGCTCCCACAATTCATACCCGGCCATTTCTCTGGACTGTAACACCTCATCCTTTAGAATCTTTGATATGTAGATTCCTTTTAAATGTATTTCACATTCAATCTACTTGTCTTTCCTTCCCATTTGTGCTGGACTTGAACATACTTATAAGTGGCTTTGTCTATTACTCTAGACCCCCCACAGAGTTAAGCAGTCCAATCCCCACATCTTCCGACTGTACTTGGCTGTCTTTTCCTGACCCCACAGTAAGAGTCCCTTTAGTTTACTTCTGTTTCAGGTGAAAAACACATGGCCCTTTAGCACAGCGAACTCACCCTTCAGTTGCAGGTGCCCCACAGGCATTTCCTCCTCAAGAATCACTTCTTGAGCTTCTGGTGCCTCAGCACAACTTGAACAGGCAGCTTCTTTTCCTTAGTTGGACCCAGGGTGGTTACCCCTGGAAAACAGGCAGATACCTTCCCCCCCATCCCCACAGGGATGGGGCCCTGAACCATTGAGAGCAGTCTCCACCACTTCAATAATCAGTTCCTGTATTCCTCTTCAGGTAGACACACACACCTAACACAAAAGTAGTTCTGAAACAGAGCTTAAAGCTCTGAGAGCCTGCACTCAGCAGAGCACCTCTGCTGCACTCTACTGAACTCTCACACAGACTCTGAAAGACTGACTTCAAAATCCCCAGCGTTCTACTCTAACCTCCAACTGCAACATTCCAGTGTGGCTTATGTAGCTGCGACAGTTCTAAAATGATGTCATCCCTCAGTCTCAGCTGAGACTGAGAACAGAGTGAGACAGTGTGAAATCCATTTAACTGGAGTTTCACAAGCTGCCTTCCCTGCCTACCACTAGATCTTACTGGGATTCTAGTAACCAGGGGTAACAGGGGGGTTACATGTTATTAAAGCATATATTGAAAATGTGTCTTCAGTTAAACTTCAGCAAATACAGATGAATGCTACCCATTGAATTTACTTTACCCCTTAAAAATTACACTTAATGGGCCAGATTCTAAAAAAGTTATGTCTGGCATAACAGCACTTGCGCCAAGTAGAATGGTGCAAGTAGCAACTTACGCCAGCAGTTGCGACATGCGAGATTCTACAATGTGACCTGTGACATGTCGCAGGTCACTTGCACCTAAGAGCAGTTACTCCAGCAGTTGCACCATAAACCCCCGCGACATGGTGCTAGGGGGTTTATGGCAGCAGTTGCACCCTATTCCAGTAGGGCAGCAACAAAGTCCCCAATGTCGGGATTCTAGAAGAACCCCCAGAAGAGAACTGGCAATGTAAGTTACACCAGCATTTAGCTGGTGTAGCTGTACATATGTCCTCCGGGGGTTCTGGAGACCCACTGCACCCACTCCAGGATATCCCCCCATGCCCAGAACACCCCATTGGTGCCCAACAGGGCAGCCCACAACTCCCCCAACCCCCCAATCCTCACAGCAGATGTGCCCAGCTGGGCATCTCACACCCCCAGACCCCAGAACCCCCAAACACTCAATGCCCTGCAGGGCATCCCACACACATCATGCCCCTGACCCCACAATCCTAGCACCCTGCATGGCAGCTGTGCCCCCCCTCCATGCCTGACCCGATATGGTGCCACAACTGCATAAATATATGAACCCCGAGATCCCTGGTTTGGCCCTCCACCCACCCCACCCAGCAGTGCCAGTCACCCACCACCCATCTGCAGCCGGCTGCTGGCACAGTCCACCTCACACCTCCACAGCCAGCTGCCGACTGAGCTTCTTCTGAGCACTTACTGTATAGATGCACTCAGAAATGAATGAGTATTCATTCATTTCTGAGCGCGTCTAGACAGTAGCACTCTGAAGGAGCTCAGTCGGCAGCTGGCCATGGTGGTGAGAGGATGGTCATGCCAGTCACTGGCTGGAGAGCGGTTGGAGGTGTGGGGTGTATAGGCACTGCTGGGCAGGGGGGTTGGGGCCACTGGACTACCAGGTATATCCGTATGAGACATTGGACTTCTGCATGTACTGTAAATACCGTACAATACACTGGCCTTCTCCTGATCTGAAACTGTGGTGGCATGACAGCGGGTAGGGGGCCTCTAGCCCTGCAAGGCTCCAGCAGTGAATGGGCATGGGGGCACTTGTGCCTTGCGGACTTGAGGTTGAGGCTTGCGAAATTCTCGCCAGGTGCACCCTCTGTTCAGTGTACCTGGCTGTGTATGAATCCGCACGGGTCTTAGACAGGATCCCTGCCCCTTCTAGAATAGGATGCAGGGTCAATGCCACAGCTTGCATTTGGCTAAGTCGCGTTTGGCAGCGACTTGTGCCACGCTTCTAGAATCCCATCCAATGAATCCAAATTTATCTGATAAATGTCCTAGATGTATGAACACAACAGGAACTCTCATTCATCTGATTGGTTCTTGTCTTGCACTCTCAAACTTCTGGTACAATATAAAACTCTTTGTCTGGAGAGTTATGCAGGTAAAACAAATGTTTTTCACCTATGTTGAAGCTTTTGGCCTGGACTCCAGAAAGATCAGTCTTGGACATAAATAACATTAGATTGTTAACGATTTTTATGATAGTTGCTAAAAAATGCATATTGCTAAAATTGAGAGACCTGGACCCACTGGTGTTTAAACAATGGCTTAACATAATGACATATATATATATAGGTTAGAACAAATATGGTACATTAAGAATGGGTTGAAGAATCAATTTTTGGAGATGTGGAGCCCTTTCCTGGTGGAATTGGATATTTAAATATAATATTTAAATGAGATAGTCAGTTCTGGAAATAAATAGAAGGATTTCCCCTTCTTTGTCCCTTGAAATATGATGAGAAGGCATTTGTATGGACCCAATCTGAGAACTCTATCTGAGGAAAAGATATGTTGGCATTTCAACGTCTATCTGACGGGGTGGGGGGGGGGAGAGAAAATTCCTGAACATTTTGTTAATTTTCCTGGAATTGCCTGAAAATTCCATTAATTCAGTATCTGCTAATTTCACCCAGCTCTAGAGATGGCCTGTCAACCCCTGAGTAATAAAAGTGCAGGTGATAAACAAATAAATACAGTGACAACAATGCATTAGTAATGGTCCATCATTCCTTGGGTGATAAGATGGCAGGGTATAAGCAGATCAATACACTGCCATAATAAATTTGTAGTGATCTGTCATCCTTGAGTCATATGAGAACAGGGGATAGAACAAATAAGTACACTGCAACAGTTAATTATTAATGGCCTGCCATCCCTTGGGTCATATGAGTGCAGATGATAAAACAAATAGTGCAACAGTAAGTTATGATCATTCTGCTTAGATCACAAGAGCAAGGAGGATAAAGAAATAATTACAGAACAACAGTGTATTAGGAATGGGAAGTCACCCAATGGGTCATATGGGTGCAGGGAGTTATCTGAAAAAAAGACTGCAACCATAAATTAGTAATGGCCCATCACCCTTCTGGTCAGAAGAGCTTATCCGGGCATGGGATAAACAGAGCATAACTAACAAATAATGACCCCTTACCCCTTGGATAATTAGAGTGCGGATGATAAATAATGAACTACAGTACCACAGTAAATTTGCATTGGCCTGCCATGCAGTGGGTCATAACGAACATACGAACATATGAAATTTGCCAGCAGATAAAGGCCTAGAGGTCTATCAAGTCTGCTTGAATGTGCAACTAGCACCTCTTATTTTGCAGCTGCCCCTCCCTCCCACCCTGCAGGGATTAAACAAACAAATGCTGTGCATCAGTAAATTAGTAATGAACCACCATAACTCCTCTAGTCATGAGAGTGCGGGGGATAAACATAAATATACAGTGCACCAGTAAACTGTTAATTATCCTTCACCCCTCAGATCATTAGAGTGCAGAAAATAAAAAGTCAAAAATGTAAATTAGTAACAGTCCTCACTCCTTGGATCATAAGAGGACAGGTATAAACAAATAAATTCAGTATGCCAGTAAATTAGTAATGACCTGTCATTCCTCAGTTTTAGGAATGGAGGGGATTAACAAATAAATACAGTGTAGTAGTAATGGTTTGCTACCACACAGGGTGATAAGAGTCCAGGGCATAAACAAATAAATGCAGTTAAACACAAAATTATTAGTGACCCATCACCCCATGTGTCATAAGAGTGCAGGAGATAAACTAATAAATGCAATATACCAGAAAAATTATTAATGACCCATCACCCCTTGTGTCATAAGATCACAGTGCATAAACATGGCTCTGCACTGCTGGGGTAATAAGAGGGCAGGGGATCAACAAACAATTGCAGTATAACACTAAATTAGTATTTTATAAGGAGAATATAATATATAATCTGTCATTAAGAAAATTAAGTAATATAGAGGTAGAGGAACTGAGTATAGGCATAACTTTCAGCCCTCATGCAAAACTTTGTCGCTTAGGACATGAGGTTCAAGGTTCAAAGATTGTAATGTAATATGCATGAAATCATTTCTGCATACAAAATTCAAGAATCAGAATTACAAAATTGTAAAATACATGTAAAAATATTACATCAGTTACAGATGATGACCATACAAGTATACTTACAGTCCATGTTAAGTCACAAAATGTATGAACAAATAACTTTGAATCATATTTTCAAAGTTTGCCTCACCTTAGCAGCAAAATATCCCAGTGCAAAGGTTAGAGCCCCATGTTCAGTGAGCAAGTTTTTGAGTAATTTCCTTAGGATCCTGGTCCTTGCATGCTTCTGGCATAGGGTCACAATATTGCAGACGAAACCCATAAGCAAAGGCCACAGGAAAAGCGGTGTGCACTGGAAATAAGGTTCTGAAAAACACCCAACCAAAACAAAAATGACACACACTGTTTAAATAATTAGCACAATCTGTTTTTTTTTCTTGGGGGGGGGGTTGCAGTGCGCTTCTCAAAGTTTTTCTTGAATTATAGTCCCAAATAACAGAAAAGAGTGTACTTCTTCAAAAACATAATTATTGATGTACCACCCTTCTACCAGAGCTATCTTGTCAGCAAAGGCCACAGTTTTGGTTTTGTAAATATTCAGTTCTAACTGCAATTTGTCTAATATAGCCATGACAGAAACTAGAATCCTTATAAGACCTACAGTAATGAGGTTTCAGAAAGAAATACTGCATCATACACATAAAGAAGTATTTGTATTGGTAAATCATAAATATGTGGGGCAAACAACTCAGTCTTTTCCAGATCCACAACTACATTATCTGTGTAAACATTAAAAGGTGTGGGAGCCAGGAGGAATTCCTGTTTTGCTCATTGATTTACTGTAAAAGCTTTAGATGCATATCCATCTTTCCTCACACATACAGTATACAGGCTTTAATGTCACTTTGTTATAATTGTATGATACCCAACAATATTTCATTAATGTTTAAGGCATCTAGAACATCCCACAAAATATATACTTTAACAGTATCAAAGGCAGCCCTGATATCAATAAAAGCAACAAGTCAATTTTGTTTTATTTTTGTCATATATTTCTATGAGATAATTTAAGGTAAATATTGGGTCATATGCACCTAAGTGTTTCCTGAAACTACATTGGTTTATTGACAAAATATGACAGTCTTCAATCCACAATAATAGTTGATTCAAAATAAGCTGAGAGAAAAGATTTAAGTGCAATAGGCAGCAGAGTAACTGGTCTATAATTAAATATTTACTGGGGATTTAGAACCTTATGTGGATAGGGACAATTAGACCACATTCCAAGAGTCTGGAATTTACTTAGTAATAATCATTTTGAATAGAGGTGACAGAAGTTAGACCACCACCCTGGTTCAGCCTGATAAAGTAAGGCTGAAAGCCCATATACAGCAGGTGCCTTATTTTTCTTCTGCTGGTTTATGGCTGAATTAATTCAGGTAAGGCAAAATCTACCATCTCACATCATCAGGTATTAAATATTAGCTTTTTTTTACTGGCTGCATATAATTTGTTATTCTGCTTTGATTATTTGAGATGTTACCTTCGTTTTTATTTAAGGCTTTCTTTCCCCTTTAAGAGGCTTCTTTGCTCTGATTGGACCCCTACATTTTTCCCTTGCTCCTCATTTACCACTTGTTCTGTATCATAATTAGATGGAATGGATGTATAAGCAGAAACTCCCATTTTGTTAAAATCTTTAACCTTTGCTAGTAATCTCTTTCTGAATCCATTTTTTGGGTTACAAGACATATCCATCTCTTCCAGCTCCTTACTCTGTATTGATACAAGCATATGAAAAATACAGGTGGAGGGTCTCAATTAGCTAAACAGCAAAGACAATTACTGTACCTAAAGATACAACTCCAACAGGAGAGGTTAAAGTACTGATTAATGAAATATTACAACAGGGAATGGACAGGGGTTGTCTTATGAAATGGGAGTTCAAGGTTCTTCTCAATAGTTTTGGTAATTTTTGTATTTATCTTTTTGCAAGAAAAACACTTACGATTAATGCTTCCATAGAAGGATAACAGCAGCATGCATAAACATTGCGATCTCTGACAATGAGTATGACACCTTCCTTGAAGTTACACATGGGGGGAGCTCAAGTAGAAGTTATCGATATCAAGAATAAAATACATAAAGCCATAAAGAATACACCCCAGGAGCTTAATAGGGATAACACCTACTGGATTTAAAAAGCTGAAATATTTGTTACCCTGTGTGCCCAAGCCTTCCATTTTCCCTCATGTTCATATATCCTTTTAACAGAAAAAAAATATTCCCCTTTGAGAGAGTCAGTCCCACTCTTAAAACTGCAAAACAATCTATGAAGTTAAAACATAAGCTTAAAATTTTAGCAAAACAGCATTTAAACATAGAAAGTAGATAAGAAATATATATTCAGCAGCTAAACAGGTCTGCATTAGTGTACTGAACTGGACTGTACCTTACAATGCAGGAATCACTGATTTATGGTCCAAGGGGGCCAAATTGTAAAGGAGAGCCCTTTTTCCCAGATACAGTACATAGCCACCATGATGTCTGCTCAGTGAACAAGTGTTTTGGTGGGAAGTTACACTATGATATTGCGTCAGTTATAAAAAGATAACATTTAGTACAATTAACATTTCTCTATAATCCCCTGATAAACAGAATTGCACATAAAGATTAATTAACTAAGAGCCTGTAAATAATAGTGTCAATCCATTAAAACACCCCTCCCTGACCCAGAAGTCCCAATCTAAGTCCAATGCAAAGTCCAAAAATGAGTAATCAAAAGAATAATACAGGGCATGAGGGGAAACAGGGAGCTACCTCACCTCACTTACTTGCCGCTATACAATCCATAAGGGCCAATCTGACAACCACAAGTGTCAACAGATGCCTCAAGGTCCTCATCCATCTTGGGTCCCATCGCTGCTTCACTCTTCTGTATGAACTTATAATCATCTGTGGCAGAGTGTAGAGGGAGTTTATATCAGCTCCTGGGGAAAAGCTTTTATGACTTAGAGGGAGAAGCAGCAACAGAGTATGACCATCTGAAAGCAGAAATCCTGGAAAGGACTGGAGTAACTCCAACAGTGAGGGCTCAGAGGTTCTACAACTGGTGGTTCCAGGAGGGGAAGGCCCCCAGATCATATATGTTTGACTTGATCCACCTGGCTAGGAAGTGCTTAAGACCAAATATCAACAACCCAGCCCAAATCACAGAGACCTTTGTACTAGATTGCTTTCTTTCTGAACTTCCACCTAATCTACATGAGTGCATGGGAGAGGCCAATCCCACCGTATATGACAGCATGGCAGCCTTAATGGAGCAATACCTGGCTACCAGAGAACTTTGCTGATCTACAACTGCAGAGATATCTTAGACCCGGTGGTGACCCCCAAGCCCAAGGACCCAGAGCCATGGTAGAACTGGTAAAAATTAGACTAGGAGTGGGGAACTGAAGAGTGGCCAGAAGTTGAGCAAGTACTTGGAGTTTGTAGCGAAAAGGACACTAAGAGATGATCCAAGCTCAAAAACCCGTATCAATGTTTTGAGTGTGGGGAATTAGGAAACATTATAGCTAACTATCATAATAGCCCAGAACCCATGCACTGCATGATGGGGGAAACAGATAATGATTATCGTGGGTTAGCGAGTGTGGCTGATGGTTTTCATGTCTTTCAGACATGGGTTACAGTGAATGGGAAACACACAGTGGCATTGGTAGATTCAGGGTGTGCAATTACCCTAGTTTCAGGGAATCTAATAGTCCCTTCCCAATTCGACAAGGTTAAGAGGGCAGGTATCACCTGTGTACATGGATCAGTAAAAAATCCAGCAGCCTCAGTACAAATAGATATACGTGGTCAGACCAGCTCTGTCACTGTCAGAATGGTACTAAAACTGTTGTACCCACAGATATTTGGTAAAGACTTCCCTGACTTCCAGACTCTGCTACAGTCACAGCTAGGGGACAGCCACTAACCCAAAACAAAAATCTTTCTCCCAAAAGAGAGTCCACCAGGAGTTTTCCCATTCACACACCCAGACTTGTACCTGGAAAACTGTAAGCATTGGAAGACAAGGGGAAAACGTTGGCAGCATAAGCCCCGGGGTACTAAAATATCAGGAAAAACCCACAGAGAGGTTCTGCTAAATGAACGTGTTATAAAGAGGGTGGCAACCCAATGTAGTGAAACAGAGATCACCAAAGAGACATAAAACCAGGTCCCTGACACAGCCCAAGTACTAGAGAAATGTGACTTGGGCAGCTTGGAATCTCTGGGGATAATTCGACTGAGAGAAGGCTACTGGCCCCCTACTGCAGAATATTCATAGAGAAGTGATGGAGCCAGTGGGCCAAGTGAACTATAAGATTAGACAGCCTGACTGTAGGAAGCCTGAGCAAATCTCTCACATTTACCTGCTCAAGCCCTGGAAGATTAGAAAGGCCTATATGGTGAAATCTGAAGTGCTACCTGAAAGTGACCACTCACCTGAACCAGAGGTGATGATCTTAGAAGAATTAGCCTCTGACCAGTATGGGAAGGCTAGACAGATGGTTTACTGGAATAGGGATGTGTTCTCTGATAAGCCAGGTAGAACACAAAAAATGTTCCATGACATAGTCACTGAGCCAGGTGTGAAAGTTAAGTTAAACCTCTATTGCATTCCAGAAGCCAGAAAGGAGGAAGCAAGGGCTGAGATAAAGAAAATGTTAGAGCTAGGAGTTATTGAGGAGACTCATAGCGAGTGGTCCTACCTGATTATGGTCGTTCCCAAACCGGATGAGTCCATCCATTTTTGTAATGACTTTAGGAAAGTCAAGAAAATGTGAAACACCCAATCCTGTATCTCAGGTATAAATTGCTACCCAGAGTCCACTGCCTCCTGGCATTGGCTGCTCATCTCCATGGTGCTGAGCTGGGGTGGGGGATGTGTGGCAAAGTGTAAAGGTAGTTTATATCAGCAGCAGAATGGTTGGAGAGTTGTTTCTTTTTAGAAAGACTAAGGGAGGGGTGGTTTCATGCTGAAACAAGATGGCCACTTCACTAGCTAGCTCCATCCCGACATGGACATTAAAGTTTAAAACTTAGTGGTGATTGGTGCACTGGAAGGCAGGTCAACTGACAGAATGGCAAGTTACAATGTTGTGATGCATGACAACTGGAAACAAATGAGCAGAAAAAGCTTAATGGAGGTGCAAACTCATATGGAGTGCAGTGGGTGAACCACGAGGCATGGACCCCCTCCCCCACAGATGTGCTAGACCAGAGCAAAGCGATCTAACATTATGGGCTACCAGTTTGAAAGGAAAGGGCACCCAGAACTGTGCTGAAACATCTGCCCACTATTGGAAGGCTGTGCCACACAATTGGAAGGAATAAAAGGATCATAGCTTAAAAGTCTGCTCCTCAGTGATTAACGGCTTGGCAATTGTGGACCAGGTGTACAGTATAGTGGCTCTAAACCCCACAGCCAAATGGCAGATTCTCTGGGATACATCACAAGGATGTTGGAGGCATTGTTATCAAATATGGCCGAAGTTAAAATGGCCCTTTCAGGAACCATGGAGGAAGTTAGGAAACTGCAGGATTAGGCAAATGTGACCGATCAAAGAACCAACGAGCTGGAAAGGCACCTGTACAATATTTTACCCAAAATAGAGGACCACAAACTCCACCTGCAGAAACTGTGGGATTGGGAGGAGGATCAGGAGAACCAGGGATGATGTAACAATATCAGGATACTCAGCATCCCAAAAGGCCTGGAGAGGCAGAACATGGAGGGGTTCCTAAATTACTTTATTCCAGGTTTTCTGGGGCAGAGGTGGAAAGGCCTGTGGAAATAAAGAGAGCCCATAGATTGAGGGGGTGCTCAAAAGCTGCAAATAACCAACCAGAGCCAATCATAGCTTACATGCTGAAATACTTAATTAAAGGGGGAAATTGTTTAACCAGGAAAGGCACACTAAGCTGGAGATTGTTTCCAGGTGCGACCTGGGAGCACAAGAAAGTTAAGTGACTTGCTCAGGGTCACACAGTATGCAAGTGGAAACTGTGGGATTCAAACCCAGGTCTGGTCTGCTGGATGTCAGATTTGCAGCTCAGAGCCTTAGACCACTGCGCTATGCTGCCTCATTAAAGAGCAGGTCCTAAGAGTAGCAAGGGAGCTGGAAGAACTAAACTGGAATGGGGCCCGGATCTCTGTTTACAGAGATTTCTGTCACAAAGTGGCTATGTGCTGAAAAGCGTTCGGCCCGCTTGAAGCTAAGCTCAGGGGCAGTGGGGTGAAATATGGTTTTCGAGGGCTCACCAGCCTGTGGGTCAATAAAGATGGTTTAGAGTTTACAGGAACCACCCCAGGGAGCTCTGGGAAGCACATGACTGACCTTGGAGCAGATGGAATGAGAATCCAGGTAACCGGGCTACAGGAAAACATAAACAAAGGGCACTAGTTGTGGACAAGATGGTGCCCTCCACACCTAAAATGGCAACTCCTATGCCTACCAACATGGAACCTAAGCCAGTTGGCAATGTAGCAGCTTCCTTGGAGGCACAGAAGAATTGAGAGCTGGAGGCAGGACTCAAAACTCAGAGATCCAGTCACAGATCGAGAAGCTGACTCAGCAGGGACAGTAGTTCCATTCCCAACCATGTTGCACTGCCGGCCAAGATACCCAGAGATGATTCCTCCAGCAGCGAAGAGAATCAGGAGCACGTGGCAGACCAGTAGGACTGCATTGGGTCAGCCGCTGGGGCAATCGACTGGGCGGAAGTGATCGAGCATGAAGAATTCAAGGACAGCATCGAGGCACCAGAAGCTGCATTTCATCCAGGCCTCTACTCATTTGTGGAGGTCATGGCAGCAGGCATCAGCTGACACTTCTGGGACTCTGTGAGTCCCAGAATTCTCACCGCCTGGGCTTGCCTCGATGTTACAATGAGCAATCTGGCCATGCAAGAATCTGGGGTTACTTTATTTGCTAAAAAGTGTTTACTTTTCTTTGACTAAATGGACAATGTTATATAACTGACATATTGGGGAAGGGGCACACGTAAAGAGGGAACTGGGCAGGGGGAGCAGGAATGTCAACCTAGATGGGCAGGACCCCTGGGAGGCAGGGGTGGTAAAGATGGGGGGGAGCTGGAACCAATACTCAAGCCCACTCAGTGAGCAGTGGCAGGCTAAAGCAGCTGCCGGGGCAGGCAATGGGTCCCCAGGGACTCCCAAAGTCAGGAAAAGATGGGGGATAGGGAATGGACATGTACGACAGGGAGCATGAATCCGGAGCTCCAAATTAGGATCCCCATTTTGCAACCCCCTCCAGCAAGCTAGGAGCCTCGGTTACACATTCAGGGCAAGGGAGGGGGTTATGGATCAATGGGCTGGTCACATGTTTTCATGGAGGCCCCCAAGACACAAGACCCATGGGGTAAGGGAAAGCTTTGGAGGAGAGAGGAAGCCCCCCCAACACTGGCTCTGAGGAGCATAGCACAGAAATATGCCTCATAGACTCAGCTAGGACAAACACATGATTCAGCACAAACCTAGGGCATAAGCATCTTGGGCATGGCATTATAATCTGGCCACTCTCATACAGTGGAATCACCCCTCCCCCAGATATTACACAGTGTCTGGATACCAGGATCACCCCTAGAAGTCTGAAACAGGCCTAGACCCATGGTAACCCCAGGGAAAGTGCAAAGAATGCTGGACCCCAGGCATAGAAACTTAGAACTATGGGACTGGCCCCACAAGCAGACAATGGAACAGAGGAAGGCACTGCATAACAGGAGCGGTGGGATGGGGGGAGGGTAGCTCATAGGAGGTCGCAGTGAACCTCCAGGAACACTAGGGGAAATGAGACTCAAAACTTGGTATTACCAGGTGTGGGAGGTTGTGGGTTAACAGATGGACACTTGACACAGGAGCTGTAGTATTGCAGAAGTCCTGCAAGGATATTTTATTTACAAGAACAAAAAAAATTTAAACAAACTGTACGACCAAAATAACAAACGCAGAATAAATGTTGAAAATTACATAACAGGCTTTGTTCCAGCAGTCAAAGTATCAGCAGTTCCATAATATACAGGAGTAGCAATCATCCTAAATTCCTAGGTGTTATCAGGTCAACACCCAACTCGAATCTGAATAGCTTCATGCATTGACTAACATATAAAGGGGGCTGGACTAATGGGTTGATCCACCCATCCATCAATCAAATTATATTTTAATATATTTCTCAAAATAAAATTATTATGAATAAATTTGATAGGATTTTAGCATAATGCTTTAATGTGAATAGTTTTAGAAATCACTGTCTGCCTTTGGATAAATTTAGATCACTATTTCAGCTTTTAGAACGCCGACAGGGACCGCCCTCAACTTACCTGCATAAAAGAAGAAAGAAAGAGGCCGGCCGGCTCTAAAGAAGCAGGCAAGCTGAGCGGTCCAGTGGCGTTTTTAACTCGATACTAAAATATCCCCAACAGGGCTTAAAACCCTGAATTTGTACAGAAAAGAATCCATTTTAAAGTCCCCTAGACTTCAGAACCCAAAGCATTGCCTATTCTTAAAATGCTTTCAAGATTGCGTTCTGTTTCACAAAAACAAAAAAACCGGAGATACAAAAGAACTGAACATGCGCACAGTTGTGCAGGGAGACAGTAAAAGACCGTACCAGAGGCTTGTAACAAATGCTAGGTAGGTTATTCTACAGCTTCCCTGAAGTGTTTCCACCAGAACTGTATTTTAAAAAAAATACTCTGGTCTCTGTACCCCTAGCTTGTACTGCGGTCAAATAAATTTTTGCAAATACAAATGACAAAACAGCAAAGCGGGAGCTCATCTGTGCAAACCTAACTGCTGGTTAAAACAAGCAGTACACAGCGGTTTACAGGATGACAGAGTGTCTGGAAATATTGAGCTATCGTTGTGGTACTATTATAATTATTTTGGTATCTACAAAGTGCAATACAAGGATGTCAGTCTTACTTTGTAAAAGTAAGAGTTTCCTAAGGATAAGGACAACATTGGGGGGGGGGGTACCCAACACAAATAAAACTAAATAAAGGTATCCCTATAGCGTGCAATAGATGGCCAGTCTATCACTCACTATTTACATGAAGGACAAATACATGAAGACAAGCATTCATACTACTTCCATATTAGACAGGTCACAAACATAGATAGACGGGGGAGGAGGTTACCAGGCCCCTTCCACACCAGGAGAGGATACCATCCCGCTGCACTACCAGAATACTAACTGAAGTACTACAATACATTAACCCTGTAGGCCAACACATCTCGGTCACAGGCTGGCCTGTCAGGGCCTCTAATACCAAACAACCCTGCTCAAAGGATCTAAATGGGACAGGTTGCATGTTAGACACAACCACTTTCCCACAAGATACAAAGGAGGCATAGCGGTGAGGCTCTGGACGTACCCTCACATACCCGCATTCTCCTTTAGTATCCTTGTGTATTCACAAATCACTTACCAGATACACAGGAAGCTAATATTATTGTACAGATCAGATGGACAGTTTAGGAGCACAGGTTCAAGAGCACAGGCAAGGGGTTAAGGACCACATCCCTAATGGGGAAGGCCCCCTGGTGGGGGGTCAGGAATATGGGAATGCATAAATCTCACAGGATCCTTGAGTATAGAGTTGAAACTGAGAATTATCAGTTATTCACAGTACTGCATTATCATTTGTCTTTTATTTTTTCTTTGTATGCATTGCTTCTAGGTGGGAGTGCACTTGACCAATAAGCACAGGACCCAGGAATCCATGACCCTAAGGCTCTTCTTTCTCCCCAGGTGGTCTTCGGCACAAACTGCACAGGAGACGGCTGTTACATAGAGACCCAGGAGGTAAGTAGGGCTGGGGGTGTTGCAATGTTGGGCAGATGCCCAGCAACATGAGGAAGGGGTGAGATGCATCTCCTGGAATGTGAAAGGGCTCAATTACCCAGTCAAATGAACAAAGGTTCTGCATCACTTAAAGACCCTAACGGTGGGCATTGACTTAATCCAGGAGATGCATGTTACAGCCAGGTCAGTACAATGGTTAAGGAAGAGCTGGGTGGGCAGGGTGGTACACAGCTCAGCTACATCTAAATCCAGAGGGGTAGCCATACTGGTCCATGACGTGTCCAGATGGGTGGAGGACTGTAAGGCAGGGATGGTGGGTGGTGGCATGGTTTGCCTAGCTGGGGGGTAAGGTAATAATAGTCAACACATATGCTCCAAATCAGGATGACCAGGAATATTTCACACACATAAGTCAGGTCATAGCAGAAGCGAAGGGGGATGACAAGAAATGGCCGGTTCTTGTAGGGGGAGACTTCAATCTGGTATCAGACATCTTCCTAGGTAAATCTAGGCCCACCCTAGATACCCATCCCAGGGCAAGAAAGACCCTAGGTGGAATGATGAAAGAATGGGGGGTTGACTGACCTATGGCATCATAATAACCCAGTAGGAAGAGATTATACCTTATACTCCACAGTACTTGACACCCACAGTCATATCGATTTTTGGCTGGCAGATGGGCTAGCAGGACAGGGTATACACAACACCAGTACAGAGCCCATGGTCATATAGGACCATGCTCCAATTAGCCTCTCCTTTCTCCCAGTTGGAATCCAGTCCACCTCCCCCAGATGGAGAGGCAACCCATTACTACTAAAGGACATGGAATTCCAGGGGCAGATAAGAATGAAAACCAGAACCTTCTTCAGGAATAACCAGAATGGAGAGTTAAGGTTTGTATGGTGTAGGAGGCCTACAAGGCCTTCCTAAGGGGATGCATTATCTCCCATGCACCCAGACGAAACAGGGAAAGGAGGAAAGAGTTGGAGGAACTGCAGCAGAAGTTGGCAGCTCTGGAAACCCAATTTAAAAATAGCCATCCTCCGCCCACAGAGCTCGTGCCTCAGTCATGGGGCTGAAATACAGGATGACTATCCTGCTACAGTGGAAGACAGAGTGGCAGTTACTCAGAACTAAACATATGTTCTGGGAGTCAGGAGATAAAGGGGGCAAAATGCTAGCCTACCACCTCTGAAAGCAGAAATCCAACTCCGAAATCCATGCCCTTAGGACATCAAAAGGGTTCACTGTCACCAAGCCCTCAGAAATTAATGCAGTATTGCACCAGTTTTATGAAACACTGTACACCTCACAAACTCAGACTGGTGCCTTGGGATCAGACCCAGCTACCCAAGCATTTCTGGGTACAATCCCTTTTCCACGCTTGGGACCAGGGGAGGAACAGGACCTAGACAGGCCCCTTACACTCCTGGAGTTGAAAGCAGCTCTCCACCAATTCTCTAAGGGGAAGGCCCAGGGAGCTGATGGAATATCAATAGACCTGTACCAAATCCTGGATGATGAGATCCTACCACCCCTTCTGGCCACACTGGGAGAGGCAAAAGCTGAAGGGGTTCTCCTACCAACCATGAAGGAGGCTATCATTACTCTGCTGCCTAAAAAGTTGATGGACTCCGTTGATTGCTCCAACCTCTGGCCCTTCTCGCTGAGCTTGGTAGACAACAAAATACTGGCTAAGGCTTTGGCCAACAGGCTGGAAGTAGTATTGCCATCACTGATACACCAGTTTCAAGCTGGGTTCAGCAGCAGGAAAACAGGGGTGGACAATATCTGCAAAGTCCTTACCTTGATATGACTAGCTATGCACTCAGCCACTCCCAAGGTGTCCCCAGCAGTGGACTTCCAAAAAGCCTTTGATTCATTTAAATGGGGGTACCTCCACTCCACTCTAAGAGCCTGCAGATTTGGCCCCCAATTTTGGGCCTGGATCTCCACACTGTATACCAGACCCACAGCCTCGGTACTGACTAATCAAAATATGTCACCACCCTTCAAGCTGCAAAGGGACACAAGACAGGTTTGCCCCCTGTCCACCCTTTTATTCCTGATAGCTCTAGACCCCCTAGCTAGGAAACTGTTGGACACCCCTGAAGTTCAGGGCATAGTGGTCAAGGGTAAGCAATACCTTGTCAATACATATGTAGATGACCTCCTGCTCCCGCAGTCCCAGCCAGCCAACTCCCTCCCACATGTTCCGAACATTTTACAGGTGTTCACTAAAATATCAGGGTTATGGATGAATATTAAAAAAAACACGCTTTCACTGCAGAACCTGGCCTGCATGAAGGGCAGTCTACACGGAGCACCAGTGGTCTGGGCACCTCAAGGCTTTACATACTTGAGGATAAGCATCACAACTCAGAGGAAAAACATGATAGAGGTGAACTACACACCCATCATAACATCCATAAGAGTGGAGACACAAAGGTGGATTAAGCTACACTGCCCTTTGAAGGGTAAAGAGGAGGCAGTGTGCATGTTTATCCTTCCCAAACTATCCTACCTATTTGCAACCTTCCGATACTGACCCCCCAAAATCCTCCAGAAGGTGGACAAGGTGATAGCAGGGTTCCTCTGGGAGGGCAAGCCACTGCAGTTTGGCAGAGCTAGGTTTTGGGATAACTGGTCTGGGGGGGGCTTCGTCTTCCTTGGCTACAGGAGTATCTGCTGGCTTGCTGGGTAGCACAAGCCCTCAGTTGGTTTCTTTCAAGAACATCAAGCACTCCAATATGAGTGGAGTTTGAAATTGATCTAACATAAGCTACATGGTTATTGAACCTCCTCTGTAAGGGGGGACACCAGAGGGGGACTGGATCACCAATAATCTGGGAGACAAGAGAAGCATGGCAGAAGTGTAAATGCCTTACACATTTCCCAGAGGACTCATTGGGCCCACCAGCCAGATACAGTCCATTGTGGGACAACCCTAATATCCTGATAGGGAGGCAAACCATCAGATGGAGCTCCTGGCAGAAGGTAGGCATCCACACAATAGCTGACCTATACATGCCAGATGCAGAAGATATGATGTCCTTTCAACAAGTGCAGACACAGTATCAGCTACCCAAATCAGATTTCTGGAAGTACCTCCGGATTCGAGAGGCAACACGATAAATTAGACAGAAGGCACAAGCAGGGGATGGATGGGAATGGCTGGCCACCATGCAGAAGCAGGGTAAGGAAAAGGGAATAGCAGGGAAGGTTTACCACCTGCTCAGGGAGTCGCAGTCCAACACTACAGACAAGTGCAGGCTACAGTGGGTGCAAGATCTGCAAATGGACATATCCCCAGACATCTGGGCTATCTCAGAGGAGTGCACCTGGGATACATGGACTCCAGGAGCCAACTTATCTACCTCACGGTACTATTAAGATAGTACCATACCCCAGACACACTACAGAAGATGGGGTTATCCTGCACTCTAAATATTGGAGATGCCAGGCTCCCCAGGCCAATCTAATTCACATACCTTGGCAATGCCCCTCGCTGGGCCCTTTCTGGGCAGGAGTGCTGGGAGACTGTACCAAGATTCTACACACTTAAGTACCCACAGCCCCATCCCTCATCCTATTAGGTGACATCTCGCAGGTGCTGAATGGTTCAACCCAGCTGAAGAAATGGCTATTGGTAGAATTACTGGAAGCCAAGTGGGCAATATTGATGAGATGGTGCCAGTCAGCACCTCTATCTCTTCTGATATGGCATACAGCAGTAGCTCAGCTAGCTGTATATGAATGCTTGACATACGCCACCATGTAGCAGACACAGGTATATGACAGGAAATGGGTCAATATCTCAGGTCACATCTCTGCTCGACTCCTATACCACCGCCTGGCAAACCCCTCTTTATGAAACAGTTGACAGTTTTACTCCACTTAAAACTTCCACTCCTCGACTGGGGACCCAACAGTCTCTCATGCCTGGAAGGTCCGAAGGAGGGGGATAGTTTAATAATCACTGGTAAGCTATCCTTCTGAATGTACAGCATATAGCAATTACTATGGACTTAACTACTTCCCTTTGTTTTCAAGTAGAGGTAGAATGTTATTTTGTTTAGACAGGTTGCACTAATTAAATAAGTGCCTAAACATCTGCTGTTATGGTGTAACGCTTTATTCAAGGTATGTTTAAAGGTACTTTTTCCTGTTCCCAGTTGTGGGGCATATGAATTCTTCGCAAAGTGTATGCATATCAGTTTATGTAGTGTATCTTACACAACTTTACTGTATACATGTACATACAATGTGACTCATTGAGAGTCATTTGTTCAAATGTATGTTATCTGAAAAACATCAATAAAATCTTACATGATAAAAAAAGAAAGGCTAAGGGGGTTGCACGGAGTTCTAGAGGCATCCCAGTAGGGAACTAATCAAACACAGAGCTAATCAAACAATAGGGAGCCTATCATACACAGACCTAATCAAACATAGAAAACTTGGGAAGCACTCAGATAGGAAAAACTCTGGAAACATCCAGACAGGAAGCTACTGTAATCAAACACAGCTGCAGTCAATGTTCATTAGGGCCAGTGTATAAAACCCTCCTTGGCAACACAAGTGAGAAATTGAGACCCAGGGAAAAGCTGCAAGTGGCAAGTTCAAGCTACAGAGACTTTTGGAAAGGATTGTGAAGTCTGTAAGAGGACTTTGTTATACTACCTGGAGTCTGGGAACCAGAGTAGCTGGTGACCAGAAGTAGTAAGGGAATTGCTGTGATTAGGTAGAACCCCAGACAGTAGTCGTTTTATTTATTCTATGATGTTAAAAGGGCAGTGATCCCAGTCAGTTGGAAACAACACTGCCTTAAATAAACTGCATTGTTGTACCTGACCTCGGACAGTGTACTGTATGTCTCCTTAGACACACCTACACAAGCCCGTCCAGAGAAATAAGAGGACACTCTACCGCACCTCCTGGGGATCATTACATAGCTTGGTATGTTCATTCCACACAACCCTCAACTTGACTGGCTACAGAAGTTGATTCTGGATTTTATCTGTGCACAAGATATCCCTCATTAGATTGAATGCCATGTGGCATATCCTAGTGCTATAGGATAAGTAAGGAAACAGAGACAAATAAACATCCCTCTATTTTAACCTTTTTAGTCTATGTGAAACTGCAAAGCCTTCTCCCTATCACCAGCTCCAGTAAATACCACCATGAAGGTGCAGGGCATCTCAGTATTTGTTGGGGCACTGTGGGGGTCAAGCAGTGTGACTTTTCAGTTGACAGCCCAGGATCCTCCTCTTTAATACCCAAAATCTGTGGTACAAGATGTGTGCAGATTCAGTGGAATCTTCCCCTTCTGCTGACTCTGGGTGCCCAAAAATCTGAATTTTTTTTTCAAAGGCTTCATTTTCTAAAGTCTCCAACCTTTCTCTCTCTCTCTCTCTCTCGCTCTCTCTCCCTCTATCTCTCCCCCCAAAGAGTATTTTCTTTGAAAGAAGCCATGTCTTGTGTCTTTAGATACAAGCCTTCTGTATGTTGCACTGACTGCTCCATACAGTACACCCGTGTCTCCAACATAGCCACCCATGGTGTTACAATCTTCATTTTTTCATCCATGTCTTCAGTGGTTCTAATCAATTGGCTTAGTGTTTGTTTATGGTTTGCAAACCAACATCGCCAGAAGGCTTTGTTTGTGACTGAGTCCACCTTATGGCTTTGAGGCCTGCTCACATTCCCTTACTACATTTTTGGTTTAGAAGAGACCTCAGATGGAGCAGCATATGCAGTTTCCCTATTCCTCCTTGCTGACATGTTCAGCCAAGTCACAATCACTTTGATAAAAGCAAACCTGTTATAACAATGCTACTTTTTTAATAATAATAGCGAATTCCTTTCAGGGGCTGAATGAAGGAGTGTCTGCTCCACTTGCTCCACTATGCTCTGCCCTAAGGCTCTTCTCAATAGTGTTCCTCAGACCCCATTTCATACACTTCCCCCATGTCCCCCACAATACATTAAAGTCTTGTTTCCCATCTGGGCAGACCCGTTGCAGCTGACCTAGGTTCCATTCCAGAACCACTGTCCAGCTTCGTGGATTATAACATTACACCACTCATAAAATCCACAAGGGCATACATCAAGGACACAGGGGATATGTAGTAGTAGCAGTAAACATGTTTATTTTTATACAGGATAAAACACTTAGGTCCCAGATGGCATATTTGCCAGGTAGTCCAGTTTTACAGCATTAATAAGCTACAGTTCACAATAACATATACTGTACATAACATTCCTAGATTTCTCAACAACATGAATAGAGAAATAATTAAGTTGGATGACTGTATACTGGTTTCATGGAGTCTGTAGGTCCTCTAAACCTCCATCCCACATGTGGAGTGTCTGGAAGCTTTCAGAGCAATTTTGGATAGGAAGTGCAGGGGAAGCATCACCACCTAACCATTATTTGATAAAAATGGCTACAATTGTACTAATTAATAACCACTTTAGATATGAGCATATCTATTGCTGGCAGATAGGAAGGATGGCCATGGGGTCTACCATGGCCCCTTCGTACTGAAATTATTTTGAATGAAGATACTGTATGTGTGTACAAGGAGAAAATGTACCCATTCTGGAAATACATTGTGAGCTGGAGGAAGTTTATTGATTACATTCTAATGATTTGGAAAGGATCTGAATAGAAATTGAAGGAATTCCATGATTTTCTAAATGGCAGGAATATGTGTTTAACCTTTGTACTTAATTACAGTGTCAGAGAAATACTGTACATTTATTGTGCATTGTGATTTTTGTTAAAGATAATTATTGATTATTAATCTGTATAGGAAGCCTACCGATCACAATACCCTCTTCCGTGCACAAAACTACCATCCTAAAGGTTTAATTGTAAGCATGCCATATGAACAGTTCCTGGGGGAAAACATAATTGCCCTGCAGAAAAGGATTATGCAACTAGGGAAATGGAGATTCCACAATGCTTCATAAAAAGACAATATACTAAGGAAAATATTGAGTTCATCACAGACAGAGTCAGAACAGAGTCTAGAGACTCCCTACTGCAAGTGAAACCAACAGCTGTAAGAGAGCAAACAATCAGACTGGTCATTTCTACCACATATAATGACTGGGTGAGGGAAATAAAAGGAGCATTATATAAATATTGGCAAGTATTGCAGGCTTCAAATAAGGGCAAGGATGTATTCTCTGAAAAGCTTTTTATTGGTCACAATATGGGCATAAATCCTGAAGTACAGTGTGGTGAACACTGGCTATCAAATTCCACCCAAAACAGATGGGGATTTTATATCCAGGACTGATATAAAGGGCAATTGCAAATGTGGAAAATGTATACACTGTTAAATAACATACAATAACAAGACAACAAGGAATGTGTATAACAATGAGGATATGATCATCAATGATTTTATTAATTACCACACAACTGTACTCATACATACCATAAACTGTCCGTGCCATCTTATTCATATATGGAAAAACAGGACTCCAATTAAAACTCAGGATTGGAAAACATAAAAGTGATATAAGGAGGCTTAATGAAGACTCCCCAGTGCCCAAACACTTTATTATATACAAGCATACTATTCCAACACTGAGATTTTTTCAAACAGAATTAGTCACAGGAGGAAACAGAGAGGGGATTCAGATAAAATATTACTGACATAGGAAGTATATTATATTGACAGAATCAGTGCTACAGACAAAAGGTATGGGTTGTATAATTTGATAGACTGGCTACCCATAATCTAATATCTTTGACCCCATATTCAAAGGTCCACTGGAAAATCGCACAAGTGCCTACGCTGTGCATCTGAGATGCACTGTCCTCAAAAAATGCAATATTCAGAAGCTGCACCTGTGCAACCCAGGCTCAGTATAGCAAAAATGCACCACCGCACATCTGGACATGGGAAGCACATCAGGGCAGGACTGAATATGGGAAATTGAACAAGTCAGCCTGTGACAGTGGAGCACAAGGGCAGGACTGAATATGGAAAATGAGCAAGTCAGCCCAGGACAGTGAAGCACAAACAGGGTGAGAAGCCCACAGCAATGGTGCATGACAGGTGTCCTTAGCTGCAACAGGGCTGTACCACAGGGCACAGGGGAGGACAGTGGCACATGAACAGTGCAAATATGGGCACAGGCATAGCCCCAGGGGCACAGAATGAAGCACCACAAACAGACCACCAGCCAAGGGGAGGACCACGCTCACTGGGTACAGCATGCAGAAGGGCATGGATGAGGTGCCATAGCACAAGTGGTGCCAATAGAGAGCACAGTCTGGCCAGGCACCATGACAACAGGGCCAACATGCCAAGCAGGGCAGATGTGGCAACCAGACCAGAGGCAATGTGTGCCACTGGTACAGTGCCACACAGGCTGGGGGCCACAGGCCACACAGGGGATACACACCGCCAGCAACACAGGACCACTGATAGTGCAGCACACCAGTACAAGGACCATGACAACAGTAGAGGAAGGCACAGCACCAGCACAGCAGACCAGTGCAAGGGAAACAAGGGCCACCATCATGGACACCACACAAGCAGGCCAGAGGAAACAATGATAAAAACAGAGGTGGGGGCAACACCTGGGGGACAAGATGTAAGAGTGTGCAATGGCAAGTACACATATGGGCAGTGAGAAGCAAGTGGAAGTGAGCCAGCCATTCTACACAGTAGGTGATGGCAAGAACCAGCAAGGGAAGGACCACAGACACAGGCACAGTCAAGATGTAAGAAACTTTATTATAACAAATTCCAAAAAACAAACTGGTACAAACAACAACCAGCAACAGATCAGGAAGTGGAAAACCAGTAACAACTATATACAATAAAAAAGGGGTTCTGGGGCACAGTGAGACAGGGTACAGGTAATGCGGGAAGGGAACTATTTACAAGAGGATGGCACAGTACTGGGTGTGGTGGCATGAATAAAAGGGCTATTTACACTATGAACAGTCCACAATGGCCTCACAGGCCTACAGGCCCCTGCTGTGGCATGACCACCCCCTTCGTGAGCACCCGCCTTTTTGCAGAGCCTGCAATATGTCATGGGCCACCCTGAGGATGGCCCCTTGGTGCCTGTACATGGCCAGCAGTAGATCCTGGCTGGTTATAAGACATCCATGCAGCATCAACATTCCCTGTGTCCATCTGTGGCACTCCAACCCTTCACAGGCATCCTGTTAACCTATGGGGGAAACACAGACTCAGTGCCACATCCCAACCAGTCACACACAGCCCCCTCCCCCGGGATGGAGTGGTTGTCCATGCCAGATATCAGGCAGGCCCCTGCACAAGGCCTCCTCAATGCCAAGCACATGACAGACTGGTGAACTGTTGTGCAACAGTGCCACACAGAGCCTGAGACATGGCACAGGGAACAGGCAATGACAGCTTGTGCATGCACTGGATGCCACCAAGGGACATGCAGCCATGACCTCCACATTGTGTGAACCAGACAGCCACGTGCCCCATGTGTGCCAGACCAGTGGTGGCTTTGTGTGGGCACTGCTGAGCACCCACAGTCTTGTACAGACACACTGGATGTGGACCAACACACAGGAGCCAGGTGCACAGCAGAGATGTCATACAGTGCAGCAACCCCAACCCATGTGTGTGAGGCCAGCACCACATAAGCATGCACAATAAGCAGGCCATGGCCTGCAGTGGGCAATGCAAATCCCCCCAAAATCCACAGAACAGCAAAAAACATCACTAGCAGCGCACTTACCTGACGCATGGTGTGACACACCCCTGTGTGTGCCATCTTCATCCCCACCTGCTGCACCTCCATCACTGGCCCATCTGCTGGCAAGGTGCTGGGCCTGGTGCCACTCCTTCCAATCTGCAAGGGAGACACAATGGTAATGGCACTGTGAGCATCATGCAGAACCACAGGCCCCCCCCAAACACAGGGGCCCAACAGTGACATGACACAGCACGGTGCAGTACAATGCATGTCCTGGTTACTGATAATGTAGAAAGGGGACCACCATGGACACGGCAAAACCACTATGACCCACCATGGCCCACTGTGCCGGACAGTGGCATGCACAGTACCTTGGGCCTGGTCTTGCAACTCAGGCCTTGTCACCCATGTGGGCAGTGGTACGCTCTCCTGCTGCACATCCACAAATGCCCAGTAGCAGGTAAGGAAAGCATACACACAGCACATACGTACTGGGGCGTGGTACTGCCCCCCTGCAGGCCTGGTCTCGCAGGTGGTCCAGCCTGCCTGGGTCTCTCTGGTGCAGGTCCCGATACTGGTGCCACCATTGCTCCCCAGTCCTGGCAGCGCCCATCCTCCATGTGAGGCACACTGCCTCACTGGCCCACACCTGGGCCAGTGTCTCCTGCAGCTCCTCAGACCCAAACAACTGGCCCTTCAGGGATACCACAAGGTCTACAAGGTTAGCGAGCTCCATATCCCCCAGGGCACATGGCCTGGTCCCTTGTTAGCTGCTAGTACATGTCATTCTGCCTCTTCCGAGCTGCTGCAAGTCTGGCTCACAGGAAGGCCCTGGTAGGGATATGGCTGGGTCATGACACTTGCATTATAGGCCAGGCTTTCATTGCCTCACACAGCATGCACATGCACCATAGGGATGCGTGATAGCCACAGCATGGCACAGTACCACACATACGCAGTAGTGCATGGCTGGGCAGGAGACTGGGGTCATGCTCCCATGCTACACACATGCACAGCCAAGTGGCACTGCCATGCTGGGTAGGTCGGGCAATGCCACACCTGTAGACATCTACATAGTGCAAATCTGTATACGTCAGCCTTGCAGTAGGGCAACGTGGTGGGGTATGCATGATGCACTGGCTGTGGCATCACATATCTGCAAACACACAACTCAGTAACACTACAGCCTATTGTGCATGTGTCAGAAATGCACCATGCGGAGATGCACTGCTCAAATAGATGTGCACTGCACATTGAGATGGGCCAGGCATAATTTTGCAATAGTCAGCCTAAATATGGAAATGACCACATTGTCCAATACTGGCCCAAGTCCACACATTTGCATCTCATTACAGGCAGTACAGCCCCTCATTTGCATGTGCTGAGCCATAAATGGGCTGCCCTGTGCCACCCCACCACATAGGTGACCAACAGGAACTGCAGCCTTGGAGGTGAGTGTTTACATTGTGACTGTTACAGTGTTTGTTGCACTGCAGCCAGCAAGCCCTTCACACTATGCCACTAATGCTGGGCATGTGCTAATGTATGTCTGTTTCCATCCACAGGCACCAGTATGGTGTCAAGAGGAAAGAGATAAGGCAACCAAACATCGCAAAGGATGAACTGTAGGCTTTCATGGAGGAATACCTCACGTGGGAGGACCACCTAACCTGCAAGATGGGTATCCAGCAGGAGCACGTGAAGGGCTGGGAGGATGTGGCATGAGCACACAACAACCATGGGGTGTACAACCGAACACCCCAGGAGTATATAAAATGGATAAACAGTGAACGCACAAAGGCCAGGGACATAAAACACATAGAAGTATGGCCTTCTTAACTTGCTCCCCTACAGCTGCCAGCACTTTGGCTGTGTCCACACTCTTGTTAAGCTAATTTGGCTTTCTTTTGCACTCTATATAGGTAAGCCAATTCAGGCAGTGCAGTGTAGAGTAGGGACCCAGCTGACGGGATGTCCACCTCAACGCTGGTAGCTGGGTGATTTCACACAGTGAAAACCAAGAGATCACCACTCCATTTGCAACCACACAGTAAGTTGTATATTTTTGGTTAGTATTGTTGTTGCATTTTTTTGGAGGGGGGGGATAGGGTGTGCTCTGATTTTTTTTGAAGTCTGTTATAGTAAGCCATGTCTGTAGCACCCCATGGTTTTATTTGCAGTTAGCAGTTTGCATATCCTTGGGCGAGCAGTTATTTATTTGTTTTTGTGTTGAACACACATAGAAGTATGACCTTCTTTTTAACTTGCTCCCCTACAGCTGCCAGCACTTTGGCTGGGTCCACACTCTTGTTAAGCCAATTTGGCTTTTCTTTGCACCCTATATAGGTAAGCCAATTCAGGCAGTGCAGTGTAGAGTAGGGACCCAGCTGATGGGAGGTCCACCTCAACACTGGTAGCTGGGTGATTTCACACAGTGAAAAACCAAAGAGCCCCACTCCATTTCTAACCACACAGTAAGTTGCCTATTTTTGGTTAGTATTGTTCCATTTTTTGGGGGGAGGGGATAGGGTGTGCTCTGATTTTTTTTGAAGTGACTGGTCACTTTTAAGGCATCCCAGAGGGCCATTAGGGTGGGCCCTCCACAGTTCCTTCCCTGTCAGCACTCGAGGCGATGTTTGCCAGCACCCTAAGCTGTGCCTCTATGAAGGGTGTCCCTGGTGGTGGCTTCAACGTGGGAGTTGGGCCATCGCTGCACTCTGAGTATGCACAGGATGGTTACTGTTGAGGGCTGCATGTGTTTGCCATGGGTATGGTTGTCGTGCCACACAGGCCACACCATTGTGTTCCCAGGGTGCCCAGACAGCATGCTGTCATTGCTCAGCCTGACATAGGCTGCCATGGCCCCTGGGGTGTTGTGGTGCCAGCTCTGTGATGTGCAACATAACAGCAGCACCAGACCTGTTAGGTGCGAAGGCAACTGTGACCGATTCTACCCACTGGGACATGGGTGGTGTATGCATGTACACACCTGTGATGACAGTGGGGTCTACAGCAGCATGTACAAGTCAGCCTGTGTGCCACGTGATCCCTACTGTGTGACTGACCTGGATGGTGTGGGGGGAGGAATGGAGGCCTGCAAGTGGCTGGGCCCAGTCTGTCTGTGGTGACTGTGTCCCACATTGTTCCCTGTGGGTGCACACACTGACAGACACGTATCATGCATGCTGCTGTGGCATGTGGCCAGTATGACCCACAATGGTGCCTGTGGACCATGTATCACCACTAGCACTCCTGTTGCACACATGCACACCCCATGTGTGCCTGTCACCCAACACCATGGACCTGCAGATCTAACCATGCACAACTATTCTGCCTTACAGCTCCATTGCACCTCAGGGGTGCTGCCAGCCCATGGGTCTTTACAGATAGCCAGGACGCAGACAGACCCACGCCATCTATGTCCGGCATGGTTCTATGTCATAATGGCAATCGCAGATTAGTGATCGCCATTACGACACGTGTACACTGCTGAAAATTAATTTTGGCGATGCACAATCACAGTGAGGATAAAGAGGGCGCTTGAGAGATGTACATTTTTTTTATGTGGGGGCTATGACCCCCACACCCATAACGGGGGTTCACCCCACATACTACTAATGGATTCTGAACTCCAGGGAGGTGCAGGTCGGGATGTGAAAACTTGAAGGGGAAGCTGCCTACTGGAAAAAAAAAAATGCTGCACAGGACCTGAACCCTGCACCCTGCACCTCCCAAGTGACCGCCCAACCCCACCACGCTAGCAGCCCAGCTTGGCAGCTGTCCACCACACCCTCCCACACACCTTCCCTTCCCTTCCTCCTCCTGCACGCGTGTATACATGCATACCTCCCTTTGCCCTACCTCGACCACCCAGGTATCCGTTCACTACCCTGCAAGATAGCCCTGTGCACAGGCACCGTGATTGAGTCACCCTTTCTGTAAACATTCAATCATGGTCACCTTGTACATGGTATGCCATCTGCCACAGCCATGGCCGCTGAGATGGAGAAGGCTGCACTTGGATTGGGGGGCCTACTGGGGCAGGCTGATCCCAAACCCCTGTCTGGCATTGACTTACTGGATGAACTCAATGTGCTGGCATTGGCCATGGATGATGATGATGATGCCACCCAGCTGGGGAACACTATCACTGACACTGCCCCCATCAATGTGAACCCAGTTGTCAAACAGACAACGTCGGGTGGTGGTGACCAAACTGGGCCATCACATGCACCCCCCTACCCCACCACATGCCATCTGCTGCTGCAATGGGCGTGGTTGGCCAGAGGAGTGGTGCCACTGTGGGGACTGGGGGTGGTGCCACCATGCCACAGGGTGCTATGCAAAAGCAACTGCCTGCATGGGCACATGGCGCGGGTGACCCATGGCCCACTATGCCTGCCCGCTCACACTCCCCAGACCAACAGCAGCCTGTTAAGCAGCATCCACAGTTGGCAGGTGTGGCACTGCAGCTGGTCCACCCCCTATCCATCAGTTCCCTCAGACATGTCCCCTGCTGGCAGCCTGGATGAGCACACTCAGCTTCTGTGGAACTCTGTGGTGGCCCAGGTGGCACTCAGGGAGGCTGTACATGGCCTGCAGGTGTGGGTGGGTCTCAAGGATGAGCATATGGCTATGAGGCATACCCAGGTGACTGGTGAGCTGTGCCTTCTGTGGGCGGGCATAATTGCAGAAATGCACCTCACACTGGCAGACATGACCATGAGCCTTGACAGGATTGTATGGGCCATTGAGGTGGGCTGTGCAGCTCTGGCACCTCATGCCCGCAGGAGTACATGCTGCATGACACACAGTGCCACCAGCACTCCCACACCACAGTGGCACATGACACCTTTATTGCAGATGCCATCCCCTGCATATGCAATCCTCAGCACCCCTGGATCCAGTTTAGTTTTCAGTACCCCTACCCCCCACATGCACCTGGTCATGATCGCATGTGTCAACACCCTTGGGGGTTGAGGAATCACCCCTTGTGGCAGGTGAACACCCAGTGGAGATCCCCTTGCCTGTGTGTGGCCACCCACTTGTCCACAGTGGCTATCATGGCAGGCACTGATGCCATTATGATACTGTCAGTCTGGCCATATCACCCTGCAGCCGCTGCTGCTGTCACACCTACAAGGCACTACCCAGGCCTGAGTGCAGTGGCGCACGTGCATGCACACACCTGTGGTGACCCTGTCCTTACTGTCTGTGTGGCATCTGGGCCATGGGTGCGGGCCATGGTGTCATGATGTGGTATGTGGCATGGGCATGAGTGCTGCCTTGGCTGTCCCTGTGGGTGTGTGCCGGCAGTGTCTCTCTGATCTATGCCATTCCCACTGGCATTGGTGCCACTGCAGTGGATGCCTGTGTATTGTCATTTTCACAAGTCTTTGCACACCTCGGCATCCATGCAGTGGCCACCTACTTGCCCATGGGGGGATCCTTAGGACCCCTTTGCATGTGTGTCTGACCACCCTGTCAGGCCCCCCATTACTCACCTCCGGTCACCAAAGTGCTTCTCCATGATTGTGTCCCTGTGCCGCTGCACCCTAATGGCCAGCCATGGGTCCCTCCTCTCCTGGATAGGCTGCTGTCTCTCGATCTGTGGTTCCTCATCCTCCAAAGTATTCTCCCTCCTGTGTCTGGACAACTATTCTATGGTCAATGGCCATGCTGTGTAGCATGCAACAAGCCAAGAATATGCCACAGGCTTTGTCTGGGCTGTATTGTAGAGCACCACTAGACCTGCCCAGGCATCAGAATCTCATTTTGAGCATGCTGTTGATGATATCGCGTGTAGCAATGTGTGCCTCATTGTATCTCTCCTCAGCCTTGGATGAGGGCCACAGTATGCAGGTGAACAGCCAGGGGCACAAGGAGTAGGCGCTGTCACCTGGTGGGGGGGGGGAATGCAATATATTAGTCTCATGCAGGCAACCACGGTGTCCTGACTCCCATACCAGCCTGTGTTTGTTGTCTGTGTCTATCCACCCTGTTGCCATGGCTATGCTCCCCACCTGCTCACATTTTGGCACACCTCTAGGTGCCCTCACACTGTTAGTTGTGCACTGACGGAACATGAACAGTGGGCCTGCATACTGTCCCATGATGTACAGCCTGTTAATTCACCTTGCCTATGTCCTGTACATCTGTGATGCTATACCCTTCCCCAGGCACTGGTCCGACCCTGGGGTGTATATTGCTACATGTCCTGTCACCTGTGCCTGCTGTGTGTCTACCTCTGCACTGTCACACTGCTGGTGCCCTCCCACTCTCTCCCTCTCTGTGGGCCCCACTGCAGTGGGATCCTCTGTTGCTTGTTTCCCCATGCCTTTTGGCAGTGCATGGACCCTGTCACTGTCTCCCCCCGCACTACCACCTGCGGTGCTGTGGGCCACAGTGCGTGCTCTGTTGGCATGGGTTTCAGACCCACTCACTCACTAGGCAGCCACTAGGTATCTCCCCAGTCTCAAACTGGTGGCATAGGGCCAACTGATCCCAGATGTAGGCATCATGTGCACTCCCAGGGTGTGTAACCCAGACATTGCTGATGCACCCTGTGGCACTGCATATTACCTGGCAGTTGATGGAATGCTATCCCTTCCAGTTCACATATAAGTCACTGTCGGGGACAGGTGGGTGCCACATGGGTGCAGTCAGTGGCCCCTTACATGCCTGGCATGCATGCCACCCTGTGGAAGTGATGCATTGTTTCTGTCTGCTCTGCCTGTGTGCTATGGAATTGGATGAACTCCATAGCATGGGGCAGCAGGGTGGTGAGGAATTGTATGAGGAGATGGGACATGGCGGATTGTGTGGATTGTGTGATACCAGTGGTGTCACCCATTGGTATCTGGAAGTTGCCCGTGGTGAGTGAACACAGTGCTGCTGTCACCTTTGTCTCCACCAACATGGCGTGACTCCTGCGAGTTGGTGCCTGCAGATCATCATGGAGCAGCTCACAGAACTGTCTCAGGATTGCCATGTTGAGATGGTACCGGCCCACAGTCTCTGTGTCAGTGAGTTGTTCAAATGTGACACAGGCATGGTACCATCTGTGTTGGGCATACCACCTATGGGCCTTTCCTCACTCCTGTTGTTCTGCCCGTCTCCTCACACCCCTCATTACAGCTTCCATCACAAACGCACTCCCATCCATGGCTGCTGCTATTCAGCTTCCTGCCTGTTGGTGGCTTGCAAAGTTAGGCATGCTTCTCTAATGCCTATCTTCAGGCAGTGCATCTTCATGATGCGCTGCATTTGCGCCGCTTATTTTGGCTGAATATGCTGGTGCGCAGTACATTCACGGGAATGCCCTCTTTACATGCGCTGCCTACATTACATCTGCACTTTGGTGCATCTGGAGATGTGCACCACATCTCTGTCATTTGAATGTCACACTTTGGTGAATTTTTTTGCGATGGGCTGCGCATCTCTACTTTGTGCCGCACATCTCCTTTGAACATGTGGGCCTTTGTGTTTTGCTTCCACAGATGTTGTTCCTGCTATAATGACACCCTTTGGTTGCACTGCAGTGGGTTATCCTTCATCCTTATATCTCTGGTCCTTGTTCTTGAAGTAGGTAGGATCTTTTTTGGGGGGTGGGGTATCTTTTGTCAGTTTTGTATGTCCAAGTCTCCCCCCCCCACACACACACACACAGTTGCCCATATCTGTTTTTATTAGAATACTATGACTTTTGACACATAACTATTTATTTCTAATCTCTGGATCAGTACAACACAAACGTCATCATGGACTGCCACTGAAGCTCTGTGAGCCAATGAGTGCAGCCAGTGGGTAGGCTTAGGATCCAGGGAGTGTGTACACATGCTTGCCAGGATGTCTAGGTGCACAATACGTCATGACACTAGTGACATCACACATGGATCCACTTCCCTGTGCAGACCCAGCTACTTTAAAACCTGATCATTTGCAGGTGCACTTGCTCCCATGAACAGCAGGATAATGGTGATCTATGCTGCTCTACACACCCTGCAGAAGTATATATCTTTTCAAGTCAGCTGGTGGTTCTAATTTATTGATTGCACTTCATCTCTGTAGTACATAATTATTTATCCTGTGCTTCTGTATCATATACTTTTTTCACTTTAAAATGTAAAACCCTGAAGTTAGGAGAAGATAAGTTGATCTAGCAGAGACTCTCACTATTTCCATGTACCAGCCACTTGGGGAGGGGTTAGTAGTACTTTATTTAAATATGTAATAGACATTAAGACATATAATAGATTCTAATAATATATACAACATATGTTATAGAGTGGGCATACATTTTGGTTTACATAGATGTGTTTTAGCAGACGTTCTTTTAGAATAATCATGCTACAATGAACAGTTTTTCTACAGGAATAATATTACTAAACTCACTATATGTCTGGTACAGAAATAAGGAGGTATGAGGATTGCCCAATTTCATATTTTAAATTTTTATGCATTTTGTGAAATACTGAATTTACACCAATGATAACTTTTTGAGCGATATGGGGATAGTATTTTGAGGTTTATCAGGATGTAAAGTGGAAGTTTATTTTCTGCTGTGTATAGTATTAAGATAATTGAGTGAAACAAACAGTGAAGTAATATTTGTTGATCACAGATATGCAAGTCCATTCTATCCCAGAAACATTGGTGGTAGAGATGCAGCGAATTTAAATTCTGCTGGTGAAGTGAATGCGAAGTGGACACTTTGCATTGCCACTCCACTACACGGAGTGGGCAATGCAAAGTGCTCACTCCGCCTTGTCATTACCACTTCGCGTTAAGGCAGAACGGCAATGCTAAGTAAAAGTCATTGTTTTTAAGGGACTCCACATTACTCATTATGATTCTAAGTGATCCACTTGGTGTTTCAGATTTGGCAGCACCCCCACACATCACATGGCTTACAGTACTGTAAGTCACATGCTCTTTAGCTAGGCAGGAAGAAAGTGAGTCATACAAGCAGACACTTTTACTTTCTCCTGTGCAGATGGAGAGAGAGAGAGATAGAATATTGTGTTTTGTGACTGCTGATGCTTTTAGAGCAGAGCGAGGAGGAGATTTAAACTTTGATTTAGACCCAACAGCTTTTTTAAAAGCTACATTTTTTTGTCTTTTCTGTACTCTTTTTTACTTAATTTGTTCTTTCTATAAATGTTATTTTTCTTACCTTTATAAGTAGTTATTTCTCTGTGTCTGTGTGACTGTGTGTGTGTTGTGCGACAGTGTGAGTAGTGATTGCTCTGACTGAAGGAGCTCAGTAGGAGAGATGGACCAAGGTGAGGGAATGTCTGGGGCAGGGGCAACTCTGGGAGAGTGTGGTAGTGGTAAGCATCATACTGTGCGCATGTGTGGAGGGCATGAGCCCCCATTCCTGTTGGACTACTCAAAATTTGTGAGTGCCCCCCCAGAAGCAGGATCAGCACTGCTCACTGTCCTGACTCTGAGGCAGTTAAACCATCACCACCACCACCAAGTCCCGCACCAGGTCCTCTGGAGCAGGATGTGCCTGTTCTCCTGGGCCCAGGTGTGGATCCCATCCTTGTTCAGCACTGTGACCAGCTGGCTGCCAGTTCATCTGGCCATCCCCTGCCTATGCCTGGTCCTCCCTACACCTCCATTGTTTGGCAGTTTTTTGACTGTTTTGGGGGGGAAGCAGTGTGGTCAAGTGCCGCCTATGTGAGGTGGAGGTGTGCTGTGGCCCCCTGGGGGACTCACCTGGGGACTGGAGGCTAGCACACCCATATGCTCAATCACCAGCAGTTGGAGTGGCAGGCTGCCACAGAACGGACCATGCCTGTGCCTGCTGGCCATTCTGTGGCAGAGGGTGCAGCTGTGCATTGTGGCATCCCTAAGAAGAGGAGGTCCACAGCAGCACCTGCTGCTCCACCGGCACCCCCAGCCACATCACCACCAGCAGGTCAGCCACACAGGCTAACCTGGCAGTTCTCTGGAGTGCTGTTGAGGAGAACAATGAGAGGGTGAGTGCTGTGGAGCAGCGGCTGGATCACATAGAGGAACATCAGCTGCAAATTATGTCTATGTTGGAACTGCTGCTGGATCACCATGGGATTGCACATTAGTTTTTTTTCCTCACACTATGTGCCCCCCCACACCTTCCTTGCTGTGTTATAAAATGTATTCCTCCTCCATCCCCGACCCTTGTATGTAATTATGCCCTTTTTTGTTGTCTTCCGTATGTGTGACACTTTGTATTCTGAGCAGTGCAAGTATACTGTACTAAACTGCATGTGTGCAGTCAGTCTTCTTTCCAGTCTGTGTGCGTACTGCAGACACTGTCCAACTCCCTGACTTAAAAACAAACATTAATGTGTACAAAGGTGGGATGGTGGGGTGGTGAAGCATGGAGAGATACTGCAAAATAGGCATACAATACATCCAGGTAACTATTAAAAAAATTAATGTTGTGTTTCATGACGTGATCGTGAGTCGTGATTTGTGACTGCATTTGTGCCCGTCATAATGAAGAAAGTGATTCAGTGACGGTGGTGTGAGATAACCAGTATGAAACTGTACTGGGAATGTGAATGCCTATGGCTGTACTTCCCCGATGAGCTATAACGTAAAACTCCCAGACTTAAAAACACGTATCAATGAGTACAATGGTGGGGTAGTGAAGCCTGGAGAGATACCACAAAACAGGCTTACAATACATCCAAGTAACTAGAAAAAAAATTAATGTTGTGATTCATAACGTGAATGATCGTGAATCGTGATTTGTGACTGTATTTGTGACTGTGACGATGAAGAACGTGATTTGTATCACAAGTGACTGGTGATGATGGTCCTGACTTAAAAACACATATCAATGAGTACAATGTTCATGCAGAATTAAGCACCACACCTGTCCAGTACTCCCAGACTTAAAAACACGTATCAATGAGCACAATGGTGGGGTGGTGAAGCCTGGAGAGATACTACAAAACAGGCTTACAATACATCTAAGTAACTAGAAAAAAAATGAATGCTGTGATTTGTAACGTGAGTGATCGTGAATCGTGATTTGTGACTGCATTTGTGACCATGATGATGAAGAATGTGATTTGTATCACGAGTGATGGTCCTGACTTAAAAACGCATATCAATGAGTACAATGTTCATGCAGAATTAAGCACCACACCTGTCCAGTACTCGGAAGGGAAGCCAAAGAAACAACTGCGACTTAAGTTACAGATGGAGATTGGGCCCTAAAGAGATACAAATGCACAGACAGATTAAGATTGCAATGTGCACTGAAGAGATGCAGACACAAAGGCACAACACCTAACCAGTACTCACCATCAGAAATTCAAATCTGGAAAAAAATACCTTTACCGATTGGGGTAGGCCACGGGGCAGTGTACTGCACTGCTGCAGTAACAGTCACTAGTACTAGTACCAGTAAAGATACCACAAAGAAGTACAAAAATCATACAGCTGCAGTGGATAGCAGCTTCACATTGCTGAAATTATTATGTGGCACAATAAAAGGTGTCTGATTAGATGACACGCGACACACACATACTCACACACACACTAAGTAATGCATAGCAAATTGAAAACTTCAGTAATATAACCACATATTTAAAACACACTAAAATTATGCACTGCTGCACCACAACAATCAGCAAAAAAAAGGCAAGAAATATTGAAAATATTACTGTGTGTACATTAACACAGTTATATAAGAAAAATATCACCAAAACAGAAAGCACTGTGTTTTTCTCCAAGTTAATCTACCTACACCACAGATAGGCCCCTCCCCCAAAGCACACTTCCACTATCTCTTAGTACACAGAGTGAATGTTGTACATTAACTTTCAAAATCCATACACAAAAACAATAAACGCTCAATTATATGAGCACAGGAGGGTTTTCTATAATCGATGAACTAAAGTTTCAGCAAATAAAATGACTCAAAAAGGATTTTTTAACAGCTTTTTGAAGGTTAGAATTGTAGAGAGCTCTCAGAGCAGATTGTCTCCTACAGCTTACTACACACACTACCCCCAAACTGAGGCTGTGCAGAACAATCTAGAGCCCATGTGACCTGAAATCCCATGAATTACTGCAAAATTCTCCTTTGGAGCTTAAAAACAAGGCAAAGAGAGGCAAAGTACATTGTTTTCAAAGTACTTCACCTTAAGAATTGGTGGAGTAGTGGTTTGGGAAGGCGGAGTAACGCAAAGTCATTTGTTTTCAATGGACTTCGCGTAACCCATTATAAAGTGAAGCACTCTGCTTCACTTTGTGGAGCACTCCGTGAATCACTTCGCAGAGCAAATTGGGGCCACTTTGCCCATCACTAATTGGTGGTTGAACAGGTGTTGGTGTCATTGTTTTGTAACTACTAAAACTGAATAAAATTTGTTAAATCTTGGTCAGTATCATCTTTCCTATGCTCTACTAATTTCCCATCACCCCACAGGTCATAAGTAGAGGGGTGCACAGAATCCATCAACAAGGGGTGACCAACTTAATCGATAGAGTCAGATCAGATTAGACTTATTTAACGTATGACAAGTGATGCTGTTACAAAGATAAAATACAAACATGCAACATGCATCGATAAATACATCTTAAATATAAAATTGCACCATTTATAAGACTATCACCATAATATTATAATTCATTAACCACAATTAACTCATGTCCATAGTCTCAGTATTTTACTCACAATTCCATTTCAGCTATAAGGTCTAGAGATTTTCTTTATTTTGTCTTAAATGTAGTTCCTGAGTCTCAACCACTTTGTAAAATGAGACAATACTCTCTAGTACATTAACAGAATTTGAATTTAGCAAAAGTATTCCTGATTCTTGTGGGTTCTCCTTTAATTATCCCCAAGATATTCACTAGCAATCTTTCTTTTTTTTATATAATGGGCATAGAAATAACACATTTGCAATGGTGTCTTCTCCTAGATTACATCTGCCACTGGAGGTTGTCCTGTTTTTATTTGTAATATATTCAAAGCATTCACTCTTATAATACTCAGATCTATATTTTATAAAGAGCCTTCTATGATATGGATGTTTTAAAAAGTAATAGGCATTTTTCTAGCTCAGAGTATTGTTTAGTTATTGCTAACCACTGGTGTATTTTGTAATTCGTACACTTTTCTACATCCTTGTGATAAAAGATACATCTTATTCTGTTTTGTTTTTCTTTTTTTTTGGGGGGGGGTTAAATATATCACGCAGCATCAGTTGACTTTCAAAGCCTTATCCCTCTTTAAATGATAACCACTGCAAGGTAAGTTCATGTTGCAATTATTTATTTTTATTTATTGAACAGTTTCACCAAGAAAGGGGTGGGCTGGTCTATTCTAGACAGAGAGGGCATTAAAGGGGATGGAGGGGAAGGGAAGGAGGGAAGATAAGTGCAAAGAAGGTGCTTATCAGGAGGAGGGAGAGGGAGGCAGATTAGTCGAGCTAGTAAAAGGGGGATATATAATTACAAGCTCAAGACATGCCTGGGAGATTAGCGGCAATCATAATTAGGAAGAAAGACATTTTTTTAGTGAAGAGGAGAGAGAACCAGCAGAGGAGGAGTGGTGAATTTGTGGTGGGAGCTGGTTCCATAGCTTTGGGAGGCTGTGGGAGAATGCCAGTAGGCCAGAAGTAGTGCACCTATTAGGTATGTTCAGAGATCTCATGTCAGCTGATCTGAGGGAGTAGACAGAGGGAGGATGGAAGGATAGCAGGGTAGCGATGTAGGAGGGGAGAGAGCCATGCCAGAATTTAGATATGAATTTGGCAGCATGAAGACAGCATCTGTTTGACAGGGTAGTAAAGTTAAGAGAGTGGTAGAGGGTACAGTGGTGGGTCAGAGGGGGAGCATCTAAGGCAAAGTGGCAGAATGATTTAAAGGGAGGGTACAGTCTGGTTAAGGTGGACAGTGGGGCAGGATTGTAGACTATGTCACGATAGTCAAATATGGGTGAAATCATTTTCAGTACTAGCTCACTCCTTGCTGCCAGAAGGATACAGCTGCAGTTTCTGTAGAGGGCACCAAGTTTGGGCCAAAGTTTCTTCAGAATGGAATCTCTATGTACTAAAAAGTTGAGATGATGGTCGAGCCAAACACCAAGGTATCTAAAAAAGGAGGTGTCCTCAAGAACTGTCCCATCAAGGGTGTGGAAGGTGGGCTGGGAGGTAAGCCTTGCCAGTCTCTGCCCAGTGCTGAAGGTCATGGAGACTGTCTTTTTGGCATTAATGAAGAGTTGCTGGTCACTAAGCCAGAGCTGGACATTTATGAAGTCATGCTGGAGCCTCTTAGTGACATCAGGTACAGATTTTCCAGAAGTAAAGATAACTGTATCATCTGCATACTTATGTATGTTAGATGATGAACAAATCTGGGGGAGGTCATTTAAAAGAATAGAAAAAAGGAGCAGTCCTAGCACTGATCCCTGGGGGACTCCAATAGTAATTGGCGGGGGGGGTGGCATAGGCTATGCGGACCAACTGAGACCTGTCAGACAGGTATGCCTTGAATCACTCCATGGCAGAGGTAGAGAGCCCAGCAGCAGTGAGACTGCTTAGACGGCAGGTGCGGGAGATGGTGTCAAAGGCTTTCAACACTGTTTACCATCCCCTGCTTCTTGATTCACTCTCCTCAGCTGGCCTTGCTCCATCAGCCACTAACTGGTTTAAATCCTACCTCACTAGCAGTACCCAATTGGTGAGAATCCTTGATTCCATCTCCCCTCTACTCCCCATCAACACTGGTGTCTCTCTGGGCTCAGTGCTTGGTCCCCTAGTCTTCTCCATTTTCCTTAATGATCTTCCCACAGCCTGTTCATCCTCTTCTATCCACGTGTAGGCTGATGATACTGTTTTGTACAGCTCCGGCCAAAACCCTGCTGCTGTGGAAACCAGCTTGCAGCATGACTTCAACCAAGTTCAACTCTGGTTTGCTTCTCACCATCTTTTTCTAAATGCCAAGAAGACAGTCTCAATGACCTTTGGCACCAAGCAGAGACTTTCTAGGCTTCTGATCCTACCCACCTTCCACAACCTTGATGGGACCATCTTGGAGGACACTTCCTCATTTAAATATCTGGGTGTTTGGCTGGACCAACACCTCAACTTCTCTGCATATCAATGCTATCCTAAAGAAACTGCACCCCAAGCTTGGTGCTTTGTACAGGAATTGTAGTTGCATCCCTCTGACTGCGAGGCACAAAATTGTCCAGAAGATGATACTCCCCATCTTTGACTACTGTGACGTAGTCAATTTTGCTGCTCCCAAATCTTCACAAACCAAGTTGGACACTCTCTTTAACTCCTTCTGCCTCTTTGCATTTGACTCCCCTTCCCGCTTCCACCACTGTGAACTCTATCGCTCTCTAACCTTCCTTCCACTATCTCACAGATGCATCTCTCACTGTGCCAAACTAACAACAAATTCTGGTTTGGGGGGCTACCCTCCTATCTCTTATCCTCTCTCCACTCCACCTCCCCCTCACCCACTCTCTCAGATCAAATGATGCCCGCACCTTGATGGTCCCTCGCCACTCCACCCTCATCGGTCAGACTGGTTTCACCCATCGTTTCCCTAAAATCTGGAATTTCCCTCCCTCCTGAAATACAGCACTCCCCCCTCCAACTACACCATTACCTCTGCCCTACAAAATTACCTTTCCCTCAGCTGTTTCTGCTTTAACCCTCATTAATACCAATCCCCAGTTTCTGCCTTCCTACCATGATCCCCCCTTGCAGGGTTCTCAACATCCTGAAGGGGGAAATCAGGAAATGGCTACCCCTTCTCCTCATATTCAGTTCTTGCCTCTCCCCCTCTGTTCTCCACCTGCCCTTCTGGGTCACCAGTTTGCACAACCTACTCCATCCTTTTTACTCCAACTGCACTTGCGTACTACCTCGAGCCTGCTCTTGGTACACTCATGCACTATAAATGGTTCTATCGCATTATTATTGTTTTTTACATTTATATGTTCTTTTGTATTATTTTGGAAATGTAATTTACCAATGTTCCACTACTGTTTATTGTACAATACCTTGTGTTCCAACTGTTGCACAATCTTACAATGTTGTATTGTTTGTACTTCTCACATACTATTGTAACTGATCATCCTTCACAACCCTATGTAACCCCCTTCCCCCAGGTCACACTGTGAGATGAGCAACTTGTTGTTCAGTGTGCCCTACTGGTAAAACATTTCAATAAATAAAATAAATAAATAAAAGGCTTTGGCCAGGTCGATGAAGATGGCAGAAGTAATAAGGCCATTTTCCATGCCAGTGAAGATAGTTTTTGTAAGTCTAAGCAGGGAAATGGCAGTAGAATGGTTGTTCCGAAAACCAGACTGGAAAGAGGTGAAGAAAGTGGAGTCAGAGGTAGGAAGACATCTGCTCGAGAACAAAGTGTTCTTGGACTACAGATAAGGAAGGGAGGAGAGAGCTAGAATGGTAGTTGCTGGGGGAGGAGACGTCACCTCCCTTAGGAAGAGAGAGCACCACCACATACTTCCAGGCAGTTGGGACAGTTGCAGATGTGAAGGAAAGGTTCATAAGGAGAGAGACTGGATAGGCTACACCAGGAGCAGACAGAAAGAGGAGCTTGGGTCCAGGTCATCAGGGGAGGAGCCTTTGGTAGGGTTGATGGACTGCAGAGCTTCCAAGGCAGCAGTTGGAGAGATAGAAGCAAATCAGAAAGGGGTAGTGGTGGAGAGAGGAAGAGAGAAGCAGGATGGGTGGAGGAGTTAGCAGGAGTAAGACTATGGGAGGTAGAGGGGAGGGGGAAGGAGAAGAGAGTGGGGGGCTTGGTGAAGGGCAGGATGAGAGGGGTGGGCAGGTTGGGGAAGGGGAGGGATCAAGGATGAAGGGGATAGCCAGCATGGGTAGGGATGGGACAAGAGGGAGGGGAAGGTGGCAGGGGTGTAGAGAGGAGAGCCAGAGCACAAGTCGTGAAGTGGGTGTTGAAGCACTCTGCAACAGCCAAGCGGTCAGATATTTCTATTTGATTTTGTTTGAGGACAGTGGTAGGAGGCTTGCAAACAGGAGAAAAGAGTGACTGGATGACCTTCCAGAATTTAGAAGGCTTGTTGGTGTTGATTGAGAAGTTTGAGTAGAAGTTTTCTGCTTTGGCCAGGCAGATATATTTAGTACATGCATTGCGCAGCTCTCTGTAGCATTGATGGTTGAATTAGATATATTTCAGCATGATCCCAGTCACCCCACCTAAACTATCCCAATCTGTCTATACTAACACTTAACCCTACTCTCATGTTTTTAAAAATGCATTATTGTGGGCGGATACATATTGATTATAGCTCCAAAGATGTATGAAATCTGTTCCCCTTCCCTTTATTCCCTCTCCCCTTAATTATTATTGAACAAAAAGTCCATGGTGCAATACTAAATGAATTTTGACCAAGGAGTAATGCCTGCTAAATTATTTTAGGGCTTGTACTGGATTATAAAAAGTGTGTGTCATTAAATCCTATTAGTTCTTAGTAAGCTGTCTATGAGTTCTCATCAGAGTCTAAATTTGTGTTCTTTCCCTTTATTAAAATAATGCAATAGTTCTAAGTTCATGCAGTCAAGAAATAGTTTTTTTCACATGGTATGTGTAGGAGGATCTTTAGTTCTCCAATTTCTTGCAATGCAACGTCTCACATTTATTAGTGCAAAATGTAAAAATGTGACTAGATTCCCTTGTGGTAGATTTTGCCTGGAACTTGTATTTATCATACACAGTTCCAATTTTCTAGTCAGATCCATTCCTGGAATATTATTCAATGATTTGAAAATATCCTCCCAAAAGGGAATTATTATTGGACATGTAGCTATAACATGTTCTAGGGTACCTATTACTGTGCCACATCTATTACAGTATGGAGATATTGTATTATTCATTTTATTGAGGATATAAGGTGTATAACATAATCTATGAAATATATTAAATTGGATCTGGTTAAGTCTAGTGTTTATTGATGTATTTATACCAAATATTATATCTTTCCACTTTTGTTCTGAAATATTGATCCTCAGTTCTTTTTCCATCTTATTTTTAATTTTTGCATGGAAGGAATGACCAAACCAATCAAATTTTTGTATGCTTTTGAAATTAACTTAGTTTTCCCCTTAGTAAAACAGATTTGCATACTGGTCAGTGGAGTTTTTTCCAATCTAGAGCCAGATTCCTTACTGTAGTGGGATCCTAGCTGTAAAAACACAAAAATGTCTTGAGATTGGATTTGAAATTTTTCTCTGATTTGTGTAAAGACATGAATTTTCCATTAGTGTCATGAAGGTCCCCAAGATATGATATGCCCTGTCCATCCAACTTTTATAAGTTTGACTTTTAGAAGGAATATGATTAGTGTTCTTATATGTGGGGGTTGATATATTAATTCTTAGATTTGCTTTTGTGACTTTATGATATTCTATCCATACTTCCAATGAATATTTCAGAAAAAAATATTTTTTTAAATTTTCTCTTTTCACCTTACCCATATTGGAAAACAAAATTTGATTGGGAAGTATATAATCATTTTCCAAGTGTTCATGAAGTACCCACCAAGGCAACATCTCTGCATAATATTCTCCTAACTGACTAATTGTTGAAGAGACGTGATATTTGTTAAAATCTGGGAAGTTCATTCCTCCTTCTGTGGTTGGAGCTTTTAATTTTTCTATACTAATTCTGGGTTTCTTGTGTTTCCACAAGAATTTTTGTAATAATTTGTCTATTTTTGAAATCATACTGTGTTTAACTTTATGGGTAGGATTGAAATATATATAATCATTTTGGTAAGGTACACATCTTAATTGCTTGTACTCTACCCCCAAGGTCGGGGGGGGGGTGTCTTCCCAATTATTTAAAGTATTTTCTATAGTTTAAAGCATAGGGTCCAAGTTATACTGAATTAACTGTTTCATATTTCTAGCCAGGTAAATTCTTAAATATTTGATTTTTTCTTGTTCTATTGTAAATGGGTAAGCCTCTAAGTTTTGAGAGGGGCTATTCAAATTTATTGGGATAACTAAAGATTTACCACAGTTTATTTTATATCTGGATATTTGTCCAAATTCATGAATACTGGCCATAACTTGATCAATAACTTTATCTGGTTCTGTGATATATAATAGAATAGCATCCACATACAATGAGATCCTCAGATATTCTTGTGAGTTATTATAGCCCTTAAAATCTTGAATATTTCTAATTATGTTTGCTAATGACTCAATAGACATTGCAAACAATAAAGGTGACAGAGGGCAGCCCTGCCTTGTACCTCTATATAAGGTAAATTTTCCAGAATTATTCTGATTAGTTAATACAGTACTTGAGCTATGGGTTGAGAGTATATCATTTTAACCCATGTAATGAAATTCTGCCTATATGAGCTTTTTTCCCAGGATGGAGAAAAGATATTTCCACTCCACCCTGTCAAAGGCCTTTTCTGCATCTAGTGAAAGTATCACTGAGTCATCTAATAAAGTTGGGGTTTGAGTTTGCTAGTATATTGATAGCATTCCTTATATTATTGGAAACTTTCTGACCTTTTAGGAATCCTGTCTGATCTTAATTAATAATACATGGGAGTACTATCTCTAGTCTCCTAGCTAGTATCTTAGCAAATATCTTATCTATATTTAATAGTGAAATCAGTTAGTAAGAACCACAGTGTGAAAGATTTTTCCCTTCTTTGGGTATGATAATTATTAAAGCATCCAGAAAAGTATTAGGGACCTTACCATTGTACAAGTAAGAACTGAACAGTTCTGTTAACAATGGCATTATTTGTGTCTCACATATTTTGTAGTGCTCCGCAGGGAGCCAGTCAGGGCCTGGCACCTTGTCATTCTTCAGATGTTTAATAGCTTCCCTCACTTCCTCTTCAGTGATGTTTTTATTTTACTGTATTCTTTTTTCCTTACTTATTTCCAGTATATTTATTCTGGACAATGTTTCCTGATTTAGTTCTTGAATTTCAGTAGTTTATAAGTCCTGATAATACTTCTTAAATGCTTCATTAATCTCTAATGGATCAGTGATTTTTCTTCCCAAAATTTCTATTTAATTAATAAATGTACTACCATACTTTGTTCTTTTGGAGAAGATATACCAGGGCCCAGATATTCAAAAGGGTTGCGCCATGCGCAACAGGGTTGCACATGAGCAAGTCCAAAACTGCGCCATTTTGCGATATTCAGAAGGAGGCAGTTGTGCCCCCGAAAACATGCTGAGCAACAGCGCAATGAAAATGAAGGCATGCGCAACTGAAGGGGGCAGATCCATGCATAAAGACCGCAATGCGATATTCAAAGACTTGCATGATGCGCAATAGCGGCACATCCGGAAATTGCGCACTAGCGGAAATGAGCCAAAATAAAAAGGCTCAAGGAAGTGGCGCAAGAATGCTACCAGGTTGCCAAGTGGGGGAGAGAGAGAGACAGAGACAGAGACAGACAGACAGCAAAGGGCAGGCAAGGAAAGTGTGTCCCATAGTCTGTAGAGGCCAGCGAGGGGTGCCCGGTGCAGTGGAAGTAGCAGTCAGGACAGTGGGGGTAACACAGCAACACCAGCCAGGGGGGGTCAGAAGCCAGGGAGATGGACAGTGCCAGTTTCCACATGGAAGCTGTAATGAGGGGGGTGAGAATGCATGCTGCAGGGGGACGTGGCCATGGAAGGGCCAGTCGGCGGTACACCCCGACAGGCGGTACGTGCCCGCATCAGCTTTGAGCTGTACACAGATGTAGAGATCGTGGGCCGGTACCGCCTGAACAGGGCAATACTGAGACGGCTCTGTGAGCTGTGCAGTGATGTGATGCAGGCACCCTCACGACGGAGTCACGCTCTGTCAGTGGAGACCAAGGTGACAGCCTGCATGTGCCTGCTCGCCACAGGCACTCCCAGAGGCCAACAGGGGACACCACAGGCATCACACAGTTGGCCACGTCATGCATCCTCACCCAATTCCTCAGCGCACTGCTGCCTCATGCTGTGGAGTACATCCATTTCCCCAGCACCGTGGCAGAGCGTACAGCAAACATGCAGGAGTTCCACAGGGTAGCACGTATGCCTGGCATGCTAGGGGCCATAGACTGCACCCATGTGGCCATCTGCATGCCACCTGGCCCCGATGGCCATGCATATCGGAACAGAAAGGGATTCCCTAGTGTCAACTGCCAGGTGGTGTGTGATGCCACTGGGCGCATAATCAATGTCTGTGCCACACACCCTGGCAGAGCACATGATGCCTTCATATGGTATCAGTCTGCACTGTGCCATCGATTCGAGAGGGGACATCCCCACAGGACATCTAGTGGGTGAGTACACATGTATGGAATGCAAACTCTGGGCAAGGGTGGGAATGCCACAGGTGCCATGGTAGTGGCACACAGGAGATGGCCAATATGGACCTGAACATGACACTGATCTCCACTATCTCCACACAGGTGACTGCGGATACCAACTCCGTCCCTGGCTGCTCACACCGTACTGGCGCCCCATGACCCCAGCGCAGCTATGCTATAATGAGGCACATGCCACAACACGCAACATCATAGAGCTGGTGTTTGGGATACTGAAGGCACGCTTTCTGATGCCTAGACACCTCCGGCGGTGCCCTACAGTACAGCCCCCAAAAGGCCTGTGGGATATTCCTGGCCTGTTGCATCCTGCACAACATGGCCAAAGACCATGGGATAGCCATACAGGTCGAACAGAGGGACAGTGATGGGGACGCCAGTGGCACCGGTGATGATGGTGATGAGCAGCCTCCCCTAGGACTGAGGGACCCCCGACTGATCCGGCAGGCCCAGCTGCACCAGGACACCATCGCAGAGGAGCACTACACACAACACAGGTAAGTCAAGGGGACATGTGCAACCAACACTGTCCATGCGCAAACCACAGGCACACAGGGGAACACACCAGGTGTGCATGACGGTCAGGGGGGAGTGGAAGGGTCCAGGCATACAAACACACCATCAGGGAGGGGTGAGCACTCATATGGACACACACACACCAGGCACAGAGCGTACATGGGCAGATGCACAGCACTGCAGAACCGACATTGCTAACACACAGCACCACCGACCACCCCCACCACCCGTACTGTCCAAGTACATGTGTCAGAACCTGGGCACCCTTGCACCTTGGTGTACAGTGCAATGCAGGCATCATCATGCACATGCACCTGTGGACAGCAGTTGGGAGGGTGTGCAGGTGGTCCGTGTGTCGGCGTGGTGAGCAGAGCACCCAGCAGTGCACTGCCCACCATGACACACATTGCACACATGGCAGCACCAGACAGGGCCCTCACTGGGAGACAGCTCAGTCATGTAGCACTGTCCCACGGCCACCGCAGATGCGTGGGTGGCCCCGCCGTGACCCAACAGCATGGGCAGGCTGAGCAGGGTCCACATGGGGTGGCACTGTTGCACCACCAGGGGTCCCACTGTGTGAACGCGATGTTGCCCGCACAGGGGTCTGCAGCATGCCGAACAAACCTGCACCAGGGGTGCTCGGGATGCCCACAGCAGAACCCAATGTCGACAGGCCTGGTGTCACACGACGCCAGGAACGGGGAGTGGAGAGTGCACTGTGTGGGGTGTGTGGTACAGGGGCACCTGACTGTGTGCCCAATGCATCCACAACAGAGACCACTGCCTGGGTCAGCCTGTCAATGGCGGCGGTCACATCCGTCCACATACGGACCAGCTCGGCTCGGTCCCGAGCACACTCCCTGCTGTGCCGCTCCACGGACACAGACAGTGCCTCCACGGACCTTGCAACCCACCTCTGCAGCTGTACTGATTCCTGCAGCAGGTGGGTGTGCTCATCCAATGGGTACTGTGCCCCAGCGGCATCCTGACCCCCAGGGTGTGGACGGTCCTGAAGCACAACACCCCTTGAGGGTGGGCGCTGTTCATCAGGACCAGGAATGGGCGGATCAAAGGGCGGCGGACATGTGCCACTGCTTGACACTGTACCCCCAGACCTGGTGGGCGACTGCTGCTGCTGCCCCTCCAACCGCTGTGCCCCCGGGTCCACTCGTTCCACTGCTGTGCAGGCAACAGTGCCAGACACCTGCACAGCCACCGGTGCTGCCCCACGGGTGCTGACAGGCACAGCCTGGGACCGTGCCAACATGCTGGTACACAAGTTGGAACCAGACAGGCCCAGGGGCACGTGCTGGCCTGCCGTGTGTCTGTCATGGGACATACAACTATCACTGCCCATTGCAGGCCTTCTATCATCAATGGTGCAGGTACATGCTACTGCCATGGTCACAGCGTGCTGGCATGCTTGCATGCCAGACTGCTGAGACACAGGCTGTGCACCCCCCGCACCCGTATCACTGACACCAGAGTTTGCGGCCCAGCGTGCATGCTGCTGCAGTGACTGCTGGCTGGTGGTGGAGATGGATGGACCCTCCTCCATGTCCAGCAGGTCAGCATCACTGTCTGGACCCATCACCACCGTCTCCTGAAGATGAACAGGATCTGTAACAGAAAGAGAGTACATGTGAGTGCATGTGAACAACCGCACCCCCCAAACACACCACCATGTCATACCGTGCAGTGATGGGCTTCCACCTGTCTGGAATCCTCCGCCTGGTATGCCCTCAATGGCGCCAGCTGCATGGCTGCGACCAGTGCTCCTCAGTTGGGGTCAGCTGCAACACCACTGGCGGGCCCCGCCAGTGCCAGCATCGCGTCACCTGAAGGCTGCCACCTTCTCCTTCAACCTCCTGCGGTCTGTCCCCATCTTTTTCTGCATTCCTGCACGGAGCACTGGTGGCTTCCGTGCAGGTTAACGCCCAAGCTACCCTCTCCCATGCAGCCGCACGGGACTGAGGGGTGCCCCTCCATCCACTCAGCACTGGCTCCTCATCCAGGTAGGCCTGGAAGAGAGCCTCCGTCTCTGCTGCTGTAAAGTTGGGCCTCCTCCTACGCCCACCGTCCTCACCCTCACAATGACTCTGCTCTGTCATGGCGATCTGTATGGGGGGAAGTGGACACCTGTCACTGTGCAGTCTACAGCATTTTCCCATGACCATCATCCAGAACATCACACAGCATGCAACTCACCTCTCACCTGCAGTAACCGAATCTGGCCAACGCAGCCCAATGTCGCACATTTATAGCGCAATACATGCAAATTAGGAGTGGAGCAACTATAATGACATGCAAATCATGCCACTGCACCCTTGAATGGCTGCTCAGATGATTTGCATGTGTCAGCTGAATATCGCGAATCTATGCTTTGCGCAATACGGAAGAGTCAGCTGAGCCAATGGCGCAGATCTGTGCCTGTGTGTGGTACACTGCATTGCGCATGCCCAGATAGCTTACGCAGGCATCTGTCATGCTGCTGATGTGCTGAGTGCGATCGGCAATTCAGGCCATGGCCACCATTGTGCCAGTGGCACTACAGCAATGGGCACTATATGGCGCTGTGGCACTACTGCACAATACTCCGCTGTGGCACTGATACACAGCTGGTCGGTCACGCAGGATGCCTATACGTCAGATGGCGCTGTGCCTAGCCTTGCGTCATTGCCCATGACCTTGTGTATGACCTTTGCCACCTGGCACTGTTCGCCTGCCATGTGTACGTCCCTATTGCGCTGTCTGGTGACAGCGATATGTGAAGTGACTGCGCTGTTCGAACAGCGCGATTGGAGCCTGTGGTGGTCTATTGCGCAACATCTCCACGTGGGGTTATGGCGCAGCTGGGCGCCATATTGCCTGCTGTAAAGTTGGTGCCATGGCTAGGAGGAGGGCGGTGTCCTGGAGCCAGCTGGAAGTGGCCAACCTGGTGGCCCTAGTTGAGCCACACTATGATGGCCTTTATGGTGAGGTGCCCCTCACCAGTGCAAGGACTGAGGTGTGGCAGCAAGTGGCCACTGACCTGGTGGGGGTCACTGGATAGTGCCAGTCTGCTGAGCAGTGCCGGGCAACGGTACAGTGACCTCCGCCAGAGGGAGCCAGAGCTTTTAACGCAGCTGTGTTCACGTGTCAGGTGGGGTGTGGTGCCTAGGCCAGGTGGGTGTGCCATCTATGCACCTGTATTATCTGTAGGGGTGTGTGTGTGTGTTTTGGTGGTCATGCATAGGTGATGGCTGTGTCAGTGTGTGCAGCTGTGAGATGAATGGGTATGGCTGTGTGGGCAGGCACTGTCACTGGGGCAGGGGGCAGTCTGCTTTTGAGTCACACTGATGTTTGTCTCAACATATGTCTCCCACAGGCCGGGATGTGAGGATGCGGGGCAACAGTGATGAAGGCCATGCCAGGGACCCGGTGCCAGCAGGGGTTGGACCCCACCAGCAGCAGCAGCACCAGCAACAGCACCAATCAGAGCTGCTTGAGCAGTGTGAGTATCATGACTTCATGGATGCTATTGCATGCTGGGAGGGGCAGTAGCCCTGCACAATACAAACATGCAGGAAAGGGGAGGTCATAATTCCACTATACAAGACACTAGTGAGGCCCCACCTGCAGTACAGTGTACATTTCTGGAGACCATACCTACGTAAGGACGTAGAGTGGGCAGAGAAGGTTCAGAGGAGAGCAACAAAGATGGTGCATGGCTTGCATCACAACTCCTATGGAGACAGGTTGAAGGAACTGAACATGTACTCCTGGAGGAGAGAGGAGGGAGAGAGGATATGAGAGACATACAGGTATCTTACAGGGTGGAACAGGGTGCAGGGAAACACTATTTTGAAGTGCAAAGATGTTCCAGGACTAGAGGGCATGGGATGCAGTTGGAGGAGGACGATTCAGAGGAAACATGAGCAAGACTTTCTTCACAGAACGGTGGTGTACAAGTGGAACACCCTACCAGAGGGAGTGGTGGGGCTGACACACTCACGGATTTCAGACTGCACGGATAGACATAACGGAATTCTGGAGGTCAGGGTAAGGCAACAGACTTCTAGGTAAACAAAGTAACTTACAGGCTGAAATGGACTGACTGTGTGGGCCATAGGCCTTATCTGCCAACACTGGCTATGTATCTATGTCTGTAGGCACGACACAGGTGACATGCATCACTGTCCAGTTTCACAGCACTTCTGTGTATGCATCACTGGTGGTCCATGCATGCACTGGGCACATAGCTGGGTAACTGGCATCACACCACATTGCCACGTCACTTGCCAGCCTTGTTTGTGCTGTGATGGACATGGGCAGTGTGTGTGTGCAGTGGTGCGCATAGCTGTGCCGCCTGTTTATGATGGCCATGTGCATGTTCACTGTGGGTGGGTGCATGCCTTCACAGGTGCGGGACATTGGGCTATATGACTTGCAGGTTGGGTGGTGTTCAGGGTTGTGGTCAGTCACAGCCATTGACTGTGTTCCCATTTTCCTAGGCCTCGAGGTTCTCCATCGGATGGTGAGGGATGTCAGGGCCATCCGACAGCTTGTGGCCCAGAACAGCGACATCCTGCAATCAATACATCGCCATGGTGTGCGGAGGAGGTGGCAGGGAACTGCAAGACACCAGCAGGAGGACGGGTGGCCGGCTGGCCCATGACCTCTCTTCCTTCCCACTTCTCCCATCCCTACCACCCTGCCTTCCTCTCCAAGTTTGTCATCCCTACCCCTGACCAACCCTACCTTGTACCCGTCCCCCTTGTAAATAGTTGTACTTGTTCTTGTTAATGTTTGTTGTGTTGAAATACATTTTTATATTTTATACGAATAATGTGTTGGTCTCTGATTTGCAGCTGCCTATGGGTGCTCAGTTGCAGGGTGTACATGCCATCTGGGCTGGTATGGTCCTGTATGTGTGTGTGTGTGTGTGTGCGTGTGTGCATGGGAGGTATCTCCAGCATGGCAGTGACGTTCGTTGGTCTTGCCTTCTGCTGCCACCCACTGCTGGGTGCACAGGGTGTCTGGCTTGTGAGGCTTCTGTGCTGCAGGGGTTGGCGTGTGCTGGGGATGCATGGTTTCCTGCAGTGCCAGTCACTGCACATAGGTGGTGTCTTGGGGTCAAGCAGCAGGTGTGCTCAGCGATGGGGCTGATGTGCACTGTGGTTGTCAACCCCTGTGTGTGGCACCTCAGCCTGCCAGTGGTTGTGTTGGGGTGTCATGGCTCTGCTATGCTTTGTTGGCTTGTCCCCATGGGCAAGTAGATCATCCGTCCACCCCAGTGATGCTGTGCTTGGTGTGCAGGTGTGGTGTGGGTTCTGCAGTGTGTTCCTGTGCCCATGTGTGGCATGGCTGGCGGTGGGCCCCAGCCTGCCTCCTGAATGTGCAGTTCCATTGCTCTGGGGGGCTCTGCTGGCTATGGCACCTCTGGAATGCTCAGCTGGGCTGCCCTGGTTGCGCCATAGGGCAACATTTTGGCTCAGCTTCTCCTTCCTGGTTGCGCTATGGCGCAGTATGTGCGATATTCAGACGTTGGTTGCTTGCGCAATTTGTTCTGCTCCATGTTTGAATATCGCACCTGTTGCGCATTTGCGCAACTGGTTTGTGCTTGCTCCTGCTGTTGCGCTCATTTTGAGTGCAGTTTGAATATCTGGGCCTAAGACTTTACCAGATTTATCTGCTTGTGCATAATATTTGGATCTGGATTTCATTATTATTCTCTCAGTTTTTAGATCAACTAACTTATCATATTTCTATTTTATGTTTTCCCATTTTTTAAGATCTGAATCTTTATTTGTATGCAAATACCTGGTTTCAGCTATTTTAATTTCTTCCCCAATTGTTTCAAGTTGCTTTTCCTGTTTTTGTTCTTTTTTATTTGAATAGTATCTTATTTACCCTCTAATATATGGTTTCCAGGCATCCCATACATTGTCCATAGAGCACTTAGCAGTGGTGTTATATTTATTATAAATTGAACATTCTTCATTAATAAACTCCATAAAATCTGTATCTTGAAAAAGCCAAACATGCATAGTCCACCTTCTATATTTATTGAGTAAGTCCCCCCTGAATTTGCAATCTGAATGGGGAGTGATCAGAAATTATAATTCCCTCATATTTACTTTGTATCATATTATTTACAAAATCTCTATATCCTAATCTAAAATCTGTCCTTGAATATGAATTATGTGGATTACAGTAAAAATAAAACTCTCTCTAGGATTCTCTACTCTCCAAAAATCTATTAAGTTCAGTTCTTTTATGTGCTTATTTACTATGTTTCAGGTCTTTGACAGGGTGGAGCTAGGACCCATCTTATCTATATGGGGGTCCAATATCAGGTTAAAGTCTCCTCCCACAATGTAAGGACCTGAGAATCCATGAAGAAATCCATGAAAACATCAGGATCATCTTTATTTGGTCCATAGAAGCATGCAAATGTTATTTCAATATTGTTGAAAATAACTCTGCAAACCAGGTGCCTGCTCTCTGTGTCCTGATAATGCTCTTTTGTTAGAGCAATAAGTTGTTTTGAAAATAAAATAGCTACTCCTTTTTGTTTTTTCCCATTAGAGCTTGAGTGAATGCCTGGGCCTCCCCATAACTTCCTAAATTTTTCAAACTCCTTATCATTGAAGTGGGTTTATTGTATCAAAGCCCAGCTTGTATGTTTCTTTTTAATATAATTCAATATTCTTTTCCTTTCCATGGGATTGTTCATTCCATTTACATTCCATATCATTATATTAATTTTGTCATCCATTACCATGTGTAAATTCTATTTGATGAAAGTACTTCTGTTTTCCTTTTCATCCTACACTCAGTAATACTCAGTCACTATTATCACAAACACACTCTAAAGGTCAGGTCCTCTTCTCCCACAGTGCCCAACCTCAAAGTGCAATATGTGAACAGGAGACAAACAGGGTAACCGTCCTGACTGTTTTGGGTCTGAACAACTACCAGTCTTTAGTCCTGGGCCCAAATATAAACCCTTTTTCACTAGCACACCTAGGTAACAGGTCCAAATATCACACCCTCTTTGGGGAAATGCAGTGTAATACCTAACCCACTGAGCACACAACCTGGTTCACAGTCTCCCTTCTGACTCCATTGAGACCTTGGAATTTTTCTTACTTTGGTGCATATGGTAACACACTGTAAGCGCTTAACAGTTTTGTCAGAATTATCAACACTGTTCCAGCATTCACACTCAAAATGAGGAAAAGGCCCAGGCAGGATTTCAAGGAAAATGAAGTTTACTAGAATTAACAATAGTAAATAAAATACAAAACACAGAACATATAACATTAATGGTACAGTCATAAAAATACAGGGACAATTATAAACAAACTGCCTCATACTGGGTATCTAATCCTACCCTAGTTTCAAATAGTAAATGGTGGTAGTTGAATTACTTAACTTTGATAGAAGTGCTTCTTGAAAGTATGTTCTTGGAGTCCAGAAATAAAAATCACAGTTTTCCCTCAGCCTTGACAATATCTGAGGAAAAAAGGGTCCCACAGAGCTTGTGAGGTCACAACTCTGTGGTGATGCTGGCTGTGAGATCACTCTCATTCCTGCATACCAAATTAGTCTCATGCATCTGCATGTTGCTAAGCATCCCACTAAAAAAAATATATATTTTTTTTTAATTAGTGAGCCTACTTTATGGCAGGTCAGAATTACTCCTTTGATCTTCAGAGGAACTTAATGACAGCTATTTCTCCTATCTGTGTGAAGATTCTCACAGGTATCTGTCAGAAGTTGCTTTCGTCCTAATTGGTCATAAAATGCAATACTTTATACAAGTTGCTGGCTTACAACCTCTACAACCTGGTATTATTATAATTCCAGAAAGTCAGCTTTCGCAAGCTAGAGGTGACAACAAGCAAGGCCAGCACATTATTTTTCTTTTAAAAATCTAATATCCCATGAGGCTGTTCTACTTGGCCTGTGTTTCTAAGCAGAAGTCTAAGCATATAGTTATATGACAAATATAATACAAATAATAACAAAAAGATTGGCTATCTGTCACAACTATAATTTATGATCCCCCCTTTCAACCTAACAAAATTATGTTGTACTTACGAATAGCATCCCAAACTATATAGGACAGTACCCTTCTAATCCTACAGACTAAATTCATATTAGCATTATTCTTGATGGTTGTAAAATTCAGGTCCCTCACATAAGTTAAGAATTGCCTTCCTAATATTCCCCCTGCAACTTGCCTACATTTCCCCTAAACCCCTTTACCAAACAACATAAACCCCCTTCTCCCCAACAGAGACTCCCTTCTCTGTGACCCTGTAAACCCTCATTTTACAAAATGTCACCTTGTCTTTGGTCTGAGCTCCCATTCTGCCTTAGATACTTTTTAATTAGCAGTTTGAAATTCCTTTATAGGTGTAGTTAGTCAAAGCTTCATAAGTATACAATAAAGTGGATTTTGCTGTATCAAGCCACTACACATTGTGTGCCCCTCTTATCTGTATCTTCTTTAAGGAGAGCCACTTCCAGTTTCAGTATAGTCCTTTGTGGGCTTTAATTTTAACTCTTTATATACGTAGACCTCTGCATCTTCTGCTGAAGAAAAGGTTCTGCCAACTCCTAAATAAGTTATTTTAAGAGTAGTAGATGTTGGATGATAGAATGGAATATGCTTTTCCCACAAAAAATTCTTAATGGGCTTAAAAGCTGCTTTCTTTTTTGTGCCTCTCTGCCAAGATCTGGAAAAATCAGTACTTCAGCTCTCAGTCAGCATTTAAACTACCATACATAAGCTACTTTTTACTAACATTAACTGTGCCAGTGCTCCTTGCATGCTCATGTGATTGAGAACAGTTGAGTGGGGAAGGCTACTGGAGCAAGACATCAACTAACAAGGAGAGGCAGAACTGGATTTAAATGCTGCGCTGCTACTGCAAACACAGAAGCACTTCAGCTCTCAGTCAGAGTTTAAACTACCATACATACTGTAAGCTGCTTTTTACTAACATTAACTGTGCCAGTGCTCCTTGCATGCTCCTGTGATTGAGAACATCTGAGTGGGGAAGGCTACTGGAGCAAGACATCAGCTAAAAAGGAGGGGCAGAACTGCATTGAAATGCCACGCTGCTAATGCACGAGAGTGAGTGGCGCAAGCACCAGTCGGCATAGAAAAGCCATAAGTGAGCTAAAGTAGTAATCAACTAGGGTGGTTGAGTTTTATTTGCATTAGCTGACAAAGCTTAAGTGACCATTGGTTAAGTCTATTAAATCATGTTTTTCAATATGCTAGCATTTTAATAGTGTTCCTTAGAAGTTTATTTCGCATTGTGCATATTAAGAGGTGGATATATATGTATTAGCTTAAAGATATATTTTACCTAGAATAAGACTTGCATTTTAATTATTTTATTTTAGAGCTCGTTTTTTAGTTACATGAGAGTGATTAATGCTGTTTTGAAAAATGAGGGGTTTAGAGTTTGTATTGTTTCTATATGTGGTCAACTGTCACAGGGGAATAGTGTTACCTGTAAGCTCTGGGTTACTAAATGAAAGTATTAATGGATTCAATATGAATCATACCAGAGGGAATTTTACTTCCAAATTCCCCAGTCTGTCCAATCCAGTCCTGGCAAAAGAGCCAGGATACATATTACCTAGATTTGGTTATAGCGATTTTATTATTCTGTGTAAATTGGATATCCCTATTATATCCAAAAACTTGAGGGGTTCATGTAAAAAATCAGATTGTTTAAAATGGAAATCTTTCCTTAGATGTATGATTCTCTTATTTCTTCTTTTTTCAGGTTCAGTACACCCTCACCTCACCCTGGCCCAACACAACATGCTGGCCCTGACAATTTATTACAGTTCTCTCTTAAGATAGTACACCTAAATGTCCAAAGCTTAACTGCTACAGTAAATGGTCACTATTTGAGGCATGGGCTGTACATCATGATTTTGATGTCATAACCCTTTCAGAAACATGGTTAACAGATAGAATTCACAATAATGAAATATCCTTTTCGAATTATAATTTATTCAGACAGGATAGAACAGGAAAAAGGGGGTTGCAGTTTACATTAGAACTAATCTTAAGGCATCAGAGCTGGCCCCCTATCCCTGTGGATCAGGATGTGATATAATTTCTCTTTGACCTGGTCCTAGGCTGGAATGAACATCTTATGGTTACACCCCTTTACATTCCTCTTCGTTGTACTTGAGGTTATATCTGAAGTTAGGAAATTATTACCAACAAATAGGGAATGGATATTAATGGGAGATCTTAACCATAATTGGGACACTGATCAAAATTCTCATTTTGTAGATTTTTTTCAAGAACTTGGAGTACAGCAGTTAATTTCCCAAATTACTAGATTTAACTATAAGACTGGTGGGGGTGCCATATTAGACTGGGTTTTAGTGACCCACCCAACCAAAATAATTGATTCTGGAGTGTTGTCTGATGTAATTAGTGACCATAGCCCTGTGTATTGTAGGTGGACTTCAAAACTGCATTCTTGCCCCCCAACTTACATTGAAGCAAGAAACATTAATGAAGTCACCCCTCTGACCATGACTAAAGCATGTGAACAGATCAATTGGTCCTGTCTTGAAAATATTCATGACAATAATTTAAAATTAATAACTTTTAGTCAGTTATTTAACCAGGTAATTAATCAACTTGCCTCACTTAAAAAAAATAGAATCAGAGGAAAGAAAAAAGAATGGGTTACCAGGGAATTAAGGGCGCTAATGAAACAAAGAGAAAGATAATGATCCTACTCTTTTGACTAGTTACAAAATTCTTAAGAATAGATGCAAGGCTTCTATCAGAAAAGCAAAGATGGATTTTTTCCAAAATAAACAACTATTATCCTTTGGCAGTCCAAAACAAATCTGGCAAAGGTTGAACAATCTTTTGGGAAAAGATACTGTGGATACTGTTAAAACTCTTCAGGAGGGTGATCAGTTAACTAGTGACCCCCCTCGCATAGCTAAAATGTTTAATGAATATTTTGGGGATCTTGTAACTTTTCAAAACCCATTAAATTTTTCAAGCATAAATCCAGTTATAGAGGAGGAACATATTAAAAATCACCCCCTCTTCTATTTTCATGTATTAACTCCTGAAGTGGCCACTAATTATGTGCTCAAGAATAGCCCCAAACTGTTAATAGGTCAGGATGGGATAGATTTCAGATTACTTAAAAGGCAATCAAAGCCTTAGCTATTCCTCTCACTTCTATTTTTAATTATTCATTATGTCATTATGTTTTTCCCCAGATTTGAAAATCAGCACTTATTAAACCCATATATAAATCAGGTAGTAAAAACAGTGTTTCCAACTACAGACCCATTTCCCTTTTATCACCCCTATCAAAGATCCTGGAGAGAATAGTCTTCATCCAAATTCAGTTTTTTTAACAGGTTATGTATGATCTGCTGTCAAATTGCCAACATGGTTTCAAGAAATTTCATAATACTGAGACTGCCTTGGTGGGATTCATGAACAGCATATGGGGTTCCCTTGATTTAGGGCACTCTGTTGCTGCAATATTCGTGGATCTCACCAAGGCCTTTAATTTAGATGATCATACCCTTTTGTTGAGGGCCCTAAACAAGGTCTATCTCTCCAAGGAAGTAATCTCATGGATTGGAGGCTATCTTAATAACAGGGAGCATAAAACCATTATTGGTCAGTGTAGTTCTGATTCTCATTTGATATCCTGTGGGGTACCCCAAGGTTCAATCTTGGGCCCTTTATTGTTTTCCCTTTTTGTGAACGCTGCTCCTTCTTCTATCTCAGGGTCTAGTCTTATTATGTATGCAGATGAAGCGGTAAGAACAGATTGTGATGGATCCTCCCTGGCTATACTGTATCAAATTGTGCATATGCCACTTGTTCTATTCCTTCATGTTATTCACTGGCCTTTTCTATCCCCCTTTGAAATCTGCTTGACGTGCTCCATAACCCCTAGCCTGCAAAGCCGTGTTGCCTGTTAAACTCAGTTGACTGCCTGCCTCCTTTGTACTGTGATTTATCTTCCTCCCACTGGCTAGGTAAATGTCCCCTGAAGCTGCTACATTGACCATGTTTATGACTGTTGCCCTTACTTGTACCTGCTCTTATTGTTTGTTTGCCTGTTGTACCTGAATGTATCTCTGTAATCTTTGAATGTATCTTTGTAATCTCCCAGGTCGCACCTGAAAATAGGCACTTAGTTGTCTAGTGTGCTTACCTGGTAAACAAAAATAAATAAATAAATAAATAACATTTTTTCTGAAGGAACCACTACAAATGAAGCCCTTTATAAAGTCCAGCAGGACTTTGAAAACTTTCAAAAATGGTTGTCTTTCTGCCACCTTGTACTGAATTCAGTGAAAATTAAATGCACGGTTTTTACTGGCCCTAGGAAAAATAGAGGCATAAATACTCAGATCACTGATTTAGTGGAGAATCGTATAGAACGTGTAGATAGTTTCAGTTATCTGGGGGTGACCCTTGATTCTCACCTTTGATTTGATCATCATGTGGCCAAGAATATTAAACAAATTCATCAGAGAATTGGGATGTTATTCAGGATTAAATCCTTTCTCATCCCTGAATCTCACAGACTTCTTGGTCACAGTCTCTTATTAAGTGTACTTGAGTATGGTCTTTTGATTTATTCTGGTATAAGTGATAAAATGGTTCAGAAACTACAGGTAACATACAACAGCATTCTATGTTTCATGACTGGTCTTCCCATGAGAACACATCACTGTGTTCTGTTAAGAAAAGCTAAATGTCTTTCTCTTTCTGATAGAATAAATCTGAAACTCAGAGTTTTTCTGTTTAAAAGAACCCTGGGTCTACTCCCTCAGTTAATTTAGGATCTTATCCCCTTTCAGCAAAGTTATATTGAAACTAGCTTCAAGTCCATGGGCTTATTCAGAATTCCCCTCTACAAAAAATCTATTGGTCAGAAGTCAATGATATATATATAGGGCAATAACAATCTTTAATGGTATCCCACACAAAATCATAAATGCCGGGACAGTACAAATGTTTAAGAAAAGTTTTTCTGAATGGCTAAACAGTCTCAATGATTGTAATTGTTTTCTATATGTATTGTATTTTATATTTTAAGTCTTATGTTTTAATGTCTTTTTTATATGCTTTGTATTAACTGTTTGTTTATTTTTTTACTTGTCGCTTGTGAAAATGGGCAGTTTGCTCATCTAGCTAACAAGTATAAAAAACAAAAATAAAAAAATGTAATTGTTATTATTGTACATTAGATGTTTTCTTTTTTATGACACAGACAAATGCTCTCCTTTTTTTGGTATTTCAGAAATTTCACATAAATTACTCTGGGGTATTTAAAGTTCGGATTCACAAATCCAGGAGACCTGTGAGCTCCTTGAAGCTCAACTTTTTCTTCTGGGTATTTTCTGACTAGAATTTCTGTCAGGGTTTTTTCACAAATGTCAAGAATATCATTTTGTCCTGTTCCTTTAGGGATCCCCAGAATTTTTAGATTTTCTCTCCTTGATCGAAGCTCTAAATCTAGTACTTTTTCTTTTAAGGAGGTCATCTGTTCAGACAAGTTCTCAGTCCTAGATTTTAAACCTGTAATATCATCCTCTAGCCCAGAAACTCTTTCTTCATAATGGGTCATTCTATAGTTGATCTGTATTTTTTGTTTGACCCCTTTTATTTCTGTGTTGATACCCTCCAGCTTCTCCTCTATTGTCCTAAAACCATCCTTCATGTGTTCATCTGCTCCAAAATGGTTTTAAGTAACATTTTTTCCTTTTTCTGCTCTTCATCTGATTCTGAGTTTTGTGTAGGTGAGGAAATGCCATCATCACAGCTAGAGTCAGCTGTTTTTTATCCTTTTCTATTTCCCTACCATCTGTTTTTTTTTTCAGACTCTGGGTTTCTTTTAGAAACCCCCCCCCCCGCTGTATTTCTGTTAGCAGTGTTATTCTCTGTTACTGTCTATTGAAGTCCATCCCTTCTTTCCCTGCTCTGCATTTACAGCAACCTCTTGATTTACTGTTGTGTTATTAGAGGGGGGTGACTCATGTTCTTGATTTTTAGAATTATCAGCATCAAGCTGGCCCAGTGGCACTGAGGCTTGAGGTGCTGGACACCACACCTCATGCCACACTGGTGACCAAAGTTTGGGAATGGACTTGGGCCGCCAGGGGCTTGCAGGGGAGAGGAAGGATTGAGCATCCCATGACTGCTCTCCTTCCTCTGGGGAGGGTAGGGACAATGCATCATGCTGCAGTGGTGACTGGCAGAGGCCAGCCACACTACAGTTGTGTGCATAGCAAGGGATGGAGCATGGTGGGTGTCAGCACAGACGTGCTCTGATGCCATTGAACATCCCACTCCCTAAGAGAAAAGTAATGTGGAAAATAGTGGGGTGATCTCGGTGGCTGATGGCTGCACCCTGTGTCCCCAGTCATGAGGGGCACCTTCACCGGGGTGTGGAATGATGAAAGGCCAGCTCTGTGCATATGGGGCATATAAATCTGTGTGTCATACCTGGTCCAGGGGTATGGGTGCCAGCGGATGGAGATCACTAAGGATCCACCCCACAGGGGTGAAAAAACAGGAGTAAGATAAAAAAAGAATTATCAGCATCAGATTCACCCTGTGATGCAGCCAGAAAATCAGATGAGTTTATACATCTTATCAGATTTTCACTCATCCCTGACTGAGTGTCTGCTTCCATGTGGAAATGTTGCTTACTTTCTGCGTCTTGGGTCTGTTGAGTATTTTCTCCTACTTCTTCACCCATGGCACTCAGTTATTCTGCTTTAGTAGCTTGCTCTGAAATATCCTGAATAGGGCCTGAAAAAATTGTGGAAGGAGAACAATAGAGGGACTTACCTCCCCTACAATGTTATCTTGTCTTCTGGCAGTAATTCTCCTCCCCCACCCAAAGGGCTCTTGTCTCCATTTTTCCCATTCTTTTTGCCTTTAGGCTTCAGGTCTGCTTTGGGAAAAAAGACTCTAATTTCTCTCAAGGTTTTGGGTCTGGTAGCCATTCAGAGAGAAATAGAACTGTTTCAAATGAAAATACATTCCTCACAATAAATAATGCATCCCTAGTTATTTTACCCTGACAGAATGTTTACTTAGAAGCCTTGCTGTGACTCCTGTTAGTGAGAGTCGATTCAGAACATGAAGACTTCACATCCAAACCTTCTGAAAGTCTGTCCTTTATAAAATATCAGTTTATAAACTGGATAGCAGGGAAAAACTTACCTTGGGACCCTTCAAAGTACAAAATGAAATGTACGCCTGCTCGAGAGCCAACTCAGTGTCTTAAACACATTCCAAATCCAGAGTTCTTGACCAAAACACAGCTGACAAGGACACACAGAATAGCTGCTTTACTCACCAAAAACCCTTACAGGGTAGGAATAGTTATGACTCTATCCACCTTTCAAGGAATATTCACTGCCTTACTTTTCAGCAATAGGTCATCTTTTTACCGGGTTGTGGGAGCTTCGACTTGCTCTCTCCTCATGGTGCCATCTTGGTTCTCCTCAGTATCCAGTCTAAATCCTCCTCTTATTCTGTTTTTAATTTATATGTGTACCTCGTTAATAGGCCTTCTAAATATATTAGGGATACAGTGCAGCAGGCCATATTGTTTGATCAAATTTTCAGCCCTACTGATTATTGGGAATATGAGTTTATTGTCTTGCTATTTAAGTGCTTCTTCAAGGTACTTTCTTGATAATCTGTGTTCTTGCGTACTATATACTTTTAACCCCTATAGTATTATTCTTTCTTGGATTAAAAAGTCCAGGGGTAGCTGATCCAGTTCTGTCCAAATAAATGCTGAGGGGGCACATGGTGGTAGTCCCATCAATCTTTTGTAGAAGGAGTTAATTAACTTCTCTATATTGCTTTTATGGTTACCACCCCATACTTCTGCTCTGTAAAGTATTTGAGCTCTGGTTTTGGCATTAATCACCTTCAATGATCATTTAACTGAGCTTCCTCCATATTTGTATGTGAAGCTTGATATGGCTGTCAAAATTTTTTGGGGGGGTTTAATTTCCATTTCTTTTATATGGTTACTCCACAAATGTTTTTCAGATATAGTTATCCCCAAATATCTAATGACCTTAATCTGTTCAATTTTAAACATTTCTGCTTTTAGGGTATAGCTCTTCTTTATGTTATTCCCAAAGACCATTGATCTTTTTTTTTTCATAATTTATTTGAAGGGAAGCTACATGACATTCTTGCTGGAATACAGCCTGCAATCTCGTTATTGCCCCCAAAACTTGTCAAGATAAGAACCATGACATCGGAATGGTCACATGATGGCTACCTAGGAGTGAAGATGTGCCTTAGACAGTTCCCGCACCTCTGCCTCTAAATTACTTAATTTAACTAATCTTCCTACCTTAGAGTACTTCTCATCTGCTTAACTTCATATATAGTTCATCCTTATTTCGTCAGAGATTACTTAAACAACCAGACCACGACTGTATGGAGGCTGAAATGAAGGCTCTACAACAGCGGCATACCCTGCCAACAACCACAATGAGGGATAAACAGGCTAAGTAGGTGAAGGCACAGCTGGCCCCCATGGTGCCACTACCACCATCCCAGGCAACACTCACTGAAAGCAAATTTCAGGAAGGCCTAAATTCACTAAAAGAAATACTCACTAATCTCTCTGCAGACCTGCACATGACTAAGTCCACTGTTGAAAAGCTCGCCACTCACACAGGGGACAACAAAGCCAGGATTTTGTCTTTGGATGACTGGCGCAACAGAACTGAACTGAAGATAACTTCTCTATGCTACAGACTCAAGAAAACGGAGGAAAAGATGGAAGACCTTGAGGGCAGATCCAGACGGAATAATTTGGTGGTACTGGGTCTACCTGAAAGGGAGGAGGAATGGAACACTATCCTTTTCATTCAAAAACCTTGTGAAACCTTGTGGGTCCCTCTTCCAATGGGCCCTCCTACATTATCAAATGGGCGCACAGGGCCCTCCACCCAATTTCCCCTCTGGGCACTCCCCTCATGCCATTGATATTTCATTTGCTTAATTTCTTAGATAAACAACACATCTTGAGTGCAATCAAGGACATTAAAGAGGTGCAATGGGAGGGCAAGAAGATCAGGATTGCCCAGGACCTCCCATACACTGTTTGACAAAAGAGGTCTGCCCTACAGCCTCTAATTGTTAAACTAATTGCAGCTGGCTTTAAAGTTCAACTTAGGTACCCCACGGTTTTTCAAGTCTACCTGAAAGATCAATGGCACTCCTTCAAATCTGCTGAGCAGGTGAAGACCGCTCTCAAGGACTTGCTGCCAGATCTATTTAAGTGAGCATTTGATGGTGCTGTGGTTTGCTTACTTTTTAAATATGCACAGACTGTGTTTCTGTGCTTGTCAGCTTGGATGCCATGTTGTGAAGATAGAGATAGCCAACCCAGTTTTCACTACTAGAGTGGCTTAAAAAGGACTAAACTGCTTTGGGGGATTTTTTCTAATTTGCCTTGTGTCCATCTTAGGTTGGGAATTATTCTACCTTTCCCCTTGCATTTTGGACATCTTGGAGAACACTCAGGCTGTTTCTGGGATTTCACAATTGGCTGGGTGATTCTACCTGTTTGATCCTCAAGCATAGGACAGATTCGAGGAAGTCCTGCAGCTACATGTTTTGGAATTTGAAGCTGTTCTTTTCTACTGTACCTTCACTAATGCATGGACCTGATTGAAATATAGTTGGTGTGCCTAACTACAAACAGGATTGGCTTCATCTAGTGGACATTTTGGGGAAATACTAGATGGAGTTGCACACATGGGTTATGGGCTCCCTTACATTTTTTTCTTTTCTTTTCTTTCCCTTGTCCTCAGTCTCAATGGTTAACGCTACTTAAAATACAAGTATATTGACTTATTGACAGTTTTCAGAATGACCACTGGAGGGCTTGATTTTTCTTCATCCCTCGCAATTAATATTTGCTAATTTGCAACAGGGTTTATATAAGTTAATAGCTGCTTTCCCAGATTGTTTCTGCATTACCTGACAGGTGTTGGTAAAGTTATGAGTTTAGAGGGGCTCCTATGAAAAATCGATTCCTCCCTCTCAAAATTCTGAATTTCTAATTTTGGAAATCCCTCACGGAAATTAACCCCTCCTTTCCCTTTTGGAGTGTGTCCATATTTTGAGTTTCCAGGGAGACAGAGGATGTTAATTTTCCTTTATATCTTCCCCTTGAATCCCCTAGTGTGGGGTTCCTATGCCCTCTTTCCATTTGTAGTTATTTGAATTGAGAGGATAGGGCAGAATTAGAGGTGGTTCTCTTTTCCCTCATTTAGGGCTCATTAAAAGTTATAATTAATACAAATATGCAAATTTATTTTTGCTGGTTTCGAGGCAGGGGTGGGGTGGAGCATGTGCTCAGGGCAGTGTAGATTAATCACTTCCCAGATCATATGGCAGTTCAGTCTAGAGGACAGGGGGTGAGAGCACAGGGAGGGGGGTTGTTTTGGGTTCTGGGTATGTTTGTTTGTTAAATGTTACCTGTTGTTTGTTAATGCTTAGGAGACTGGGGGTGATATTTATTTTGGTTGTCTGGATGGGAAATATTACTCAAAACCCTCCTTTTCCTCTCTGTTGGTTTGGGGGAGTTCAGTGTTCTGGCTTTTATTGTTTATTCTTGTTGGGTCGAAGGTGGGAGGGGGTGGGCTTGCCTGGCATGTCAGTGGAATATGAGAGGGCATCTCTATTTACCTGGTATAGCTCTAGAGGCAATGCAGGATTGGCCTCCTGTAATCCTTGGCTGAAGTTACTTTATGGCTAGTCAGTATAACTTCTTCAGCTGGAATATTAAAGGGGCTCAGGACTGCCATAAATGAACTATGATACTAAAACATCTTTATCAAATGAGGGCCCCATGTGACTTGTCTACAAGAGACACCTCAAGTGAGAGGATGTTTTACTTTTGTGAAGGCGCTGGGTGGGGCAGGTGTTTGGGGCTGGAGCCTCATCTAAGCGGGGGGGTCACAGCCATTTTAGTGGCCAAATGGATTCCTTTTGTTGTGTCACAGGAATGGTGGGACCCACTGGGACATTATGTTGTTCTACAGGCCACCCCGGAGTCATCCCCTATAGTTATGGGTTCCATCTATAGCCCCAATGTAAAGACTTCATAGTTCTTCATAGATCTGATGTCACTGATACCAGTTGACCCCCCCAGGCTTACCATCCTTGGGGCAACTGGAATGTGCTACCCCAATCTGAGGTTGACCGCTCAAATAGTAAAAAAGTAGATTCATCCCCAGCCCAAAGAGCACTGAGAGACCTCATGACAAGCACTGGGATGCTGGATGTATGGAGTACTCTGAACCCCATGGGTCATCAATATACATACTTTTTTTTCCACCACACAAATCCTTATCCTGTATAGACTACTTTCTACTTAGTACCACATCCCTCCTGGGAGTTCTGGAGACCGACATCTACCCTGGGGTCCTGTCTGATCATTCCCCAGTTAGTCTTTCCCTTCTTCTCGGATCAGGACTTAAATGAGACTCCCTTTGGTGCCTAAATGCACAGTTGTTATGGAAACCCTCCTTGGTCGAACATGTTCAAAACTTTATTACCTCCTTTTTAGAATCAAATATAGGCTCTGTAGCAAAGACTGATATTGTCTGGACCATGCTTAAATGTGCTCTCCGGAGAGATCTCATCCATCTGGTGACTACCCATGCTAAGCAGGGTAAGACCCAGCTGAACTTTATCCTATGAGACATTAAACACCTTAAGCACTCCCTACATTGTGCTTCCCCTGAGTCTGAGTGGGCCAAGCTACACTGGCTCCAGTCTCAGTATGCAGACATAATGGCCTAAAAAGCAGAGCTTTCTCTTCATCATACTAAAATGAGTTATCTAGAGTCAGGTGAGCGAGCATGGAAACTTCTGGCCCTCAGGCTCTGACAGGCTGAGTCTGCCACATACATTCCTAGCCTATGTTCATCTCCTTAAGTGGAGATAGACTCTGACCCTAAAAGTATTGTCACAATTTTTGGCAGCTACTATGAATCCTTCTATGCAACTGAGGATTCAACTGCCCCTGGTGACTCCAGTATATCTCAATATTTGGATTCAGGTAAGTTTCCTTGTCTCCCACATCAGTGGGTTGAGGGTCTTGGATCCTTAATTACTGTCTCAGAGGTAGAACATGCTATTAAGCTCTTACCCTCCAACAAAGCTCCAGGCCCAGGCGGTCTCCCAAACAACCTGTATAAGTACTGTTGTGCCCAGATAGCACTGTTTTTGGTAGAGGTCTACAACCTTTGGTTTGATAAAGGGATAAGTGATCAATCTTTCTCAGAGGCACTCATAACATTAATTCCCAAGCCTGGTAAGGATCCCTTGCTTCTGGGCAATTACCACACAATCTCCCTACTCAACTTGGACCTTAAATTTCTGGCCAAAATCCTGGCTATCCACCTGGCTCCACTCATGGGGAGATGTCATTGGGTATGACCAGGCTGGTTTCATGTCTGTCCGTTCCTCTGGAGATCATTTGAGAAAAATCCTGCATCTGATGTTGACGTCGAAGGAGTCCAAGGCTCCTTCAGCCTTGGTCTCCCTTAATGCTAAGAAAACCTTCAATAGAGTCTCCTGGGATTTCCTATTTACCTCCCTTTACCATTTTGGGATCCCTGAAGATTTTATTAAATGTGTCCAGATACTGAACTATGGCCCTTCAGCCAGGGTATAATGTAACGGTCTTCTCTCACCCTCTTTCCATCTTCAGCATGGGATCCGCCAGGGTTGCCTGCTCTCTCCTCTTTTGTTTAACTTTTATTTGGAACCCCTTATTCATAGATTAGTCAGCTCCTGTAATCTAATTAGTATTCAAATCGAAGGTAAAAGATATCTCCTCTTAGCATATGCAGATGATTTACTACTACACTTGGAAAATCCTACTTCATCAAGTCCTGCTCTACTAGATGAACTAAGTTCATTTTCCAAAGTCTTTTCTTATAAACTTAATATTTCTAAATCCCAGATTGTTCCCCTTAATCATCACCTTACAAGGGAAGAGTTGTCTGGCTTGAGCCTGACATGGACTCCTCATACCCTAACTTACTTGGGGATTAAGGTTGCCAAGGATGTACCTTCAATGATGAGGGACAATCTTACCAAATTGATTTCTATTCTCAAGGTGGACTTGAATAGATGGAGTGCCCTTCCCATGTCTTTTTGGGGATGTCTAAGTGTCCTCAAAATGAATGTTCTCCCACAGGTCCTGTACCCAATGGGTATGCTGGGCCTTTTCCTTTCCAAAACCTGATTTACCTAATTGCAGAGTATTTTCAATAAATTATTATGGAAAAATAAGCGTGTTAGAAGGGGATATGTCAAGCTTACTGCACCTAAGTGGTGGGGGGCTTGCCCTTCCCTCCTTCTTTACCTATTATGGGGCCCAAAATATCAGTAAGCCGACCAGATGGACGGATGACCCAGTCACTGACCAGGTACGCTTCTACACTCCCAGCTGGGTGGAAATTGAAAGGATGGTGCAACAAATTTGATGCTCCCTCTAGGCTTTGGTGTACCATCTTCATCATCGGCTCCCTCGCCACCTCAAAAATTCCCCCATTGGATGGTTTCTCCATGTTCTACACCAGGCGCAGAAACATTTATCTTTTAACTGGAGTAACTCAATGAACCAGCCCCTCTTTAGTAATCTCCATTTCCTGATTGGAAATCAGGTAATCCCACACTCTTTTCTCCCCAGATTACAGCATGCCACATTGGGAGACCTTTGCAATGGGGACTCCATTCTCCCTTTCTTTTTATTGCAAGATAAATTTTAATTATCCAATACTTGATATCTTTAAATACTGGCAAATAACACATGTTCTCATGGCCTTCTTAGGACCCAAACCCTGGTCTTTTCCACTTGGTGAAGACTTGCCCACCATGCTTCAGGTGGCAAAGCAACCCCATGTGGTCTCTGGTATATATAAGTTCTTACAAACCTTTGATCCTGAGCTTCCCAAAGGGGTTTGTTACTACTGGAGGCAAATGCTTTCTCTGCCTGATGATCCAGTCTACTGGGGTAAACTCTGGAAAACTGTCTATAGATGTATTAAACAAAATAGATTGAGACTTACCCAATTTAATATTATGCACAATGTGTACTATACTCCTGTCAGATTGCATGCTATAGGGAATTTGGTTTCTCCCCCCCTCATAGATGTGGGCAAGAGATAGGATCTTTTTCCCACATGTTGTAAGAATGCCCGAAAGCCCAAGTATTTTGGAAAGCTATCCAATGCACCCAGACCCAATGCATGGGTTAGATCCCTTGTTTACTCCAAAATCTTGTTTACTGTCTCTTTTCCTGCAGGGCATGCCTAAAGCTCAGAAAGGCCACATATCCTTAATAGCAGCCACAGCTAAATTAGTTATACTCAGGCACTGGAAGGACAAATACCTTCCCTAAGTTTTGGAGTGGTACTATGAAATCTTAACATCCATTCAATTAGAGAAACACATTGCTAGTATCCAGCACAGATTGGAGGGTTACAGATTATTATGGGAGCCTCTTCTGACCTTGCTTTCCCTCTGGCAGCCCTGAATATTTGTCTTCATATTATTCACTTTCTAGTAGCCCTGACAGCAAGCTTGGGGAAGGGGGCTTGGGGGAGGGTGTGAGTGTTTTTTTCTGTTTGTTGCTAGTATTGTCTCTAGTGGTAGTTGTTCTATATATGTTTGATTGTTTTTTGATATGCTTGCAGCTGTACTGATAATAATGTGTTACCTCTGTATATGCTGCTAAAAATAATAAAGTTTATTGAATTAAAAAAAGAACCATGTCATTGGCAAATGCCAGATATGCGCAGCAACGCTGTCCTATCCTAAGCATGTGTAAATCAGATTTGTAAAGTTTCATCAAAATTTGGTTGAGAAATAGAAATAAAGTGAATGGGAGACAGGATGCAGTCTTGTTTTACTCCCCTATTTGTCTGAAAGGTTTGTGTTGTATCACCCCTGGTATTGTATCTTATTTAGATTTTTTTTTTGTATAGAGTAGCCAAACATCTTAATATGGCTTTGTCCATGCCCTTATTATCCAGATTATTCCATAAAAAATCTCTACTGATGCGGTTGAAAGCGACCTTTAGATCTATGAATACACAGAAGAGTTTCTGACTCTTAATTGCCGGATACTTGTAGATCAGGTGTTTTATTTACTTATTTATTTATTAGATCATCGGTTTACAGACCTTTGAGTCATAGTCTTATTTACAAAGGCACCTCATCAAGAGAGCAATACATCTCAGCAAACAAACAGTAAAGTACATAACTCTTAGATTAAAAAAGCAACCAGTGTTACAGGCATTCACTGGTGGTACACGCTTGGTAATAGGTAGATCACAGTAGTCATAATTTAGGTAAACGAGTACCACATCAGGTAGCAACCAGAGATATTTTATTACATTAGTCAGCAGATGTTGCATGACACCCCAGGTATATACAGCATAAGTAGACAGGGCAGACCCAGTGCAGGGGTGAAGGTAAGGGGCAGGTGGGGGATTATGTGCAGTTGCAGCAGTGAGTGCTTGTCAGATGGCTTCTGAGGGAGACCTTGAAAGGACCAAGCTTAGTGAAGTCAGTTATATTGGTTGGGAGGGAACTGAACCAGGAGGAAGCCCGATAGCAAAAGGATCTCTGTGCCATAGAGGTCCTTACCCTGGGGACAATAAGGGAGGTTTTGACAGTGCTGCATGTGGAGACTGAGGGGGATGCATGCTGCAGGGAGGTGGTGACCCTGGGTTGAGCCCTAGCAGGGTCTTTTTTACAAGAAGGCAGGTTTGGAAGCAGAGTCTTTTTTCAAGGTTGAGCAAGTTGGTGGTAGAGTACAGCAGGCACGTATGGGTGCACCTAGGGGCTCCCAGCATTAGCCTGCAGGTCTTGTTTATAGAGAGCTGGATTCTTGCAAGTGCAGTGTTGTTGGCTGCAGCATAGATGGGCATCCCATAGTTGATTAGCGACAGGAGAGAGGAGGTGATTGCCAATCTAAGGGCCTCTTGTGGTAGGCAGTCCCTATGATGGTATAACAGTCCAATCCTGACATTGGTGGCAGCAGAAAGGGCATTGATATGGGAATGGAAGGAGAGTGCCGAATCAAAGGTAATGCCCAGATACTTGTAGGAGGAAACCTGCTCAATGGGGTTTAGTGTGCTAGGCAGTATCACAAGAGGGGCACCAGAGGCTTTGCTTTCATGATGCTAGAAGAGCATAGCTTTGATATTTTTTAGGTTCAGTACTAGCCATCATGATGTGAACCAATGCTCAGCTTTATCAAAAGCTTGTTGGACGGTGGCCTGGAGTGTGTTGGGGTCGGCAGAGAAGAGAACAGTGTCATCCGTGTAGAGGAGGATCTTACTTGGGCAGGCTGAGGGGAGGGAGTTGAGGTAGACTGAAGAGGAAAGGGCCTAAAATGGAGCCCTGGGGAACCCCAGAGTGGACAGGTTGTGTGTCAGATAGGGTGCTATTGATTTTTACACACTGAGTTCTGGCAGAGAGGTAGCTGGTGAACCATGCAAGGGGGCTGAGGGAGAAACCAAGGCTTCTGAGGGAGTCAAGCAGGAGAGGATGCCAAACCATGTCAAAAGCCTTGAAGAAGTCAATGAACATGGCACTGGCAGGACTTCCGGCACCAAGAGCAGAGTGCAGAAAGCTGGAGAATTCAAGTAGTGTGGTTGAGGTGCTGTGACCTGCACAAAAGCCATGCTGTTCTGGGCACAGGATATGGTGCATGGTCAAGTATTCAGCAAGCTGGTTGGCAACTACTTTTTCAAGGGCCTTAGAGAGTGGAGGGGGAGGATGGAGATAGATCGATAGTTACCCTGGGTCACTCGATCACTGCTCTTTAGGATGGGAGTGATGATCAAGGTTTTCCATGTGCTGGGGAACTGCCCCAGGCACAGAGAGCAGTTGAGCAGCTCGGTAAGAGGGACCAGGATAGCATCCAATGTCAGACGAAGTAGCCTAGTGTCCAGTAGGTGTGCTAATGTGAAACATTGATCTATTGCTGAATTCTGCACCATAAGCCCTGCTTGTACTTCATCTATTGAGTTATGATATTGTATCCATTATAGTATTCTAAAATAAAAATTATTGTAAATATCATATGGGTGGATTGACTCTGAAAGTCAGATTTTCCAAGATGGCTGCTTCACGCTGTACCTATTGAGGAGGAGTAGGTAGAGCAGGCACTCCAAATTGCTGTTGGAAAGATTTGTATTAGGTATGCCACCATTGCCACAACAATTTCATTTTAGAGTGCTTACAGGACTTTCTTGTGTAGTCTTCTTGGTCTCCCTGGTATCTTTCTTCTGTTTTTGCATCTTGTCTGGCCTAATATTCTTCAGGTGAAGCTACCTCTGGCTGGAAGCAGCAACACTGGACTTAGGATTTGCAAGAAAGCGAGTTGTGCTCACAACAGAGAGAGGTGAACCTTACAATTTACAATTGTCTTTGGTTTATAGCAGATTCTTTAGGAAAGTTAATATTCTTCAGGTGGAGGCTACTTCTAACTGAAAGGTGAAATAAGCAACTTAGAATGATCAGAAAAGACAGTCTTTCAATCAACAAAGGGAGGTGGGCCATGCTTTACTTTTGTTACAATTGTTAAGATTTTCAGTGCAGGAAGAGTTTAAACCCAGAGGGACTGAATACTGTTTACTGTGTCTGTCCTTGTGCACAGCTGACTTGATTGGAGTTAGTGATTGACTGTTTGCATTGCAATATTTGTATTACTGTGAGTTATTCACTGGGCTAAGAGTTTGTCATAAGTCCTGAAGTGAGTGCAGGTTACAGGCTGTGTATTTGACCCAGACAGTGCCCCAGGGGGTGGAAACTGTATTTTTGTGTGTGTTTATCTTTGTATGCCTTAAAATGCCAGACCAGACTGTGTCAGGAAGTGCTTACATCACAGCTACTTATCAGCCAATAGCTTTAGAACAGTCTTTCAGACCTGATAACAACAGTACTATAAGCAAGTTGTAAATAAGGAACTTAGAATTATCAGAAAAGGCAGTCTTTCAATCAACAGAGGGAGGTGGACCTTGCTTTACTTTTGTTACAATTGTTAAGATTTTCAGAGCAGGAGGAGTTTAACCCAGAGGGACTGAATACTGTTTACTGTGTCTGTCCTTGTGCAGAGCTGACTTGTTTTGGGGCTGACTGCTTTCACAGCACAAGTCACCAGGCTGTTTTGGGGCTGGGGAGGTTTACCTGTGTCTGACTTGGATCTTTGGATTTTTTTTCTGTTTGATTAGCAGGGTATTGTCTCTGTCAAATTGTTGTGTAGGGCATCTTGCTAACAGGAAGGCACTCATTCCAGCGGTAGGTCAGAGCTTTAAGCTGATTGTTTTGTGAGGACACAGTTTAGGCCCAAACCCTTCCCACCCTCACCCCACCCACCCCAGGAAATAGTTCCTTTATACCTGGGATTCTGACATCATTTCACAAGACGGCAAGATGCATATCACTGTCATATCCTCTCTAGCACACTGCACTGATAATATAAGCATACACATTGTATAATATATATATTTCTATATAACAAACTAATCACACACACACACACAAAACAAAACAAAACAAACAAAAAAATAAATAAAAGAAGGTAGACAGACATGTGGGGAGTAGTGCAATGTAATGGCTGTGGGGCAGCAGACATTCTGGGAGTCTTTCTGGAGGCTGAAATGCTGCCCTGTTTGCAGACAACTCTCCGACCTGAGGGAGGAAGTTGCCCGTCTTCAGGCCACACTGGACAGTAGTAAGGGAACCTTCCCCCAGGCCACACTGGACAGTAGTAAGGGAACCTTCCCCATCCAGGGAGCACCAGAGCCACCATCACCACTACCTCAGAGGTTGTGAAGAGAGCACAGCAGTTGGACCACAGTGGGCTCAGGGAGGGTAAGGATGGTGGAACAGAGGCACACCCAGTCAGTTGTTCCACTCCACAATCCATACACCATTCTGAGGGAGCATAGTTCCCCTATGGATGCACCCGCAGAGGAGACTAAGGAGGTTGCAGACAACTGTCACAAAGGAGGCCCTCAGGAAGGAGGCAGAGGACACCACAGGGAAAGGAAGCAGCTCCTGGTGGGAGACTCAATTATTAGGGTCATAGAACAGGGGGAGCAGGGAAAACTGAAGTAAGATGCCTGCCTGGTGCAATGGCTTGGAGGGACAGGAAGCACATCCTTAGGATCACAAGAACCATTGCACGGGAGTCTGAGCTGGACGTCATTGTCCACCTAGGGACAAATGACTTGGCTCATCATGAGATTAGAGCAGTGCAGAAGGACTTTGTAGAGTTGGGGAGGGGCCTAAGACAAGTAGCACACACAGTATCCTTCTCAGAGGTGCTGCCTGTCAGTGGCATGGGTGAGGCGAGGGTACTTTGCACCATGCAGTTTAATGAATGATTGAAAAAATGGTCTGGAGCACAGGGGTTTGGCTTCATTGGGGATGGGGGTTTCACCTGGAAGGACACCAGCCTATACTGACAGGATGGTATACAGCTGTCCAGGAAGGGAACAAGTCTTTTGGGCAATCAGTTTAAATGCTTCATTGGCAAGCTTTTAAACTAGCCAAAGGGGGAGACACTGATAAGCAGCAGGAAAATCCCAGCCTCCTCCTACAAAACAGGGTACTAAATGAGAAAAAGACCAAGGTAGAAAGGTCAGTGGGGGATGCTGCTACAGAAGGTAAAGCCATCAAAAAATTCAGAGCAATGAGTACCAATGCCTATAGTCTGGGTAACAAGCTTTCTGAATTAGTGGCCTTGATGGAGGAGGAACATCTGGATATCGTGGCAGTCACAGAAACATGGTACACACAGAACCATGACTGGGACTTATACATAACAGGATACACTATCTACAGGAGGGATAGGGAGGGTAAAAGAGGAGGATGAGTAGCTCTCTACATAAGGGAAGGAATCAAAGCAACAGAACAAAAGGGTAAACAGAGAGGAGAATAAGCACTGTGGGTCAATTTGGAGACAGACAATGGCACCACAATCCACATAGGGGTTTTATACAGACCCCCTCCTCTCAGGGGGTGGAAATGGACAAGGAAATGATAGAAAGTATACTTAGAATGGCAGGAAAAGGGGAGATATTGCTGATGGGTGATCTGAATATGCCAGATGTTAACTGGAGTGCAGTTGCAGCAGCCACTTCTAAGAGTGGGGTTATTCTAGATGCCCTACAGGGGGCATGCCTTAGACAACTAGTATTGGAACTCACTCGAGAGGGAGCAATCTTAGACCTGGTTCTCTCAAATGGAGATGGAGAGAAGATCACAGATGTAGAAGTGGGTAGCCATCTGGGAACTAGCGACCATCAAACAGTATGGTTCACAATAAACACAGCAATAGAGTCAAGCCATACAAAGGCAAAAGTCCTGGACTTCAGGAGGGCTGACTTTGCCAAAATGGGTGAGTGCCTAAGGAATACACTAGTAAATGGGCAGGAAAGAGGGGTGGAAGAACAATGGGGAATAATAAAAACTGCCATCACAGAGGTAACAAGCCTTTGTGTGAAGCAAATAAAAAAAACAAAGTGATGTAAGAAACCACTATGGTTCTCAAAGAAGGTGGCAGTGAAGGTTCAAGAGAAAAAGAAAGCATTCAGGAAATACAAGGAATCACAGAAGGAGCAGGACATAGAATTGTATCAGTTAAAGCAAAAGGAAGCTGGGAAGGCAGTCAGAACAGCAAAGGCCTGAACCGAGGAAAAGATAACCAACTCAGTTAAGAAGGGGGATAAAACCTTTTTTAGGTACATAAAGGAGTGAAGGAAGACCAAGGGAGGGATAGTGAGGCTTAATAAAGGGGAGGGGGTGGGCAGAGGGTGACTGTGAAAAGGTAGAGATACTAAACAAATATGTTTGCTCAGTATTTACAAATGAAGAGGGGGAGGCACCTAAAGCAAACAATAGAAATACTCTGGATACAGAAGTTGATACCAGCCCATTTACAGAAGAGATGGGTTCTGAAAGAACTCTTAAAACTGAAGGTGGACAAAGCAATGGGGTCTGATGGGATTCATCCCAGAATTCTAAAAGAACTTAGGGTAGAACTAGTGACACCACTGACTACCCTCTTTAACAAATCATGGGAGGATGGGGTGGTACCTGAGGACTGGAGGAGGGCAAATGTGATTCCCCTTCACAAAAGTGGGAGCAGGGCAGAAGCAGGAAACTACAGACCTGTTAGTTTAACCTTAGTGATAGGGAAAATGATGGCATCACTTCTGAAGGAAAGAATTGTCAAGTACCTAGAGGCCAGAGGGGCACAGGACCCAAGGCAGCATGGATTCACAGTAGGAAGGCCATGCCAGATGACTCTAACAAATTTCTTTAACTGGGTGACCAAAGTAGTAGATAAGGGAGGGGCTGTGGACATGGCCTACCTAGACTTTAGCAAGGTATTTGACACAGTCCCACACAAAAGATTAATATACAAGTTAGCCAGAATGGGAGTGGGTCCCAAGATGATAGCCTGGGTAAAGAATTGGCTGGAGAATAGGACACAGAGGGTAATAGTAAATGGAGTCCCCTTTGAAGAAAAGGAGGTTACTAATGGGGTACCGCAGGGTTCAGTATTAGGACTGGTCTTCTTCAATATCTTAATAAGTGACATTGCAGAGGGACTGAAAGGAAAAGTATGTCTCTTTGCAGATGACACCAAGATCTGCAACAGAGTTAATGCACAAGGTGAGGTGGAAAGGATGAGAAGGAACTTGGCAAGGTTAGAGGAATGGTCAAATTTGTGGCAGCTTAGATTCAATGCTAAGAAGTTCAAGGTGATGTACCTGGGAAACAAAAACCCAAGGGAAGAGTACACAATGGGGGGTGAGATACTAACAACAACAAAAATGGAAAGGGACCTGGGGGTAGTCATATCAGATGACTTAAAGGTGGGCAAGCAATGTAAGAGGGCAGTAAGGAGGGCTGGGGATACTGGGATGCATAAGGAGAGGCATCATCAGTAGAAAACAGGAAGTTGTTATCCCACTGTACAGACAGCTGGTGAGACCCCATCAGGAGTACTGCGTGCAGTTCTGGAAACCCAATCTCCACAAGGACATAGACAGGATGGAAGCTGTCCAGAGCATGGCTATTAAAATGGTGCAGGGTCTGCACCAGAAGACATCTGAAGATATACTAAAGAAGCTTAACATGTATAGCCTTGAGGAAAGGAGGGAGAAGGGGGTCAGGATAGAAACTTTCAAGTACCTCAAGGGAATCAACAAAGTCCAAGAGAGTAGCATCTTTCAAAAAAAGTGGTGTGCAAGAACAAGGGGGCACAATTTGAAGATAGAGGGGCGGTTCAGAGGTAATGTAAGGAAGTTCTTTTTCACATAGAGGGTTGTGGATGCATGGAACGGTCTTCTGGAGGAGGTTGTGGAGTCAAAAACAGTGGTTGAATTCAAGCGTGCATGGGACAGTCATAAGGCAATTCTAGGGGGTTGGGGTAGGAAGAAGTAGGCTGCTGGTTAACTAGGATCTGCAGCTTATCCATTAGGTAGGGAAGTGGTCCTTATCTGCCATCAAATTCTATGTTTCTATGTTTCATAGCAAGTCCTAGACAGTGGAGGAGCACTGCAGCAGGCACTGAAAATTAAGTCCTTTGGGAGGATAGGGAGGAAGAGTCTCCAGTGGAGTGTGTGGGAGAGGAGTGATGGAATTAAGGAACCGAACAGCCACAGAGATGTGGAGATGTGGAGCTGTGGAGTGTGGAGCCAGGGGAATAACGATGCTGGAACTGTGCGGTGGAGTTGTGTAGCTGTGGAGCTGGTGGACAGAGGTGCTGGTGCACTCCAAATGCTCCAGAAAGAGCTTTGGACTGTCTGGACTTTTTGGAAACCTATAAAAGCCATAAAAAAATTTATAAAACAAAGGAAAAAAGTTTGGGAAAAGCTGGCTAAAGCTCAAAAGGCCTGTATGGTAAAGATAATAGTGATGGCAATAAGTAAAGTGTGGAAAACCATATACTGAAAACCAAAAAATTGAAAAAATCGATAAATTGATAGAGCCTTTAAAATTAAATCAAAGCTAAAGTGCTTTTTTTTGTGGGAGTTAAATGAGGCATTTACGGTTTTCCTAAAACACTTTTTTGACCATTGTGTAAAATTCTTTAACTGTAACTTAGGTAAATTCTGGGTTAGACTATATTTTGATTGGTGGTACGTTAGCTGTCACTATTAAGTCATTGTATTTCAGACAGATTAGATATACTCTATACAAGCTTAACAATACACGTTCTATGTATCACACAAACGTGGGTAGCAATTTAATTTAAAACACATTTGGGTAGTGGATTTAGTGTGCAGACTCGGTGTTCTATTGGCCGTTGAAGCAAGAGTGTGTGTAGAAGCGAAGTAGTAAATTGAAAATCGGGAGTCGACATAGTTCGACTTTCTATTACCACTGGTTTTTGAAACAAGTTGAAAGCATTTTTGGCTGGTAGCAGATCTTAAAGATTCTAAAGAAAGCTGGGACATGCTGCTTGTAATAACTAGAAACTAGAAGAAGGTGGATGTTCTGTGACTGCACTTTAAATACTGTGAATAAACTTTAAACAACCATTTAGAAGGTAATTAGAAGCATAGAAGTATAGAAGATTGTCTTTTTGCACCTCCATTTTTTTCTGCCTTGTTTCTTTTGATTTTTTAAATATTTTATATAATTAGCAGTGAGCCCTTTTCATTTTATGCCAATTTATTTATAGATGCAGTCAGTGGCTAAACTCACCCAGAACAGAAGTAAAAGAGCACAACTGGGAACGCACCCAACCAGCGGGCTGAATACCCTCCTGGCCATAGGGATCCAGGTATATTTTTAAGAGAATCTGTGGAAAGATCCCTGTTATAAATTTTAATTTGGAAGTAATATTGTTGAAAAATATGTTTTATTTCTTTATTTTTAAATTGCAGTGCCATTGGGATAAAGTTGGCAGATAAAGGGAATAAGACAAATTACAAAAGTAGAATATATAACCCAGGAAGAAATACCGGAAGAAATAAAGTGAACCCACAGTAATAGCTAAAGGAAAAAACTAGAAGGACTAAAGTATAAAATTATAATTTGGAAAGGGCTCACGGGTTCTTACACATAGGAAACTAAGAATTCGCCCGACATAGCAGGTTCAGCTGGACATTGTAATGAACTTGTGTAAGAGTGATTAGGGCATCTGAAAGTGTGAAGTTTGAATGTTTTATGGTTGAAAGTAACAAAGAAGTTTCCTATGAGGAAATTTTAGACTATTATTATTCCATGGTGAATTATCCATTTCTTTTATAAACTATTTTTAGAGCATTTTGTGTATTGTTAATGCTGTACTCCTTTTTGCTCATCCTAGATAGTATAGAATATAAAGAAAGTAAATAATGATGACTAGGTTGTCAAAAAAAGAATAAATGCAAATCCTAATTTTTACAAAAATCAGAAAAATAAATGAAAGAATAGTCTGCAAGGAATGGTAAAGAAATCAGAGAGGAAAATTACTAGCTATATTCTAGCCCCAGGAAATCAAATAAACCTTGTGGGGAAAAAGGAACCCTTAAGAATTCAAGGTTCAATCCTTCTCCCTATAAGTTCCTCCCCCATAAAAATGGATAAATTAAATTGTAGGCAGTTAAGTATGAATGAGCATCCACTGATGTGATCTATAAGGATACTTTAAACAGAGAAAGGAGGTACGATTTTACAAGTGTACGCGTTAGAACAGAAAGAACAAAAGGAGCAACAGACTCAGATAAAGGGGAAGTATAGTTGAGGAGGCAGTATGGGGCAGTGGTTTAGGACTCTGAGCTGCATATCTGGAGACCTGGGTTTGAATCCCACAGCCCCAACTTGCATACTGTGTGACCCTGAGTAAGTCACTTAACTTCCTCGTGCTCCCAGGTTGCACCTGCAAACAAGCTTTCAGCTTAGTATGTCTCACCTGGTAAAATAATTGGTTAAAAAAAAAGTATAATACACAACAGTCTAAGGTATATTTAGGAAAGGAAAGAAAGCAGCAGATTCAAAATATAGATTTGGAGCAAGGAAATGTTAAAACCAATGTTAGAGATGCCTCACATCAATGCCTTAGTGCTTCATTTCTCTGTGATTTTGATACCTTTCTTATTCCATATGTGCAAAGACTTAAACTAGACCCTCCATCTAGGTGTTCACCAGATATATCACATCTAAACCAGAACAGAGCTGGAGAAAACTTAGAAGATGTACATGTGGGGGTAGGGAAGAGTAAGGATATTAATAGAATGAATGAAAGTGAAGTAAGAAAGTCACCTTTATTGGAAATCTTAAAAGAAATAAAGAATGGGATTCTACTAAATGATGACCTGCTGATTAATTTTACAACAATGTTCAGCAGAAAATTGATAAAGAATGTGGAGGGTGAAAAGGATACTAGTGTTGAAGAGATAAAAGATAAAAAGTATGGAAAAAGAGATAGAAAGAAATATAATCAAAAGGAAAACATAAAGGCTACAATGACAGAAACTGGCAATAAAGAAAAAGGGGAGATAGAGAAATTAGTACAGAATCTACAGGGAAATATAGCAATTAGAAATAGCAAAAAAATTAAGGAAAAGTTACGGAGGAGTAAAGGGAATAAGAAGAATCAGGATCAGAGTAAGACAAGGAAGGGAAAAAAGAAATGAGAAAGTGGAAATGAGGAATATAAAGAGTTTGAGGAAGAAGGTACAGCAAAAAAAAAATAAGGAACTGAATGAATATAAAAATAAAGGGCAACATCTTACTGAAGAAGGAAGAAGGAAGAATGTCAGAAAAGACTGAAGATATTTTTAATATAGAAAAAAGGAGAGAGAAAAACAGATTGAGAAAGGAGAAAGACTACCTATAATTTTCCTTAAAGGTATACCATGAGCAAAATATGAAAATCATGTAACTTTAAAACTGGTTGTATACAATGTATGCGGAGTTTTTTTTGGGAAAAGATTTTCATGGAATGATATAAATTCTACCTATAGATATCATGGAGGTAAAGAAAAAGATTGGATTTTTATGGCGCCAAAAAATAGTAATGTTAGGAAAGCTACTGATTGTGATTGAGTGGAGCAGGAGAAGAAAGTGTGGAATATGTGACAGAGGAAACAATAGAAATAGAATGACAGTTTGATCATAAGAAAAGTGATATAGAAAACAGAAACTGTACATTTTAAGCTGGAATATAGCAGGAGCTGCTGGAAAATTTAAAGATAAGGGATTACTTAGGCTCCTAAATGAAATGCATATAATTATGTTACAAGAAACTTGGGTAAATTCCCTAGACGGTTGCCACCTGGAAGGATATCTAGGATGGCATACTCCCGCTAAAAAGACAAATCTATATGGGTGTCCAGCAGGGGGAATTAGTACCTTTGTTGCTATGATGTCTGGTCTAATATGTAAATGTATTTGGAATGATAAGAACTTTAGCATTCTGGTTAATGAACTTGTGTGGGTGGGAAAATAAGGAGAAATGGTTACTGGTAAATGTGTATTTTCCACCAGATGCCACTGCTACTCCCATTATGCACTGCATACATAGATATGTAGAGATTTTAGAACAATTACAGACCCAGTGTCCAGGTGCCATGATTATTCCTGCTGGGGATTATAATTTAAGGTTAGGGGAGAAACCAGAGGAAAAGGGTAATAACTGGAATTTGGACAATGTCTTTGAAATACCTATTAGGAAATCATGTGACAAAAAGAAAAGTAAAGTTGGTAATAGATTTTTTTACTGAATTATGAAAGTTGAAAATGCAGATTGTGAATGGGAGAGGCAGTGGGGACAAAACTGGTTTATGTACCTTTTTTAATAAAAATGGTATGAGTTTGTTGGACTGCATAATTGTAGATGTATACTACTACCAAAAGATCTGTAGCTTGGAAATTGTTGAAAACTGGGATAGTGATCAGAGACCATTACAGGTGTTCTTGGAAATTGTTGAAAACTGAGATAGTGATCATAGACCATTACAGGTGTCTTTGGAATGTCCAATTAAAATTGTCAAAGAAGGTGGGAATAGAAGACATTGGATAGATCAGAACATGGAAGTAAAGAAAAGCTAAAGAATACAATGGAATAAAGTAAATAAGGAACATTTAAAAGGATATGTAAACTCATCAGAAATAGAGGGACTAAAAAGATGCTGCATGATAACATTACAGGCTAAACTAGATTTAGATTTAAAACAAGATCAGAAGGAAAATTTGTTTTTGGAATATCTGGCATTAGAAGAAGAATATATAGAGAATTGGAGACAAAGCAAAAAAAAGGTAAAACTAGAAGGGTTTTTTTTGGTGCTAAATGTTTTGAAGCTGAATGTATTAAAATGAAAAAACTAATAAATCAAATTGGTAGGAGAATAGCAACAACTAATAATGTAGAAGACTGAAAAGCCTTGAAATTATTAAAGTCTGAATATAAGGTACTGATAAAAACTAAAAAGGATAAATATAACTATGAGCTATGGAACAAACTGCAAATAGCTATACAAGAAACAAATGGAAGTGATTTTTGAAGATTAGTGGCATTTGGTATGGAGGATATAATATATAATATAACAGCATTTATCCCACCAGAAAAATTGATGTATTTTTTATGACCATGTTTAGTAGTAGACAGAATATTTATGAACAAGAGATAGGTACAGAGATAGACAATATTGAAAAGTCAAACCAGATGGAGTTTACAAAAGAGGAGATAGTGTTGGCAATACAAAAACAGAAAAATAATAAAGCCCCAGGTATAGATAACCTTGAGGCAGAATTATATCAAACAGATGTAGAATGGTGGGCTGAAATATTACTAAAATGATATAAGAATATACTAAAGTATAAGAGAATACATGAGAACTGGAATATAGGGGTAATAGTACCCCTTTTTAAGAAAGGGGATATGACAGTGCCAGAAAATTACAGACCAATTACATTACTGAATATTAACAAACAAATATTTACTAGACTTATCTTGAACAGGATAGAACACTGGATGGAAAGTAATGATATTCTCTCCTGGTTTCAAGCAGGTGTTTGTAGAAATAGGTCCACAGTGGACCAGATGTTCATTCTTAGATATATTCCGGACAAATATGTTGGTTCTAGGAGGGGAGAGGTATACACTGCTTTTATTGACATCAAGTCTGCATTCGATTCGGCCCATAGAAAAATGTTATGGGAAATCCTGAAAAATGTGGGTATGGATTCAGAACTATTGAATATTATTAAGATATTGCATCAAGAAAATAAACTTGATGTAAGGTATAAAAAGGAGGGTGATATGAGTGAAGCAAGAAAAGTTAACTGTAGGGTGAAACAAGGGTGAATTTTGGCACCAACCCTATGTAATTTATACATTGATAAAGTTGTGAGGGACCTAGAAGGGGGTGGATACTTTTGCACCAAAGATAGATGAAACTAGAGTACAAATATTGTTATATGCAGATGATGCGGTGGTAATATCTCAAACTCTGCTTGGCTTAAAAATAGCTGTTGTTGTAGCAATAATAAAATCATCAGATAAATTGCATATGAAACTAAATCAGGAAAAAACTAGAACAGTGGTATTTGGAAGCTAGTCCAAAAATAAACAAAAATAGAGAATTGGGAATCTAGAGCTTGAAGAAGTTAGAGAGTTTACATAGCTGGGGGTAATTTTTAGTGAGGACTTAAAATGAAAAAAACAAATAGAAAAAAAATGAAAAAGCATTAAAGACCTTGAATGGAATTAAGCATTTTTCAAAAAAAAAGGAGGAAATTCCTTTATAGCTCAGTATAGATGTCTTAAAGCAAACGTTAACTCCCAAATGTTGTATGCCTCTGAGGTATGGGGACTTCAGGGCAACCACAAATATTTGGAAATTGTCCAAAATAAGTATTTAAAAAATCTTTTGGCTCTCCCAATGAGGGCATCAGGGGCTAGTACAAGATTAGAAATAGGAACTCTATCAATCCAAGTAGAAATTATTAGAAGAAATATAACATACTGGAAAAAAATTATAACAGCACATAAAGATAGCCTGATATATAAATGCTGGGTGGATGCAAAGAAAAGTGATGCTGTATGGGGCACACATTGGTTTAGTATACTAAATCAAGTACAAAATAAAGCTGGATTAGCCTATAATATTTTTTATTTTATTTTAGTCTTTGGTAACTGGGTAAGGCTTACTAGGCACAAGTGCACAAATGCCTGTTTTCAGGCATGACCTGAGAGCACTAGGTGGTTAAGTGACTTGCTCAGAGTCACACAGTATGCAAGTGGAGGTTGTGAGAATCAAACTCAGGTCTGGCCTACTGGATGTACCAAGCTCGTTCACACCTTGTTCCTCTAACCTCTAGGCTATACTGCCTGCCAATATCATATTTTGGGATTGGAAGGTACCATGAGGGATATATCAGAATTTGTACAAATGGCAACTCAAAGACTAAAAGATCAAGCGATTCAAATTTATTTTGGAAGGATAAAAGACTCATGGAATTGTTCTCCACTTAAGAAAATTAAAACAACATTTGAAATAGAGGAATATCTATTAAAATATGAGAATGAGAAACATAGAAAATCAATAACTAGATTAAGGTTAGGCAAAGTTGACAGATGGGGAGAGAAGTATAGTGGTTTTAACCAGGTAGATACCGGTGTATGTTATAACAATGCTGATGTGTCTAGTGCCCATCTAATTTTTGAGTGTAATGCACTTAGTGATATAAGGAGACTATACATTGAGCAATCCTTCCAAAATCATGTAGGCATGAATAAGGATGAGCAAATAAAGGAGGTATTAAACTGTAATAAATTAAGCAGGATACTTGCCTTAGCAAATTTTTCATACAGAGTGGCAAAACAAAAAATGAAGTAGAGTATTTAATTAAGCTAAGTGTTTCTATGAATTTGATAACTGTCTATACTGAAAATCTGTTGGAGTAAAGCCATTGGAGATGAAATATATAAATATAGTGAGAAACAGAGAATGTTAAAAGTATATTTATGTGGATTTTAATATTTTGTATGTAACAAATGATATTTTTATACATACTTGGAAATAAACTTTACCTTACCTTACCTTACCTCATATGGGTGTAATCCAGAATGTTTATGGGCATGTAGCATGTAGGATCTTGTTTGTCCCCCTTCTTGAATATTGGAATTATTATTGCCTGTACCCAGGATTTTGGGGTCTTCTCTGTTTTGATAATATAATTAAACAGTTTTTATGCAACAGGCATGGACATAAATCCTACATGATAAATCTGAGCTACTATGTGATAAATTCAAAATTTTACATTTATACACATAGTAGACGCATCATCACAGATTTATACACATAGGGCCAGATATTCAAAAGGGTTGCGCCATGCGCAATAGGGTTGCGCCTGCACAAGTCCAAACTTGCTTCATTCTGCGATATTCAGCAGGAGGCAGTTGTGCCACAGAAAACATGCTGAGCAACAGCGCAATGCAAATGAATGCATGCTGAACTGGAGGGGGAAGAACCATTCATAAACTGCACAGCCCGATATTCAGCCAGGCTGTGCAGAGTTGTGCAGGCACAATCCCCAACCTGCACCTGCAGGACTTTGAGCCAAAAAAAGGTTTACTTGAGGGCCACCTACAGGTGAGCCGCTGTATTGCAGGACACAACACAGCAGCTGCCACCCGTGGCTGGCCCCAACCCAGTCCTCAGTCAAGAGCCGGCATAGGTAGCCTTTCACCAGTTTCAATCACGTATCATCGTTCTTCTCTGCTCACACTTAGGTTCAGTGATTAATGCTCGAGTCGCTGGCGTATGTATAATACTTCACTTTCTTCCTCCGTCATTAGTTCGGTGGCCCAGTGACGAATGCCTGATCACGGTGGTATATGTGATAACCACTGGCTCAGGTGTTGGTGCCACCCACTGCTCCATCTGTTGCCTCCACCATCTCTCCCCTTCGGCAGCTGGCGGGCGGCAAAGATCCCACCGCCTGCCGCCTGCCGACTGACCGCCTGCAGGGCTGCACGGCCGTCTGGCGCAGCGGCAGGCAGGTGGATGCTGCCACCCGCCGCCGCCGAGGGGGGAGGGATGGTGGGCTCGTGTGGGTGGGTGGGACACTAGCCACCAGGGCTATGTTCGGGGTGGTTTTATCACACATACCCCCGCGATCGGGCATTTTGGTCCACTGACCACCAGGATGTGGAACGGAGGGGTGGGAATTATTATATATACCACCAGCGATCGGGCATTTCAGTCCACTGGACCACCAGGGATATGTACGGGAGGAGGGTGGGGAGCCACATTGATGCCCGCAATTGGGCTGGTGGGGGGGGAGTACACTATGCCCATGATCGGGCTGCAGGGGGCGTCAGTCCCCGACAGCTGCTGCCTGGCAGGGCGCCAGGCACGAGTCCTCGGGGATCGGCGCACCTACATGCTAATGACATGCAAATTGGGGCATAATCACATGCAAATGGCCCCCCCTGCACCTTGCATGAATTATAGCCCCATTTGCATGTCACCTTGAATATCATGATTTTGTGCATGGCTATGGTACTTGCACCACCGCGAAGTTGAATGCTCCACTCTGTCAACTTGTGGTGGCGCGAAGTTCCACTGGCCATGCACAGTGGCTGTGGTTGTTAAGTGATGTCGCGAGTTGCTCAATACTAACCCTTTGAATATTGCCTAGGGACACAATTTCGCGCAACTATTTTGGCGCAGTTTCAAGGCTTGCGCCTATGAATGGCGCAGTTTGAATATCCAGCCCATAGTAGATATGTCATAATCACTCCGGAACTTATTTAGAATGTTAATCCTTAGTACCAGTACTAACTATATTCAAATGCAAATAACTAAAATGAAAAAAGATAGCATAGTGCTGTAAGCATGAAAGTTGTTCAGCACAAAAGTATCTACAAAATGAGTGGTATTTCATTTATAGATGCCTTATAGATTTATTTATAATTAGTAGAAAAGAGCAGAACATGCTATTTTTGTTCACGTTTTTGACAAACATAAGCAAAAAAAGATAAACAATCAAAAGCAAATGTCCCTGCACTGACATAAAGCATCCTTATTGCATAAACGAAATATACAATAGTGAGCTGTCAGATAAATGATTTATCTACACTTGTGCTGTTTGATCTCGGACATCTCACTTGTGGCTTACGCCACTCGTGAGGTTACCTGAGGTCAAACAGCACTTGTGTAGATAAATCATTTATCTGACAGCTCACCATTGTATATCCCTTATGTAAACACAGGGACCCATCTATTGATTTGATTAATAACAGCATCTATTGGGATGCCTTGGTCCAGGTGCTCTATGCTTAGAAAATGTTTGGATGGACTTAACAATCTTTTCTAATATGATTTCATTTTCCAGTGGTGTCTAACTATTTATACTATATCTTGGTTCTTGTTTACTATTTCTTTGGAAATGAAAAATATAGTTTTGAAATATTATATCCAGGTAGTTGGTTATATGTAGACATCTAGGTTCTCTGATTGTTCTCCAAACCCTTTGACCACAAGTTTTCAAAATTTTTATTGTCCTTGTTGTATATTGCTTTTTGTAGTTTTCCCCACGTGGCTTCCCTATGTTTTTCTTTCTGGTTGATTATACTCTTATTGTAGTTCTTTCTTAATCTATTTAATTCTTTCCTATTTTCTCTGTTAGAGTGCTTTTTTACTATTTGAAGTTGCTTATTTAACTTTTTCTTGGCTAAAATGCAACCGTTCTAAACCAAGATGCAGCTTTTTTTCCCCATAAATCTTTGTTTTTTCCCCCACTATTTCCACCTTCTGTTTTACTATATTTTCATAATCAGTTATACAATCCCAGGTGCTTTCTATTTCCAAATAATCTAACATGTTTTGTGTTATTCTTCTTTCTTCCAAGATTTCTAAGAACTGTTTGCTGTGTATTAGATCCCAGCAAATTCCTTTTCTAGTTTTGTTTGATCAATGAATAACGTCTTAATTCCTATAATTCTCAACCAAATGATTGCTTCCCATATTGATTTGCCACTCCAGGGCAGATGTTTGCTCTCCCCCTTGCTGCCTATTTCCAAGTTTTGACAACCTGGGATTAAGTTTAAGCTGATCCATATTGAATCTGTTACTGAGGCCCCATGGATAATGGATAGAGTCTTCAGTGCTTGGGGGGGTCTGAGGGCATTGTTCCTCAGAAGCCTCATTTAGAAAAGCATTGTATTGTACATTTCAATGCATTTTACAGCAGCAATAATGCTGGCAGCCTCTCTTTTCAAAAAAACCTTATTTTTCAGTTTTTAACTATTAAAGCAGCAGTATTTGGTTATGACCATATTTTTTTCAGCAATGTTTTTCTGGCAAAAATGTCAATACATCCCATTTTCTTTTTGTTTTCTTTCATTTCTAAACCAAGATACAGGATTTTGAATTTCCCACTACCGTGTCATGCCCCCCCCCCATGAAAAAACTAAATATCTTGGTACAGAGTTGTGCTGTTTACCATGAGAAATATGTGGTAACACCATCCTAATACAGCCACATTATTAATCTAGCATGAACATTCAGCAGGTATCCTCAGCAGAAGAGATTTTTAAAAATCATGAGTGGTGGCTGTCTTTATTGACATAAATCATTCCTTACAAAATTAGCTGTAAATGTTGTTTTAATAATATCTAAAGAAAAAAACTATAAATAAACCAAACATAAATCTATGGATGTCAGAAATACCTTTCTGCCAGAAAAGATGGTGTTGTTTTTTTTTTGCTGATGAATACCACTGTTTTAATTAAGCCCATTTGCACCAAACCTCTTAATTTTCAGCTCTTTTTTTAAGATAAACCATTTATCCTTCTCTCTTTGGGTTGTTGCTCTACTACAATCAGTAGTAAGTTTCAGTTACTGCTTTTAACTGACTGTACCATCATGTTGTGTTCATCTCAATTACTGTATTACTGTTCTCCCCTGCTCCTCTTTCCTGGCTTGCACCAGAAAATGAACCTCGCCTCTGTATGCTTTTCCTGGTCACCAATTTTCAAATATATAAACAAAACACCAAAACGTTGCCGCACAGAGCAAGAGCATCAGTCTGCATACCTTCACATCACTTTAACACTGCCAGAAAGCTACCAACTGTAGCATGCCAAATGCTCCTAGAAGAGGTACTAATTGGGTGGTGATGCTGCCTGCTATAAATACAATCCTGTATTAGCTCCACATTTATGCCACTACATCCCAGATGCCACTCAAGTCTACCTTGTCTGATCCTATGAATAGGTACTTGTGCAAAATCATCATTTTATTTCATTTGTTTTACCAGGAGAGGTGGAATGGTCCTCAAAGTCTTATTTTCTGCCAGGCCACCAGTGCCTACACTGTAACAGAGACCTGATGGTTGTAAAAGACTAAAAACAGTCCTAAAATACACTGTAGGTCATGGTGCCATTGTCACTTCTATCCACAACCTAGAAGTAAGTCATTCTGTCAACTTCTAATTGCAGTGAGTGCAGTGACCTGCCATCACATATTAGTGAACTGGGAACATTTGATATTGAGCATGGAAGGTGGGTGCTATCGTCATGGTCATCTCACCACATGCCTATGGTCATAAGAATGTAGTATATACACAAATAAATACACAGTACAACAGTAAATTACTAACTGCCCATTGCCCCTCAGGTCATAAATGACTACCTTATGGGTACCCTTATTGAAAAGCCCCTTCAGGATTGGGAAGACTTCCTCCTATCAAGCCTCCTCAGTCTTAGGACTGGCAAAAGGGCACTTCTTTTAATATCTCCTTGGATATCTCCAGACAGCAACTGAGATCAGTCAGAAAACCTTCTGTCCTGCAGCCCCCAGACTTTAGAATGGATTACCAGCCTCAGTTCACTCACTGGGCACTTTCCCTTCTTCAAAACATAATTTAACAAGCATTTGTCAATGCCGAATGTTGTCTCACTGGCATTGGCATTGGTAATGCAGTAGTTAGAGATGCATAATAGGAATGGCAGTGAAGTATGGAACTGACTCCAACCCCACCCCCACCCTGCAGAGACTGACAGGTGCCGGGGTGTGCCTTTGGGGTATCAGCTATAACGCTCATGCCATTTTATCTCACCCCACCCTGTAGACACTGACACATGTTGTGGTGTGCTTTGGGGTCTTTGGGCCTTATACTTACCCCATTACATAAGGACATATGTTAAGACAGGTGCAGTATAGGAGAATGGGGTGAATGTTAGGGTCGAACACTCCAAGGCACACCTCGATGTCTGTCACTGGCAGCAGGGTGGGGGTGGGAGTGGAATGGCATGAGCATTATAGCCAATGATTCCAAGTCACACCCCTGATAGTCTCTACAGGGTGGGGTGTTACAGTTGGAAACCCTAACTTTGTAGGTGTTTGTTCGTATATTCACTCCAAGTTTTCAACATAGGCTGTTTGTGACCCCACCTCATGAAGAGCGGCACAATCAGTTTGTTAGCTGAAAGGTGGCTTTGCACAGCAGCTATGCCATTTGGTGACTCAGGGACAAAAACACATTTTTTGAGGAGGATGTGTAAAATGACAACTGTATTGTTCATGAGGAGTTGTAAAAAATGGCAACGTTGAAAATCTGGAGTGAAAATATGAAAAATTGGTGAAGTCATGAGCATGCATAGAAACTGTGCAGTACACATCCATAAGCCAATTATTTGTGGGAGTGTTTTAGCCACATTTTCAACATAGGCATTTTAGGACCTTCCCTCATGAACATTGGCACTGTGATTTTGTTAATCTGTCCCAAAATTTGATTTCCCACAGTGACCACACCATTGTGCACCACAGGTGCAGAAACACATTTTGGGCAGGCTGTGAAAAAATGACAGCTGTACTGTTGATAAGGAGGTGTGAAAAAATGCCAGTGTTGAAAATCTGGCATGAAAATATTGCAAATTTGCAAAGTTACAAGGGTGCGTGGAAACTGCACAGCACATGCTTGTAACACAGTCATTTTATGGACTTTTGGCACCAGATTTTAAACATAGGCATTTTAGAACCTCTGCTCATGAACAGTGTCACCATCATTTTCTCAAACTGTCCCAAAAACTGATTTTGTACAGCGTCTGCGCTGTTCTGCGCCGGATGTGCGAAAACACATTTTGGCCAGGATATGCAAAATGACAGATGTACTGTTCATAATAAGGTGTGGAAAAATGCCAATTTTGAAAATCTGGAGTGAAAATATTACAAATTCAGGAAGTTATAAGCATGTGAGGAAACAGTGCAACGCATGCTCATAAAACAGCAATTTTTGGGATTTTTTCACCAAATTTGCAACATAGGCTTTTTGAGAGCCCCACTCATGAAAAGTGGCACTGTTGTTTTGTTAGTCAGTCCCAAAAGGTGATGCTGCACAGTGACCACAAAATCACCTTTCTGGACTGAATACCGCCATGGCAGTGACTGAATTCATAAGGAGGGGTCCCAATAACCCCAAGTTGAAAATTTGGTGCAAAAATTTCAAAACATGCCCGAGATATGCACCAAAGTTGAAAACACCCTATTTATGCTATTATACAGCTTACCGGCATTTCTTCAGTTCGCAGTCAGCTTTGAAGAGTGCTGATGTGTTCCTGGTCCACCGAAGATCATGGCGCCAGACTCCAGAGGTAAGTATGGGGTGAGGGGGATGTGGGGAGGCAGGGTGGGTAGAGGGTGGGTGCGGGTTGTGGGAGGGTGCAGGAAGACTGCGAGGAACCATATTCTTCTTTCACAGGGGTAAAAAAAAAAACATTGCAGGACAGTTTTTCTTTTTCCAGGGGATTTGGCATGCTGGGGTGGGCTCCCAGCATGCCACTTAAGTGTTTGGGGGGATGCTGTAGCTGACAGAGGATTGGGCACCCCCGTTGGCACACAACAAAAGTGGGGGGGCAAGAGCCGAGGGGGATTGGGCACCCCCTTGGCACATAATGAATGGGGGGTCTATTATGCCGGCGGGGAGTGGGCTCCCCCAACAGCACATACATTGGGTAGAGCTTGCCTACAGGGGGATTGGGCACCCCCAAAGTCGGCATTATGGCAGGCAGTGTGCCACCATGTTATGTACTTTTTCACCAGGGAAAGCACGTTGGGAGGTGCCGCTGCATATGATGAGCTTTGTTTGCATTGCAGCAGACCATTCCTTAAATGTGCTCGCCACATTATGTATTCATGTGGCACCGGCATGCAGACTTTTTGGTGAATGAGGGACGCACCTACTGATGCGTGCCCTGCATTCACCCAATAGTGACCACGCCTCCAAATCTACTACTAATGCAATATGTTGGTTGGTGCACAAGTGCGAGCCAACATAAAAATGACATTTTAACAACCATTGTTTGCAAGTGCCTTATCTGACCTGGGAAGAGAGCAATTCCTATACCTGGCCTCTGACCACTGATCATGTTTTCGAAGCAATCATCAGTTAGTGCATTCATTGTCTATTAACCTGAGTTATGTTGCTACTTATTAGCTGGAGTTAACCTCTGTATCAGTTAGTTCATTGTGCCATTGGCCTGTGTTTTAACTGGGGGCCTAACTGTTATGTGTCGCTTATTGCATTCACTGTATGGCTGTCTTGCTTCTACCTGTACAAATTGTTATATTTAATGCTTGAACTGTATTGTATGTGTCATCTTGAATTGTATGTTGCTTTGCCTGTACTATATGTGCTATCTAAATGGCCCAGGTCCCACCTGAAAATGGTCCCATGGACCAGTGTACAGTACCTACCCAGTTATCAAGTAAATAAAATAAAATAAATAAATGAGAGCCAAGAGATACACAAATAGAAGCACTACAACAGTACACTAATAATGGCCTGTCACACCTTGTGTTATATGGGGCACAGGATGAACAAAAAGTACAGTGCACTGGTAAAGAGGTGATGGTCCGTCACCCTTCAGGACATACTGTAGGAGCGCAAAGAATAAACAAATACAGTAAGACAGTAAATTAGTAATAGCCCTTAACACTTACAGTAAAAGGAGTACAAGACGTTTTAGAATTATCACTATACAACAGTATATTATTAATGATCAGACACCCCTCAGAAAATGAGTGCAAGGGATAACAAAATAAATACAGTACACCAATCAATTAGTAAAGGCCAATTAGCCCTTGGGTCATAAAAGAGCAGGGATCCAAACAATAAATACAGGTAATAAGAGTCCAGGGGATAAAAAAACACATACAGTATACCAGTACACTGTTAATAGTGCATTACCCCTCAGGTCATAAGACTACAGGGAATAAACAAACAAATACAATGCAACAGTAAATTACTGTAGTTATCACCCTGTACACCTTGGATTATAAGAGGGAAAGGGGATAAACAACTAAATACAGGGCAACAGTAAATTTGTAATGGACTATCACCCCTTGGATCATAAGAGGGCAGGGGATTAACAAATAAAACAGTCAATAGCTGTCAACCCTTACTTCCTAATATACATCTATCTATATATTATGGTAGCACGGTAGTGCTACCATAGTTAGGGTTGAGGAGCTCTTTTAAGGTTAAAGGGTCAAACTTTGCACCTTAATAACTTTGGCACCATTTAATGGATTTGCCTGAAATTTGGAAAGCATGATCAAGAATCATATACCTTGGGATCTGCCAAGTTTCATACAAGTCGCATTTACAGCTGCGGAGTTATTAAGCATGATCTGCGCATGCGTTTACACTATTTGGTGAATTCTTTGCCATTGCCTACAGGTCACACGTTTTGTGCCGCTGGTCTGAAATCTTCAGGGAATGTGCAGCCGGGGTGCCTGATGTGCCTTTCAAAGATTTCTTGAAAAAATATTAAACAGTTCAAAAGTTTTTCAAAAAACAAGTTCCCATTATAAGTCAATGGGAAAAGTTAACAAGAAGTTCGACACTTTCGCAAATGCACTTTTTACTTTTGCAAATAACCCTAGTACTTTTGCAAATCCACCATTTTGTTTTCAGTTGGTGATCAGAAAAATGCTTGGCATTTAAATTTGGGACCATCTAGGGAAACAATTATTTTTGTGGTCACCTAGTCGGAGTCTTAGGATGCTAGCCATGTCTTTATTTTGGGGTTAAACACCCCAGAAATATGTTTTTCAAAAGTTCTGGAAAAAGTACTTTCACAAAGTACATTCATGCTCACGACACTTTTGCAAATCTGTGCGAAAGCTTTCGCAAATCACGAAAGTACTTTGCAACACTATGGACAAAATGACAGGAGTTATTTGCCACCCTGCTGCAAAAGAACGGTTTGGTCTTTCGAGCTGAAATTTGGGGCGAAGGCAGCCAACATGTCACAAATGTGCCTTTTGGTGGTTTGGTGAAAAAATATTGCATGACTGCCAAGCTACGGTACTCTGAAGTTGATGTTTTTTCCCATAGACTAACATGGTGGCGTCCGCCGCGCCTTTTGGGGCTCGTATCTCAAAAACAGTGTGAGATACAGAATTTTTGTTGCGAGTTGCATAGCCCATATGTAATACAAAGACCTAGCTAGGAAAATCAAGATTTCAGTGAAATTAAAATTTTTTTCTACATCGTGCAATTGCTGAAATATTAGCAAGTAAGTACTTCCAATGCTTGTTTTAAGCTTCGATCCCCATTACAATGCATACATTTTTTGTACACACTGTGTTTCTGTATGCAACTGTTTGGCAAAAACAGGGTATGCACTTCCGTTACTGTTATAGTTACTGTTTCCACTTGTGTTTATGTCCCCATTTGCGTTACCGTTCCTGTGTATGCCACCATGTGCATTGCCCTTTGAGTTGTCATTCGTGCTTGCATTTTCATTACTGTTACCATTTGCATTTCCACTACTGTTTCGGTTTGCATTTTTGTTTACGTCACCATGCATATTGCCATTTGCATTTCCGGCAGCCCTTTCGTTTGCGTTTGTGTTTGTGTTTCTCTTTCGTTTTGTGTCTTCCTTGCTGTTACTGTTACCATTTGCATTTGCAATTGCGTTACTGTGCCCATGCCCATTACGTTTTGCATTTCCATATGTGCTTGCATTTTCTTTTGCACTTCTGTTTCCTTTGCTGTTATTATTACTGTTACCGTTGCCATTTCCATTTACAATTGCAGTACTGTGCCTGTGCGTGTTTTGGCTTGCGTTTCCATACGCGCTTCTGTTCCCATTTCCATTTTTCTTTCCTTTGATGTTATTCTTCATGTTAACTTTACCATTTCCATTTACAATTGTGGTATCTTGCCTGTGCACGTTATGGTTTACATTTATGTGTGCGCTTGAGTTTGCGTTTCTATTTCTGTTCCCTTTTGCGTTCTTTTTGCTGAGACACTTAACATTTCCGTTTAAAATAGCGCTGCCATCACTGTTCACATTACCAGTTGCATTTCCATACATGCTTTAATGTCCATTTGCATCACTGTTCACTTCGGCGTCACGTTGCGCTTGCATTTCTATTAATGTTTCCTTTACCATTTACATTTGCATTACCATGTGCGCCACTGTTTATGCTTCTGTTTGCATTGCTGTTCCTGTTACTATGTCACAAGACATCATGTGGCGGGAGCACAGGGCCCTTCCGCATTACATTCACTATTTCTCATCATCATTCTGAAAAAGAAGGGAAATTAGAGGCAAAAAACTCCATTTAATGCATTAGTTAGAGTTATTCCACAGCGACAAAAGTGAGGAAATTCGGTGTTAGGGTTGAAAGCTCCCTTTGGACCCCAGCCCACCCCCACTGGCATTGGGGTGTGCGTTGGGGTCGTTGGTCCTCTCACCCCATTTTCTATAGCTCTGCTTCTTCACCATGTGATGGGGTGAGAGTTAAGGCTGATGACCCCAATGTGCACCCGATGCCGGTTGGGAGGTTGGGCTGGGAGGTCCATGGGTTAACCCTAACACTAAATTTCTCATTTTTGGTCATCAGAATAATTCCTACTATCGATGAAACAGAGTTTTGCCTCTAATTATATATATATATATATATATATATATATATATATATTAGAGGCAAAAAACTCTGTTTAATGCATTAGTTAGGATTGTTCCACAGTGACAGAAGTGAGGAAATTCGCTGTTAGGGTTGACAACCCTAACTCCGAATTCACTCCCCCCAGCACCACACACACACACACACACAGACACACACACACACACACACAATGCAAGTATGGGGGAGGACCAAGTCAACACAACCAATGACAGACATCCAGCAGCAGGTGACAGAAATAACAAGCAATTGTCTAAATGTACTACGAGACATCCCCACCCACTTGACCAGGTACTGCATGCTCAGTGGAGATCAACAGCAAAACTGAGGCCATGTACACCAAACGTACACATCCCTGATTGCAGCTGCACACAATGTACCACACTTAGTAGTTGCATGGCCTTACCTACTGATGCCCCACACTACACCACAACTGTGCCGTTAGTCAATATAAATGCTAAAGGTGCATGATCACAGTTGTAGAAAGGTTTTAACACTAGTGAGTATACATTAATTAAGAGAAGTACATAAATTAACTACAAGACAGTAGCATGCTCAAGATAAAAGTAGTGTTACATTTAGTATGTGATTTTCATAGTAGAACATTAACTGCAACTGTTTACTGAAGATAGAAATGCTGATGTAAACGTATGGAAAAGCATTGCCTGTTCAATGCTGTTAAATTCGTACTGCCAGTATCAGATGCATTCTTACTGATGAAGGTGTACTGCTGATATACATACATAGACCTTCAGTGTGTTTCAATACTAAAGATGCAGTAAGTATTCTTTGTAAGAAACAGTGTAATTGCATGGATCAGGCCAAGTAACTTCTAAATATCATAGGACTACTGAGCCAACAATGATGTACCTGTATTGGAGATGTCTATAGGATAGATTTTCCTGTGGGCACTTACTGAGTATGTTGTACCTCATAAAGACAATCTCATTGCATCTGTGATGACTACCTTATTCAAATAGTGATACATTTACTATTGTTGCAATGAGTGATCTATGCTACTTATGGACACAACATAATTTTTTTAACAGTTGTTTCATACTCAGGCTGTATACCTACTGTTTGGGTTTGCCACACTTCTGTCACTGATGCTATCAAAGTGATAACTATGTTAATTGTGGTACAACATCAATCAAGTAGGCATAGTGTAGATATAAACAGAATGTCTTTTAGTATTGATTTAACTTACAATGGGATAAGTGTACTAGGACCGCAGGGGTTATTCACTATCACTGACTCTGTCAGTTATAATCACACCAAGGTTTCGATGACTGTAATGATCAAGTTACACTGTTCATCTTCATGAGTTCATATTCACAGCCATTCTAGTAAGTAGACAGTGGATGGTGTAAGTGGGTAGGATACTGTGTTGCAAAGCTCCTGCAGTGCCTAGCAGAGGGAGAGTATCTAGACATAAAGGCAATTAAGCAATAAGGCATGACCAACGGTTATTTTAAATGGTCTGTTAATCACCCTGTAGGGGTTTAATGTTGAATGAGGCGTAGCCGAGTTCCACATGTTGCTAGACAGTGAGAAACTGACCATTAACATAATACCTGGGAGTGGCTTATTGCTATCATAATAAAACTGTTTTTTGAAACAACATTAAACCATGTTCATCATATGGTTGTGCTCTACATGTATGTTAATAAAAACTAAACATAAGGCTGTTAGAATGTTTACAGTCAATTAGAAAGCTGCATTTCTCAAACCCTTGTTATAATCTGAGATACTATACCTGTACAACTCTTTGGTTTTGCTCAACTCTGTTGCTCACGTGGCCCACCACATGTGGTCTCATCTGGTGTGGGGCATCGGTAAGTAAGGCCATGCAACTACTAAGTGTGGTACATTGTGTGCAGCTGCAATCAGGGATGTGTACGTTTGGTGTACATGGCCTCAGTTTTGCTGTTGATCTCCACTGAGCATGCAGTACCTGGTCAGGTGGGTGGGGATGTCTCGTAGTACATTTAGACAATTGTTTGTTATTTCGGTCACCTCCTGCTGGATGTCTGTCATTGGTTGTGTTGACTTGGTCCTCCCCCATACTTGCATGTGTGTGTGTGTGTCTGTGTGTGTGTGGTGCTGGAGGGGTGAATTCGGAGTTAGGGTTTTCAACCCTAACAGTGAATTTCCTCACTTTTGTCACTGTGGAACAACCCTAACTAATGCATTAAACTGAGTTTTTTGCCTCTAATTTCCCTTCTTTTTGAGAATGATAATGAGAAATAGCGAATGTAATGCAGCGATGGGGGCCCCACACTCCCGCCACATGATGTCTTGTGGCATAGTAACAGGAACAGCAACGCAAACAGAAGCGCTAACAGTGGCGCACATGGTAATGCAAGCGCAAATGAGAACAGAAAGGGTAACGCACACGGTGGCGTAGACGGGAACGGTCTGCCATGTGATGTGTTGTCACATAGTAACATGGTGCCTGCAAACAGAAATGTCAATGGGCATGGTGACGCAAAGTGAAACAGAAAGAGAAACAGTACTGTAGACACAAATGGCAAAAAATAACAGAAACGCAAACGCAAATGAAAACGCAAAGGATAACGCACATGGTGGCGCAGACGTCAACGGTAAGTGAAATGGGTATGGAACCGCAAGCGGAAAGGGCAACAGTAACAGTAATGTAAGCGCACAGGCTGGTTTTCCCCAAAACCTGCATAGAGAAAGACAGTGAGTACAAAGAATGTATGCATAATAATGGGTATCGGAGCAGAAAATGAGGACTTGGAATACTAAATAGGTTATATCTCAGGAACCGTATGACGTGAAAAAAATTTAAAAGTCATATGATTTACAACTGTCCTGGCTAATTTTGAGCTTAGCCCTTTTAGGGGCTAAGCATTTCTGACAAAATTCTGTATCTTGCACCGTTTCCAGATATCGGCCCTGAAAGACGCCAAGCGAACGCCAGAATGTTATCCTATGGGAAAAAAAGAGAAGTTCGGAGTGCCATAACTTTGCCTCCCTGTAATATTTGTTCACCAAACCACTGAAAGGCACATCTGTGGGCTGTTGGCTGTCTTCCCTCCAAATTTCAGGAAAAAAGACCAAACCGTTATTTTGCAGCAGGGTGCCAAAGGATTCCTGTAATCCGTCGGGCGCCGTGGATGTTATCCTATGGGCAAAACTGTCAAATTTGGAGTGCCATAACTTTGCCGCCGTGTAATATTTTGTCACCAAAACACTGAAAGGCACATCTGTGAGATGTTGGCTGCATTCCCTCCAAATTGCAGCCCAAAACTCCCAACCGTTCTTTTGCAGTGCAGTGCCAAAGAATTGCTGTCACTTTCCCACAGACTAGAAAACTACTGTCGCAATTTGCGAAAGCTTTCGCAAAAAAGTTCGACACTTTCATGAGCACGAAAGTAATTTGTGAAAGTACTTTTTCCAGAAATTTGAAAAACATATTTCTGGGGTGTTTAACCCCAAAATAAAGACATGGCTAGCATCCTCAGGCACCGACTAGGTGAACACAAAAAGAATTGTTTCCCTAGATGGTCCCAAATATAAATGCCAAGCATTTTTCTGATCACCAACTGAAAACAAAATGGTGGATTTGTGAAAGTACTAGGGCCATTTGCGAAAGTAAAAATGCATTTGCGACACACTTTTTGTTAACTTTTCCCATTGACTTATAATGGGAAATTATTTTTTGAATAACTTTTGAACTGTTTAATATTTTTTCACCAAATCTTTGAAAGACACATCGGGGACCCTGGCCGCATGTTCCCTGAAGATTTCAGGCCGGTCGCGCAAACCGTGTGACCTGTACGTGCGACCATAGAATTCCAGAAAAAGCGTAAATGTGCGCACAGATCATGCTTAATAACTCCGCGGCCATGTATCCGACCAATACAAAACTTAGCAGGTCCCAAGGCCTATGGTTCTTGATCATGTATTCCAAATTTCAGCCAAATCCGTCAAACGGTTGCAAAGTTATTAAGGTGCAAAATTTTGGTGTTTAACATAGAAATGGCTCCTCAACCCTAACTATGGTAGCACTACCATGCTACCATAATATATATATATATATATATACATTAATATATATATGTATATCTATATATCGTATATTCCGTATATCTTTGATTTGAAGCCGTCCTCGATTACAAGCCACCCTCGAATAAAAGCTGCACTGAAAATTAAAAGTTTTAAATAAAAGCCACCCTTATTTACAGACCGCAGCTAGTAATCGAGTGGCGGCTTAAAACTGAGCTGCCATTTGCCCCACTAAACCCTTCTTCTCTGCAGTACAGGTACTAATAATATTTGTTTATTTATGTGCCGGTATTTGTCAGTTTTACACTTTCTTTTCTGGCACTGCTGAAATACTGCAAGCAGAATACCAAAATGCTGCAGGCAGAACATAGACATACCAGCCTGCTGAGACACAAGGTGAAGTACTTCCTTGGGAGGAGGGTGGAAATCAAGATGGTACAGCTTCAGTGTTCAGTGTACAGGTACCATATCTGTTCTCTCTCTCTCTCTATCTCTTATTTTAACTTCAGTCTGAGAGTTTCAAGCTGTTGGTGTATATAGCTTTCATAAAAGCCAAGAGAAAAGCTTGTTTGGTGGTAGCTTTATATATTTTTACTGATGCTGGAAATTCCTGCTCTCCAGGACTATGTACCTGTTATACACTGGCTTTGCTTCTATTTCTGTCTCTGAGGACCTTCTTGAAAAATAGGTGCTCCACCTAATTGAAGTTATCATGGTGTGCAAAATTTAAAATAAAAATAAATAAATAAATAAAATAACTAAATAACATGGCAGGGCATAAACAATGAAATACAGTATACTGTTACATTAGTAATGGCTCATCACACCTCAGGTCATAAGAAACTATGACAAACATATACCATGCTGCAACAGCAAATTAGCAGTGCCCAGCACCAACTGGGTAATAATATGCACAGGGATAAAAAAAATCATGTACCAGTAAATTAGGAATCACTCATACTACTACTAAGGTTCATAGTACTACTAAGGTACAGATGGAGCAAGAAGGCATAAGCCCACGTTTGGTCTGTCAATTCACATGTGAACATACAAAGAAGCCAGCAGAAGGAGGACATTTGATTTATTTAGTCTGCTCATATTGCAGGGTCCACATCATGAGCTACTGTCCTTTTTCCCCTTCCCAATCTTCCCATCCTTACCATCCTCCCTACCCATGATCCTCACATTACCCCTCTGCCTATCCCTGCCTCTCTTGTAGCTGCCCACCATCTTCAACAAGACCGCCGCTTGTGGTAGTGTATTCCAAGTGTTCACTATCCTGTCCATGAAGAAGTGCTTCCTGACCTCCCTACTAAACCTCCCCCATCAAACTTAAGACTGTGCCCCCTCATGTTACAGTTGCTACTTAGCTTAAAGAGACTCCTTATCCACTTTATTTATCCCTTGCAAGTACTTAAAGGTTTCAATCATGTCCCCCTCTCTCTCTCCTGTCCTCCATATGTCTTACCCTGCTGACCTGCTATCATCTTTGTAGCCCTCTTATGGACCTTCTCCAGCAGGTTAATATCCTTTTTAAGGTGTGGGCACCAGTACTGAACTCCATACTTTAGATGTGACCTCTCTAGTAACCTGTACAAGGGCACTATAACCTCCTCTCTCCTACTACAGATTCTCCTAGTTATGCATCCCAGCATTTGTTTGCCCTTGCTACTGCTTTCTTGAACTGCATGGAGTTCTTCAGGCCACTAGTGATCATCACTTCCAGATCATTCTCCTCCTCTGTTGCAGATACCTGGACTCCACCCAGGTAGTGCTCCATCCTGGGATTCTTGTCTGCAGTGTGCATAACTTTGCATTTCTTGGCATTGAAACCAAGCTGCCAGATTCCAGACCAGCTCCCTAGCTTTTCCAGATCATCCTTTAGGTCCTGCATCCCTACAGCTGTGTCCACTACCCCACAGAGCTTGGTGTCATCCATGAATAGGCATATTTTACCCTTAATGCTATCCCCAATGTCATTGATGAAGATATTGAACAGCACTGGCCGCAGCACTGAACCCTGCAGGACACCACTGATGCCAGATAATTCTCCCCTCACAACCACTCTCTGGGTTCTGTGACTGTCCCTCAGCCAGTTTTCCACCCATCTGGTCATCTTCTCCTCAACCCTAAGATCTGCCAACTTCCTGATCAACTTTTTGTGGTGCAGAGAGTCAAAGGCCTTGTTAAAATTCAGATAGATGATGTCTACTGCTTGGCCCCTATCCACTGGGATCCATGATGGGTGATCGACAAATTTCCCATCGACCACCCTGACAGTGAAACCAGCAGGTCGACTGCATTTTGTAGTCTGCTGCTGGTTTCTAGTTGATGGATGTGTTTTTTTCAGGGGGCTTCGCCCCGAAGCCCCCACGCAAGCGGCTGTGCCCCCCACATCCACCCCACTTAAGGATTATCAACTCTGAGCCAGAGATGATTCGGGGGGGGTGCAGGACCCCCGACAGACAGTGTCCAGTTTCAATGGATCCCCTACAGCAGCATGGCACTGTAGTTGCTGTGGGGGACCTTATTGTCGAACTGGTGCTGTCGGGTGGGTATACCATCCTCTGTCTCAGTGACCCAGTCAAAGATGTCAATCAGATTCATTTGATATACTCTCCCCCCCCATGAACCCATGCTGCCTCACATCCTGGAGGCCATGCTCCTCTAGATATTCTACCAACCTTTCCTTCAGTATGGTCTCCATGAGCTTGCACATGACTGAGGTCAGACTGACTGTAATTTCCTGGGTTATCCTTGGGACTGCTTTCGTGGATGAGTACCACATGTGCTATTCTTCAGTCTTGTGGTGCCACACCTGACTCCAGGGAACTATTAAATAGGCCTGACAGTGGCCCTGCCAGCTCCTCAGCCAGTTACCTCAGTACCCTTGCATGTACTCTGTCTGGGCCTCGTGATTTGTCCACTTTCAATGTTTGCAGCCCCTCCCTCACTCGATCCTCCTCTGTATCTGTTTTCCCTTCCCCCCACTTCTCTTCTCCCTCCTGAAGGCACTAGTCCATCCTTATCCTATTGAAGATGGAACAGAAGTATTAATTTAATATCTCTGCTTTAACCCAGTTATCCCCCAACCACTCCACCACTTTCTTAAGCTTAATAATCCCACCCTTCTCATCCCTTCCCTTGCTTATATAGCAAAAGAAGACTTTCCCCCTTATTAATTCCTTCAGCTATCTGCAGTTCCTTTTGTGCCTTAGCTCGCTGGACTTCCTTACTTGCCTCATTAGCCAACCTCAAGTGATTTTCCCGATCCATATCTCTCTCTCTCTCCTCCCTCCTCCCTCCCTCTCTCCCCGTCTTCCTGAATTTCCTATAGGCTAACTTCTTTTCCTTACTGCCTGGGTGACCCCAGAACTGAGTCAGCTGGGTGCTTTGGCCCTTGTGTTCTTCCCCCAGAGCATAACGTACTTCTCTGTGGCAACCAGTATTCATTCCTTATTGATGAACCACCTTTGATCTGCCCCCATATCTTCTCTGATGCCCACCAGGTGGCTTCTTAGTAGTTTGCCCATCTTCCTGAAGTCTGCTCTCCTAGAATCCAAGATTTTGGTCTTTGTTAGGATGCATTCCCTGCCCATATCTAACTGGAACCACACTGTGCAATGATCACTCCCACCCAGGAGCTCTCTGAATTGTTATTTCCTGTACATGCTTCCCATTCATGAGCACCATATCAAGAATTGCTTCTACTGTTGTTGGTTCTGTGATGCCCCGAGTCAGGAACCCACTTTGCAGTCCTTCCAGAATTACCTGACTCCTAGCACATGTTGTGGATGGTATGCTCCAGTCCACCTTGGGCAAGTTGAAGTCCCCCTCAATTACCACGTCTCTTTGCCCTGCAGCTTCCAATATTTGTGAGCTCTGTTCCATGTCCCTCTCCTTGTCCAGGCTGGGGGTCTGTAAACCATCCCCAACCTCACCTTTCTCCCTCTGTTGGACTGTAACTGAAGGCATAGTACTCCCATCTTCCCTTCCTCTGACTCCTCCCTTGTGCAAGTTATTCCCTTCCTGATGTAAACTGCTACCTCTCCCCTTTCCTGACTACCCTGTCTCTTCTGTATAGTTTACTGTATATCCAGGGATTGAAAGGTCCCAGTCATGATGTGGTGTTGCCCAAGTCTCTGTTACTGCCACTGTGTCCTCCCTCCAGTCTTCTAATAGTACCTGCAGGTCATCCATCTTGTTTTGAAGACTCCATGCATTCAGAGACACCACCCTCCACCTAGACTCTGACCTTACTTCCCTTCCTTTTCTTTTTCTCGTCACATTTCTCCCTTCTGTGTGCACCCCCCACTTACACTTGTTATGTGTTTCTCACCCCCTCCATCCTTTGCTAAATGTTTTCTCACCCCTTACATCTCCTCCCTTCAGACCTCTTCCATCACTGTGGGTGGGGGGGCTCATTCACCTCCTCCTCTTGGAGTCTTTGGGCTTGCAGGCCTTCTGTCCCCCCCAATAGTTTAAATGAAGTGTAGTGGTTATGTATTCCCCCAATTTGTCCCTGAGTACCTTAGAACCCTTCCTACTTGGATTTAGTCTGTCTGGTGAAAAGAGCATTTTGTTTGGCCAGGTCTCATCCCAATCCCAATACAGATGAACTTCTCCTCCCTGCAACATTTCTTCAGCCAGTCATTAAAATCTTCTATTCTTCTTTTCCTGGTTGTGCTGGCCCTTGGTACTGATATCACCTCTGAGAAGGCCAGCAACCTTGCTTCCTCTTTCTAGATCTTCTCTAACCCTCTGAACCTATTTTACACTACCTCAGCCTCCTCCCCAGCTCAGTGTCGAATCCAGGATTTTACAATGGGGGATGCTGCAGTGGTGTGCAGTTGATATGCCTTTTTATATTTGCTTGCACGCATGTGCAAGAAACATAGTGCGATGATCCAAAATACAGTGCTGTACAGTTGAAAGGGAGAGCTCCACTTCAGTGAGCAGTGCTCCCCCCAACACAGACACACACAAGCACGCATATAGTGTGCTCATGCGCTCCTCCCCCCTATGCACACACACTCTATGGCAGATGGGGATGCCCAATCCCCCATCGGCTTCATGCCCCCCCAAAAAGCTTAGCAGGTACCATGCTAGGAGCCCACCCCAGTGTGGCAGAAATTGTTATAGCCAACACGGGTGCCCAATCACCCATCAGCTCCAGGTCCCCCAAACAGCCTTCCAGCTACCACACTGGGAGCCCACCCCAGCGTGGCAAACGTCTTGCGTCATCTTCCTAAAATAAAACAAAAACCTGTAAAAAAGGAAACATTCCCTCGGCAGTCTCCCTGCCCAGCCTCTGTGCACTCTGCCTCCCCACACCCCCACTTCACCCTATACTTACCTCCGGAGCTCGGCGCGACGATCTTCGATGGACCAGGAACATGTCTGCACTCTTCAAAGCCGATCACGAACTGAGGAAATGCCGATAAGCTGTATAATGTAATAAATAGGATTTTTTGAACATTGCTGCATATCTCAGGCATTTTTTGGAATTTTGGCACCAAATTTTCAACAAGGGGTTTTTGCGAACCCTCCTCATGACTTCTGTCACTGTCATGGCATTAATCAGGCCCGAAGGGTGATTTCACGGTCACTGCATGAAATCATCTTTCAGGACCGATTAATGAAATAGCAGTTCCAGTGTTCATAAGGTTGGCTCTCAAAAAGCCTATGTTGCAAATTTGGTGAAAAAATTCCTAAAAATGACTGTTTTACGAGAGTGGGTTGTGCAGTTCCCACGCACGCTCATAAGTTGACAAATTTTTATTATTTGCACTCCAGATTTTCCACATTGCCATTTTACCACACCTCCTTATGAGCAGTGTAGCTGTAATTTTTCACATGTTGCCCAAAATGGGTTTCCATGCATGTAGCGCACAATGGCGCAGTCAGTGTGCGCAATCAATGTTTGGGACAGATTAAGAAAATCACAGTGACACTGTTCATGACCAGAGGTCTTAAAATGACTACGTTGAAAATTTGGTGAAAAAAATTCCCCAAAATGATTGTTTTAGGAGTGCACAGTGCGCAGTTCCTATGCACGCTAGCAAGTTTGTGAATTTTTAATATTTGCATGTCAGATTTTCAACATTGCCATTTTACCACACTTCCTTATGAGCAGTACAGCTGCCGATTTTCACATCTCGCCCAAAATGTTTTTCAGATATGGCGACAATGTAAAGTGAAAGCAATGTTTGGGACAGATTAAGAAAATCACAGTTACACTGTTCATGAGCAGAGGTCTTAAAATGGCTATGTTGAAAATTTGGTGACGAAAGTCCATAAAATGACTGTGTTACGAGTAAGCATTGCGCAGTTTCCATGCATCCTCGTAAGTTCATGAATTTGTAATTTTTTCAGTCCAGATTTTCACCAGTGGCATTTTTCCACACTTACATAGATACATACATAGATACATAGACAGTGTCGGCAGATAAGGGCCTATGGCCCACCCAGTCTGCCCATTTAAGTTTGTAAGTTCAGTTTGTGTTTTCCAGGAAGTCTGTTGCTCCTTACCCCTGACCTCCAGAATTCCTTTATGTCTATCCCATGCATTCTTAAATCCCGTGATTGTTTCAGCCCCCACCACTTCCTCTGGCAGGGTGTTCCACTTTGTCCACCACCCGCTCGTGAAGAAATTCTTCCTCATGTTTCCTCTGAATCGCCCCTCCCTCCAACTTCATCCCATGCCCTCTAGTCCTGGAACATCTTTTCGCTTAAAAATAGTGCATTCCTGCACCCTGTTCCTACCTGTAAGATACTTGTATGTCTCTATCATATCCCCTCTCTCCCTCCTCTCCTCCAGGGAGTACATGTTCAGTGCCTTCAACCTGTCCTCATAGGACTTGTGATGCAATCCATGCACCATCTGTGTTGCCCTCGTCTGACCCTTCTCTACCCTGTCTATGTCCTTACGTAAGTAAGGTCTCCAGAAATGTACACAGTACTTCAGGTGGGGCCTCACTAGTGTCTTGTATAGTGGAATTATGACCTCCCTTTTCCTGCTGGTGATGCCCCTGCCTATGCATCCCAGCATCCTATTTGCTTTACCTGCTGCCTTGTCACACTGTTTTCCTGCCTTGAAGTCATCAGAGATGATAACTCCAAGATCCCTTTCCTGCTTGGTGCATGCTATATCCTCACCCTCCAACTGATATATTGTGCCAGGGTTTTTGTGCCCCATATGCATTATCTTGCACTTCCTTGCATTGAATTTCAACTGCCAAACCCCTGACCATTCTTCAAGTTTCTGCAGGTCCCTTCTCATTCTGTCTACACCCTCTGGTGTGTCTACTCTGTTACAGAGCTTTGTGTCATCAGCGAACAGTGAAATTCTGCCTTCTAGGTCCTGCGCAATGTCACTGATGAAGATATTGAATAGTACCCGGTCCCAGCACTGATCCCTGTGGTACCCCACTGGTCACTCTTCCCTCTGTGGAGTGACAGCCATTTACCACCACCCTCTGTGTCCTGCTGCCCACTGCCTTATGAACAGTACAGCTGTCATTTTTCACAACATGGCCGAAATGTGTTTTCACACTTTCAGCACAGAAATGCTTGGTCGCTGTGGGAAATCATTGTTTGGGACAGATAAAGAAAATCACAGTGACACTGTCCATGATCAGAGGTTCGAAATGCCTGTGTTGACAATCTGCTGTAAGAAATCCCCAAACTAATTACATTTTGGGTGTGCGTTGCACAGTTTCTATGCACGCTCATGACTTCACCAGTTTTTTTTTATATTTTCACTGCAGATTTTCAACATTGCTATTTTTTACACCTCCCCATGAACAGTACAGCTGTCATTTTTTTTACATCCTGTTCAGAATGTGTTTTTGCACCTGTGGTGATAAATGCCATAGTCGCTGTGCAAAAGCAGCTTTCAGCTAACAAACTGATATTGCCACTGTTCATGAGATGGGGTCACAAAAAAAATGTTGAAAATTTGGAGTGAAAATGCCAATGAATGCCTGAGGCATTAGGGTTTCTGATCATAAAGCCCCACCCTGTAGAGAATGACAGGCATCAGGGCTGTGACTTGGGATTGTCGCCTGCAAATGCACATGGCATTCTACCCCCACCCACACCCTGCAGCCACTGAGAGGTATCGAGGTGTGCCTTGGACTCTTCAGCCCCAAAGTTCACCCCATTCTCCTATACCGCATCCATCTCACTGTATTTCCTGATGGAATGGGGTACGCATAAGGCCAAAGACCCCAAGGCACACCGTGACACTTGTCAGTGTCTGCAGGGTAGGGTGTGGTGAAATGGCATGGCCATTATGCCTGACGACCCAAAGGCACACCCCAATGCCTGTCAGTCTCTGCAGGGTGCTGGTGGGGTTGGCTTCAGTTCAATATTTCACTGCCATTTCTATTATGCAGCTCTGTAACTCCTACACTACCAATGCCAATGCAAGCAAGCAAACATTCGGCGTTGATAAATGCTTGTTTTTATTTCTTTATATTGTATGCTGTTAACTTTTAATTACATTTCTAACACACATTCAATTGAAATCTATAGATTTGAATGTGTATTTTCTTACAATCTATAAATCTGACTTCTTCAACAAAGTGAAATACAGCAGTAGTAAGCAAGTAAGTTACAATGGGGAGTGCGGTCACCACCTTCACTCCCCCCTAGATCCACCACTGCCCTAGCTAGGTCATTGGTTCCCATGTGTATAACTAAATTAGGATTTCATCAACCTCCCTTACTATTTCCCTTACTCTTGGGTCCAGCTTGCCTATTGTCATCCCTGGCATACAAACTACCCTCCTGCTTGCATTTGGGTCCCCTTTCCTTCAGCCCTGAATACCCCTAATTATGAAGTCCCCTATGATTGCCACCTTTCCATCCCCTGCACCTGTGCTCACCGTCCTTCCTTTCTTACCTTCGGTATTAGCTGTTCCCCCCCAACTACTCCCCCTGCGCCCTGGTGAAGTTATCGCTGCATCTACTATTTATCCCCCTGGCTGTTTTTCCATCTCCTACTCTGCCCTTCCCCTTTCGACTATCTCTGACTGCTTCCACTTTTCCCGCCCCTCTTTCTTTCCTTTTCTCTCACTCCTCTCCCATTGTCTGCTCTGTTTTGCTGGTATCCCGTGTCTTCAGCGACCGTCACTGAGCGCTTTCAAAAAGGGTGACTCTGTCATGACGCTTTTACACATGGCTACTGGCAGGGAGGGTGACAGGATGGTGGTCGGCGACTATAGTGACTGGATGTCACTATGTATACACACATGTGGGGGTAGAGTGGGGAGGGACCACGCCGCGTGATGGGTGGAAAGGGAAGGTTTGCAGGGCATAGTGTGGCAGTGGGCTGCCAAGCTGGCCATCTGGTGTGGTGGGTTGGTGGCAGGCTGGGGCTGGACGGGTGCTGGGTTCGTTTCTGGATGCACTTGTTTTTTGCTCCAGATTGTGGGTTTTTTATTTTTGTTCAGTTTGCACCAACGCAACAAGCACCCCCCCCAAGGAGTTGAGAATCCTTTAGTGGGGGGGGTGTGGAGGTGAAGCCTCCGACAGGAGGGGTGCGGGGGAATAGCACCCCACATAAAACATTAAAGTCCAAGTGTCTGGTGCCATCTTGCTGTGCACCTCGAGTCTACGTTGCCGAAATTCATTTTCACAATGTAGACTTGCCCAAATGGCAATTGCTATTATGAGGTCACCATTATCACATGGAACCATTTTGCCTGCCTCCTCTTCCCTGTCCACCCTGACTACTCCCCCTCCCAGTAATCCTACTGTCAGCGCTGGCTCAACCCGATCTCCTTCCTCACCTCCTGCTGCCCCCTTCCTCCTTCCAGACAGTGGTGCAAATCTATTTGATAAAGGCACCCCATCAGAAGTTCCCACCCCTGATGCTACCCTCACTTTCCCACCCCTTCCACTTGCCATTCCTCCACCCTGGACTCCTTGGTCCTCTGAGGAAAAGATACTCCTGCATACTGGGTGGCTTCCCACTCCCTTCCCTTGCCTGATGCCCTTGCTCCCCTGGGCACCACTCATCTGCCTTTTCCTCCACTGATCTGCTTCTCTGACTTCTCACACCATCCTCCTTAGCTCCCATCTGAGCAGCCTTATTTCAGCCCTTAGCTGCTCCAGGCTCTTACACACTGGGCAGCCCCCTTTACTCCACATCATCCCTAGAAAGACTGCTGCACCACAACTATTGCAGTTTACAATTTTCTTTCCACTCTCCTGCTTCCCATACATGTACCTAGTCCCCTACATCCTCCCAGCCCAGCTTCTCCTAGCCTCCAGTTACATATCAATATAAAATTCAAAAATAAAATTCACCCATAATAACTGAGTTGCTCACATGATAGCATATACTTATCAAGTTTGTTTTTAAATTCCAACTTGGATTTACTGATGATGATGTTTAAAGGATGTGAATTCCAAGGGTTTACAATCCCAAGTATAAAAGCATTTTGTCTTTATGGTCCAGCATCTTTGACCTGCTATTTGAAAGGGGTGACCTCTTGTGGTTTTGTCTATTGACTTAAATTCAATGTGTAGCTTACACATTATGTATGAGTCATTGACAATGTTGTACATTAGAAGTAAGTCACCTCTAGGCTGTTTTGTATCCTGAGGTATAACACTTAGGCCATGAAGTTGTTCCCAGTATGACTTACCTTTTAGGCCAGCAATGTGCTTGGTAATCTTTCTTTGTGCTCTACCTTTTCTATTTGGGTGATGTCATTTCTCTTATAAGGGCACCAAAATTGTGGGGCGTAATCCAAGTAATGTCATACGTATGCTCTATATAATTACAGTATAATAATTTTACCTTGTATTTCTGTGGATTGTCCACATGATTTTATCAGCCTTTGATATTGACACATTAGTCTGTTTTTTATCGCCCAGATCATTTGTTCCAATTACACAAATGTCTTTCTCAGAAGTTGTCACAGATGGATGTTTCCCATATAGACAATATGGGTGTTGTTTATATTTTGCACTGATGTGGATTTCTTTAGACTTTTTCATGATTGAAACACATCTCCCATACTACAGCCCAATCAAAGACTGAGTCAAGATCAGCCTGAAGGTTAGATATTGGATCAATACTCTTATTCAGGCCTCCAGTTTTAGAGTTGTTGGCATACATTTCTCCTCAGTTCATGAGAAACCCAGGGATAAACAAATAAATACAGTGCAACAGTAAATTAGCAGTGGCCAGTCTCTTCTCAGGACATCACAGTTCTGGGAATAAACAATTGCAGTGCACCAGCAAATTAGTAATGGCCCTGCACCTTTCAGGTCATAACAGTGCATAGGATAATAAATAAATACAGTTGACCAGTGAATTATTAATAGCCCATCACCCATTTAATTGTAAGAAGCCAAGCAATAAACAATTAAATACAATACACCCATAAATTAGCAGTGACTCTGCACCTCTCTGGTCATAAGATGGTATGTGCAAACAATAAACTACAGTGCACCAGTGGGGAACAGAATGACTGAGTGGACTGATAGCAGGTTGAGAATTCATTTATTTATGTATTTATTTGCATTTTGGTAACCAGGTAAGCCCACTGAGAAAAAATGTCCCTTTTTCAGGTGCAACCCTGGGGTGGGGTTACAGAGGGATTATACAGAGATATAACACATTACAATATTCACATGGCAAGTGTATGCAGACTCTTTTACATGGTACATCAGAACATCATACATACAGTAAGTTGCTAACATCATAGTTCTAAAGTGGTAAGGGGTAGGGGTATAATATATGTAGTTCAGATATATACATAGGAAGTTGGTAGAAAGTAAGATGGGAGATTAGGAAGAAGGGATGGAGGTGAAAGGATGATAGTGTCATTAGAGTAGCAAGTAGGGTGGTGTGATTAGTAGGAGGAGGTTGAGGTGAAAGGATAATAGTGTCATTGGGAGGAGAAAAAAGAGGGAAGAGAAAGCAGATAGACTAGGAGGGGGAGAGTTAGGCACAGTAGCCATTGCATACAGGAGGTGGAAAGAAAGTTTCTCTGAAGAGTCTCTTGAACTGTGGGAGGGATTCACATAAAAGCAAGTTATGAGGGAGGTTGTACCATTTATGAGGGGCTGTGGAGAAGAAGGCTCTCTCATGACAGACTGCACGTGTTTTAGGTATCCAAAGTATAGAGAGGTGGGAGGTACTGAGGGCCCTAGGGAATGATTTCAAGGAGAGAATGTTAGTGAGGATGGGTGGGGCAAGAAGGTGAATGAGTTTGAAAACAGTGCTTAGTAAAGAGAAATCAACTTTAGCCTCAAAGGACGGACAGTTTAGGGTGTTGAGTACATCACAGTGATGGGCTCTGGCTGGGACATTCGCCGCAAAATGTGCAATTCTATGGTAAGGCTGTTTAAATTTGGCCAGCACAGTAGTTTTGATAGAGTGAGTAATTGGGGCACTGTAGAATAGCCTGGGAAGGACGGCTGAGATAATAGTCTTGTGAGCGTGAGGTGTGAGATAGGGGACAGTACGGTATAGAAGGCCAAGTTTCTGGTTGATAGAATTAATAACATTGGACACATGAAGTTCAAGGGATAGGTGCTTATTGAGGGATATGCCCAGATATTTAAAGGAGGGCACTCCTTCTAAAGGCACTCCCGAGGAAGTAAGGACCACTAGAGGAGGTGGTGACCTTAAGTCAAAGGAGGTATGCCTGAAGAACATTGTTTTTGGCTTTTTTGAATTTAGCACCAATAGGTTGTTCTTGAACCAGGATTCCAGTTGCTGGTAGTCCTTTTCTAGGTCAGTATTAATGGAGAAGATATCACTATAATTAAGGATAAGGGGGAGAGGGCACCTGCCCATTTGACACACTGGGACTGGCTGGATAAATAATTGGAAAACCATTTTAGGGAGTACGAGTCTAAGCCCAGGAAACTGAGCTTGGAGATGAGGACTGGGTGGTTTACAAGATCGAAGGCCTTAGTGAGGTAAGTGAAGATGGCCCCAGTGGCACAGCCCCTGTCCATGGCCTGAGTGATGTCTGAGGTGAATTTGAGAAGGGCAATATCTGTCCCATGCGACTTCCAAAATCCATGCTGATGTATGGTTAGGGTGTTGGTACTGTATGTTCAAGAAAGGAATATAGTTGGTTATATAGGATTTTTCTTGGATTTTGGCAATTGGGCATAGTATGGATATTAGTCTGCAGTTCTCGATAAGATTGGTTGGTCCACTTTTATGTACTGTGACAACGGCCGCAATTTTTCATTTATTAGGGCTGGTTTGAGTAAGGAAGAATCTATTGATTAACTGTGCAATCGGATGTGCTAGTGTTGGGGCTCCTATCCTAAGGAATTTTGGCAGTAGGGAATCATAATCTGGGGAGCTGTTGGGATTGAGACCCTTTAAGAGTTTGAGGACTTCTGTTCATGAAGTTATTTTCAGATGGAAGAGAGGGTAATGGGTAGTGTGGGTAGGATATTGTGAAGTGGGGGGAGTACAGGGTAGATCCTTCTTATATTCCTCCAGGCCCATGAAAAAGAGATTTACTCCTGTGGCTATCTCTAGGGGTGATGATAAAAGGAAGCCTTTTGATAGCATAGCATAAGGAGTGCCCTGCTCGTCGCCCTTGAGCAGGACATTGATTTGGGTCCAAAACCTTTTGGGGTTGGCAAGGTGGATTTCTTGCATGGAAATTAGATAGTCCCTCTTTGCCTTATTTATGTTGGTTTTCAATGTGTTCCTCAGTTGGTGGTAAGTTATCCAATCTGAGTGGAGACCTGAGCTTTTGAAAGATTTCCAAGCCTTGTCTAGGGATCGCATTAGATGTCTTAATTCATGGTATAACCAAGGGGAGTAGGTTCCTTTGGCTCTTCTTAATTTGAAGGGTGCATGTGTGTCAAGGATGGTGGTAAAGGTGTCAACAAGATACTCTAGAGCTTGATTCACATCAGGCAGTGAAGTTATGGGGGTTCAATCTGCAGAAGCTAGACTTTTCAGGAACTCTTCAGAGTTGAAGCTGGTAAGATCCTGGTTTTAACAATTTTTTTGGGGGGGATGCTGGCAGTTATTTTTCCAGACACAAAAAGTGGGGGAGTGATCACTCAGCGAATCAGGAAGGATTCAGTCAGCCTTGATGTGGGGCTAATTGTTAGTTAAAATCCAGTCCAAAAGGCTGTGGTTACCTGTCTTCATGTTGAGCCTTGTAGGTTGGTCTCAGTTTGGCATCAGAGATAGCTGATTGATACTGACCTTTGTTGGGTCAGATCCAATCAAGATTAAAGTCTCCACACAGTATAGTATCACTGTGTGGAACAGTGTCAAGACTAGCTATAAGTTCAGCGAAGGTGGAGGAAGCTAGTTTAGGGGGTAGGTAGATACAGCCTACAGTTATGTGTTTTACCTGTCCAAGGGTGATTTATATGAATAGGTGCTCTATATCAGGGCTGAATTGTAAACCAGTCAATTCACCAATTTTGAGCCTGACCCTTATGTAGATTATTATTCCCCATGCTTTGCTTGTTGGTCCGATCCTGACAGTATATGGAAAACCTGGGGAGTAAGATTTCATTGGGTAAGATAGATGGTTTTAACCAGGATTCTGTGATGCACAGGACATCCAGTTTATAATACTGAACCCAAGATTCTAGTTCCGCCATTTTGCCTTTCACCTCTTGGTCAATGGTCCAAATTCTGCCCAGGTTGTGGCTGAAAGCCATTGTGATCAAGGGCTGTTTTGTGGCCTGTGTGAAATGTGTTGGGGTGGTGTCAGTCTGGTTTCCAATGGGAAGGTCTCCATATCACAAAATCACCAAAACAAGTGGCACTAATTGGCCCCCTTGTTGGCAGTCTCACATGAGAAGCCAAGGACTGAACAGGCATGGAGTCTAAACTGACATCACACCTATGTGGTGGCCCCTTCATGACAAGGTCGAGGCACATTGGTGGGGCACTATGGGAAGCCTGCTCTGTGATCACCCATGCTGTGTCTGTCATGTAGATAAACAGAAGGCTTTTGTTTCCAGTGCTGTCAATCTGCCACCTTTCATGAGTACTAAAATCATACACAGAAAAAATATTGTACAGTATATCAGTAAATTAACAATAGCTTTGCAACCCTTGGGTCATAAGAGGGAGGAGGAGAACAAGAAGAACAGAGTCTTGCCACCATGCTTAGTGTCAGCAGAGAAGTAGGAACATGGCTCCAGAGGGACAGACATTACAGGCAAGTATCATAAAGGCAGGGCAGTATTAATGAAATGTGAGCAAATGTGAGAGTTGCCACATAACTAGGTTCTCTGACTTAAGAATTGGTATGCCAGTGCAGCAATCATTCTGCACAGAGAGGAAGAAGAGGATCACCTGAGGGTAGCATCCCCTGCCAACTTCTGACTCCCAAGTTTGATGCTTGTCTGCTGTGGCCCTTAAGCAGAGTCTGCTACACGGATGACTGTTTACTGGACAGGACCTTAAATGATCAAAGGAGGTACTCCCTGTAATGGATGAGAAATCTGCATTCTGCTATGTAACTTGTTTTTTTTTTGCTATAAGATTAATGCAAAATGAATACAATAATGTTTAGAAATAGAAATCTATGACAGACAGTAATATTAGCAGGAGGAAACTGGCCCACATCAGCTCCCAGTTGAAGGAGGCAGTTAGAGTATTGCAGCATCTCTAGCTGCTGCCTGGGAAATCAGGAGGGTGATGGTGCTGGGACAAAGTGGGAACCTCTTCGCAGCTCGGGACCCCTCATACTGAATAAAGATAGTGGCTCCAGCTACTTATTGCATCCAATTCACTGAAGTGACATTTAGCTGTTGGAGGGGTGGTTGGGGGATTTAAACAAAAAAGTTAAAGTCCTGCCCAGTCAACCCACCTCACCACCCAACTGGCGAAGACAGAGTGGCAGCAGCTGCAGGTGCTACTAGTTAAAACATGAAATGAATAGCACTGGGGACAAAGAGGGAGCCTCCACAGTGCTTGGAGCCACTGACCCTGATCAGAGATTGTGGGTCTAACTATTTTGAACATCTAGTGCTATCCAGTGGCACTTGGCTGCTGTAGGCTGACCAAGGTGTTTCAATAAACAAGAAAATGCCCCCCTTGGTTGATTCACCTCAGCTCCTATCTGTAGTGGGCAATTAAAATGGCAACACCTTTAGCTACTGTACTGCCTGGGAAATCAGGAGACAGACAGCATTTGGGATGAAGGGGAGACTCTATAGAAACATAGAATTTGACGGCAGATAAGGACCACTTGGCCCACCTAGTCTGCCCATGTTCCTACCTAACAGATAAGCTGCAGATCCTAGTTTACCAACAGCTTACTTCCTCTTACCTGCCCCTAGGACTGCCTTATGCCTGTCCCATGCATTCTTGAAGTCCCCCACTATTCTTGACTCCACAACCTCCTCAGGGAGGCTGTTCCATGCATCCACAACCCTCTCTGTGAAAAAATACTTCCTCACATTACCCCTGAGCCGTCCCCCCTCTATCTTCAAATTGTGCCCCCTTGTTCTTGCACATCTCTTTTTCTGGAAAATGCTACCCTCTTGGACTTTGTTAATTCCCTTGAGGTACTTGAAAGTTTCTATCATGTTCCCTCTCTCCCGTCTTTCCTCAAGAGTATACATATTAAGCTCCTTTAGTCTTTCTTCATATGTCTTCTGGTGTAGACCCTGCACCATTTTGGTTGCCCTCCTCTGGACAGCCTCCACTCTGTCTATGTCTTTGCAGAGATGAGGTCTCCAGAACTGCACACAGTACTCCAGATGGGGTCTCACCAACTGTCTGTACAGAGGGATAACAACTTCCTGTTTTCTACTATTGATGTCTCTTCCTATGCATCCCAGTATCCCCCCAGCCTTCCTTACTGCCTTCTCACATTGCTTGCCCACCTTTAGGTCATCTGATATAATTACCCCCAGGTCCCTTTCCATTTTTACTGTTGTCAGTATCTCACCCCCCATTGTGTACGCTTCCCCTGGATTTTTGTTTCCCATGTGCATTACCTTGCACTTCTATGTGACCTGCAACTCTTGACCCTGATGAGAGAAGGCAGCTAGAGCCTCTCAGGTTGTTTGATGTTGTGGAGTGGCATTTTAGCAAGCTATACAAATTTTAATATGTGTTCTCTTTTCAGTTTGTTTCATATTAAATTCAGTTATCATACCCATGTTGTTATGAGCTGTACTCAAATCCTAATGTGTATTACCCATTTTTTGTGAATTTCTTACCTATTTCAGTATATCATATTCAGTTTGATATGTATTATATTTAGAAAGTTGTATTTTTGAATTGAATAGTCTCCAACAGAGCCTCTTCTGTACCAGGAACAATGAAAACTATGATGGAAAACCTCCATCCTTACAGGTTTCACATGTGAGGTGCATTACATTTATGCTTACTTCCCAACAGGTCTGACAGTCACATTCCTGAAAGTAATGTGCAGCCCTTTAAGACATTGAAGTAGAAGAATGTTGTTATATAATCACATTTTACTTCTCAACATCTCTAGTCATTAATACATTTTATTATATCAGGCAACAAGGTCATCTGCATCACATGTGATTACAATGCACAGAAAAAAAAGAAATACTGAATTTAGGGTTTGAGTAAGTTGAACTACTGGTGGCCATGAGGAATTGAAGGCCCTTTTGTCAACAGGGCCATACAGAACAGAGGGAGACAGAGAAAAAGCTTCTCGGGTACAATACTGCTGAGTGCTGAGACATGATCCAATGTGACTACTATCTTCAGAGGGAATAGAGTAAGATATCTTATTATTATACTCAACTGGCTGCCTTTTGAACAAAGTTGAGAAAGGGTGCTGACTGAGGGGAAGCGGAGTGCCTGCTTTGTGTGAAATGCACTACAGCAGTACAGTACATTTTTTCTAGAGTGGCTGCTGAAGCAGCAACCTTTTTTTCCATGACCAATTCAAACCTGTTTTTCAAAGGTTAAGGACGCTCGCACTGCTCTGCCCTGTCTCCTGAAGATGTATTTTATAATGGTATGCATGTGCAAAATGTATTCCATCTTATTCAATTTCCTTCTCCTGGGGACATCACAGGTTGAACTCAAAGTATAAGTAGCTATTAGCAATTTTATGTAATTTTAGCACTTATTTTCACAGTTCAAGGTAAAATAATCACTGTGACTAAACTATTTTAAAAGACAGGATCCCCAATGCAAAACAGCTAAAGTAACAGTTACACAAGTAGGGCATAGCCACTTAAGCCATATTTTACAAAAATACAAAACTATCACATTCCCTTAATGCAGGGCTTCATGTGTATTATCAGCCAATCATCATTAAGGAACTGAACCTTTATCAGTGCTAAAAGTCAATAATTCAAAAAAGAATACAAGAACAGACACAGACACTGAAGATTTTTCAGGAAACAATGATGGTATCCCACCTTTAGCAGATTAAAAAATAAATAATGGAAATGTTTTAGGGAAAAGACAGAAATAGTTTATATGTCTAATTCCTTTATGATAATATTATTTTTATAATATCTACTGAATAAGCTTCTTCAGCCAGAAACCTGGCCATTACCATTTTAAAAGTTATTTATTTAGTTACCTATCTATTTATTTATTTATTTTATCTATTTAGTTATTTGAATTTTGATGACTGGGTAGGCCCACTGACACAAAACTGTCCCTTTTTCAGTGGTGACCCAGAATTAGTTACATACATTAAGTGAGAAACAAATATACAACCTTTACAGAGTAGAAAAATAAGTAGAACAGAAGTCATCATACATACAAGGTGCAGCATATTAGTTACAATCAGAAGCATCAAAAATGTTCATTCAGAAACAAGTCTCAGGACATTGCAGGAAAAAATTGTAGCTGTCCATGGTCCATCAGGAGGATGGTGAACATCCAAGCATGGCCCAGAGAAATAATTCACCCAAGGATACAACTGGTCATTAATTGCACTTGTAAGGGGGGACTCCACTGGAGAAAGCTTTGAGCCTTGTTTTAAATTCTGCAGGAGTGGGGCAGCTAAGTATCTCATATGAGAGCGAGTTCCAAAGAGAGGGGGCAATGAATGAAAAGGATCTCCTACCAGATGCTGATCATACCCTGGATAGGAATGGCCACTAGTGGATGAAGCAACTATCAGGCAGCTCTCCTATCCTGGATAGGGTGGCTTGTCAACTCAGCTCTTGGCTGCCACCATGGGGAGGCCTGGTGGCAGTGCTGATGGGTGAGTGGCAAACAAATTGATCAAGGAGTGGAGGAACTGAGGTTCCAGGGCAGATGTGTACCTCCATGTGCATGCGCAACCTGTGCTGCCACAGCTCAAGGGAGAGAAGCAGAAAAAGGGACCCGAGTGTTAGCTGGCACACCACGCACCTCCTTAGACTTGCACAACCACCTGGAGTCCTAGGCACAATCTGGATGTGGACTCGGGGGGGGGAGACCTCCTTTCTTGAGCCCTACCACAGGGGGAAATTCGTAGGGGAATTGTACTGTGGTAGGTCCAGGGGAGGTGATTACTGGACGGGGGGGATGGGATGGCCAGTTACCTTATGGGTAAAAATCTGTATGGAAAAGAAAAAAGGAATTGAACCTGGCTAGGCTTTAAGCAGGAAGTAGATAGAGATCAGTGCACTCAGCCAAGATTGAGTGCAGGAGATTTTGAAAAGTACATAGATAAATAGATACATACACAGTGTCAGCAGTTAAGGGCCTACAGCCCACCCAGTCTTCCCATTTGATCTTGTAAGTTTACTTTATGTTTTCCTAGAAGTCTGTTGCCCCTTAACCCTGACCTCCAGAATTCATTTATGTCTATTCCATGCATTCTTAAATCTCCTGATTGTGTCAGCCCCCACCACTTCCTGTGGCAGGGTGTTCCACTTGTCCACCACCTGTTCTGTGAAGAAATTCTTCCTCACGTTTCCTCTGAATCGTCCTCCCTCCAACTTCATCCCATGCCCTCTAGTCCTGGAACATCTTTTTCTCTTACAAATAGTGTATTCCTGCACCCTGTTTCTCCCTGTAAGATACTTAAATGTCTCTATCATATCCCCTTTCTCCCTCCTCTCCTCCAGGGAGTACATATTCAATTCCTTCAACCTGTCCTCATAGGACTTGTGATGCAATCCATGTACCATCTTTCTTGCCCTCCTCTGAACCTTCTCTACCCTGTCTATGTCCTTACGTAAGTAAGGTCTCCAGAAATGTACACAGTACTTCAGGTGGGGCCTCACTTGTGTCTTGTATAGTGGAATTATGACCTCCCTTTTCCTGCTGGTGATGCCCCTGTCTATGCATCCCAGCATCCTATTTGCTTTACCTGCTGCCTTGTCACACTATTTCCCTACCTTGAGGTCATCAGAGATGATAACCCCAAGATCCCTTTCCTGCTTGGTGCATGCTATATCCTCACCCTCCCAACTGATACATTGTGCCAGGGTTTTTGTGCCCCATATGCATTATCTTGCACAGTAAGGGTAAGAGAAACAGGCATGTGGATGTCTGAGATGTGAGAGTCAAAACACTGTGATGGTCTGCAATCCCCTGCTGCTTCCTCAGGGGTGGAGCTGCTCAGGTCAAGATCACAGTCATACCTCTTTCTTGAAAGCATAGCATTAAAACATTTACTACTCTTTAGAGTCAGTAATGATTACACCATATACTGTACACAGAATCATTTCACTTGAAATGCAGTCTTCAAGGAAAATAGGGTCATAGTAATGTAATCCAAGCAGTATAAAAGGGAAATAAGACCAGCATGTAATGAAAAAGTTAAAGGACTACTGATGTGCATAAATTAAAATGGTAAAACTAGACTCCAACAAGAATATATAATTTAAAAATGCCACATAAAGAATGCAATATGTGGGAAACAGACTGTTACAAAATGGTGCTAGGTTTGGCTGTAATAGCAATGTAACACTTGTGTAATCCATGCTTTGGTGCATTGCATTGATGTTCATGACTTTTCCTCTTTGGCTCACCATCACCTGAACCACTGTCCTTTTTGTTTTGTCTGTAATTCTTCTTCCTGGTCCTGCTTCCCAGTGACCTTGGGCAACCAACCAGCCCCATCACTCCAATCTTTAGCTATCATATTTCAACTTCCTGGCTTTCCTCCAAGGTGGGGGCAAGAGGGTAGGTCTCCATCTTCCAAGGACCCTATGGGGTAGGGGGACACAGAAGGCTGCACAGGGCCCGAATGATCTAGACATCATTATGCTTGACAGGAATATGTATCCCATTTTTTGCACCCCAAGGATATCTGCATGCTTGGACTCCAGTGTACATGTGTGCACACAGCTGCATGGCATTGCATAGAGAAAGTAGATGTCCCATCTTGCCCAACCACTCTGTCTGCACTTCCACATGTGGTCAACCAGCTGGCTGTGCCATCATGGAATCTGGCATCAACCCTTACCAGAAAAAGGGAGTGTACTCTGGAATGCTCGATCCCCACCCCAACTATCCCTCTGACACTCCCTTCTCATTTCTTAACCCAGGTTGCCAGCATTGCAAGCAGCAACTGAAGGCTGAGAGAAGTGGGCCATTGGCAACTTTGGTTAGGCATCAAGTTGGGACCCATAAATTCAGTTCTGCACCAAGAATTTGACTGAACCACTTCAGCTCACAGTGCAGTACTTGACCTTGGATAAAACATACTGTAAACAGAGGGATTATAAAAGCTTTGTGGTCACTCTGCCCTGCTCTTGCTATTTGGGACAAAAATTTTTTAATTAAAATAAAAAATAAATATAGATTTCTGTTCCCTTTGCACCACTAGCACTCAGTACAAACAAATCTGTCAACCAAATCCTTTCACACAACTCCCTCTGCTCCTCTTCCAGTCTGCTACATTCCCTCTTCCCTGCTCTTGCTGCAAGGCCTGCAGCTGCCCGTGCAGGCTCATACTCTGCCCTCTCCCCTCTGCAGCACAATTAAGCAGTAATCATGACTGGGTGTGTGTCATGCTGGAATAAAGGCACACCTTGGGTGTTTTGTGGCTGCAGGCCGAGTATGTCCAACATCCAGGAAGTGATGTTAATCGAGATGACACACACCCTGGAGAGCATCATTGCAATTATACATTTGCTCATGTTTATTTAAAATGAAAAACAGTTAAGAAATATATTTTTCAACAGTTCTATAGCTGTTTTTGGCCTGTGCAAGAATATTTAAGAAAAGTTCCTGTTGTCACTTTGTCCACTAGGTAGCTTTGTAGTGGGTTTCCTCCCATGACTTTCTCACTCGGTCGCTCCTCCATCACACTGTTTTCTTTTTATCTCACTGTATTAAACTGATTATGGTGTGCTTTCTCCCAGTATAGGGTGACGTGGGCAAGTTTTGTGTACCAGGAGATGCAAGTTTTACAGTGGCTGCTGGGAAATCGGAGCCCAGGGAAGGCATCAGTTCAGTAAGTGTTGCATGCACAGCTTTTTAAAAGCAGATGTGCTGTTTACTACTTGGGCTGAGGAGGGGGAACAAAGCTGATCAGAGTGAGAGCTTTTGTTTTGGTTTTAGTATTGGTTTCTGTTTGGGCTGAGGAGTTGGAGACTGAAGCTGATCAGAGTGACGGCTTTCATTTTAGTTTCAGTGCAGGTTTTAGGTTTGACTGAGTGGGGGACTGTGTGAAGCTGGTGATGGCTTTTACATCACGGGGAGGCAGCGATACTTTTTTCAAGTTGCTGTGGTCATCTATGTGCCGGACCTTCATACAGTGATATTATAAGCAGACAATGTTACATTTGAAGGCAGGCACTGACCAATCAGAGTTTAGCATATTTTATGCCATTGTACAATGGTAATTTACTCACCTGTATGGTATGCTGGGAATGCTGTAAAGGAATGTAATTTACAATTTTACTAGCCTGCATGCCTAAACTATTATTACCTTAAATGTGGTGAGAATAAAGTTAACTAGAAGCATTTTGAAAGTTTTTTAATCAAAGTAACTTGTTTGCACATAAAAGGTCTCCTTTAGCAGTCAGGTCCTTCGTGTGTGTGATGGAAATGGCACTGAGATGTGAGCAGTGAAGGAAATTCTCAATCTCCAATGTTGCTGATTGGTTGCTACAGGTAACATGCCTTGCCAAAAACTTGAAAATACTTAGTGTGTGCTCCCTGTAAAAAGGTCAATGTCATGATGTTGAAGTGCAAAGGAAAACTGAGTTCCTTTGGACCTTCTTTGCCAGTACTAAAATGCTAGATTTCAGCACATTCACGTAGTGCCAACTTGGCTTCAGCTTATCCTTGCAACAATCCTTTCTGCACTGATGGGGTGGCTTCCAAACCACATGTCAACATTTGGCTGGTTCCCCTTCATTGTGGACAAAGGCAGCAGGTAACAAATGGATGAGTTATAACAAGGAGGGAACACATGTCAATTGTTTGATGTTTTCAGCCTTTGCAAGTTGTTTGTGAGACCTTTTGACAGCCTACAATCCTGCTTAAAGTCTAGCTAGCCTACATTCTTTTATGGTCATGCTAGCTTGTGTTAGGAGTGGAAAGGCTGCTTGCCCATAATGCTCCAGTTATTAGTTATAGTAAGTAAGTGTTCCACCATTTGTCAGAAATCTGTCCAATTTATTATTAAATTCTATTTTTGCTTATTATTATGTCTGGTAAGGTGATTTTCATATACCGCCCATGATGCCTAGCATTTGTGTAGAATGTGTAATCGTGCATTTCTTTGGAAACTGACTTTAGTGCCAGTAAGCTACTTGAGTCTCTTTTGCTCAATTGCTTTAGCACTGTGACTTTTGTCTAAAACATGTTCCTGCTTGGGGCTCACTGCGCCACAAAGTATCGTCAAGATCTGGCTCATTCCCTTTCATTACAAGCAGCAGCTATAACACACTGATAAGTTCTAATAATAAAAGGTGTCAGCATGACTCAGTTGGAAGCACATCTGTCTCTGGGCCAGAAGGTTCTGGGTTCTAATCCTACACTGGGCCTGGGCTTGTGTTGTAAGTGCTAGTGTCCAAGTGCAGCACTAAGGGGATACTGTACAATTGGGGTGTGCTATCCCTCCTATGAGAATTTAAACCCAAGTCCTTTTTGCCTTTTCTGGTGGTTGTTCTGTTGAATGTTAATGATTCCATTGCATTTCTCAAAAAGAATAGGGGTCGTTCATCCAGTGGTCGGGCCAAAATTTCCCCTATTCATGAAAATACCCCCTACTGATTAACCTGGCTCAGTTTCAGTTGGTTTAGAACTTATCCACCTCCCCGATGAGGCTGAAATTAGGCAGTATTACCTAGCCATACTTACCCAGTCACAAAAACTAAAAAAATATATATTAATGAATAAGAATGAAACTTGTGTGTAGTTTGCTGTTTTCAGTTATTTTAGATTCATTGGTTGTTTGACACCTTGCTGCCCTACTTAATGTCCAGCAGGTCTAGTACACCTTTCTGTGATTTATATGTACTACCCATGATGCCTGGCCTTAAGGGGTATTTGTAATGTATTTTTTTAAATGTGGCTTTAGTGCCAGTGCACTCATTGTGTTGCCACTGTTCTGGTGCTTTTGCATTGATGGTCTTGTCTCTTAACATACTTTTGGGCTACCATGACATAGCTACATAGATGGTTAGGGGCAGATAAGTGCCTAGTAGTGCAGCTGTAGTGCTACTGCTTTCTAGAGTGGTGACTCAGGTTCAGGAACAGAATCGGGGCATTCTGGGGCTGGTGGGAGAAGGGAGGAGTGAGTGTCCCAAGGATGGCTCCCCTTCCTGAGGGAGGAGGGGAGGAAACTGCATCCCGCTGCGTGTCTGCCACCAAGCAAAAGATGGGTGCAGCACAGTGGGACTGCCCACGTGTCACATCTCCCATGACCCACAGATGGATAACAGTAAAGTTGAAGTAGGTTTCACATGCATACACTTTCATACTGTATGTATATGCAGTGTTAGGGAGGAGAGAGGACCATTTCCCATTAAGATCCCCCTATAAGGGCTGGCCCAGTGGCACTGAGGGTTGAGGTGCTGGATGCCACACCTCACGCACCATTGGCAACCCTGGTTCAGACGTGAGCCTGGGGTGTCGGGGGTTGGCAGTGGAGGGACGGGATTGAGCATCTGGAGGACTGCTCTCTCATCCCAGGGAGGGATCCAGGGAATCACCACTCTGTAGTGGCCCCTGGTGATGACCGGGGATGCTACTAGAGCAGTATAGAAAAAAGGGGTGGAGTGCGGCAGATGTCGGAGCCTACATGACGTCATTGCATGCTAGTATTCCAGGGGATCTAACCAGCAGGTGGAAAATGGCAGCACAACCCACAGCAGCTTGATAGCTGCAGCTTCACCAGCTGGCAAATGCCTGGACTGAGGCATGTGCCAGTAGTGGATCCTGTCTGGGTGTGGGGGCATCGGAGGAGGCCCCTCTTGATGGCACAGCTGTGTATGCCAGCTGGGCGTGCACAACTCCAGGGTCGGCAGTGAGGAGGAGCAGTGGCTGGAGGTAGGCAGCGATTGAGGCTGCAGGAGGAAAAATAATGTGATTAAAAAAAAAAAAATTCCCCTATAGTCTGGTCTCAAACTCTGTGAAGCAACATCACTTTTTTTTCAAAACACCTATATGTGAGGAAAAGGTACAGCCCTTCTGAAATCAAAACTCCAGTTAGTGTGCATGGCTACTGCTTAATCTATTGCTGTGTGGAATGTCCAGATTCTGATAGCATGGAATTCTGTGGAATTTAAGAAAATTCCTTGGAATTTCATTGGTAGTGGAATTCCAACATTCTGCATGCATTTTTTTCCTTTGTGGATAAATAAGCTGCAATTTACGTAAACTGTGGATTCTTTTGCTGCAGTTCACAGAAAATTATTCTGCAGTTTATGTGATTTGCATAAAATTATTCCACAGTTTATATAGAAATGCTTTTCAGAATGCCACATAATTTAAAAAGAAATTCTGAAAAGCATTTTAGAAGCAGAAATACCATTGCAAAAGAATTCTGCTAGTGGAATTCCATATTTTGCACATCCATGGCTTGGTCCCATCCATGACACATTTTTAGATTAGACTTAGAAATTCACCAGAGCTTTATGAAATATTAGGCACTTCCAAAAATAAACTTCATTTTAAAAGCACAGCTTTCTGGGGCTACAAAACATGTACTTTTAAAATTGTGCAGTGAAAAAGTGCATATATTGTGCACTTGAGCTGTTTTTGGTGTACCTTTTGTGGAAATTGTACATTTTTAATAAGATGTGATATGCAACAGATGGTTACTTGTGAAATTGCAAAATGTTACAGTGAAAATATTGTGCATATTTTACTGAATAATACATTTTAACAAATGCAGAGGGTTTGCTTTTATGCATTATGAGAATATCCATTATCACATTGCAGATAATATGGTACCCAATAAATTGGCACTTTTGAAATTGAAAAATGTTAAGGCACGGTTATTAAAAGGGAAGGGAAATCATGCATACTGAGTGGTTGTTAACTGTGCATTAGAAGTGTCTAATGCATGGTCAAAAACTAGCAATCAGAACCAGGACACAGTGTAGGAGAAATCAAAGTTCCACATACTGTAGAATGCTTAAATTCTTAGAAGCTGCCATTTTTTTCTCCTCCTTACAATCTGGACAATGGTCACAGCACTTCAGAAAACAAACCAGAGTAGATGAAAACTCCTGAGGTATCTTAGAATATTAATTTAAATAAAGCATCATTGGCTCATATCGTTGTCACACTAAATCTCTCCTGGCCCCATTGGTTCACATCGCTGTCATGCTAACTCTCTCCTGGCTGCTCCAACCATCAACTGAGCGCAATACTCAGTGGCAGGACTGCCCCATTTGTCAGTTTTGCATTTAAATCCACCTGTTCAAACTACCATCCCCAGTGCACTGCCCAAGCAATACAAACTAGCGCAGCTACCTCTTTTTTACTGATCAAGTTTCTGTTTTGTTTGCAGCATTCTCAGTTCCCTCTTGACACACCTGGCATTTCTGAGCTCCTCCATAATCAGCTATGGTGGTAGTAGTTTTTGAAATTGAGAAAGAAAAAGAAATAAAATATTTAACTGCTAGCTTTCATATTTTAAAATCTGAAGTATGTCTGTGTGTGTGTGTGGGGGTGACATGCTCTTCAGAATAGGCAAAACAACTGCTATAATGGCCACAATAAGACAAAAGACCTAAGGCAAAAAAAAAAACACACACATCTGCTCATACAGGCAGAAGGATATTAAGTTAATTATATCTGTTTTGAAATATCTAACCATGTTTATTTATGGCCACAAATATATTTTAAAAACAGAAACCCATTTTTTATAAGTCAAAAAGACACTCCAGGGATTTGCATTAGACAGTTCGAATGCACACCAGGGGCTAGAAGCACTCACAGGTTCAAGGAGGCAGTGCCCTGTGTGGTTCTAGCCCTGCCTGTCCAACACGTCACAAATAAATTTTTGCTAGCAAGCCAGTAAAAGTTCTATGTGTGCATTGCATCCTTGAACCTGCTTATAGCCTTTTGGGTAACAAGCCCCTGCAGTTGCACTAACACTCTCTCCAGGGATGCTTATGTTTGTTTTTGAAATATTTGCTGAAGTCACTCAGCCTGGAGGCTGTCACTTTCTACATCCTGACGATGCATTAGAACTGTTTAATGCACACCCCATCATGTCTAATTGCTTATTTATTATGTACGTTGGTCAATTTTCTTACATCTTTCAGTGAACTGTGAATTTTTAATAATGTGCAGTAAATAAAGAAGTGCACTTTTAATGCAATGCACAAATGTGTCTGGGAAGTTTGTCTCTATTGGTCACTCTGCCTCAGCTGGGTATGTACCTTCTTTTTTTCTATTTCCTGAATGCACACACCACTGCAGTGAACATGTCATTTCTTGAGTAATAGCTGCCACCAGCACTCTCTGTATAGTTCCTGCTAAGAACTTAAGCTTAGTACATCTTTCAACTTGTAATCAAACACCAACATTTGATTGCCTGTGTGTGTCACTTTAAAGAAGAATAAATTCTCTGTGTGTCCTGGAGATGAAAATGACATGCAGCTGAATCTTTCTTCAAAAATAAGATTTATTTGCTCAGGCACAAAGAAGATACAGGACTGGATTTTAATGTTTACTGCTTGCATGTTCTGCTTTTCCAGTTCTCAAAGGTACAGCTCTCTCAAGCTATAGACTGGACTGATCCAAAAGCTGGACTCAAAGAACTCCAGTGTACAGCATTTAATTCAGTATCCACTCCCTCCCCCCACCAACAATAATATATTCATTACCATATTTTGGGCAGGAAACTCTTCGATCATTCTGTCTAGTGGAGAGATGAAGATTAGGGGAAATTTTCAAACGTGTGTCAAGGATATGTGACACATCTTTTGTGCATTCTTGATGCTTGCCCTAAAATAGGAGACCACCAAAAGTTATTTGCACAGGTTACAACATTTTGGGTAGTTGTGTCAAAAAAGTGACACATCCATCATCATTTTTTATTAAGGTGTTTCTTCCTCTAGCAGCCACCCCTTCACCCTGGTCATCCATTCCACCACCCACCTTCTCAGAGACTCACCTGGGGGGTGGGATCCCCCACAGATATTCCCCCATGACACGGTCTGGAAGAGAGGGCCATCCTCTCCATCCCAAAGTACAATCCAGATAGCTCCCCAGGCCCTGTAGGTGGTCCAGGGGCTGCGAAGACCAAAGGATCTTCCTTCAGCTAATACTTTTTTCATCATTTCTCTCCTTGGCCAGGTGATGTATGAGAATGCAGCCATGCATGCGCATGGAGCCACATACACACACACACACACACACACACACACACACACACACACATATGCATGCTAGACACCTGTCATTGGTCAATTCTTTCTGAGTTGCAGCTGCTGGCTTGCCACTGTGTCTCCACACCATGGCAATACTAGAGTGGCATGTTGAACACCCCCACTCCAGGAGAGGAGAACTGTCATTAGAGGCACAATCTTCTCCCACCCTAGCCAATCCACAATTATCTGAGCTTATTCCTGAACTTGGTTTGCTGGTGTGGTGGCAGGTGTGGTGTCCATTGCCTCAACCCTCTGCGCCACTGGGCTGGCATCATTATTTTGAACTAAGCAGCCATAAAGCAGGGAAACTTGCAAATGTGACAGAATGTTGCAGAACCGAGTTCTCTATAAAGAAAGCAGCAATGAAGACAGCACATTGGCACATCACTGCCTTAAAGGATGTAAATAGGGCAAGCAGTGTTACAAGGCAGTTCAGAGGGCAAATGGGATGCTGGAGTGCTTAGGGAGTGGTATCACCAACAGAAAGAGGGAGGTGGTGTTGCCTCTGTATAGATCACTGGTAAGGCCCCACTTAGAGTACTCTGTCCAGTTCTGGAGACCACATCTGAAAAGGACATATACAGAATGAAGGTGGTCCTGAGGAGGGCAACTAAAATGGTGCAGGGTCTGCATCAAAAGCTCTAGGAGGAAAGACTAAATTGCCTCAGTATGTACACCCTGGAAGAGATGAGGAGGGGGGATATGATTAAGACCTATTAATACCTCTCAGGAGTAAACAAGGTACAAGATAGAAGTATTTTTCAGAAAGAAAGATGCTCAAGGACAAGAGGGCATGAAAAGAAGCTGGGGGGGGGCAGATTCAGAGAGATGTGAGGAAGTACTTCTCATAGAAAAAGAGATGGATTCCTGGAACAGTCTTCCAGTGGAGGTGATGGGGGCAAAAATAGTGGTGGGGTTCAAGAATGCATGGGATAGGTATAAGGGAATCTTAGCAAAGGGGAGGGGGGTGAATGAGCAGGAGATCAAGTAAGATCTGGGGTTATACCATAGGCAGAGAAAAATGGGCAGACTAGATGGGCCATGTGGTCCTTATCTGCTGGTAAATTCTATGTTTCTGTTTCATTGTGGTAAGTTGAAGCGACATGCTTTTCTGCTTAGTTTTGTATTTTACTTATTCATAAATGTTATTGGGAAATAACACAAGATACATTTTAAATGCCCACTGATCTTAATAAGTTCCTGAGATCTTTGTTATTTGCTCTGCCCATTGATTAACTGTTGGAATTTGTTATTGTGTAATTAACTGTTTGTTATTGTTATTGTAATTGCTACTGTCATGTGGTGTGATTGATGCAACTGTGTGGCTGGATGGCTGCTGTCCCCTAGAGACCCTCATGTAAACGTGAGGCTATATCTCATGAGGTCATCCTGGCGAGCAGTACTGCTAAACAGATAAGGACAAGACCTACAGAGGGGCTCCAAACTGTGCCATTGCTGCTTTCAATAAATGGAAGGGGGAAACAAGAAAAGACTCTTAAAACAGATTATCAGTGGTGCAGATCAGCTGTAATTTCGTGGAAAATTCACATATTGTGGGTGAAACAAGGGAGCTGGGTTTAATAGTAAACCATCTGAAAAATGGAAGTAAGATGATTACTGTCAACAGTACATCCTCTCCCAAACTGATTATTGGTCCTAAGCTTAGGTCAGGAACAATATTACATTTGCAAATGTCAGAGATCTTTGTAAAATTAAACAGAACTTTGCAATGTTATTAAAGCCCAACTTACCAGTAAGAATGTAATAAAATTATTAAGGCTTTCTTGAAAAAAGGAAAATTCTGATACAATTCAGTAGGAGAAGTCCAAGAAAATATGAAAAATTGTAACAAATAATAACATAAGAACAGATTACGTTTGCTTAAACATGAATAGGAAGGTTAATGAACAGTGCAAAAGGAATAATGACACTTGGAAAAAATCAAAACCACATCTATTTTACAGTACAAAATGTTCATTGAGTTTGGCCCTACTGTATGTGCCTTCTGATTTGGGGGGGGGGGGGGTGATTAATGTCCTTCTCTGCAACCTCTTCAGATCCTCCTTGCAATAACTAGGAAAATGTTACATTTCTTCCTGGAGTAAGACGTATACCAGTAACCAGGCTACAAATTCCAATCTACTTTCAAATTCATGTCCTGCAAGAGCACATCTTTGTGAATATTCTAAACCTGAATAGAATTACAGTGATAGCTTCTGAACTCACAGGAGGCTGTTATTTCAGAAGCTTCTGTTAAATTGTGCCAAAGGTTCTTTTTAATGAATAAAACAAAAATGTTCTACTTGTGTTAATTATCTGAAGAAACTTAATTACAAAAAAGAATTCTAGTGACTGACAGCTAGGGCCTGAACAGGGCCTCATTTGTTGTGACTTTGAAGATTCTCTTGAATTTCTGCTGTTTAAGGCAACTTCTGTGACTGTAAAAGAATAGGGGTGGGGGCTTAACCCTCAACTGTCTTTTGTAAGCCATTTTCCCAGGCAGTGTTGTGTATATGTTTTTTTCTCTCTCAAGGAATCATCTTGCTAGGTAAAGAATCCATGACCCTTACATTGTTGAGTGTCATCTCACTAAGTTTGAACGTGAAGGAATTATTGCTCCAAACACTGTAGTAAATCGACTGCTTCTATTGCACTTATCACCAAATCTGACAGTGACACTTGTATTTGTGGAGGCTACAAGGCCACAGTCCACAACTGGATGTTGATCAATGTCTAAGAGTAAGCCAATTCTGAACTGACAGTGAAAGCGCTGAAATCCAAAACTTCTGACACTGGGAAAGGGGTCTGAAGAGACTTAGCTTCACTTTGGCATTTGGTCACTTTGATATCATGACACATCATTTTTCATAGGGAACACAAACTGAACTTTTGTTTTTTTGGCAACCGCATGACCTACAGCAGCCAACCAGCGATGCTGGAGATTGAAAACTCCTTGTGATACTCTCAATACCAGTTCTCTCTCTCTCTCTCTCTTTCTGTCTCTCTCTCTCTCTCTCTCTGTCTCTGTCTCTTGTCTCTCTCTCTCTCTCTCACTCAGAGAAGAGATGGACCTGGCTCCTGAGAGCTCTTCAGTTCTTTGAAAACAGTGTAATTTTCAAACAAAAAAACTATATTTACTGGTTAGTGATGTTAATCTACTGCTGGCAGTGGCTTGCAAACTCCATTATTCACATGTGTGAATAATGAACCATGAATAACAGAATTTGCCCAAGCACCTTTCTCAAACATTTTGACAACATATCCCATGCCAGCTGAGCAACTGCACTGCTGCCTTCCCTTATGTTCTCAAGTCGCTCATGCCGCACCTGGAAACCGCCAATGTGACAAACTGCTTCCTTGTCAGGCACCACACAAGAGAACAATTTCACAGTACTTTAATTAAATCTTAGGATACTCTCACAATGGCTTTCTTCTAGTTCAGTTTCATAATAGCGCTGGTGCATGTATAATGCCAAAAAGCAATTTGGCAATATACATTCTCATCACCCAATATCCAGCAGCACTAAACAGTGTTTATGTCCTCCTACTTAAGGATTGCTAACTCCGGGGGGCGATGTTATGGAGGGAGCAGAACACCCGTTGTGGCAAAAAAAATTAGGTCAGCCACAGGCAGTGGCAAAACAGTGTGTTCTGATCCCCAGCTCCGAACCCAGTACCTGCTGCACCACAGCTAGCCACTCTCAGCACCACACCACATGGCTAGCTCAGCAGCACCAGGCACACCAGTCCCCTAAAAAGCCTTTCCTGTGCCTCCCCTTCCTCTCACTATCCCCGCCCTTCTGGTCACCCTTCCCAATGCTCGCTTTCATGTAGAGCCGCTACCCTTGCAGGGTAGCCCATGGGGATAGCACTGAATATGAGTCGCTGTTTTGACAGTCACCCATATTCAGTCACTATCCTCACGTGATACTCTTTTCTTTCTTCTTATCCAGGGCACTTTTTAACAGACCAAGAAAATAAGCAAAACTCCTATAGTTTTATATTTAAAACCATGTCTGATCCCTGAAGCCTCCCATCTCTATCACATGCCTCCCCCTCATATGACCAGTTGCCATCAGCTGATTGGGCACCTAGGAAGTGGCCAATGATGTAGTTCAGTGAAGATGGACTGAGTGGCGAGGACAGTGGCAAGATGTCATAGAGTCAGAGTAGCATCACAGGGATCGGTGAACACAGCAGCTGCAGCAGCAGGCTCAGAAATGTCAGTGTCTCCCTTAGTGCCAGATTTCTTGGGACCCTGGAGAAGGGCGATGGCTCCCCATTGCTACCTGATTGCTGATGCTTCCCAGCAGGTCATTCATTTCAATTGGGGATGGGGCAGTGGGGAGGGATTGGGGGAGCAATAAACATAGCCTTCTGAGTCTTATTGGACTAATCAATGGGCACAGAAACTGAAACTTCACTGCTACTGCCCCTGGATAGCACCTCACCATTTATCACCTTCTGATTTCTTACCTATATACCTATCTTGAGCCAGTAAATATAAAAAATAAAACATGGGGAAGTATGAAAACTTAGATTTTATGCAGACCCTCAGTGTGCGATGCTTGTCCATACTGTATGAACATTATGTCAATAGAGGCCAAAGAAACCCATGTGTGGGTGTCAACAATTACCAGTCTGACATAAACCACTATGCTCTGAGGATCCTAAATCAGGCAGTAGTAGCAGCACCACACAGCCCTGTGCTTCTGCTTGGTCAACAAGCAGGGAAGGTGGCTCTGAATCTGGAACACAGGGACTCTTGCAGAGACCCACATTTTATCAGAAAAGTTGTTCATGGGAGTGTGGGGACAGGGTGAAGTATACTAACTCCATAGTTCTACAAAAGCAAATGAGAAGCACTGCCATCAAAACAAGTCATAACAGACTGTGCCAGTGAGGAGAATATGAAAGTGGACCTGTCACAGCAGGGACATGGGACTTGTGGTAGAGGAGGGGGAAGCACTAAAGGAGGAGGTGAATTGTCAGAGGAAGCACATGATCAAGACCATCAGAATTCTGTGGTTCTGCAGTCGCTGAAGTAGTTGCAGAATTGCAGTGCTGCCACTGAACATCTGTACCAAGGAATTACCAATTTGTTGGTGGTTTTCATTTAAAAATGAAAGTTTTCCACAGTTCCAAGCTTTTTCCCCTTCTCATCTGTCCTACCGCCCTCCCAGTTCTTAATATATAAGGTCATCAGTGACATGATACAGTTTCTAATGGTGAGTCAGAAATCCAGCACAGATGTAAATAGTTTTTAAAACAGAAGTAAAGAACAACAAAACCTTGCCACATAACTTAGGTCTCAAGTGCCACAGAGAACTGAGTTCTACACATGAGCCATGTGACAACAAGGAGCAGGGGACGAAGCAACAAAAGAGGAGTAGGGGAGGGACATAGTGAAGAAGTATGAGGAGGATGATGAGCAGATGGAAGAAGTACAGGAGAAGGAAGGGCATGAGGAAACAACTGCACAAGCCGTGGATGAAAAATGACAGGAGCTTGAAAATCTGATATCAGTTACACCAACCACTAGTAGTGATGAGGGTGACACTGAGGAGTGTAGGCCATCACAGGAGGAAATGTCAAAATAAAACAGATAAAAAAAGGGGAAAAGCAAAAATGGAAGTTTCTCAGAAAGGAAATCTAAAGCAAAGCACAGTCCCCGTCACTGCAGCATGATCAGTCCCATAGTACTGTACCACCAGCTGCAGCTGTCCTGCTTGCTCACCACCTGCGATGTAATTCCCAGCGGCTGGATAACAAACATCTCATAGTCACCGTCCTAGTCCTCCCATAATACTCTCCACCCCCACCACAAGTTCACCATACTTAGAAAGCCAAAGAGATCCTCTGCAGTGTGGGAGCATTTTAGAGATGACACCACAAAGCCACTGAAAGCATGTTGGTAACAGTGTGGTAGAAAGAGCAGTCTGGGTCAGAGACATTTACTCGAACTTTGGGAATCAGTGTTCTGACTGATCATTTAAAATATTAACTTAGCATACTCTTAATAAGTCACATCCTTTCCCAATCCCCACTCCTGTCAGATGGGCCAGCAGCAGCAGAGGGGCATTCAGGTTGTTATGGGAAGCAATTGGATTATAGTGTATAGTGGAGTGGTGTTCTATATAGAAATCCATCCCTTTCAAAATGCCGTTGTACCACAGTTCAAAGGTCATGGAATGTGATTCAACCCTGCTGTGGTAGAACAGCATTCTAGAACCTCTAGAGACTGCATGAGTCAGTTTCATTTTGAAAGCAAAAGAACTCACAAACACATTTTTCACACAGTACTATACACTATAAAAAATACAGGATGAGCAACTTTATGCACAACCAGTGTGTTTTGCCACCTCGGGGTTCTGATTCCCATGGACCTCTCGAGCTTTGCTGTCGAGGTCAGAGGGAAGCAGAACCCCTCTGTTGCTGAACACACTGGTTGTGCATAGTTGCCCATCCAGTATTCTCTATATACTGTTCATTCAAGTAATCCAGGCAGCGTGGCAGCAGCCTGAGACAACTAATGCATCCCCCAGGTGCTGGCTCTGCTTCATAAGGAGTTCAACCAGCACCAGTCAGAGTCATGACCAGTGTATGTACTACCAGCACCGGTGTGGAAATTTGCTTTAAAAAGCCATTTACATACAAAAGTAGTTTGCTTAAATATGCTAATATATTAGGTTAGATGTGTTTAAAACACAGCAATATATATATATATATATATATATATATATATATATATATATAAAAAACTCCATTTAATGCATCAGTTAAGGTTGTTCCACAGCAACAAAAGCAAAAATTCAATGTTAATGTTCACCTTGCACCCATCCCACCCACTCCCACCAACATGCATCAGGTGTGTGTTGGGGTCATCGGTTCTAACTATCACCCCATCCCATGTGTAAACAAGCTGAGGTGTTGCACTATAGGAGAATGGGGTGAAAGTTGAGACCAATGACTAACACACAACCAATGCCTGTTGGTGGGGGCAGGGTGGGCATGGGGTGCAAGGTGGGAACCCTAACATCGAATTTCCTTGCTTTTGTCGCTGTGGAACAACCCTTACTGATGCATTAAATGGAGTTTTTTTGTCATGACTTTCCTTTGTTTTTGAGAATGTGCAGTATAAATAGTGAATGGAATGTAGTGGTGCGAGCGCGGGGCCCTTCAGTAATGGTAATGCTAGTGGAAACGCAAATAGTTATGGTAACAGCAAGGAGGATGCCAAAGGAACAGTAACAGAAAAGGAAGCAGAAATGCAAGCGGGTAAGCAAACGTAAATCGTTACATGCACGGTCAAGGTAATGCAATTGGAAATGCAAACACTTACGGTAACAGCAACGATGATGCCAAAGGAAACAGAAATGCAAATGGAAGCACGTACACAAACGCAAACAGCAATGCACATGGTGACGCAAAAGGAAATGCAAACGAAAACAAAACCAGTAATGGAAATGCAAATAGTAACAGCAATGTAAATGCAAATGCAAACACAAAGGGTAATGCACACGGCGATGTAAACGCTAATGCAAACGGTCATGGAAACACAAGCAGAAATGCTAACTGTAACAGTAGTGCAAATGCACCCACTTTTTTTCCCAAAAAAGTGCATTCAGAAGCACAGTGAATACAAAGAATGTATGCATAAAAATGGCCTTCGGAGCAGAAAATGAACACTAGGGCTGGGATATTCAGAAATGCACCAAAGGGAGGCCCAAGAGGGGTGCAGCGCAAGTACAGTGTGCCATGGCACAATGGGTGTGATAGTCAAAGGTTGCGCATGACAAGATGCACCTGTGCAACATGGCAGAATATCACACGGATGCGCCATTGCAAAACCAGGGAAGCGCCATGGAGCATGGCGTGCAGCGAAATAGCACACCCAGGGATGCACAGGGGAGCAAGCCAAGGAGCAACACACAGGCATCCAGCACACAAGGCACTCACCACATGGCCTGAAAGGACAGGCCACAGCCTCCCCACCCATCCCAAGGTGAAACACCACCAGGTACAAACCCCCATCCACCCCAGATGGAACACACATCAGCCATGCACACCACTGCAGCATGGCTCCTCATGCCAGCTGCAAAGCAGACATGGACACAGATGGTTAGCCAAAAATAATATAATGTAACAATCAAATGAGAACTATGTACAGATATATACAACAGATAGGGTAAGGAGGGACCGCCCACAGACAGGAAGGTCAGGGAAGAGAGGTGGGGTGTAGGGGCAAAGGCAAGAGAAGGAGACAAGGAAGGGCAAGTGAGGGTACAGAGGGAAGGGGATACAGTCCAGCACAAAGGCACTATGGGCACCCCCGCTCCACCGTCGGGCATCGCTGACATTGGTGCTGCCATCCATGCAGTGTTAGCACCAGCTGCTGGACCACCTGTAGTGTGGTAATTGTAACACGGAGGATCCACCTCAGGAGCCGTGCATGAGTATCACTGGGCCTGACACCTAGGACAAAGGAGGGAACACCGTATGAGTGCATTTCCAGAATGTGGCTGCCCACCAATCATGCGTAGCGGGCATTGGTGACATGTGCCCCTAGGCTGGCAAACCACCACCCACAGTGAGAGCGCCCACACAAGCCACTTACCCAGGGAACCACAGCCATGCATAACACCCTACACTAACACCGCCTATGCGCAGCACACCACTGCCATGGCGGGCAGGCGACATGGCCATGCAGGCAGTTGGCGGTGACACAGCTAGTTCCCAGATGCACCCACAGCCCACATGCAGCAGCCACCTACATGGGCAAAAGTCATGGTGTGGTGCAATGGGCACCACAGGCAGTGCACAGCTGGACTGTGCCATGCGCACAGAGGGCCGTGTCTCGCCTCCACAACCACTGCCCACTCGCCACAACATAGAGACAAGTACATGGTCCTACCTGTATGCTGAGGTGCACCCTGTGGCTGTCCAGCCACCATGCCCATACATCCTGCAACCGGTACACCACCCCCTGCAGTGGCCTGACCTGGCCCAGCCACAGCGCCAGCGAGGCGAGCCCGCCTCCGATCTTCAGGGCCTAGCTGGAAAGAATGGAGAAGAAAACATCAGCACTGGGCAACACCACAGGGCACCCCCCCTGCACAGTGTGACACACTGCACAGCATGCCAGTGGCACAGTGGCACAGGGCAGCCACAGTGTACCACCACTCCCAATGGGGCATGCAGCCCCAGCCCCCCCCAGCAAGGCAAGCCAATGGCACCACCACCCCTGGAACACAAGATAAGAATGGGCACAGGCACTATGCACTTACCTGGCCGTGACACGGCGCCCCTCCGGCCGTGTGCCTGTAGTGTCCGTAGACATTCCAGGTCCCTACGCTGCAGGTCCCCATACCAGTGCCTGCACTGCTCGCCAGTGCGCTGTGCACCTGTGGCCTCCTCCAGTGCATCTGCCACCTCCTGCCACACCTCAGACTGAGGCCTGTTGAGAGGCACCTGGCCAAACAGGGAGTCGACATGTGGCACCACCAGAGCCACCAGGTTTACCAACTCAACTTGAATCCAGTTCTGCACCCTTGGTGCTGTCCTGTGTGGCATGTTCCCAGTCCAACAGGCAATCCAAAATGGCACCTAGCAGCACTCATGCCACATGTGCTGGAGATGAGCGCCTCATACCGTGATGCGCTGCCACTGCCAATCACGCAGTCACAGACATGTGCGACTTGGGTAACGCAGTGCTGCCACATGTCGCAGGGCACCTACAAGGGCAAAGGGCACCCGTAGGGTCAAGGGTTGGGCTGTGCACCATGCACCACAGTGCTATTGGGCATGGCAGGCATGCTGCACGGTAGGGCCATGTGGCTGCCGTAGTACACTGCCCCATTGCACACAGGTGCCATAGTACCCATGGCACAGGTGCGCCATCGATGGCATTGCACCAGAACGCCATCATCTGAGTGGCACCTAGCGCCATAGGCCAAACAGTGTATGAGCACCATATGTGCAATAGCGGACAGTCACTGTACTGCCTATTGCACATGTTGCGAATGACGTGCCACTGGCATATGTGATGTCTGCATGCATGCGGCACAGGCTGTTGCGCACGTCACATTATTGCACCATGACTTGTGCATGCGCTACTCCATTGTGCAATGCACAACCATGCAATATTCAGCAAATGTATGCAAATCAGCTGATTACAATATCCACAGCGCATCGGTGGCATTTGCATGTCATTACAGTTGCGCAAACCCTCATTTGCATGTAATGCACTGTAAAGGTGCCATGGGGAATGCACAGGATAGGAACGGTGCTGCATCCCACAAAGGGGAGTTACACGCTGCGGGATGGTGGAATAGGAGGGTGGGTGGGGACCTGGCAGCCCATGCTAACACATGTCACCCTCCACAGGAAGAAGCATGACCGACCATGAGGAGAGTGAGGAGCATGGGCCTCTACGCAAGTGCAGGCCCAACTTCACCAGGGCAGAGTCGCATGCCCCATTCCAGGCATACCTGAACCAGGAGCTGCTCCTGAGTGGCTCCACAGGCACCCCACCAGCTCGGGCAACAGCATGGGAGGATGTGGCCCATGCCGTGAACCAGCAGGGCAGCCACCAGTGGTCTGTGCAGGATTGCAAAAAGAAGGTTGGCACGGACCGGAGGCGGATCAATGAGAAGGTGGCAGTCATCCAGGCAGCGCGTGCTGCCACAGGCAGGGTCAGCCAGCCCTGCCCAACCTTACGCCACAGGAGGAGATGATGGCAGCCACCAAGCGTGGTTGAGGGTGTGCTCGGTGGAGGGTTCCAGACAGGTGGAATCCCATCACTGCATGGTAGGTATGGCAGTGTCGGGGGCAGGGGGATGGGGGCAGGGCTGGGTGACAGCAACATTAATGCTACTTTGTTCCCTTCCAACTCCTGAGCACCTGCATGCAGTGTCAGTGGTGGGGGTGTCCACTGTGGGGGCAGTCCTGGCCCCGGAGGACCATCCAAGCACCTATAGCAGGCACCATGGCTTGGATCGAGTGCAGCTCAGCACCGCTGTCCGTCTTGATACTGGCAGCACGGTTGCGGATGAGGCCCTGGCTGCATTTCAGTATTACACCAGGCATGGTGTCCTGTGTGCTGACATGCAGATTGGGGCGGATTTCGAATCCAATGACGACAACAACCACATCCCAGACAGCGCAGTTGTGGCTGCAGGGGAGACACCCATACCACAGGCACAACACATCAGCGCAGCTGGTGGCCCAGTGGTGGTTGCCTGCACACTGGCCACTGCAGGAGGCATAGCTGAGGCTGCCACAGGTGCAGCAATGGATGGCTGTGGTGGCAGTGGTGGCTATGGTGGTGCAGCCATGCTGGTGTTACCCTGCACATGGACAGATGATGTTGAGGGGGGCCTGAGGCAGTGCCCACCACCAGTGCAGTGCATGGCACCCAGCCCCAGGAGGGACCTGCTGTGCAGCGCCCACCATTGCAGGGTGCTGGGCTGCAGGGTCGGGATACACTCTTGTGTTGGCACAGTGACCCTGCACCACAGGGTGCTGACCCCTTGGACGAGCACACCCATCTGCTCCAGGCCTCTGTTGATCAGTAGGTGCAGCTCACAGCAGGGGTGCATGTGCTCTGCGAGGAGCTGCGCCAGGTGGCAGAACAGTGGGACAGGGACTTCGCCCTGCTCCTGGTGGAGAACAGACAAATGTGGGTGGACATGGCCGCAGCCATGGATTGGCTGACTGCTGTGGTCACAGCTCGACTGGCACCTCTTGCCACCCTGGTGCGAGGCCATCTGCCGCTCACACCGTGGACCGCATTCTCCATCCCCCAGGCCCGGCGGCATCCGACCCCCTTAGTGTCACCACCAGGGTCTGCTGTGGGCATTCCCAGCATGCCCGGTGTGGGCATGGTGTGGGGCCTGCAGACACCTGCATGGACACGGTCGTGGTCCAGCAGTGTCACCCCTGAGAGACCGTCTGCGATACCCCCTGTGGTTGATGCACAGCCAGCAACTGCTGTGCATTTCCGGCATGGCCATCAATGTGTCCGCAGCGACAGTGCTACCATGCAGCGATCCTGAACTGCCCACCTTCATGTACACCATTTGCTGCTGCCCTGTGTGCACATTGGTGCATAATATGCACGTGCGTCCCATGGCCGTGGCATCCGTGGTCGACCCCACACACGGCCCATGTGCTCATCCACCTGGCTGCTGTACATTATGGTGTGTGCATGATGATGCCGGCACAGCGCTGACTGCCACTGTGCAGCGCCGCTCAGCGTCTGACACATGCCCGGTGCCCACCTGTGGGCGGGAGCATGATGGATCCTATGTGCGCGCGTGTGTGTGTGTGTGTGTGTGTGTGTGTGTGTGTGTGTGTGTGCATGTGTGTGTGTGGGTGTATGTGTGTGTGCACATGGTGTGCGGGTCTGTGCTGCATTCTGCTTTGGTGCCTGTGCCCCACCCCTGTCCAGGCTCCCCTCCACCAACCCTGACACAGGGAATGCCCATGCCTGCCTATCGACTGTGCCCTGGGCCCTGGCCCCTGCATGTAGCCGTGTACACTTACCTGCGTGCTCCATAATGCTCCTCAGTGATTGTGTCTCTGTGCTGCTGGGCCGTCCGTATCAGCCAGGGATCCCTTCGCCCGGGGGGGCTGCCTACCACCAGGCCTGGTGGCCTCACCATCCCCACTGCTGTCCCCTCCTTGACCTCGATAGCTATCCCGCAGTCGGTGGCCATGTTGTGGAGTACACAGCAGGCCATGATTAGGCTGCAGGCTTTTGAGGGGCTGTACTGTAGGGCACCACCAGACCTGTCCTGGCAATGGTATGGAGCCTTTAGCAGCCCAAACACCCACTCGATGATGCTCCATGTGCTGGTGTGTGCCTCATTGTATTGCACCTGTGCTGGGGTCGACAGGTGCCGGTATGTGGTGAGCAGCCAAGGCTGGAGTGGATAGCCACTGTCACCTGTGTGGAGAGATGTTTGGTTAGCTTGGTGGCCTGTGTCATTGCCCCCCCCACCATCCCGACCACATCCCCTGGCACCCATGCCCTGGCATCCCACATACCCTGCCGTGCTGTGACAGGCATATGGCATACACAGCATACTCACCAACTAGGTGGCCAGTGGAGATGTCCCTACTCTCGAACCTCTGGCACAGTGCTGACTGGTGCCAGATGAAGGCATCGTGTGCTCCCCCAGGGTGTGTGGCACAGACATTAATTATGTGCCCCCTGGCATCGTACACCACCTGGCAGTTGACACTGGGGTAGCCCTTCCTGTTTATGTAGGCCACCCCCTCTGGCCAGGTGGCACGCGGATGCCAACATGGGTGCAGTCGATGGCCCCTAGCATGCCAGGCAACCATGCCACCCTGTGGATCTCCTGCATGTTTGCTGTAGTCTCTGCCTGTGTGCTGGGGAAATGGATGTACTCCACAGCATGTGGCAGCAGTGCACTGAGGAACTGTGTGAGGAGATGTGATGCAGCCAACTGGGTTATGCCTGTGGTGTCCCCTGTTGGTCTCTGGAAGGTGCCCATGGCGAGCAGGCACATGACGGCCATGACCTTTGTCTCCACAGACAGGGTGTGGTTCTGTCTTATAGGTGCCTGCATCTCCTCACTGCACAGCTCACACAGCTGCCTCAGAATGGCCCGGTTCAGGCAGTACCGGCCCATGATCTCTGTGTCACTATACTGTTCAAAGGTGATGTGGGCACGGTACCACCTGTTCCAGGCATACCGCTGACGGGACCTTCCATGGCCACGCTAGTCTGCGTGCTGCCTCCTCGCTCCCCTCATTACTGCCTCCATCTGGAATATTGCACTGGCCATGGCCTGGGCTGTACATCCTCCACCCGGGCCGGGCGGCTTTCTCCCCTGGCTCCCGCAGCTGTGGCTGCTGTCTGTGCCCCTGTACTGTGTGCATCCCTGTTCGGGGCTGCCTGGCCTGCTGTCTGTGGCCTCTGCCTTCCACCTCTCCATGCTTCTGTGCTGCCCCTCCTGTGCTGGGTGTCACAGACACTCGCTATGGGTTGTCTTGCACCCTGTCTCACGCCCACTCACATGCACGCACGTGCACACACACACACACACTCCCACTCACTCACACACTCACATGCCCACTGTCTGGCGCTTTCAGGCTCCCTGGTCCCTACTCTGTGCCTCTCTCAGCCTGCCTCACACTCTGTGGTTCCCCTTTGGCCTTTCAGGCTGCCCCATCGCTCTCTCCCTCGGTCTGGCTCCCCTGAGGCGCAAGCATCCTTCCCTCACTTGCTCCCTCTTTCTATGTGCTCAAGGCTGCTCTGCACATATCCTGCTTGCTCCTCTCTTGCGCCATTCGCCTGCCGTTGAATATCGCACTGCGCCGTGTATGCATGGCTATGCCCCCTGCATTTGTGCATGCATTCATTATCCTTGCACATTGGCACATTGGTACTTGCGCTGCACATTTTCTGCCACTGAATATCACTCTCCAGTGCATTGCTGCACTTGTGCTGGTGAATCCTTTTTGCACATTGTGCAACAGCTCTGAATATCCCGGCCTTGGAATACTAAATTGCTTATATCTCAGGAACCGTACGACGTATAAAAAAAATTAAAATTTCATATGATTTATGACTTTCCTGGCTAGTTTTGTTCTTGGCCCCCTACCAGGGGGCTAAGCATTTTTCCAATGAAAAGTCTGTATCGTGAAGCGTTTTTGAGATATGGGCCCCGAAAGGCATGGCGGATGCCATAATGTTAGTCTATGGGAAAAATAGTCAACTTTGGAGTGCTGTAGCTTTGCAGCCCTGTAATAGTTTGTCATCAAACTAGCAAAAGGCACACCTGTGGGATGTTGGCTTTCTTCTCTCCAAATTTCAGCCCAAAAGACCAAACAGTTCTTTTGCAGCAGGGTCAAAGAATTCCTGTTATTTTGGCCACAGTTTCAAAAAGTAGTGTCATGATTTGCGACACTTTCGCTAAATACATCACGAAAGTGTCACAAGTGCGAAACTACTTTGCGACATTACAGTTTACAAAAATTTTAAAAACATATGTCTGGAGTGTTTAACCCCCAAAAACAGACATGGCTAGCATCCTCAGGGCTCAACTAGGTGAAAACAAAAAGAATTGTGTCCCTAGATGGTCCCAAATTTAAATGCCAAGCATTTCTGTGACCAGTAACTGAAAACAAAATGGCAGATTAGCAACACTACAGGGGTCATTTGCGACACTAAAAACTGCATTTGCTGCACTGTCGAATAGTTTGTTAACTTTTCCCATTGACTATAATGGGAAAATTGTTTTTTGAATAACTTTAGAACTGTTTAATATTTATTCATGAAATCTTCAAAAAGGCACATCAGGGACCCTGGCTGCATGTTCCCTGAAGGTTTCAGACCAGTCATGCAAACCATGTGACCTGTAGGTGCAAGCAAAGAATGTGCAAAAATGTGTAATTACCACATTCTATGGTGCTACATAGCTCCACAACTGTATATCTGACTGTTACAAAACTTGGCTGATCCAGAGAGCTATGGTACTGCTCTGTGCCTGCCATATTTCAGGCAAATCTGTCATACAGCAGCAAAGTTATTAATCTGCAAAATTTCAGACTTTAACCTTACATGGGGTACTCAACCCTAACTATAGTGGCACTACCATGCCACTATTATATATATATATATATATATATATATATATATACAAAAAGCTATGTTAATGCAGGCATTCGGTTTGAAGAATGCAAAGCACACAAAGTGGGAAATGAAAAAACATTAGGGTTTTGGGTCTCCAGAGTGGCGGGGTGTTCTTTGGAGTTGTCAGCCCTAATGACCACCTGGGCCCTGCATGAAGAAAGTTATGGCTGATTTTTGTTGGCAACATGAGATGAGTCATACTCTCTAACTCCAAAGAGTGTATTATCATGAGGCACTGGCTTGGAGCTGTACCTTGTGCATCAGACAGGAGGTAAAGGGCTGATCGGAGGGAGCAGACATTAATGCTGACAACCCCAAAGAACACCCCACTAATAATTCACCAAGACTCCGGAGACCCAAAGCCTTAATCTTTTTTCATTTCCCTATTTTGTGCACTTATCGTTCTTCATCCCTAATGTCTGCATTAAAATAGTTTTTTTTTTTCAATTAATTTCTCTTCTTTCTCTGATAGTGGATTCATATCCTCATTTGCACAGGTCCCTTTGGGGCCCGCTTAAAAACAAATAAATAGAATACTGGAGATAGTCCTGACTTAGTGCATGGGCCATCAGGCCTCAACATGCATGACAACACCTTGTGAGGGAAGGCTCCCTGATCCACCACAAGGTGTCATGTGTACACCAGAACACTGCTTTGTCCCTTCCTAGGCAAAGGCCAGCACTGCACGCAGCAGCACCCTACCTCCCTTCCCAGCCTTGGCTCATTAAACTGGCTTACTGAACTTACACACAAACTCAGGCTACTGGCACAGGAACACAATGTGGTCCCCAGTGGCCAACGGACGTCCCTGCAAACAAAGTTACTTCATAATTTGTTTTTTACATTTTGACCCCAAATTTCAACTGTCTTTTTATGACTCCTCCTTCAGAACATAACAGGTGTCACTGAATACTAGACAAAATGTAATTTTGCACCAGAACTGCAAAACCACATGTTGGCCAGGATTTAAAAACAGCAGCAGTCACATTCATGGGGTCATGTGACAAAATGGCTATGCTGCAAATTTGGGGTTTAGATATTGAAAATTATCAAAATTATGAGTGTGCATACCTCAATAACTTTGTTGTTTTTTTATATTTTTACCTCAAATCTTCAACATAGTCATATTATGACCCCACCTCCTGAAGCTACTAGGCGAAAATGTTTAAATCCCCATCAAAACATTGTTTTGCGCCACAGGTGTGAAAACACATTTCAGCCAGGAAGTCAAAAATGACAGCTGTAATGTTCATGAGACGGTGTGAAAAATTGCCATGTTGAAAATTTGGGGTTTAAAATAGTGGAAATTACCAGAGTGGTGAGCGTGCGCACAACAATTTCAATGTAAAGTCGTAATTTGGTTATTTTTATGTATTTTTTTCACCAAAGTTTCAACATTGCCTTTTTGGGACCCCACCTCATGAATACTTGCTGTGAAATTATGTTAGATGCAATAACTGAGATTTAACGTTAAAGTGCTTACTCAATACTAATATACAGGCACTACCGCTCCTAAATAATAAACACACAGAATCATTTTTGTTTAGTTTTAGGATGAATAAAAGTTGCCAGTCAATTTAATTTATACCTGTGTCAATTACACAAATGAGCCATATTGTTTGATACCTGGTTATAGAAGATTTTAATTTTTTGTTTCTGTTCTCTTCCCACATCTTAATAACACATGAATATAAGAACTAATTTTTGTTTCTGTTCTCTTCCCACATCTTAATAACCCACGAATATAAAAACTAATTGTTTCTGTTTTCGGATTACTGTAATGGAATAGTGCATTTAACTATTGGTGCTTATTATTTAAATGAGCTGTGTTGTTTATGTTTTGCTAACTGTGATAATAGATCTGTTTGGTTTTTCTCTTCTTTGTTTGCAGATCAAGAGAACAGATAGCCCCACTATACAGAGCATATATGGGACCTCAGCTGTAGCACTGCTGCTAGTTGTGGAATCCACATTGCAGAAAGGATGCAGATAAATTGCAGTGGGTTCAAAGAAGAGCAACAAGAGTGATTGTGAATGATTGTAGCATGGAATATAAGGAGACATTTTTAGTAGCATGGAATATGAGGAGACACGTTTAGTCTAGAAATGAGGAGACTAAGGGATTTTATTACTTTGCATGGTTTCTTGAAAGAAAGATACAGAAATATGTAAATAGTTGGGCTATTCCAAAAAATAAATTGATCTACAACTAAGGAGCATAACAAACAGTTAAATAAGGTAATATTCAGGGGTGACATTAGGAAATATTATTTCTCTCAGAGAGTGGTGGGAATTTGGATCTCACTCCCAAGTAATGTAGTAAATTCAGAAAGGATAGACAAATGTAAAAATGAGCTGCATATATACAGTATTTAAAGGGGAAACAGATGTAACAAGGTATTATTACTGAAAAGTGTATGTGAAGAAGTGTCAGTACTAATAGCATATAAGCCTCTTCTGACCTATTTTCCATATGTGTCAGTGGCTACCCTGCTTGTGATCTCTGTAAGGTTGAGAGGCCTTGGTCCTTTATCACTCCTTTTACAAGGAGGGTTTTTATCCTGTTAAGATTAGAAAATAGTGTGGTGCCTCCTCCATGAAAAAAGGTAAAGTAAGCCTGGTGATAGTAGGGTAGAACCCCTGGAATGTGGCACCTACCCACATCCTCACTAGGGACGCATCAGCTGTAGACCAACCAATGCAGAAACAGTCCCAAGATGCATGCACTGAATATTATAACTGTGCAGACCCAGATAAGCATTTCAAACAGCATGACCAAATAATTTATTTAGGACAGCAGCCTCTAAAGGAGAAAACAGGGGTGTGTAGTGGTTGGTCTTTGGTGTCCATCTTGTCCCCCATCCATTCCAGTCCTGACTGCTCTTCTGTGCCCTATGTGGCACAGCAAATTAAATACTTTCCTTAGGCTGTGAACTAAACACCTGCCCAGGCACAGCCAAATGCTTTTCTAGGCTGCAAGTATGTGCCCTTTAAGGTACTAGCCTTCAAAACACAACTGCCTCCACATCATAGTGTGCAATACAGTATATACTCTCCAGCTCCCCTGTACTGGAGGTGCCACCCTTCATCCCACTGGTACCAGTGCCTTTACCCTTAAACTTAACAGAGAGCTCCCAGTGTCTCTGCTGGGTACACAGCAGTGGAACTGATGTTGGCCCAGTTTGACATTGCATATAGCTGACCAGCGGTAGTGCACTTAAATCATTTGCAAGACATGGTGAAGCAGTAAACCACAAAGTCAAATGCCATGCACATGGAAATCTCAGCTTGAACTGTTTGTACACTTCTGGTTGACTAGCCATGTCCAGGAAATGCTTTCCCAACTGTTTGTCAAGTTACAGAGCCAAGACCGGGATTTACTCATGGTACCCAAACCAAGGGGTCTTTGGCATTATGCAGTTCACAATGATCCTTCTATAGCAGGCATCTGGCTGCTTTCAATCTCTCCTCTCCTTTGGGATGGCTTTGTGATATGGAGGGTTAAGCAGTCCTTCAATTCTTCTGCCCACTGGGGTCCATACTACCATACACATTATGGCATTCAGTCTCAGAGGTAGTGATAATTGGCACTGGGCTATTGTTTTAACTTGGTAGATTCCACAGCAGTTTTGGGTGGCAGTTTTCTCTCTCTTTCTTTCTTTTGCTGGCCATAGCTGTCAGTTTCTCAGTCATGTGATGCTCAGCACATAAATGCCTCCCTTTTCCAAAGCTTGGAATCTACTTTCACTTTTTCTTCCTGCCCTCAGCTGACAAGTGCGCACTCTGTTTCTGCAGCACAGCTCTTTGCATCAGTCAGCTTCTGCTTACTCAGGATCTCACGTAGATCTGCCTGGTATGAAGCTCAAGTCCTGCTGTTCAAAGAGGAAACAGCAGCTCCGATTCACTCAGCTGTGCTGTCAATCAATTCAGGCTGTCACTCGACAGGTAATTGGCAGTTGGAAAGGTGTCCAAATCAGTTAGGACCATTATAAGTTCACAAGCCCTTGTGACTGACTCCCCAGGAGCAATACCTGACTGGGGTGGGGAGTCTGTGATCCTCTAACACTATCACCACAGTAGGGCAGGTCAGAGGAGTCACATGCAGTTCATGGTTTACACACACTTCCACAACCTGAACCAGTCCCCATGGGTGAAAGCTCAGGTATGGCATGGCTGACACAGACAGCTTGGATTCTGGTTCCTGTCACTATCACTGCAGTGTTGGTTCTGGTGGCAGCAGCAGATGCCTTTGATGTGTGAGTAGTAAGGAAGTCTTAAAGTTATAGTAGCCCCCTGGGTGGTTACACACTCTCTCTCCATTGAACAGCAGCTGTCTTAAGCAATTTCACACAAGAGTTCAAAGTTCAGCAATCCAATATATGTACATATTACCACAACAATAGTCTATTCAGTACCATATGGAAGGAATCCAATGATTTTCCAAGCTGTTTATTTGACATATTTGACATACAGAGAAACAACCAGGTGGCTAAAACAGAGATAGAGCCAAATGCAAAGTATTCAGATACAGGAAGCAGCAGCAGTAATAGCCATGCTGCTGTTTCCTATATTTGACATACAGTACTGCAGAGCCAGCCATGATGCAACACCTTGCCTTGCAGCATTAATTCAATGGCAATTAAGCCCTTTTGTCATACAATACTTTGTCAAATGTCATTTACTGCACGTTATTGCATTGTATCCTGGCTGGATCTGCTGTACATTCTCATTACATCAGGCTTTTGGTGCAAGGGACGTCGTCAAATAAATGGGATTTTCTATCAGTGCAGTTGAGAGACATCCTGCTAGATCACAATTTTGTGGTCTACTGTGCATCGCAGGCTGGGTATTCAGAGCCCTCTACCTCCCACAGCTATGGGGGGAAACTGTCCACTTGAATAGCTGCAGTTTTTCCTACAGCCATGGTATTTTCAAATGTGGAGCTGGTTTGTGACCAGGTGTAACATCCCCTGCAGCTGCACTGGTTGAAAATACAAGTCTCTGCAAGTGTGGAGAGTTCACCCCGCAGTGGTGGTTGTGGGTTGGGACTTAGTCCCTAATAAGCTGGAAATAACCCCACATTTAGGGACTCCTGCATGCATCTTCCAAGTTGTTTGCACCTGCAATTTAATGCAAGCTTCCATGAAGTGTTTCCAGGTGCTGTTAAATCTGCCAGTGTTTGAAAATACAGTGCAAGTACGTCTAATCTTTTAGGCACACAAGCTGCACCCAGATCCATTGCTGCACCTGTTGCCACAATCCTTGCTTGGCTCAGTGTATAAAAATCCTGCCCATGTTTCCTAGCTAAGGTTTGATTGATTGATTGATTGATTGATGTATTTAAATTTGGACATTGGGAAAGGCACACTGAGCTGAGGCTTGTTTTTAAGTGCAATCTGGGGGAAGACTAAAAGGGGTAAAAATAAAGGCAGCATAAAAAATACAGACAAATAAAAAGCAGTGCATTTGAATGCAATATGGTGCAGGTAACACATATTGCAAGACTGATAACATGAAATATAGTTGTATTACAATGTTATCATGTATAAAAACATGGTGGATATTTACAAAGGAAATAAAAATACAGTAGGTCATGGATTTGCAAAGAGAAAGCAAAATAGATAAACATCTAGTAAGGAATGAGTTCTGAAAGATCTAAAAAGATTAGGAGCAAGAAAAGGAAGGGACGATGGAGGAATATGAGGGAGTTTGCCATAGCTGAGGAGACAGGTTGTCCCAAAGGGAGTGCAGATGGCAGGGGCGTCATTAGGGATGGGCTTTAGGGGCTGGACCCCTAAACATTTATTCATTGGTCTGGAATAAAAGAGTCCTAGTTCCTAAATTTGAGCCCACCTTAGTTGTTTGTTTTCACTAGATGAGAGGAGTGGGGGTTCAAGTCCCTAAGTATTTTAGACCACAGACACATCCCTGGCAGATGGAAGGAGGAGGCAGCTTGGGAGATGTAAGTTTTGAAGTGGGGATGGCAAAGAAACAGGACTCTGAAGAATGCAGTGAGTAAGTGGAGCAAGACGCTGGTAAAAGGAGGGAGGAAAGACAAGGAGAGATGAAGAAGAGGTAGTATTTAGAAAGAAAGGAGGCACAATGTGAGAAATGATGGGAAGTGAGAGTAGGGAGGAAGAGGTTACGGTAGTGGGGCAATGATGGGTGAGGGGTGAGGAGTTGGTAGCAAAGTGACAGAAATCATAGAAAAGTGTGTCCAGTCTGTTCGGAGAAGAACTGGGGCAGCACTGCAGTCCTTATATGCAAAGCCAAATATTGGAAGCATCATCTTAGTGAGGACCTCATAGCAAACTGGGAGGGGTAGGCAAGACTTGTTGCAACCGATAAAGGGCAGAGTCTTTTGTGGATGGCTCCAGTTCCTACTCTCAAAACAGCACAACACAGTGACAGAAAGCACTACATTTTATTTATTTATTACTTCATTGATTTTCCCATTTTTTCACCTAAATTGTTATCCTCTATGACCAAGACAGGCTGGGCTCCTCTCTGCTTTGTCCCACCCACCCCCTACTGACCTACACCTTCCCAGGACTTATCTGACAACCTGATACCCCCACGGATTCCCCTCCAAAGGTGGGTCAGGGAAAGGGCCGTCCTCCCCCTCCCTTTGAAGTTAAGTACACAAATTTAGTTCCTTGTCCCAGAGTCCTGGTGATACGATGGGCAGGGATCAGCATGCAGGCACCATGTTCTGCTAAGTGCACTCATCACATGCGCATGTGGAGGCATGCGCATGCTGTGGAGTCCCACAGCATCTCCTTTCTTCTGCTGCTCCTCAACCCACACTGCCTTCATGCCTCCCCCTAGTGGTAGTCATTCAGCAGAGTATGCATCCCCCCCCCACCTCCAGGAGAGGGGTGCAGTCCCTCAGATGTTCAGTACTCTCACTCCTGGCCAACCCCTGGAAACTCATACTATTTCCCAAACATCGGTTGCCAGTGTGGAGCAAGGTGTGGCACATAGTGCCTCAACCCTCTGTACCACTGGGCTGGCAATTATGTATTTATTTTACTTGTTAACTGGGTTAGAACACTGAACCAAAGGCTTTTTGTCAGGTGCAACCCAGAGCGGACAAAAGCAGCTACAAAATGTAATATAAAAATACAATAAATTTCACATGCAATTTGCAGAAAATTAAATTTAAAATACTACATTATATTTTACAATGTATAGAACACAAATCCAGCTTGTAAGGACAAGTTTAACAATTGCATACAGAGTTAGTGAGTAAACACTGTTTTAAACTTGTTTTGAAGATCATATGAGTATTAGCTGCACAAATAGTTACAGGAAGCTCATTCCAACAGGTTGGAACAGTAAAAGAAACTGCATGCTGACCCATGTCTGTGCTCACCTTGGGTATATTGAGCATTAAATTGTCATCACATATTAGGTTTCTAATATTTCTCTTAAAGTTCAATAAAAAAGTTAACGATGTGTCAGCATGCAATATCGTAGAGCCAGAAACCAACCAAAACCCACAGGGACTTTTCTTGTGCTTGAACTAAAAACACTTAAATGTTTATTTTTTGAATCGTGTATTTTGCTCAGGATTTAATCTTTTTTTTTTTACTAGGGGACTAGTTTAATAGGTGCAATAAGACATTCCAGGGGCATTGGTTGCTATGGGTTAATGCACTTTCAGGCACTGAAGATACTTGGTGCGAGCACCTCATGCCTCACTATTCACCTGAACGTGCAATAATCCATAACAACCAATGCCCCTGTTATGTTTTATTTCTTATACATACCACACCCAGGAATGTATTATTACTATGATCTAAGGGTTATTTAGAAAATGGGCTTCTTACTTGCTGCTATCTGATTGGTCAGTACCCTCAAGATAGGGGTACATTAAGTTTCAATAGATGACCAGCAAGTAAGAAGTGCCAGTCAGCTGACCACTGTACCCTACCCATATCCTGCAGCCCAGCTGACCACTTCAATCAAGCACATCACAGTACTAAACGTCTGTTTTTAAAAAAAAAGTAAGTCAGACCACATATCAACAAATTTCGACCCTGATAAACATCTTAAAAGCGCCACAATATACTCACAGAAGATGACCAGCCACCACAGCAAATGAAAAGTAGTCCTGTAAAAAACAAAGAGAAAAAACACAAGTAAGTGGCGCTTCATTTCAGTCAGCGATGTACAGCTAGACACAATAGAAAGAGAAAGACAAGAAGTAAACACAGTCAAAAACACTAAATGGGCAGTCTCCGTTTTTGAACAGTGGCTAACACACAATGAAATAACTATTTGCTGGCAAAGCATCCATTTGAAAATTTAACCCGATCTCTAAAGTTTCTCGCGAAGTGCGAACAACCAGCGGGACAGAGTATTCAATGGCTAGCTACTGCGCCTTTCGCGCGGGCATCAACCGCCACCTCGCCAGCACAGATCTCCGTAGGCCTGTCAGCATAATTGCAAACCCAGCTTTCACCTCTTCTAACAACGTGTTATCAGCAGTATTAAAACGTCTCCGAAAGTCCCAAAAAGACCAATCAACCCACCATCCAGCAATAAACAAAGCGGATCTGGAAAAACTAAGACACAGTTCAGCACTAAATCCCGATACTGCGCCTGGCTTAGTCCGTAAAGTTTGGTTTGATATACAGCTTCACATGGCCAGAGCGGTCGGGAGGGCATCGAGAACTAAAAAAGAAAGTTTTGTGATAAAACAAGACGAAAGTGGCCATAAATACATAACACTAACTACAACGAAACCAAAAATCACAAAAGATCCACAAGAGCTCAATAAAGAAAACTCACGAGGTCACATCTCAGAGCAAGAAAACGACCGGCTGTGCCCTGTTAGCTCCTTTATGAAATACATAAAAAAATGCCCACCAAGTGCAACAGCTTTCTATCTCCATCCAAAAAAGTTGCCACAAGAAGTCCTCGATCAGCAAGAATACTGGTATAGCACGGAACCCATGGGCAAAAATTACTTGGGCTCCCTCATGCCACGACTCAGCAAAGAAGCTGATTTATCATGTCGCTACACAAATCATAGTATTCGTGCTACTTCAGTGCAGCTACTATCTAGAGCAGGACTTACGGAGAAAGAGATCATCGCAGTCACAGGCCACCGCTCCCAACAAAGTTTAACATCTTACTGGGCCCCTTCAACTGCCGACAGAAAAACATGGAGCTCCATACTAGCAGGCAAAGAAAGTCAACAACAGAAAACCTCAGCTAAGACACCACAGCAGAACACAGATAATGAAGAGCCCAACAGCATCTGTAGAACAAGCCTGCCACCTACTGATGTCACTGAAACTGCAACAAAAACATTTTCCAGCCTACTAATTGCACTTTAATTCACAATTAACTTCATAACTTACCAGAAATGAAGAAATGAAAGAAATAAAATGCTACCCTGAACAACAGTCACAGTGATTGTAAACAAGTGTAACAGTATTACATATTTAACACTATTTTAAATATATTTAAAATATAATGCTACCCTAAAAATGTTTTAAATTTTTAACACTGTTTAAAACTATTAAATTTAAATTATTTAAAATACATTTTAAATGTTTAACAGTCTATTCTTAACTATATTTAAACATATTAAAACGGACTATTTTTCTCAAATTTCAAAAAATGTTAAAATAAAACTTCATTTATTCACAACCAAATTAATACTCTGTCTCTTTATTTTTCAACAGTTAGCCCATTTTCTAAACGCAATAATGCCCTCCAGGGTGGGCGGTATGGGCAATACCGGACCGGCCAAGGGCTATAATGCCCTCCACCTGCGGCGTCGGGCCTCATCACGCCCCTGGCCGGTCCGGTATTGTCCAATACCGCCCACCCCGTCGGGCATTATTGCTTAAATAAACTAGAGAAAATATTTCTATTTATGTATGTATGTATGTGTGTATGTATGCATGTATGTAGTGTTTGGTGACCAGAAATGGAGGGCTAGACAATACTGCCTATTTTTTTGCCTCACACAGGGGGAAGGGTGACTAGAGATGCAAACCAACTGAAATTGAACCAGATTAAGCTGTTGATGGTATTTTAGTGAAAGGGGGAAATTTTGTCAAGACCCCAGAGACTGTCAGTATAGCCTAGAGGTTAGTGTAACGAGCTATGAATGAGCTTGGTACATTTAGCAGAGAAACATGGGTTTGAGTCCCACAACCTCCACTTGCATACTGTGTGACTATGATCAAGTCACTTATCCTGCCTAGTGGGCCTTACCTGATTGCCATAAAATAAAATTCCCTTACTCATTTTTCGAGAAGTGCCTAGCAACCTTCAATGGCCATCTGAAAAACACAACCTCAGTTTATTGTCTCACCAGAAGGACAGCACACCCCAACAGTATAGCATCTCCTTAGTACTGCATTTGGATGCCACAATTTATGGTATAAGCTTAATCCTGGTGTGGGACTAGAACCCTAATCTTCTGGCCCTGAGTTATATTTATTTATTTAAAGTTGGTGACCGGGAAAGGCACGCTGAGCTGAGGCTCATTTCCAGGTACAACCCACACACTGTTACCTGAGCTGTACTAACACCCTATCCAGGGATCTATGAAAAATTAAACTTTGTTATTTTACTGTAGGTGTGTGCACAGATGCCCCTACAGCTGTTAACCAAATAAGTGTAAGTGTATGTTTTAGCCCCTGGATAATTTGAAATAATTTTATAAATATATATTTTAAAACTAATTGTTCCAGTAAAAACACTGAAATCTTAAAATATTTTGGAATGATTGCATCTTTAAAAACCAAATGTTCATTACAACAGAGTCACCGATGAGTACATCCAATGATTATTTTATTTTTTTATTTGCTCCTTTTTGTGTTGAAAAAAGAATTCAAAGTAACACACTCTCTTTTCCTTTTTTCTTACTCTCCCAATATGTACTGATTTTATGGAATACTAGTGCCTGCCTTCCTTTCAGCTCTCTGTAGTGCTTGTTGTATGTATAATGGAAGAGTCTACACCATCCCGTCTGCTATATGAGCACTTGTCCTCCTCTGTTGCATCCTTGAACTTTCTGGTACAGTTTAAAACTTACATTTATGTGTCTTTTTGAACCTAGCACTAGTGTATCCTATTGTACTGCACAACTAAAGACTACGGGCAAGATTTTCAGAAGGATCTGCCCAGGATGTGTCTGCCCCTATTTTCAAAGCAGCAATGTGTACAGACCTGTTAGGCCATCTATTTAGATGGCCTAACAGCATCCAAAGTTTGCATCCAAAAACGGGCGCTGTTGTGAGTTGTGTCCATTTTGAATGCAGTTTCTGTTTTCTACTGCAAATTGTGACTTTTTGTCATAGACCGAGGCAACTTCTGAAAACAGCAGCAAGGCTGCCTGGACGCAGGTGGATGGACTCAGATGGAAGCACAGTATGCATTTACATCTGTGTCCAACCCTTTTGAAAATCTCCACCTAACACTTTTATACCCTGATGTACCAAGGGGCCCCACAAAGATGCAGCCTTGAGTGTCATGAGGCCATTCCACAATCTATTTTAAGGGCCCTTAGTTCTCTGTAGCACTTGAGTCATATGTTCTGTGATAGGATTCTTACATGTCTGCGGCATGTTTACTTTACTTCTGTTGTATTAATTGTTTAATTATTTATTATTTCTAGGATGGATTTATCTATCACTGATGATTAACATACTGTGTGATGTCACTGATCACTTCATATATAAAGTATTGGGAGGGGCTTTAGAACAGAACAGGAGGGGGAAATAGCCTGGAATTACAGAAAATGAAAATCCTGCCAAAATGGGGAATTCTGCAGTACCACTAAAGTTCTATGGCAGTGCCCCAGTTCTGCAGCTACTTTGGCGACCACAGAACCATAGAATTCCATGGGCCTTGTCTATTTGTTGCAAATATGAAAACAGCAAATAAATATGTTGTGCCTTTGGATGTAGATCCCTTGTTTGTGTAATCTGAGGCCTGACATCACTTATTTTTTTAATCTGAGTAAGTGACTTCATGATTTGGGAATAATGTCTGCTGTATATATATATTTAAGGCACTGTGCCTTTTTTACAGCCTGTAAATTAACTCGGTAAACCTCATATTACTGGCATCAGACAATTAGTTAAGTCTGGGAAAGGGAATCTGGTATAGAATACATCACAACTTAATTCTATAGGGCTAATCTTTGGCAAAAGCATTTCATTTTTTTGTAAGATATGTATTATAATGAAACAAAATATAATAGGCTTAATGTAGTTGACATATGTTCCTAGCTCAGGCAGTGCATTCACTAGGGACTATAGCCCTCAAAGGGACTTCTATACAGATGCTTGTTCTTGATCAGAAATCCCTACCTGTTTTTTGTATTACAGTAATAAATGTGCTGCTCATACTGTACCAGAGAATTACAGAATGCTAAGTTGCTACTTTCTGTGATAGAATTTAGTCAAATATAGTCACAGAGACTGATAGAAGTCTACATCTATTATCAAACAAGCTTGTGTTGTATTACATGCAAATTTCTATCTCCCCAAACTCCAAAAAAAGAACAAAAAAAAGCTAATGCAATTTTTTTTATATCTTTCACTCTTCATTTACACAATGATTTATGTGCATTGTCTACAGTCCTGCTGTTACAGCAACTCCTTGATCCCTGGAGAAATCAGTACAGCATAGCAGCGTATTACACAACCCTTCCCCCCATCCATTCCCCTCCCCCACCCTAGCAGGGTAAACCACAATCTAATGTCAGCCTAGGGAATTAATTAGTGATTGTTGATTAAAATTCTTAGTTTAACTATTTCATTGCTACCGACAGGCGCCTTTGAAGTGTTTGTCCAATTGAGAAAAGACAATGCTAAACGCAATATCTGTAGTTTTAATCGTAGACCATCACAGAGCCCAAAACTGTCCTAACCAGGATTGTGACAAGTGGAGAGCCACTCTTATTCATACAAGGTACAGTACAAAGTAGATGCATCCTGCTAAATAATGTCATTTAACTCAGAGGCCAAAAAATAGCATGTCACAATGTGAAACAAGGTAAATTCAGCTAGGGTGGTACAGTTCTTCTTTTCATTTATGCCAATCCAACTTCCTCTCTTTCCCAGATCTTAAAAACCATTTTCAGCTAAAACAGGATTAATACACCTACTAAACAAAGTAAGCACAGCATTCAAAGGTTCTCAGCCTTTTGCACCATTCTCCTCATGGGGCCCTGTGTTATTTATAGCTTTTGCATTTGTCCACACAATAAAGTTAGTCAGTCTCCATTTTGTTCAGATATTTTGATATTTTCATTGTGTTAACCAACAAACATACATTTTTTTTGTAGATACAATGGTTGTAAGTTATGGCTTGTATTCTGGAGAAAAATGCATTTTGTCAAGAGGATGCTACTCTACATTCTCTTGACAAAAATGGGATGACATGCAATTCATTTGCAGAAGCAGTAAGGGTAGTGACAAAATCCATGGCACAGTAAAGCATTGAATGAGACTAAATACATGTTGCCCACAGAGTGAAGTAAGATGTTTAATGAAGTAAGCAAATAACATGACAGAGTGTGCTGTAATGCTGTAATAACCTCACATACCATGTGGGTTCAAGGCACAAGACACGGCCGAGGACTTTCAGTAGCCAGGGAAGTGCAAGCACTACAGCTTAACCACATACTCTTAAGTCTGTTATTGCACTTATAAAATGGTGGAAAAAAAGCTGAAAAGAAAATACTGACCTGTGTGGTGTAATAACAAAAAGTTATGTGACTGAATTCCACTGATCACAGTACAGGATTTATTCTTAACCCTTTTTATAAATGCATTTGTATCTTGATAATTTATTTATTATTGACTTAGTAACTGAAAAACAATGTTGAGCCAAAGCTCTTTTCCTGGTGGAACCTAGGGGCAGGGGTACAAAGAGGAGTGAAGGAAATATGCCTGTGCAAAATGTGCAAAAATAAAGTAATAAATAGAGCAAAAAGCACTAATAAAGAAGTGGCAGACTAGCAAATAAACACAATGTTGAGGGGTAGGACATGTCAGGTCTTATAGATCAAGTACTAAAATGTGTCAGGTGCTAAAATATTAAAATACAGTGTGCAGGGTGCAGCATAGGTTGCCTTAAGTATATCATGCACTAAAATAGGATAAGAAATACATGAGTATTACAGGTACAGTAGTACAATACATTAGGGACTAGAAAACTGAAATACTGGGTGCAGGGCATGGTTTACCAAAGTATAAATGAACAGAGCAACAGTAATTAACTGGGTGCAAGCTGGAGGAAAGAGAAAAGATGCAAGCTTATCCAGGGGCTTGGGAAAAGAGAAAGGACATTTGAAGGGTAGTCCATGAACAAGGTGACCAAAATTGAGCACCTAGAAAAATGGCGGCTCAGTTATGGTGACTGTGTTCACAGCTACCCAGGGAGGAGGGCGACCGGATACAGCGGTTGGCGAAAACCATGATGGGAAGTAGTGGGTATGTGAATGTGTGCACCCACGGGGGGGGTGCATGGGAGGGATGGCATGTGGGAGGGGTTGCAGTGTGCAGTTGTTGAGCTGGACCACTGGTGTCATGGGGAGGCTGGTTGGCTGGGAGGCACAGGGTACCAGGTTCTGGTTCAGCATGCTGAAGGTTGTTTTTTTTTGCCACCTGGTGGCATGTATTTTAATAAAGTTTGTCACCCCCCGACATGCACTCCCCTTGAGTTGAAAATCCATAATTAGGGAAGTGTGGGGGGCATAGCCCCTGCATTAATAATGAGACCTTTAGGTCTCGGGTGCCTTTTTTTTTCTGCACTGCGAGTGTGCATTGCTGAAATTGATTTTCGGTGATCTACTCTCGCCATGATAGCGATCACTGTTTCTCAGTTGCTATTATGACATGGAACTCATTTGAAGTCTTGGTGAAATCAAAGTCTTGGCAAGGAAAAAATCTGAGGAGACTGGGGAAGGCTGCAAAGAATAAGTATTTATCAATGCCGAATGTTTGATTGCATGTTTTGATACTCAGTATTTGACTGGGTAGTGCAGAATAATGGTCTATTGACTGTAAGAAAGTTGCTTGCAGTTTAGCAAGTTTTGTGATTATGTCTAGTCTGTGTAATAAATGAGACTTTGTTATAAATTTTAACTACAAATTATCATGCATTCCACCTCCTCCAATATAAAGGGCAACACAAACCGCTCAGTGTCAGTATATATGTATATATGGTCTCTGTCATATGACCCCTGGTTTAGGAACATTTACATGTCACCCCTGTTTTTCAGTAATTCTCCCTAAACCATACACTGTGGTTCAACTCCCCTTAACAACAAGCCTTAAGTTCCTACCACTAGTGTTTTACAGGGTGTCAGCTGCCTTTTTACCCCTATATGCACCAAAAACACAGCATCCCTATCCAAGCACACATACACCATAATTTCATCCATCCAAAATGCCACAGCCACAGTCAACCAAATACTGCATCACAATGTCCTCAGCTACAACCTGTAGCATACCGATTCCATGCAACTACCTGCCATTACCAACTACCATCATGTTACTAAGTATCAACACACTGCTGCTATACTTTGTTGTCATCAAATAGTATACAGTGGCTTGACTTGTATACAAGTGCACCATCTGCAGAAATAAGGACATCAGAGTGCAGATAGCACAGTGCCTGGGGAGCTTCACCCCCCCCCAAAAAAAGAAACAGGAGTGATAAAAGTCTGTAGTGGGACCACATGCAGTACTATACTCACACATACAAGCTGTTCCTGACCCCAGCTCTTAAGCTTCCACCCTCCACCTTTCAGCTTTGGCTCACTCATGCCCTGCTTTTGCATTGTTATCCCCCCAGCCCTCCATCCCGAAAATACAATATTGTTCAGTTAGCAGAGAACACCTGCACTGTGCCATACCTGATCAGCAGACTTAGTTTTGGACTAAGAAGGTGACTGTGATTTGATACATTTATAGGATCAACAACACATTTTCAACACGCAACCTTTCTGGCTACACAGAGCCCCAGTCACCTGAAGAAGTACTCTGTGAAGCCCAGAAGCCCAAAAACATATGTTCTGAAAATTTCCTGTTGGTACAATAAAAGGTATCACATAAACTACTTTGTTCATCTGCTTGTACAAGGACAAATGGCTGCAAATAATGCCCTGCTTCCATCTTAAAAAATAATTTGTAGACATTTAATGACAGCATCTTTTTCACTGGTTCTACACACTAATCAGCAGTATTACTACTATGCACTGCATTAACTGCCACAGGTTGTAGCCTTTGTAAGTCTAGGACAGAAAATGACTGTATAGCTCTGGGTTGGAAATTACTCACTCCAGCTTTAACAGGTGTGCGTGAAATGGATTACACACATTAATGTGCCCCTGATTTGCTTGCCTACATAAGTTGGTGATGACTAAGATGGGCACGTCTGCTTGCATGTCACTGCTTGGGAGGTGTGGGGATTTGTATTCATTTTGGATGCTTCTACCCCCCTCCTCAGTCCTTAAACCTGTCCCAGCTTTGTCTGGTCTGAACTCATTTATAAAAAGAATGCTTTGTGATCTCGAAAAATTAATACAATATGACAAGACATCACTGAGAAAGTATGATAAATCAAAGCAGCACATGTGTATCACCACTGGGCCCCTGAACAGAGTTTTTAGGTGGGCCACAATACCAATATTCATGTGTGTTACTTGCCCCGCATCGTGTTCTGGACTATCTAGTAAAACACATTACCTCTGAAATGCTCCTTACAACAAGTCTGCTCCTGCAACTGTTTCACTTTTTTTATCAGGTGAATATTATTTATTTTTTATGGTTTACTAAAATATGATCCATCATATAAGGAAAACCATATTTTAAACAATGAGAACAAACAAACTAACTAACTACCTAACCAGGCTTACTGCAGGTCCAGAAGACACTTCAATTATTTATTTTATTAACAGTTTGTCTTCAGTTTATCTGAGCTTCATGGATGGAATTATTGGAATCAGCTGGACTTCAGATTAAAAAAGTTCATTGCAGAAGTACAAAATGGGAGTGCAACACCTATGATCCACATTGCATAGAAAAACAGTGTAAGCAAAAGCATCTGTAAAGTCCAGCAGTCATGGCTCCATATCTCCTTTACTAAAAATCAGGCATACAAAACCTTGCTACAGTTCCAAAGGTGACATGGAACCATGAGTGGTGGATAGCCAGTTGCTGTTTGATTGGATGCATTTTACCGCATTATATCTACATAATAGAAACCACCCTTGGAACCACACTGAAGTTCTGTGTGCTGGATATTTAGCTTAGTAGACATGGTGGAGCCATGAGGGCTGAGATATAAAGAAGCTTTTAGATGAAAAGAAAAAATCATGCGTACTACGAGACTGCCTTCCTAACCTTTTGTACTTCCATTGAAAAACACAAACCTGCACTAAATGTATTAGAATATTTAAACAAGGAAAATTATCCAGTCAGGAAATAACTACCCCCAAACTATGCAACTAAGACAGAAAACTATAGAGTAATGACCTTTGCATATGTGGTTGTTCCCTGTTGATCAGGCAATGCAAGTTTTATGGTTTCTCTTGAATACTGTCCAAAGATCTAAACTAGGGAAATATCACAGGGACAAGTTAAATTACTAAATCTTTCTACAAAACACTCCCATTGTCTTTCCTCAGTCAACTTGTGATTACCATTATGATTAAACATGGCTAAAGGTGTACAGTTTTGGGTCACCACCTACTCACTTTATTTTTCGGAATCCCCTGCCCAAAATTTAAGGGACTGCCTCTCCCCCCCATCATCACTACACACACCTATGCAGCAATTGAAAATACCTTGTCTCCCCTTTACCTTCATAGTTACCATGGCACATTAAAAGCCATCTTTTGCAAGCTGTTTTGCTAGAGCCTGTCTGACCCCCTCTAGGAATATCTACTGTCAACATATTTGGGGAGGCCCTGTGGAGTGAGGTCTGAATGAGGTAGGAAGTATCCCCTGCCCCTCACAGAAAGGATCCTGATTAACGGTGGCCAGCCGCTGTGCAGCATAACTGTCCTGGAGGATTCCGATACACCGGCAGGCACAGCCCAGGAGGGTTCTCTAACTGCTAATTATGATTCTGGATTAAAAAAAAACATAATTCTATGCTATTGTTTTTCTATGCTGAATGCTAGCCACTGAATCCTGACCCAACCAGTAGACCAGAACAAAGCAGCCAGCCCTAGGAGGCTGGGACTAACCTGCTAACCACTATGCTCTCAAAGACAATTAATTTCAACCAACCTTCACTTATCGGAGGGACTTCAGAATTTGGATATAGGACTGGTCTCTGTGAATGCTGTCTGATCTCTGAATAGCAAGCGGCAGTGTAGCAGGCAGGTGGCAGTGGCAATCAATAAATATACAGGATTGTGCGCGATTCTCCATATACTGTACAACAAGGCTATGTCCAAATCAAATGTTTGCTGGGGCAACCAGAGACCTTGAAAGCACAGCTTGCGATGAGAGGTCCTCTGGTTGCCACGGCAACCTCAAGATTTGGACTCAGCCTTGTTTGTGTATGGAGAACCATATATAATCTTTTATAATGTATGGTATTCTATAAACAATATAGGGGACAAGTCTGTAAATGTGCTGAAAACTATTTGATACTGCCAATAACAGTGTTTAACATACACGGAACCAGTTAGAACAGCCTACACATTTAAGAACAGGCAGTTCAGGTTGAACGTTTGAGCTGCTTGCAACCGCAGCGGTGTTTCTTTACTCACTTACCAGTAACTCCCTTCAAAGGGGCACAAAAACATCTTGTTTAACAAATTGATGGGTGAAAGGTCTAGTGACAGGCAGCCGCAGTTTGAGTTTGACAGCCATGCACAGTACATTTGATGTTGTTGTGCTGCAGTAGTGATATCACTAGTACAGCAGAACAGCATGATGATGTAGCTACTGCAGCACAAGGAAATTCCAGTAATGGATTTCCATCAGCAATGGCATTCCAACATACACTATAATGCAATTAAATCCAACTGCAACTGGGGAGCTCTGTATGTAGAGGGTGGGATTGTGTTTCAAATGTAATGGGTATCGGGGAAGCAATAGGGAGGGGACAGACTGTATGCAGTGGGGAAATTGTTTTAAATGCAGCAGGCACTGGGGAAGCAACAGAGAGTGGGTCAAGTATGTAGAGGAGCCACCACTAATACAGATGACCTCCAGCCATGGTCAAGTCTGGTGAAACTGGCAGCCACGACCATTACAGTATCTGATGAACCACCTCAGCAGTGCAAACAGCAGCTGTGATTATTGTGGCAGCCCTTTAACATCACTTTCCTTGCATTCATTCATCCTTTCTGGCTTCTGGTGCTCTCAATACCTGATTTATGTTTGATCTGTGCATGTGTGATCGAGTTCTGAGTTCTTTAGTGTACAGTATGTCAACTCAAGTGAGTAGCTGACTGCAACCATCCTGGTTCTATGGAGGAGGGGACTGATCATGGCAGATAGTCCAGCCAAGAAGCTGTGGCAAGGGAGGGCTGCATGTTTTAAATGCAGTGAGTACCTGTACTGAGGAAGTGATATGGAAGTGGTCAGGATCAGCAGCTGTGATTATTGTGGCTGCTCTGTGGGACCAAACTCCTTTTACAGCAGTTCACTTACCTTCACTCATCTGTAAGGCTTCTTTTCTGGTGTTCTCAATCCCTGCTTAACGTTTGATCTGTGCAAATGTGAGAGAGTTCTATGTTCTTCAATGTATGTGAACCCTGAGTCAGTAGCCAACTGTGACCAACTTGGATCTGTGGGAGGGGACAGATCGTACTAGACTGCTCGACTGGGAAGTGGTGGTGGCAGCAGGAGGGCTGTGTGTTTTAAATGTTGCAGGCACCGGGGAAGTGATAGGGAGGTGGGCAGGAACAGCAGCTGTGATTATTGTGGCAGCCCTGTGCAACCAAACTCATTTTAATTTATTTATTTAATTATGGTAACCGGGTAGACCCATTGAGTCCAGTAATGGTCTCTTTTTCAGGGGCGACCTGGAATTAACTACATATACAACAGAATATATAATTTCCAGAAATTTCAATTTACAGTTGTTTACATATCACATGTAATGGAGAACATTTCTGAACATGTGACACATTGCAATTATTGTTAATATGCCTGTATACATTAATGAACACCCCTGTTCACAGACAGAAATTATAGTCTACAGGATCATAGTTGAGATATCAACTGTGACAAGTGCATTGATTTAGCTTCAGCAAGTGGGTCTTTAATCCCTTTTTGAAACCCACTAGTAAGTCCCATTCCTGGAGGTTTATTGGCAATGCATTCCAGATGGGAGGAATGAGGTCTGAGAAAGCCCGAGACCCTTGGGTGGACTTCGCCTGGGAACCTCGAGGAGCTGTCTGCTTGAGGACCTTAATGTCCTGCTATTCTTTGTTGTTTGCAGCAACTCTGCAAGGTTGGGGGACAGTAGGCAGCCTGAGCTTATAGGCTAGGCATAGAGATGGATGTTACAATAGCACTGTACTCACCTTCATTCATCCTTTATGGCTTCTGGTGTTCTCAGTATCTAGTTAATGTTTGATCTGTGTAAATGTGAGAGAGTTTTGAGTTCTTTAGTGTATGCCAACCTTGAGTGAGTAGCCAACTCTGACCATCTAGGATCAGGAGGTCAAATTACAGAAGATAAACCCACCACAAAGTGACGGTAGGGGGGTTGCATGTTTTAAATGCAGTGGACATTGTAGAAGTGACAGGTGCGGGGTCAGTAACAGAAGCTGTGAATATTTTGGCAGCCCTCTGGGACCAGAGCAGTTTACTTGACTTCTTTCATCCTTAATGTCTTCTGGTGTTCTCAGTCCCTGCCTTATGCTTGATCTATGTGACTATGAGAGAGTTCTGCAATCTTTAGCATATGTCAACCCTGCATGAGAAGCTGATTGTGACAGTCTTGAATCTGTGGGGGGCAGATCATAGCAGATAGCCTGGCCAGGAAGCAGTGGTGGGGGGCTGCATGTTTTCAATGCTTCACTAGAGAGGGAAGTCAGAAGTGTACAGGACCTGTTTATAACACAGGCAACCATCAGCAATCGGGAAGACAAACAGCAGGCTGATAATGACGCCACTTACTGGGTGGTATCATACAGATGAAAGGAGCCAGCCACACTGTGATAGGAGCAGTAGACTCCTTCCAAGTACATGAAGTCTCCACCTGAAAGCACAAGTGAACCATCTTGATCAGCCTCACTGATCATTGGCTTATAACTGTCAAGCCCCCTACAGCCTGAGCTACATTGGGTCTGACAGTGGCACAGCTCTGAAAGTCTTTATTGAAACAATTCATTCACTTTGAGCATGTGCACACAAGCAAGCATAAAAAGGGAATCCACAAGAAGATGGCAGGACAGAAAATGAGGGCTAAGGGTACTAGATAAAGGTGATTAAAGCAGGTGTATGCTACGGATTAGGGTTAAAGAGGAAGACAGAATAAAGGGGAATACAATAGGTGGTAAGAAGAAGAATATATTACTGGTTAGGGGAAAGGAATAAATGTATAAGAGGAACATGTCAGAGAGACTGGAGAAAGGGATCACTGGGAGATAATAATCATTTATTTGAGCATTTGATACACACATCACTATATATGGAGCAATAATAAACAAGCAAACAGAGTTCAGTGCATACCTCCTCCCTACGTTAACTTTGGGAAGCTAAAATTTCCTTCTGCCTAAAGTGGTTATTTTCTTACTTTTCTCTCTATGGAAAAGGGATTCTCTTAGTATTCAGATTAGACTTTTAAAGGGTACCTAAACAAGCAGTTTTTTAAAACTGTAAACTCCAAAATCTGGCTTCATTGTGAGGTAAAGTAAAGGCTGCAGTTTACATTTATGTTAAAACTGCATTTATGTAAATAACATAAATGCAGTTTCATAGCTTTTGGAAAATGTAAACATCAGCCTTTCACTTTCAAAAAACAGCCTTGGTTTCTCCCTAAGATGTCTGCAAAGTGTGTTAAGTGATGAGTCATGATGATATCATCAGAGCCAGAGCCAGAGATCTACACATATTTCTCTAGTGCTAACTAGTTCTTCTTCTTTCCCTCTTTATTTTGAATTGTTGTACCAGAATGATCAACACGATGTATTACCTCATGGATTATTTTGATCAGTACATGTTAGGCTGTGATTTTGTTCATTTTGTTTACTTTAACTTACAGAAAATGTTTTGCAATCCAGCTGATTTTTTCTTTGGCAAACTGCATTACAGCACAACACTTCAAATACCTGATGATCTAGTGGTTATATGATGCACTGAATTTTGTTTTTTGTTAACCAGGAGAGAGACACTATGCTGAAAGCTTGTTTACAGGTGTGGCCTGGGAGTACAAGGAAGTTTTGTGACTAGCTCAGGGTCACACAGCAAAGTACTGGTCTTGTTCAGTTCCAAAGCTCATGCTCTCTTGTTAATCCACAAATAAGGCTTTCTTTTTCCAAGTGAACCCCCTGCACCTAGCCTGCCTTCTGTTGAACACCCCACAATCCATACCCTGTCCTTAGTATTGCCTGGGGCTGCATATGAGCTTGCAGTCTCATGAAGAGAATTATCACACCTCAGATTGTAATCTTGGACCTCAGAGGGTTGTGCACACCTATACTGATAAGCATCATCAGCTGGCACTGTTAAAAAATGCCTCCCAAATCACTCTCCAGTCCACTTTCTCAATGTTTGACTTCTGCTCCCACAGTAAACATTGAGGGGATCGCCACCCTTCTGCAAAGTGAAGGTAATATGTACAGTTTCCCTGTTGTGTTTTTTCCCACCTCATTAACTAACAACTAGGTCTTCCTGGAGGGCCAAGCAATAAACATCATGACCCACCAGAAAAACTGCTGTTCATACCCTCATAAGGGCTGCACTTACAATGGATAACAATATTATTAGCAGGAGAGGCATACTAATATCTTGAGTGAATCCACCTGACGTCCACTGTCAGTCTACTCCTTTACCTGTGATCTGCAGAGCCCCGCAGGACAGTTACCAGCAATTTGTCTCCAGTACTTTTTTGTGCTGTACTCCACAATGAGAGTTGGCTGGCTACCACCCTTCCAAATCTTGAATGAACTATACACAACTCCCTCAATACTGTCCTAACAAACGTCAACATCCCCCTCCCTACACTGAATTCAAGTAACAGTTTAGGTGTAGCCCTGCCACTCTGAGTAGTTATCATCGCTGACTACTCTCATCCACAGTCAGGTAGTGATTACGATGCTGGCAACCCCACATTTCAGATTTCACAGTGATCTGCTCAGCGTCCTCCTTCATGTCTTCAACTAATCTGAATATTGCTGCACCCTGCTGGAATGGCCTCTTCAGTCCCTCTCTGGCATTCATTCTTCTCACCTGCTCCCCACACCAAAAACTGGTGAGTTCACTACCCTTCCGCATCATGAATGTGGTTAGTACAGTTTCCCGTGTTATATTTACATATTAATAATGAACATGATCTTCTGGTAAGCCAGGCTGATAGCAGCATGGCACAAGTGGAAAAATAATCTTTCCTACCCATATAGGATCTAAGACACCTATGATTAGGCACTATTAAATGACGTGCATAATAATGTGCACACCCATCATTTAATAGTGCCTAATCAAAGATAGCCTAGATCTTTTAAGGTTAGGAAAGCCCATCATTCCTCTTGTTCCCTGCTGCTATGAGCCTGACTTACTGGAAAGATATGTTTATATTTGATATGTCAAAATAAAACGGGGACTGTACTACTTGCATTCATGATGCAGAAAGGTGATGAGCTCACCAGTTTTCAGCCTGAGGAGGAATGGTGAAGAATGAATACCAGAGGGGGACTGAGAAGGCCACTCTTGCAAGGTACTGCTATATTCAGGGAAGGGGGAAGACAGAAGGAGAGAAATATGAGCAGATTACTGTGAGAAATAAGTTGTGGGGCTGCCAGCATCTTGATCACTACCTGACTCTGTTGTCCTGGCCAGCATTCCTTTTCCCATAAAACCAGTTCATGCAGTTGTCCAAGGCTGTGTGTGGATATTAATGTATGAAATGGCTGCCACTACACATTCAGTCACTTCACTACCAGTCTAGTATTGCTTGTAAAGCACTTTGGGATACAGTGTGTATGAACACCACTATATAAATGCTGATTCTTATTATTATTATTTCCCATGGAAAAAAGAAGACAAGACAAGCATATATTTGAGTTTTGAGAAAGTATGAACTCTGACATTGGACTGCACAAGAAATTTGATACAAAAAAAGTGGTGGCTCAAGTGGGTGGTGAAGGGTGTTGCTGCAACCCCCTCCCCCCCTCCCCATACACATACATAGTAATTTACTTGCTTGCTGCTGCATTTCACTTTGTTGAAGAGGTCTGATTTATTGATTGTACAAATGTTTACATTCAAACTATGGATTACATTTATAGGGTCTGTCAAAAATGTACTAGAAAAGAATAATAGCAGAAAATATAAAGGTTTAATAAAAATGTTAAAAAGTGCATATTAACCATGCATACCACCCCAGCACCCCCATTCTAGCATCCTGGATTCACCATAACCACTAGACCACCAGGTTACTCAAGATTTGTACTGCACTGTGGTTTGCCACAGAGAAAGTCGGTTGGATTAAATCACATTGTCAGCATGTTAAAGTAAACAAAATGAACAGACCCATAGCCCTAACATGTGCATTATACAAAACAATGCACATGGTTTTGGCCATTTGGGCAAAACAATTCCATACAAAGGGAAAAAAGAACTAGTTTGCACTATAGAGAGCCATATATCTCTCTAACTTTGGCTCCAATGATGTCATCATATAGCACATTTGGCAGCCATTTTAGGAAGCAGGTAAGACAGTTTTTTTGAAATTGGAAGGCTGACTTTACAATTTTCAAATGCTGTGGAACCACATTTAGGTAAATTATGTAAATGTAGTTTTAGCAATAATGAATACAGCAGCCTTTCCTTTAGTCACCTACGGAGTCAGATTTTTGAATAGTTTGTTGTCAAAATGTTGTTTAGGTATCCTTTAATGTAAACAACTGGAACCACCAGACACCAAGATGCAACCCCATGGTTTGGTCCTAACTATGAAATGCCTCCAGTGGCTACTGTTACATCGAGTGATTTGAGTAACCTGACTCTTTTAATGTAAAGTGCTTCCATCTCGGTAATTCGTAAGTGATCCAACGGAGCATGCTGCAGGAGTCCCGCACAGCCCACAAACTCTACGTCCTGAAAGTCGTTAAACTGAGCCATAACTTGGGTTAACTTACGTTATCCAATAGGAGGCACTTTTAGTGGCTGTCTTATCTATAAATCTCTACACAGCCAAAACACTCAATACAGTAGTTGATGGATGTACTGAATACAGGTTTATAAGTAGTCCAGGTCAGGTCCCAGTATAGATATAACATTATGGGCCCAGTTTTAAAAAGTGTTGCGTCACTGCAAGGGACTTGTGGCAGAGAGTTTGACGCAAGTGGTGACTTGCATCAAACTGTGCCGCAAGTGCAATTTTACCAAGAAGCTTGCCACAAACCCCCTGCACAAGTCCCTTGCACCAAATGCAGCACTTAGACCAGCTCCCCCTGGCCTAACCTTGCGTCCATGGAGGTATCTTTTTATGAGGCTTGCGCCAAAACTTTGACACAAGCTGCCATGAAGTGAGACAAATGTCACAACTTCACCAGCCCTTCTGGAATCAAACTGGGTTGGGTCCCGGGGCTGTAGTGCAGCTACATCAAACTTTGTGGTGGAGATAGGGTTGACACAAGCCCTGTGGCCACCTCATAAAATCATGCCCTGTGACTCACAAGGTCACATCTAGCTTTGAAAAAGGAAGGGAGCCAGGCTGCTCATTGTTTTCTTAGGCAAAAGTGAGTGGTAGACAGGAGCAATCACACATTAACTGTATAAGGGGCAAAACAAAGAGACTGCTTATCTCCTTAAAATATTTCAGGTTCCTTTATTGTGCCTTTCACAATTTAAAAAGAGACACCTTCTTGATGTTTTGTGATTGGTGTCCCTTCATCCTGAGAAACAAATGATGGCCTAACTATGTAACAAAAACAATAATCACTTGATTGTGCATATCTGTAAATGTTTCATTTAGAGCTATCTCAAATACCTTTATATCCCATTTTTTTTTTTTTATCATTAAACAATTTTTATTATATTTTCTTTCCAGCAAAGAAAGTCAGTACATTCACAGAAAAGGACACAGAGTGTATACACTTAACCTTTGGTATTAACCTCGTCAGGAATCACATATGATTTTCAACTTCTAACTAGTCCTCAAAAAATCTTTACAAACAGATCTGGCGATCAGCCTTGTCTAGATAGGTTAAGCTAAGTTAAATACTGGATAGACCAACATGTTACCTTGCTATAGGAATCGTCTTAATAGTATTATATGTTTCCCTTAAAGTTCTATAGTGGAGGTTTCAGAGAATAGGCATAGTGTTAAAAGGAGAAAGGTTATAGCTAGATAAGAAAAAGTATAACTGCTCCTCAACAATTTAAGGCCAATCCCACAGGGTGTCACCATCTACCAGTTTTTGTTACCTTTGTATTTCACTGTTCATGGGGGGTTAAGCAGTGGAGGGAAGGGAACCCTACATAAAGTGAAGTTCAAGTAAGCTCCCCATTTTTGGTAGTAGATAGGAAGTGGCCCACAATTGGCGGACGTAAGTCTTTCAAAAATGGCTAACCTTGCAACAGCAGAATGCCATAGATTGATAAAGAGGGGTAGTGTCTGTCTCTAGGACATGAGTAAAAACCTTTTCGCTTCCAGAAGGACTACTAAAAGCCAATCGCTATATGGTTTCAGCAAGGGTCCCAGTGGAGTAGGGTCTCCCAGTAGGAGTAATGGGTTAGAGATGTCAATAGGCAGTCCCAGCACTCCAGAACAGTCCATTGCAATGGCAGACCAGAAAGGAATTGAGGCCTCACATTCCCATAGGAGATGCAATATATTTGCAGGGTCATGCTTGCATCTCCAACATCTTGCATGGGGAAGAATTCCCCATGAGTGGAGAGCTGCAGGTGTGCAATACCACCTGAAGAGAATCTTAAGTTGTATCAATTGACTCCTCACATCCTGATACACAGAGTGAGCTAAGTAAAGGCATCGGGACCACATGCCTGTGGTAATAGGGGTTTGAAGATCCACACTCCATGTAGCCCTACAGGCTTCAGTGTGATCCGGCTGTGCCTCTCGCCAGGTGTTATAGAAGCATCAAACAAGGCCTCGGTGAGAGGTTCTAAGGTGTAATGAGGATATCCAACTCCACTTAGGGTCAGCAGTAAGTGTACTCTTAATTGTCTGAACCACATTGCGGAGCTGTAGATATCTCCAAAAGTCCCTAGACTGAAGGGAGTATTGGGCCCTAAGCTGTGTAAATGACATCACCATGCTGGAGTTGGGCATGTATAAATCTTGTACAATATGCATCCCCTTGCTTTCCCATGTCGGCCAGTCCAGCGGCTTGTTGTTCACTGTAAGAAGAGGATTACGCCAGAGATCCATGTACCAGAGTGGTATAATGCTTGCTGGCTTCGAAGTCTTGGAAGCTGCCATGAGTCTGAACCAGTCCTTCCTTGTCTCAGCCATGACTGGAGTGAGCAGGCTGAAGTTTATAGGGGCATTGGATAAGAGTAGACCCAAGGGGGTATTCTGCATCAATTGGGATTCCAACTGTACCCACTGAGTGGGGAGGGTGGGGAAGGGACAAACCATTTAGTGGCCTGCACCACTATGTATGCCCAGTGGTAGCCCTGCAACCATGGAAGTCCCATACCCCTTTAGTCCAGTGGGTCCACATCTTACCATGGCTCCACCTAGGTATCTTGCCCTCCCATAGAAAGAAAGCAATCAATCTGTCCAACGGATGAAACACTTTGCCCGATAAGGCTATAGGGAGATTATTAAGGGGGTAGGCAACTCTGGGTAAGAGCAGCATCCAAATTGCTGCTACTTTGCCAGTGAGAGAGAAGTTAAGGCAGCTCCAATGATTTATCTCCGCCATTAGTCGGTTAATTAAGGGACCGAAGTTGACACTTTCAAGATGTTGCCATGTGGCTGGGATTTTTATTCTGAGATACGAGAAGCTACATGGAGCCCAGACTAAGTTTAGACCTTGCAGGCATGAAATTGTATAAGCTGAGTTGAGGGGGGCTACGCTAGTCTTTTTTTGATTGATTTGCAGTCCAGACAGTTGTGCAAACTGATTGAGAACCTCCAAAACCTTGGGGAGAGATTTCTTAGGAATGGCTAGTGTTAAGAGCAGGTCATCTCTAAATGAGGCGGTCAGGAAATTGCCCTGTCCTACCTGTATACCCTTAATGTCCTCCGAGGCTTGTAGTTTCCTTGTGAGGGGATCCAAGTACCACTAAGAACAGTAAAAGGGAAGGGGGCAACCTTGTCTTGTACCCCTTTGCCAGGGAAAGGGAGATGATATATCCTTATTAGTTAGGATTCTTGCTGAGGGATCATTGTACAGCACACGAATCCACTGACTGAAAAAGGGCCCAAACCCATAGTGTTAAAGGATTTAATGAAGGTAAGGCCATTCAATGGAGTCAAAGGCCTTGGAAAAATCCAGTGCCATAGCTGCCATAGGAGTATTGGATTGCATTGTCAGCCATTTCAACTTCAAAGCTAGTCTAATATTATCAACCGCTGCTTGATCTTTGGTGAATCCCACTTGGGATGGATGACTAATTGAGGGCAAGGCCTCTATTAAATGTGTGGCCAACATTTTGGCTACTATTTTGTTTTCGACTGATATTAAGGATATTGGATGGTAGTTGGCACAATTCTGGGGATCATCTGATTTTTTTGGGAGGAGAGTAATTAGAGCTTCGCGCAAGGATGGGGGAAGAATGCCAGTCGAGTATGACTCCTGCAACACCGAGAGAAGAGGAGTGCTAATTTCAGCAGTCATAGCTTGATAAAGCTCAGTGGTCATGCCATCTAAACCAGGAGATTTACCTTTGGCCAGCTGGTTTAGAGCATCCAGTAACTCTCTTTCTGTAAATGGTTTGACTAGGGCAATCCTGAGACACTCAGGTAATTGAGGGATTTTAGCAGCAGCACAGAAATCTGCCAAGTGATCTTGTAGTTGGCTGGGGTCTAAGGTGACGTGTCTGGTATAGCCATTGGTAGAACTGTTGCATGCACTCATTTTTTTGGAGTGTTGTAACCACCTGATCTCTCGCATCCTTAAGGGTATGGATATGGAAGGCCACCTGTTGCTTCCGCAGCTGATATGCTAGCAGTTTGCCTCCCTTATCTCCTCCTTCCCAATGAGTGTGCTTGGTTCTAATGAGCACCCACTCTGCCTTTTGATGTAGTAAAGTATTAATATGGTATTTCAACCTGACAATATCTCGAAGAAGAGTGGGGTCTGCTACTCGGGTGAAGGGATTTCTGAACCTAGTTTCTAATAAGGAGAGTTCAGTTTGTAGATTATACAATTCCATTTGTCTATTTTTATTTGGATGTGCGGAATAAGCGATAATATGCCCTCTCAATGCCACCTTGAAGGCCTCCCATACCGTAGTGGCTGAGGTGTCCACAGCTTTGTTGCAAGAAAAATAATCCTTAGCTGTTTCCCTAATCATGGAATGGAATTTATGGTCATGAAGGAGTAATGGGTTGCATCTCCATCTAGTGCCCAACCCCCCCTTGTGCAGAGAGAGTGTATAGACATGAAACCAGTGCATGATCTGAGACCAGGATATTGTGAATTCTGGTGCCAGAAATGTCACCAGCTGCCGAGGAGTTAGTGAGCCAGAGATCTATCTGGCTATATGTAGTATGTACCGCGGAGAAGAAAGAGTAATCCCATCCAAACGGATGGTCCCTGTGCCACACATCCATCATACCCCACTCTGCCATGATCTCTTGCAGTGCCACCAGTGTTTTCGGATGTGTTTGGGGGGTTGGTTTGGACTTGTCGAGAAATATATCTGGGGTAAGACTGAAGTCCCCCCCCCATCATTATAGGGATCTGCGGATAGTTAGTAGCAAGGGACTACTCTGCCTTGTTAAGATCTAGCAGGATGTCGGGGTTATCCAAGTTTGGTCTGTAGACGTCTGCCACCAGCACCTGTTCCCCAGGGTAAGAAAAGCAGACCACTATCTAGCAACCTAGTTTGTCGGTGGTAACTTGCTCTGGAACCCACAGGCATGATTTTTTAACCAAGATGTCTACCCCCTTAGATTTAGTGGGCGCTGAGCTCACTAGGACCTTACCCACCCATGCCTTTTTAAGCCACAGTACAGTTCTTGCAGTGAGGTGGGTCTCTTGGATGAAGCAACATCCACCTGCAAGGAGAGTAAGTGCCTGAGAACCACAGATCGCTTGACCGAGTGATTTAAGCCCTTCACATTCCATGATACGAGATTTACCCCTACGTCAGAATTCTGCAACTTTCCTCAAAATTAGATATTGTACAAATACTCACCACCCTTGTTCAGAAGAGATAGAGGAGCAGGAAATAACAGATTGCGGGAAACAAAGGAGAGAGAGAAATAGGTGACAAATGTAGCAAGGTAATCTATACCCAAGCAGCAGTGACAGTAGTAGCCTGGTATAGGGAGAAAAGTTACACCACTAAACACGTCACAAATTGACATTTTGACAAGAAAATATAAACTTTAACAATTTCCCCTCACCAGGGTATATAAACTAAACTCGTTAACTGTATAGATTGATAACTTCAAAGTTTAAATTAAGCACTAGGCTAAAGGTGAATGGGTAAATGCACAAGGTGCTATCCTTAGTGATATCCTAAATGATATCCTATAGTCTCACACTATCTAGAAGGAGCACTTAGCCGTGCTACCCAATCACCTATATGGGGGAATGTGGAGATAAGCCAAGCAAAAACGGCCATCTCCTTCCCCAGCTGTATATATATATAGAAGTAGAACATTCAGGGACAAGGGACGGGGAGAAGGGGGAAGGAGCCTCGGATGTGAGGGAGGGAGCACCAGGGCTCAGGGGGAGGGGGAGAGGCGATTCATTGCCTTGAAGGTAAAAGAAAGAAGTGCCATCCCTGGAGAGCCACCATGACTGGCAATCCCCCATCCCCTGGAGCCACCCCAAAGCAAGATCTCAAAACCAACGGGCAACAATTTGAGGAGCCACCTAGTTGCTTCAGGAATCCTTTATTGTACAGGAATAAGTGTGCAGCCCAGAAAATAGCAGGGGGGAGGAGGGGAGGCTGTTGCCACTTGCAAGAGAAGGGGGTTATACCCATCTGCTCAAGTGTTACAACTGCCCACAGCATCGACGGGTTATCTCTATACTGTAAGCAACGTCACTAGGTGGGGGGGCCAGTATACATTTGACAGGGCTGCCTTAACTGTTGGGCAACTGACTGTGTTCTCAAAACAGAGAAGTCATAGAGAAACAACAAAAGAGCAAGGTTCAGCTGTATAAAGTTCAGTCATTTGGATTTAGCTCATTAGGATTGTCCAGTGCCCCTACATGTGAGGGGGGATCCTTAGTTACCACCTCTGCGAAGGTCAACAAACCCGACTTCACCTGGGCATTGGGAAAATCCTGGTATCCCTCGATATCTGGGTGAGAGTCCACCCAGGATGTGTGTTCAGCCACTGCAATAAGGATCTCATCCGGAATGTCCTCTGTGTGGTCTATATTAAGGTATTCTTCCTTTGTCAGCCTAGCAGGCGGTGCCTCCTTTGGGCCCTTAGAGGGAGAGCCCTGATCACTGAGGGAGCGTTGACGAACTCTAGTTATCTGATTTGAGCCATGCTGAGGTAAAGCAGGAGAGAGAGGAGTAGCTAGCCCATACTGTGTCTGTTTATAGTTGTTGATTGACTCGGATGGCTTGCGAGAAGGAGGAGACCTGGGGGGATATTTGAATGTGACACAGTCTGGTTGCGATTAGAGTTCACCCAGGAGCTATCAGTTGAAGATTTGGTCTGGGCTTCTCATGATTTAGGTCCCGGTGCCCAAAGCCTCTTGGGATATGTGGTCCTGAGGGATAATCTAGGCCTATATTTATGGGCCCATTCTTCGATCTCTTGTGGAGATTCTGCAACGATGTCTCTCCCCTCTCGGGACACGTAGAGGTAGATCAGGCTCCTAAAAGCATATTGAAAACCTTGTTCTGCCAGCATTTTCTTTATAGATGTAAAGGCTTTCCTCTGGGCTGCCACTTCAGCTGAAAAATCTCTGTAGAAAGAAATTCGAGCCCCCTGCCACATCAGTTCACCTTTATCCCGAGCAGTCCTCAGGATTCTTTCTTTTGTTGAATATCTCAATAGGTAGGCAATAATAGGCCTGGGGGAGCCCTGACGGGGCCTAGCCCACTGGGTAGGTGGTGTGCTCTCTCAGTCTGTACAGGTCCTACCTACCTCTCTCCTAATATTTTGGGAATCTCATCGTTGAGAAAACTTTCGGTATTTTGCCCTTCAGCTCCCTCAGGTATCCCGAGTATTCTGATATTGTTGTGCCTTCCTCTATTTTACTGGTCTTCTGCCCTCCTCCATAGTGTAGCCAGCTTTTCATCCTGTTCTTGTAGACGCTGCCATATTTTAGCCTGGTCAGCTTCTAGGTCATCAGTACGTTGCTCCACAACATTCAGTTTATCATTAATTTCCCTCACCTCTGTGACAGTGCCAGACAAAATAGTTTTTTTTTTTTCATTAAATCTTTATTAGAGTTTCCGGCATACAAATGAATATGAACCAGAAGTACTTAGAAGAGACATGTTCATTGGGAAGTAAGACAAAACACAATAAACAACAAAAGCAGAAGAAAAAAAAAAAGGGAACCCCCAATCCCTCAGTCCCCCCGCTACCCCATCCCACCCCCCGGCCCCCTATATCCCTGCTCGTCCAGACCAGGTTACTCAGCGTGGAACCATGATGTGGCTAGCAAGGCTTTGTTTTGTAATAAGGTTGTGGCAAATGCTAAGAGTAAAGCGCGAGGAAAGAGGCCCATATATCTTTGAATTTACATAGTTTGTTTCACAAGCTGAAAATCATCTTCTCAACTCTGAGACAGTGTAGTAGCTCCGTCAGCCACTCACTGTATGATATAGTCACGTTGTCCTTCCAATGTCTTAGTACTAATTTTTTAACTGTCATGGCTATAAGGGCGACGTGATATTTGCTTGCCTTTACGGGGATTTCTGAGTAGTTCCCAAGCAGGCAAGTGTCGATTGAGAACGACTCATCTAGGCTTAACAGGGGGTCTGCCCGTGCCCTAATTTGCTCCCAAAGGAGGGCTACTTTGGGGCAGGACCAGAAGATATGCAGTAAGTTGCCGTCGACGCGGCCACAGCGCAGACAGGTGGTGGACTGTGTACTGTCAAACCTAGCAATCTTCTGGGGAGTATAGTACAGGTTGTGCAAAATACGGAACTGTATGAGTCGGAGTCTGTCCTGAGTGATATAGTGGTGACAAACCCACCAAAGTGTCTCCCACCTGATGGGTGTCCCCGGTAAGAGAGTTTCCCAGAAAGTCTTAGGTCCGAAGGGGCCAGGGTGTAAATGGTTGTACAAGGTTTTGAATATTTTGGAAATCGCATGAGGAAGGCCCACACTTTGTGTCATTTTGGACCAGAAGGGGGATGCTCCAGCAGGTGGGAGATGGGATCCAATGGTTTTTACCAGAAGGTGTCGTAGTTGAAATAACTTGAAAATATTGGAGTTGGGCAGGCCTGACTTTTCTAAAATGTCCACGGAGGAGGCCCACTTTTGTTCTTTCCCAGCCCAGAAATAGCTGAGTTTGACCTCCCGAAATTGTGGGATCAAGGCAGGGGAGAGAATTTTCCCATTTAATTTAATGTTCGGGTTCCCCATGAGGGCTTGCTCCAAGTCTCTACGTTGGTTATATTTGAGAATCAAACAAAGCTGAGCGTGGGCTTTGACCAAAGTGGCAATGGGTGACCGACCCAAGACTTAGGGAGACTTTTAGGGTGGACGAACAATAGGGCTGACGGGGAGAGGTTATCCCTACAGATTTGGGATAACTCTATATGGATCCATAGGGGTGTGTACATATCAGAGAGGCCAGGATCCATGGGGGAGAGCCACCTTAGGTACTTGCTTAGATGGCTGGCCCAGTAATAGAGACCAACGTGGGGGACCCTCAGGCCTCTTTTAAGCTTAGGGGCTGCAAGCTTGTGATAAGCCAGCCTGCACCCTTTACCGGCCCAGATGAAGTTGGCGAAGATATTATGGACCCTTTTAAACCATGAGTGGGGTAGCCAGATATTGAGGAGACTGAGGGGATAAAGCAGCCGAGGGAATACGTTCATTTTGATGAGGCTGATCCTGCCCCAGATCGAGAGGGGGAGAAGGGACCATCTGTTCAAGTCTTGAACGTTGATGTTTAGTAGGGAATCGAGATTAAATTTATGCATCAGGGAAGTGTTTCTTGAGAATGTGATACCTAAGTACTTCAATGTTTTCCTTTCCCAGGAAAGGCCCAGGGCCTCGACCTCATTCCTCATCACCCTGTGGTTAAGGGGAAAGACTACCATTTTCTCTAGGTTGAGTTTATAGTTTGATAATGAGCTGAATTCACTGATAACCTTGAGAAGGTATGGGATGGACTTCTTGGGGTGGGAAGTGCAGAGGAGGAGGTCGTCAGCATAGGCCAAAACTTTTAATTCTAATTCCTGTATTGGTATACCCTGAATCCTGGGCTCGGCCAACAGTCGGAGTATGAGGGGTTCGAGATAAATATTGAAAAGTAGTGGGGATAGGGGCATCCCTGCCTCGTGCCAGAGAGGATAGGGAACCTCTCGGAATAGCACCCATTGCAGAAAACTCTAGCAGTCGGGGCAGTGTAAAGAGCCTGAATCCAACTCTGAAACTCTTGGGGGAACCAAAAGTGTTCAAAGTCTGAATAGGAAATTCCAATCGACTCTGTCCAATGCCTTCTCGGCGTCCAGAGAGACCAGAGCCGCAGGGAATAGAGCGTCTCTGGACACAGAGAAGGCATGGTCCAGTGTTCTGATGTGATCACTGGCCAGTCTGTTCGCCATGAAGCCAACTTGTTCTGTACCGATAAGGCCTGGGATCACGGCACTCAGTCTTATTGACAACAGTTTGCTGAGAATCTTGATATCCTGATTGAGTAGTGAGATCGGTCGGTAACTTGTTACATTTTCTGGGGCTTTACCTGGTTTCAAGATGAGAACAATTATGGATTCAAAAAGTGATGTATCCATGCTAGACCCTTTTAGGATCTGCTGGAAGACAGGAAGAAGTATTGGAGCAAGGGTCTTTGCAAACACTTTATAGAAGTTCGTGGGAGAACCCATCAGGCCCAGGAGATTTGTCATTGGAGAGACTGTTGATCACGCCAATTATTTCCTCTACCGTTAAGGAGGTGCATAGTGCAGCACACTGTTCCGCTTCAAGTGTGGGGAGGTGTAGCCCTCTTAGGTAGTTATCCAGCACCGCGTAAGAGGGGGGATTAGTCATCGGTAAGTATAGGGATTGAAAAAATTTTGGGAATTCGGAAGTAATTCCTTTAGGGTCCACCAGCAGAGGGCCATCATGAGCCCGGATGGTGGGGATATATCTGGTGGATTCCTGCTGCTTGACGCGGGCAGCAAGGAAATGGCCCGCCTTTTCCCCTTTATCGACGTATGTCACTTTCGTTTTGAGGATCATGTATTCGGCCTTCTCTCTGAGGTGTTCCATATAAGTGTTTTTCAGTTTGGCCAGATCTAGTAAGGTCTGTTCTGAGGTGTGTGGGGAAAGGTTTTTTTCCATGTCCCTAATCTGCCTGAGAAGTTGGACTAGCTCTAGCTCTCTCAGCTTCTTTCTTCTAGAGGCAACCCCAATGAAAAGACCCCTGAGGTAGGCTTTAAGGGCCCCCCATTCGATATCAGGTTTACCCGTGGAGTTTAAGTTGACTGAAGTGTATTGAACAATTTGGGTGTTGATAAGTTTCACTATTTCTGGGTCTTTTAAGAGTTGGTTGTTAAGCTTCCACCGGCCGTTCTTATTAGGGGCATCCAATAGAGAGAGGTGGCATGAGACCAGAGAGTGGTCAGAGGGAGGGCCGGGGTGTATGTCGGAATCGATAACTCCAGGGATCAGATGATGCGATGTCAGTATATAGTCGATCCTGGAGGATGTCTTGTGAACTGGCGATGTGAAGGTGAAGTCTCTTTCAGAAGAGTGTAGACATCGCCACACATTGTGTTGTCCGGCCTTGTCCCAAAGGTCCCGAAGAGCCCTTTGTGCTGGTGATAAGCCTTTGGGCCTGCACCCTGTGTGGTCCATATTAGGATCGGTGACCACATTGAGGTCCCCTCCCAACACCATCGGTATGTTAACAAAAGGGATTAATTTATTTGCGAGGTCTACGGAAAACTCCGGGGAATCGGAGTTGGGGCCATATATACTACCCAGTAAGATTTCCAAATTGAAAACTCTTCCCTGGACCAGAATGTATCTCCCATGGGTGTCTTTTATAACTCTATTAGAGATAAAGGGAACGTTTCTACCTATCAGTATCATGACCCCACAGCTCTGTTTTGTGCCTTGGGTGGAAAAAACCTGGCCTACCTGTTGCTTCTTCATTCTTAATTCTTCCATGGTCAAAAGGTGGGATTCCTGAATGAACGAGACATCGGATTTCAGGAGTCTGAGATGCTTGCAGACCTGGTACTGCTTAGCTTTCTGTCTGACTCCCTTGACGTTCCATGTAAAAAAATTCAAGCTACCCATCTATGTTCAGGGCTATATGTACAGGAAAATATGGGCCGCGCCGCGAGAAAAAAAAGCATCTGCCAACCCGTCGATGAATGTGTTTGAAAAGGGTGTGGTCCAGATGAGCTCCTCCCTTCCCCTCCACCCCCCACATTTCCCAAATAAAAAGGTGAAACGCATGTACAGTAATATCAGAGGTAAAACCCAACCCACCCCACCCCATCAATAACAGGCAGTGAACAACAAATCCTCTAGTTGTCCCCTCCCCCCCCAGCCCCCAGACCCACTCTGCCACCCCATAACGGAAACATATTGTAATATGCTAAGGTGAGTGATTATGGGAGTTGTAGCAAGAAATAACCCCCTAACTAGAAATAATCAGGATTAAGGCCCAACGATTAACACTATTAACTGTAGCAAAAAAGGCACAAATCAGCTAATACTACTGTACTGTCTGACCATAACTTGAACCCATCTAGGTAATGAAAACCTGGTCAGAAACTAACTGGGAAACAACGCTAATGACCTATGCTAAAATTAGCAAAAAATGGATATAACCGTGCCTTTAAGTCAAAAACAAGAGCGTAAACATGAGAAAGCAAAAAAACGTTGTGGCAGCTCCCTTAGAAACGATAGTCCTAGTCACAGAGAACTGAGCAGTGGATGATAAACAGTTCGGCAGTCTCTGGAAACGGTGAGTGAGGGCAGTCCAACTGATCTGATGAGCAGCATCTGTATTGCAGTAGGGCCGGGAACCCCACGAGATTAAGGCACAATCCAGTCAGGACCATATATGCTCTGCAAGGTGTGACCTCGAGAAGGCTGGGAAGAGACTGTATTGGCTTCATGGTGGTACGTTAGGACAGCAGGAGATAAAAGCGCTCCACATTGAACCGATGGTGCCAGCAATTAAGGTCCTGTATAGGAAGAGCCTGGTAGGGGAAACAGGACATTACCACACCCACCTGCGCGTCTGACCAGGGGTACTCGTTGACAAAATGCTGATCAGAATTATCGTGGCTAGGAGATGTCCCAAGTTAGAGCATGTTGGAAGAAAAAAAAAACCAAAATAAAACCGACCACATAGCCCATCTTAAGCGACTGAGCAGAATAACGGTAAGGTAAGACAGAAGCCTGCCGGCAGCGAATACTGAGAAAGGGGACCATGTAGTGGGGTAGCCACGGGGATGAAGGAGTCAGGGCAGTCACTGGTGAGCCGTTAGAATGGAGAATAGGCACTTCATAATCACACGCAGAACATAAGGGATCCACTAGTTGGGGACTAGGAAGATGAGAAAGCATTGCAGTAAATCAAGTAAGGCAATCCCAAAATTAGGTCGGCACTAGCGGTTTGGGAGCAGGTCACTCGCAATCGCTGATACTTCAGGGACCTTTGAAAGGCTCAGAGAAGGCATTGGAGAGAGCCTTAGCGGCAGCATCTGGGTCGTCGAATGTAGCCCAGGCACCCGATATCAACACCCCTAATTTGGCTGGATAAGACATGCGGAATTTTATGCTGGCAGCAACAAGTTTTGAGACCAGGGGATGGAACTGGGTTCTCCGCTGCCTAACTGAAGCCAGGAGATCTTGCGCCAGCCTGATCTTCGTGTCTTCCCAGCGCACCTCCTTCAAATCTTTGATCTTGGCAGAAAGATGCTGGCGTTCAGGTAATTCAAAATTTGAAGATCAGCCGGTGGGGCTCCAGGTGGGGATTTAGGATGAAGGGCCTGGTGCGCCTACCAATGGTGTAGATGGTGCCATAGGGGGAAGGCCCAGCTATCTTCTCAGTCAGCTTTTGCACAAAAGTAATCACTTCAGCTCCTTCGGCACCTTCTGGGAAACCTACGAGGACCGCGTTATTCCGGCAGCTGCGGCACTAAAGGTCTTCTATCAGCAGCTCCATTTTGGCCATTTTCTGATGGAGCGATACCATCTCGGGCTCCATTTTATCCATCCACTTTTCTACCGACTTGATCCTTGCGTCTACGTCTACGGATCTTCGCTGCAGATCCTCTACAGCACCGGTAAGTGATTTGAGCTCTGCAGTTAACTCAGTCATGCTGTCTTTGAAGGGGGAGAATTTCAAAAGAAAGCATTGCAAGACGATGGGTTGCAGATCCTTGGTGGAAGCCGTTAGTGCTTGTTCGGGTTCAGTCCCCGAAGCCCTGGCTTTCTTCGGGGCCTTTTCAGGTGAAACTGCTGGCTTGTGTCTGGAGTCATTTTTTCTGGAGTGCATCACTTTTAGATCTTAGAAAGCAGCACAGGTAGATCTCGGTTCTCAGCTGGAGGTTTTGAGCTTCACTCTTGTCATCAGACGTCGGGTAGATCGTGAAAATATTAAATTGAAAGGGTCGGAGAGCTGGAGCGACGGTATAAGGCTGTTATCCGGAGGACTGCATCACGTGACTCCTGGCAGACAAAATTGTTGAGATAGTATCTACCCTCATCAGGAGGGTTTCCAGCATAGTTGTAATATGCTGCAGCGATGCACTGATATCCACTGGCTGAGTAGTGGCCTCCCTGGGAGTATAATCAAGATGCTGCAAGGTGTCTTTAGGCAGAGCCATATTTTGACAGTGGCAAAGTCCATGATTATCAGACACCTCCGGATTTAGGACCAACTCATTCCCTGATCTTCAGTAGCTACATTTGTTGTAGTCAGCCCCTGGCGCGTAGTTGGCAGTGGCCGATATTACCACAGGTTCAGTGCTTTCAGGGCATGAGTCGAGCTGCAGCAGGTCATGCATAGGCCGGTGCAGTGAAGCTATTTAACGGAGCCAGAGACGAGCTGGAAACCATCTTTAGATAAACTTGAGGAGCTACGGCTACATGAGATCACCTTAAGGGGGTTAGAAGTCCCTGAATGTCCACAGAACAGCAGGGATTTTGATAGCTGGGGATCGAGCCGACAGATTAAGAGGCAATCTTCTTTGGCGTTCAAGCCACACCCCCTTTATATCCCATTTTGAAACAACACAGGGTCATAATGTCGCAAGACATTATGCCGCTTGACAAAATCGCACTGCCAATACAGTGCAATTTCTGCCATCGAGGCATAAGTCTTTTTTCTGTGGGAGACTCTGCCCCCCACATCCCCCGTTACAGGGGGATGCACCCCCGGCCATCCCCACTAAAGATTCTCAACTCCTGGGGGGGTCCAACATAGAGAGCGCACAAATCATTAAAAAATAAAATTTCTGGGACCAGGAATCAAACCCGGTCCTAGACATAGCGCCTGGGTTCCTACTGCTGTGGCTCAGTCCTGTGAGCCATGGCAGCTGCTTGTCAGAACCTGCTCCCAGCAAAGGTCTTATCCTCTGCTTGGGAAAGTGCTACTGGTGCAATACCACGTACAGCAGTATACATGGCATTGCACCAGTAGGGGTAACATACTGCGCTGTACCAGGTTAGCCATAATGTCGTACGCTATTAAGTGTGTGACATTATGACCTGGTAGGTTTTGAAACACAGTTTATTTATTTATTTAAGAGTTTCACCAGGAAGGCACACTGAGCAGAGTACTGCTCAATTCCAGTTGCATCTTGGGGGAGAGGGGAGGGGAGAACACAATACAGAAATACAATAAAATAGGACAGTTTGTGTTAGACAACAATAATCAGCACTTAAACAAATTACAGCTCGAGCACAGCAAGACAAACAGGGTGCAACAAGATATATAAGAACAATGCACGTGTAAGATGCAATACAGTGAGCAATAATACTGTCACATTATTCCAACTAGAAGAGGAGCAGCGATTAGATTAGACACATGTGTATGTGGAGGAGAAGTGATCTGTGAGGCGGGCATAGAGGTATCAGGCAATAGGAGCATGCCTTATGTCCGCTGAGAGGGAGTTCCACAGCTTAGGCTTGTGATAAGGCTGACTGGCCTGCAGTGGTGAACATGTGTGGGGTAGATAAGAGTCTGGTATCATTGTGCCTGAGTGAGTAAGCTGGCAGGGGAGATGCTGAAAGCGCAGAGTAGAGGTAGGGGGCAGGAACTGGGACCAGAACTTGGCTGTGTAATGAGTTCAGTGTGTAAGACAGTGGTCCTGTATTGAGGGGAAGCCCAGCGACTGATAAAGGATACAATGATGGGTGAAGTAGGGACAGTTGAGAGTGAAAAAACAGAAGGTATGGAAGAGTGAGTCCAGTCCGGCAAGGGTGGACTTTGGGGTGGCACTATAGACTACATCACTGTAGTTGATTACTGGCAGGATAATTTTCTGTACCGTAGCTCGGAGAAACCAGCAGTGGGATGCATCCATGATTATGGTAGAGGGCACCTAGTCTGGGGTGTAGTTTTTTGTGGATGGTATCGATATGCACAGAACAGTCTAGGTGCTGGTCGAGCCAGATCCCGAGATACCTAAAGGAGGAGCTGTCCTCCAGAGTTGTCCCATCGAGGGTGTAGAAAGGAGGGGTTTAGGGGAGCCTCAGAAGTCTCTGCCTTGTGCCAAAGGTCATGGAGATAGTTTTATTGGCATTGAGGTGGAGCTGATTTGAGCAAAACCAGAACTTGAATATTGTTGAAGTCCTGCTGGAGTCTGGTCGCCACATCAGTGGTCAAGGGGCTGGATGTATACAGCACCGTGTTATCAGCATACATGAGAATGGATGTATGTGGGAAGGCAGAGGACAGGTTGTTGAGGAAGATAGAGAACAGGAGCAGCCCCAGTACCGAGCCCTCAAGGCTCTGGCACTCCTGACGTGATAGGGAGGGGGGAAAAGGTTGAGCTACCAATTCTGACTGATTGTGACAGGCCTACCAGATAGGAGTGGAACCATTCTGTAGCTGGGTCAGAAAGTTCTGCATTGTGGAGCTTGGTCAGAAGGATGGGGTGGGAGACAGTGTTGAACGCTTTTACAAAGGGTGACAAAAATTGCTGAGGTGATATGGCCTTTGTCCACGGTGGAAAGAATGCTGTTGGTGAGCCTCAGCAGAGAAGAGGTGGTGGTGGTGGAATGGGAATTCCTGAAACCAGACTGGTAAGATGTGAAGAAGGATGCGGAGTCAAAGTAGGATGAGAGTGGAAAGAGGACAAGGTGTTCCTGGAGCTTAGCCAGTATAAGGAGGAGGGAAATAGGGTGGAAGTTGCCTGGGGCAGAGAGATCACCACCTTTAGGGAGTGGGAGACAGTGGCATGCTTCCACTCAGATGGGATGGAGGCTAGAGAGAAAGATAGATTGAAAAGAGCAGCCAGTGGGGTGGTGATGGTCGGAGCCGATAAGTACAACATTTTGGCATCCAGGCCAGAGGGACATTTACCTGTGGATGGATTTAGCACCAGCAGAGCATTTAGTACCTCTAGTGGGGTGACTGGATGGAAGGAGAAGGAGGAGGTGGGTGGAGGGACTTAGACGATGGTGTAAGGTGGAGGAGGAGGAGGGGTGGAGGGGCAGGAGATGGATGCTGGGAGAGATGCCAGCAGTGTTGAGGTGCAATTAGTGAAAAATGTGTTGAATGCAGAGGGCATAGCAGGAAGATCTGTGACAGTGGAACCGCCTATGTTTAAGGCAGGTGTTGGGGGCATGGAAGGTGGGGAGAAAAGCAATTTGACCACCTTCCAGAATTTATCAGGGTGGCTTATATTTGTGTGCAGGGCTGTTTTAAAGAACTTTTCTTTAGCCTGGTGGATTAGTCTTGTGCATGCGTTACAAAGTATGCAGTACTTTAGGTGGTCAAGGGGCGAGCCAGAGACCTTAAAAGATTTCCATGCTAGGTCCCTTACTCTGAGGTTTGCAATGATGTTTGCTGTAATCCGAAAGAGGTGGGCACCTCTCATCTTAGACCTTCTAGAGGGGCATAGAGGTCCAAGACAGCTAGGAACCTGGTTTTCAAGCCTTCTAGTGTGGAGTCCAATGAGGTGGCCCGGTGGATGGGGGACCAGTCAGCAGTGGCCAGGTCATGGAGAAGACAGAGGCAGTTAAGGGATTTGTAGGACCTGGTCAGGAGGATGTGTGGGGGGGCAGTCTTGTCCTTTGAAATTTTCCTTACCATATATGTCATGTGATGGGCACTTAGTGTATCAAGTAAGAGGCCAGAGGCAATTATCCTGTGAGGGTGGGAGGTGAGGAACCAGTCAAGAAGTGAGTGGTTTTGTGATTTGTGTTTCAGGCAAGTGGGCTCTGTGATCATTTGGGACAGATTTAGGGTGGCTACTAGGTTACAAAGTTTGGCATTCCTGTTGGAGAACCAACTCAAGTTAAAATCCTCAAGGATGTGTAGCTCACCCCCAGGAGCCAAAGATTTTAGGGTGCCGAGGTGTTCCAAGATGGCTGGCAGGGGAGTGTCAGGTGCACAGTAGAAGCCTACAATGCAGAGGGGAGATGTGTGGGGGAGTGATAGCTTGATCAGTAGTGAGTCAGTGGTCTTTGTGGGCATAGGTAGTATGACTTGGGTGAACTGAAGTGCAGATGTGACATACATGGCAATGCCCCCTCCTCTTTTTTGGCCAGGTCAGTCATGACGAATGATAGTATACCCCAGGATAGCCACTTTGGTGTCTTTATTGAGGGATTTTAGCCAGTACTCCAGGATAATCGGAACATCTGGTAACAGGGAAAGGATGGTTGGCTGCAGCAGGGTGAGATTGAGCAGCAGGCTGCAAATATTGAGGTGGACCAGTTTCAGCCCTCTTGGGAGTTGTAAGGTGGGGGCAGAAGGGCTAGTGTGGTGGGGGATGGGACCAGAGTTCTGCTCTATGTTCCCAGGAGAAAGATCAATAGTGGAGCCTTTGCAAAAGAGTCTATGACTCAAAGGATTGTAATTCCGATCTTACTCAATAAATAAATAAAATAAATAAGGGCCGTGCCCACAGGGGCTTATGAGTAGGAACTGCTGCTGGCTTAGTAGGAGCAGCTGGGACCTGGGTTTGTGTGTATAGGCTAATTGGCCTATGTGGAAAGAGGGCAGGAAAATGGTGGACCCTGTGACTAGGTAGAGTGGGTGAGTCTCGAGGGGGTTGACCTACAGAGGAGGTAACTGCTGGAGATAACCAAGCAGTTGGGGTACATGGTATAGACTGGCAGTCCCGCATGGTGGGGTGAGATGAGGGTGGCAGAGACACCAGTGGAGCCAGGAGGGAAATCATTACTATAGTTGTCAGCATAATTGAGCAGTAAGAGAGCCAGTTGTGGAAGGGAGTCAGATTACAAGCTTGTATGCTGCCCCTAGTGGAAGGAGACGATAACCTGCTAATGGGAGAATGAGCTGATTGGCTCTGAGCACAACGTGTGTCTTGCTATATAGGTAGATATTCACCAAGGGTGGTGGTGGGAGCAGTGGGGCAGCTGACATGAAGCGTCAGCAGGGTCTCTCCTAGCCATTGGGACTCAGGCTCTGTTGAAGCACTGCAGTGTCTCTTTGTTGCATACCTTAGCTGGGGGTTTCCACTTCTGCAGGTGGGATCTCCAATGCATTGTAGCTCTAGGGAGGACCCTTTGTTTCCTGGCCCTCATGACCATCACTCGTGGGTGAAACATATGCTGTGGAGAGGGGAAACAGGAATTTTAATTTAAGGTAGGCAAACAAGGAGGGGTTTTGTGAAAATGAAGGGGGGGGTAGAGTTTGAAAATGGAGAACAGTCTAGGAGCCTGCAAGAATATGGTGCCTAAAGCCTTTGCTCTAGTACAATATGTACCTACTGCTACCTATTACTAATGCGGTCCATAAAACATTGAAACGTTAACATAGATAGTTTTGTAGCCCTCAGAGAAATGAATTAACAGGAATAAAAAGCTCTTAAATAATCCTAAATAATTAAATCACTTAACTTAGATATTTATGTAGCACAGAGAGAACTGAATTAACTGGCTACTGCTAAATTAAAACATTAAGTATGCAGCAATACAGATAAGGCAGTACACTGGCACTGGGGGAGAAAACGAATGAAACAAGCCACTATAGCCTTAAGTACTCAGTAAAAATAGGTAGGTTTAGCAGTATAGTCAGAGAAAATAACATTAAAAAAAACTATCACCATTAGCCTGCCAAGTAAAAAGGCAGAGGAAAGCTATGCAGCAGTCCTTTGTTTGGAAGTGGCACCAAAACTCCTAGCTGTTGGGACTCAGGCTCTGTGGGAGCACTGCAGCATCTCTTCTTTGCGTATCTTAGCTTGGGGTTTCCACTTCGGTGGGAAGGAACTCTTATGACCAAGTAAAGGATTTCACATTTTGACCAAGTGAAGGATTTCAAATTTCTTAACTCCTAAGTCACTCATTCATTCTATAGCTAGTTGTTTAAGTAAATGTTGGGCATTATTACAATGCTCTATGGGTTTGCAGGACCTTTCATACTGTGATCAGTCACATGGTACACTGAATACCTCCTTTAAACAGCCCCTTCATAGACTTTCAAACTACAGTATGTAACTCAGCACAGTGACCCCCTAAGTATGAACTGGGGTTAAGGTAAAGTAATGTGCAGCAATATTCAGGACCAGATGCAGAGGAAAGGAAAAAAAAAACATTGTGGTTCAAACTGCTTAGCATCAAACAACAAAACATCAAGGATAGATTTAAAGTAGGTGGAGGGTGGTGGGAAGACAGCTAGTAAGCAGGGATCCCAGAGGAGGGAGCGTGCCTACCCCCCAAGATATCGGATAGGTTTTTGAGGTGGGGATGCAAGGAGAGATTAGGAGGGAGGGGAGGACACAGGTTGGAGATTGGTCTCACTGAATGCGAAAAGCTTAGGTAACAAGTCAGCTGAACTGCAGGCACTCTTAGCTGTAGGGAGGGTGGACATTGCAGCCATCACAGAGACATGGGCCACCCAGAACCAGGACTGGGATATGATGATCCCAGGGTACAGGATATTCAGAAAGGACAGGTCTGGGGGGAAAGGGGGGCATGGCAATCTACATAAGGGAGGGGATAAGGTGCATGAGAGAGGAGTAGGTGGAGGGCAGGACAGAGGCCCTACGGATGCAGTTTCAAGACTCTAAAAGAAATACACTGAAGATAGGGGTAATGTACAGGCCACCAGCTCAGGGGGATGACCTGGATAGGAAGTTGGCCAAGCAGATTAGAAGAGTCTGTAGGAAGGGGGACACCATAGTGATGGGGACTTCAACCTCCCTGGGGTGGACTGGAACACCCCTACCACCACGTGTGCAAAAGAGCAGTGATTACTAGATGGATTTCAGGACAGCTTCCTGGTGCAATTGGTCTGCAGGCTTACTAGGGAGGGAAGGACTCTGGTCCTGGTATTAACAAAAGGGGAGGCTGTAAGGGATGTGGGAGTGGAGGACCCCCTGGCTGGGATCGACCATAATACGGTGTGGTTCACACTCAATATGGGAAGTGTAACAGGAGGAACAGGTACCAGGGTGATCAATTTTAAGGGAGTGAACTTTAAAAGGATGGGGGAAATTTTGGTTGTACATCTGGTGGGAATTCAGACATGCATGAGTGCCAGCCAAAAATGGAATATCATTAAGAAAGGGCTGGCAGAGGCTACTGAGGCCTGCACCAGGACACAGAGCAAGAAGGGGAGTGCAAAGAAGCCAAGCTGGCAGACTTGGGAGTTAATGCAAGGAGTGAGGGCCAAGAGAAAGGCAATCCAGAGGCTTAGGAAATCAGGCAGGCAAGGGGACAAAGACCAGTACACGAAAAAGTCCAGGGAGGTTACCAGGCTAGTCAGAGTGGCCAAGGCTTTCAGAGAGCTGAGACTGGCACAGGGAATCAAGAACAGGGAAAATAACTTTTTCAGATACATTGGCGAGAGAAGACGAAACAAAGACCAGATTGTGAGGATTAAGAAAGATGGGGATGGGTGGGAGGGTGGGTGGAGAATGGGGTGGACCAGGCAGAAGCACTGAATTAGTACTTCTGCTCTGTGTTCATGAAGAAAAGAGGGGGAAGATACCCATGGGAATGGGGAGTGGCTAGAGGGGGTGTGGGGGCAACTGATATCAGAATTATGGAGGACAGGGTACTGGAGGGACTAAAGGCACTGAGAGTGGACAAGGCTCCAAGGCTGGATGGCATTCACCCTAGGGTACTTAGGGAGATAACGGATATCCTGGTGGGACCACTGGCAGTCCTGTTCAGTACATCACTGGACACAGGATGCATGCCACAGGAATGGAGGATGGCCCACGTGGTGCCAATTCATAAAGGCAGCCCGAAGGTTGATCCAGGCAACTACAGACCGGTGAGTCTCACTTCAGTCATTGGGAATCTCATGGAATCAATCCTAAAGGAGAGACTGGTGACCTTTCTGTAGGGCGATGGGCTCCAAGACAGTCATCAGCACAGTTTTGTATCAGGCAGATCCTGCCAGACAAACCTAGTCAAGTACTACGACTGGGTTACCAGGGAACTGGACAGGGGCCATGCAGTGGATGTCCTATATTTGGACTTCATCAAGGCCTCTGACTCAGTGCTGCATGGGAGGCTGGGGGGAAAACTTGAATACATTTGGGTGGGGACAAAAATGGTCAACTTGATCACCAACCGGCTGAGGGGCAGGCAGCAAAGGGTGGTGGTGGGGGGGAAGTCTCATCACCAAGGGACGTTACAAGTGGGGTGCCCCAGGGTTCAGTTCTGGGACTGGTGCTGTTCGGGATATTCATACCCGGTATGTCAACCAGTGTCCAGAGTAGGATCAGTCTGTTTGCAGATGATACTAAGATCGGTGCAGTGGGCGATAACATAGAGGGGTGGAGGGGGCTGCAGGAAGATCTGACCAAACTACTGGAATGGTCAGAGACATGGCAGTTAGGGTTCAACATCAAGAAGTGCAAGGTACTGCACTTCAGAGCAAAGAACCAGGGGAGGAAATATCAGTTGGGATGTGTACAGTTGGTAAGCACAGTGGAGGAAAAGGATCTAGGGGTACTAATAATGGGGAGTATGAACCACTCAGCTCAGTGCAGGAAGGTGGCTGCAATGGCAAACAAGATGCTGGGGTGCACAGCGAGGGTAATCTCCTCCAGGCACAGAGAAGAGATGCTGCCCCTGTACAGGTCACTGGCCAGGCCACACCTGGAATACTGTGTGCAGTACTGGCATCCATTCCTGAAGATGGACATCAGAATGCTGGAGGAGGTGCATGGTAGGGCAACTAAGATGACACAGGCACTTGAAGGTAAATCCTATTAGGAGAGGCTGGGACAGCTGCAAATATATTCCCTGTAAGAGAGGAGGGATGGGGGGATATGATAGAAATCTTTAAGTACCTAAAGGGTATTAACAGGATAAATACAGAAAGGATTCTTCAGATCAGATGGGGAGGGACACAAGAGGGCAACAGCTGAGACTGGAGGGGGGAGATTCAGGAGAGAAATCAGGAGACACTTTTTCACAGAAAGGGTGGTAAATAAGTGGAACACTCTGCCCAAGGAGGTGATATCATGTAGAACGGTGGGAGGATTTAAGTGAGGATGGGACAGAGTGATGGGGGGTAGTTATGAGGAGGGGAGGGGAGGGTGGGGAAGCTACAAGTTGAGGGGCTAGCTGGACAAGTGGGCAGATGTGATAGACTGTGAGGCCTGTTTCTGCTGGCATTTCATATGTTCATATGTATGCTTGGAAACTAAAGCTCTGGTTTTACCTGTTCGTATCAGATATTCTGTGCTGTACAGTATTAAACATTGTGTGCTGTTTGCATAACTTGTGTGGGGACTATTTTGTGATGGTGTGGTTCCATAGTACATTCCAAGGTAAGTCAATATTCACTTATTGTATATGCAGTTAAATTATTAGTTTCAGCACACAATACAATTATGTACATTCCATTCCTATTAAATGGTCTTCTTTGGCAATAACAACTGGCAACACTTTGTACAAACGCACTGTGGCACTGAACACATTACTGTCTTCAAAGCTGTGTTACTTCATCAATCATTTCCTGCTTTGTTCTTTAAGTCTTTCAATGGATATAGGTTTTCAGAGCTTGCAAAACCATGTTTATGTGGTTCATATCTGGAGATCTTAGCTAAGAGAGAAATCACAAACTGAGAGGGCCTATAAAGTGTATCTTTTGAGAGTACTGTACAAACTACATAAAAATGCTGCCTTAGTCATGAGGTGGTTTGACCCAGATGATTCCATGATCAACAATGAATTTTGCTGAAACAATATGGTTTTGTGTCATTGTCCTGAAAAAAATGGTGGCTGTCAGGGTACTTCCTTCATATGAAATTTACTGGAGGCTTGATTATAAGTTGTTCTTAGAAGAAATCATCATGCTTATTTCCTATTTCTAGTATATATTAATATCTCCCCTGGAGCCCCTCATTGTGGGATAAGAGTGGTTTCATGCACATTCTACTCGAGAGAGAGAACAGCGAAGCAAAGCTGAGCTGTTCTTGCTCAAGCAGAATGTAAGTGAATGATGCCCACTCTCAATGAGTGGCAACAGGGATGTATTAATATGTTATAGATTGAGGGAGCACTTGTTATTTTTTTTTTAACTGTCCCAGAATGTGCCCATTTCCAGGGCATTTGTGTGTGAGATGCTCTTCACAGAATAACAGTGTCTAATGTGCTAGGGAAAGGATCACTCTTATTGGTCAGGGGCAGTCCATTGATCTATAATACAAAGTTAAGGACCGTTTGTATAACATGCATACAGTAGACTGCACACGTCTTCATACAGTGCTTTATTGTTCACATCAGTGGCACTCCCAATCAAAAACATAAGCCTGACATTGTCCCTGCTGAAAAACTGCACCCCAGACATGCAACTTTAGAGGATGTTGCTGGTGTGAAATCATGGAAGAGTTTTCTATTATCCCAAATGCTTTTGATGCAAATTGTTCAAGTGCTATGGTTGTTTCATCTGTAATAGAAATCACATCACCTAGTTGCTCCCCTGAAGCAATCTATTCTCTGACCTGCTACAAGCACTTCTTGTTTATATCATGAATCAGTGGGAAATGGCTGTTCTAGAAAAAATATAGTACTGTGTCGTGCATGCATTCTGGCATATTTGTTTCACTGCTTATTCCAATGCTGAGACCTCGTGTTGCATGTACAGAAGTTCCAATGTCCCTTACAGTGTGCTCATTGTCCTCATGCAGAACAGGCCCACAAGAAGGCTGGTTTCCCTGTTAAAACAGCATAGAATATCTGGTGACCTTGTTAGCACAGCACAGAATTTCAATCAGTAACACCTGTACAGTATCTTCATCTACAGCACTTTTCCATTGGTACACCCTTAGTTAATTTACCTGATACACACAGTCATTGGCACATGGGATTGATTTGGGGAACAGCACAAGTAATCACCAACCCAATGCACCATAATACTGATCCCATTACTCTGAAGAAATTTGTGGATCTGATTCCCACTGGTACCAGCATCCTTTATTTTCCTGTTAGCCTAGCCCACTTCTACATTGATTTTCTTCACCATTGTTCAGAAAACAATGGAACAAATTAGAAACCACAACAACAATTGTACAGTGTGTCAGTTGTCGAGGTAACCTGGGTCTGGTAATGGAATTTGGTTGCAGGTGGCTGGTTGGGAATGTTCCACCAGACAGTGCTGCTCCTTTGGAGAAGTGGGTGGGTATTCTGTACTCCTCTGTTTGCCGCATAGCAAAGGCTGAGTGCTAGTGTACTCCTTGGCTGCCACAAAGTTACAGGAATGCCACTGGACACTGATACACACCTTCACACCACTGCATGCACCCACATCACATCTCTACATGCTGGCAAGCCCAAATTGAGAAAATGGTGGAAACCCACCTACCAGCAGGATTGCAACTGACTCTTCACAGGCCCTACACCATTGACCAAGCTTCTATCTCCAAAACCAGTTTCTTGACCAAGCTAGTGAAGTTGCAATCCCTGAGGGACCCATCATGAGGGACAAGCCACAGAGGAAAAAGGGAATCCAAGGCAAATATGGGAAAATTGCAGGTGATGGGTCTGAATGGAAGGTTTTTCAGTTGTAGGCCACCTAGTATTAGAGAATAAACAAAGAATTGTGAAAAAGAATTGTACGGTGTAGTAATTTAGAATGACTACACTCACAGACTGTGGTGCATGCAGTAATACAGTCCAGTAAATGTAACCTGTATGTCTTGGATATAGTTGAAGGTAAACTGGTGGAGGGGGCACAAAGGGCACAGTGATGACCTATAAACATAAAAGATTACCATGCCATCAATACATATGTCAAAACATACTAAAATCTTCACCTCTGCTTGGCATCATCCACGCCTAATGTATGTCATCACTCTCCTTTTTCTAAGGATGAAACAAAACTCATCTGGTATTCTGTGAATGTATCAGAATCTATCATTTTATGCATTGGTGAAGCAGGTCTGAAGGAAGTCAGTTTCCCTTTGGCATTTTAATTTCATGTTCAGCGCTTTTGTAGGGAGCTCATACTGAGCATGTCCAAAGTGTTAGCAAGCTACATGAACTGCAGTAGCCAATCAGCAATGCTCGAGACTGAGAACTTCTTTGGGCAGGTTATCATAGTAGCACTTCAGATAAAAAAAGGTAGGGCATTTTCCACAAACTGAGAATTTTACAGAACAGGGCTACTGGAAGTTTCAGAACCTATATGAATTAGATTTAAAAATATGTCAAACACTGAGTTAGCAGCCACATTAAGTCAAGTATAGGAGCACATCCTTCATTAAGTGACAATAATTCTGTCACAAAACATTGGTTTCAACATTGTGGGCAGCAATTTTGTTCATAAAATTGGATTTATTATTATGAGTGAATGTCTTATCTTTCTTTTTTAATCTTAATGGTAGTTCGCTAGAAACCAAATTACAGGTTAATAAAGAAAGCACGTGCACACTACTAAGGCAGGCTCTACATGACCCATGAGAGACACTTACTTGCTAACCTATGTTCCTCTTTGTAACCTAAGATTTAAAAAAAAAAGGCACATGTGCACTACTTAGACAGGCTCTACATGACCCATTAGAGACATCTACTGGCTTTTATTAATGAAGACTACCCAATAGAAATTTATAATCTTTCATCTCTCTACTTGGCATATGGTGCTGTGATATGCTGCTGATTGACATTAAAGGTGAAATAAAGCTATTCAGCCCCTCACCTCCCAGGGGTGAGGCTAGAGGAGGGCAACAATTAAAACCACAACCCCTGGACATACTAGAGGAGACCCTTCCAATGCAACTGAAGCCCAAATGGTGATGATCCAGGGGAAATCACCTCTTGAGAATTGCAGTATGACTGTCACAACAGAAGGGACACCTCAACCCCCCCCCAAGAGAGCAGATTAAGCAGGCAGTAGGAAAGACAGGCTGAGACACAGATGGCATAGCAGACCAATCTACATTTGGCAGACAAGAAGCAGGAAAGGAGACATTATGTGGTCTGGTAAGACACTCTGTCACTACGTCACCCTATGACCTAAGGTAACAGAGCTGAATGATAGCATACACAACTTTTCCCTGAGCACAGCATGAGCCAACTGGTGTCAGGTCTGGTACTTGTATTTCTCCCCATCTGAGCCTGACAAGACATCAGCTCTCATGCCACCTCCGTGACTGCAGACTACACTGGTATTGTATGAATACAGGATGAACCTACATTCATACTGTGACAGACTTACCAGCAGCCTGTTACTAGACTCATATCTCACTTGCTACTGCCTAGGTGACCAATACTGAAGGCTGCTGCAGATATTCTCTGTCTTTTATAGACTCCTAGTGTGCCCTGTAAGAACTCTGGCATACCCTTGTATTTGCAGGCTTTCCAGGCTGGCATACAACATGCAGCCTGCTCAGTGGACTAATTTATTCTCTACTTGTCTTCAAAAATATTTCATGTAACACATACAATTGTAATTGTCATCACAGAATAATGTTGTTTAATGGCACAGCAATTAAATTCATGAAATAGAATATGCTACCATATGGTATATGGAATTTGAGAATCAATTAGGGAAGCTCATATTCTAGAATTGGGCCTATTACCTCTGCCTCCAGTTACGTGCATCTTGCTCCTGCTGCAGTGTAAGGAACCCACAGAATAGGGGAAAGGGCATGGAAACTGTGGGTTTCATGTCATAATGGCAATCGTGGAAAGGTGATCACCTTTTCTGGAGTTCTGCAGTTCTGGAGACCCAATCTCCGCAAAGACATAGACAGGATGGAAGCTGTCCAGAGGAGGGCAACTAAAATGGTGCAGGGTCTGCACCAGAAAACATATGAAGAGAGACTTAAGGAGCTTAATATGTATAGCCTCGAGGAACGGAGGGAGAGGGGGGACATGATAGAAACTTTGAAGTACCTCAAGGAAATCAACAAAGTCCAAGAGGGTAGCATCTTTCAAAAAAAGAGGTGTGCAAGAACAAGGGGGCACAATTTGAAGATAGAAGGGGGGCGGCTCAGAGGTAATTTAAGGAAGTATTTTTTCACAGAGAGGGTTGTGGATGCATGGAACAGCCTTCCAGAGGAGGCTGTGGAGTCAAAAACAGTGGTGGAACTCAAGCATGCATGGGACAGTCATAAGGCAATTCTAGGGGGTTGGGGTAGGAAGAAGTAGGCTGCTGGTTAACTAGGATCTGCAGCTTATCCATCAGGTAGGGAAATGGGCAGACTGGGAGGGGCCAAGCGGTCCTTATTTGCCATCAAATTCTATGTTTCTATGTTTCTTTTGGGCAAGTGTACATCGCCGAAAATCAGTTTTGATGATGTACACTTACAACTCACAGCAAAAGGGTGCCAGAGACTTAGACACTTTTTTGTTATGCGGGGGCCTGCACCCACTGCACCCCGCATTGGGGGCTTGGTCCCCCCAACCTCCTACTAAAAGATTCTCAACTCCAGGGGGATGCATGTTGGGGGGGTACAAAAGACAAAATGAAATTCCTGGACCAGCACAAAAAATTAGTGCGAGCCCAGAACTGAACCTGCCACCCTCCCAACCCTAGCCTGCCACCAACCCACCATGCCACACGGCCAACTTGGCAGCCCACCGCCACACTACACCCCGCAAACCCTCCCTCCCCTTCCACCTGTAGCATGGCGTGGTCCCTCTCTCCCCCTGAGCACGTGTATATATAGCGACATACTGTGGCTATATTTGCCGACCCCCCCCCCATCTGGTCACCCTCTCTGCCTGGTAGCCCTGTGCACAGGTGCCATGACTGAGTTGCCCTTTTTGAAAGCACTCAATCGCGGTCACCATCATCACAGGATACCAAAACAGATGCATCACTTACCTTAGTAAATAAGTGTTCTTGGGAGGATTTATACTCACTTGATCACCTAGAATATCTAAAAGGTTCCAGGATAGGAGTAGCACACAATTAGCCTACTGCATCTCACAACTTCGTGCAAACACACAAACTAAGTTTCCTTAGACAGTCAACGAGGCACCATATTCAAGCAATGAAACTTGTTTTATTGCAACTAGTGATGATGTAAGTTAAAGTCCATGGAAATGTTACAGTATAAAAACATTAGAAAGCAATAAAAAGTAAGGAAATCTTTCAATGATTTAATTTCTGATATTAGAGGCTTACCAAATAGACTACATAGCATGTAATGTGCTTTCTCAAAAAACTCCTGAGGCTAGACATTGGAAACTTAGCCCGGGTACTAAGGGGTGCTTGCCCATGCTAACCAGGTTTGAGACCTGATTTTTGGGTGGGGATTAAATTCAGGCACCCCTCCAGCGTGGGCAAAACCAGTTAGCACCCCAGCACTAAGTTACCACTGTGCCCATGAAAGTGAGGGGGTCTTCCCCTCCAAGCAGGCTCAGCAGCATATTCAGAGCCTTGCACAGGTGATAACTGCCACCAAATAGGTGCAAGTCACTGTCTTTGCAAATCCCGACTTAACAGGGTGCAAGGCCCTGGTAGCAGGTAAAGGTACTGCAGCCTCATGCTCCGGCCCATTGAACCAATGACACCTCTAGTGTCCAGCGGCACCCCCCATCCTCCAATCCCATATTATAAATGATGAATCATTCTGTGATGTCCAGTGACACTCCCTGCCCTCTGATCGCTGGCTCCCTAGTTTGAATGATAGTCCCTGATGTCTAGTGCCACCCCCACCTTCTGATCATTCACCACTCTTTATTAAAAGAAGTACCTGGTGTCTAGTGGCATCCCCACACCACCCACATTAGGTACACCACCCTGCCACCCCTCTTACCATAGTCACAAGTGCTGCTTGGAGCCCATACGGCAACCAGTACAGCCCTCCTCTCAACACCTCAGCCATCCACCATATGCAATGACGGGGAAGTGTGTTTCCTGTGTACTGTAAAGGCAGTGCACATGCTGTCTATTGTTGAAATTACATGGGCTCCATTTACAATACACAGGACACATGCTCCCTGTCATTGCATACGGTGTCTGGCTGAGATGATGAGAGTAGTGCTGTGCCAGTCACCGTATGGGTTTCCAGCAGTACCAATGACTATGGTAAGGGGGCTGGCAGGGTTTTGTACCCAGTGTGGGTGGTGTGGTGGACACTAGATGCCAGGGACTTCTTTTAATAAATAATGGTGAGTGATTAGAGGGTAGGGGGGGCCACTAGACACTAAGGACTATTATTCAAACTACAAAGCCAGTGATCAGAGGGTGTGAGGCACCAGTAGACACCAAGAACTATCAATAAACCTTTGGAGCTGGTGATTGGAGTGCAGGGGGTGCACTAGACATCGGAATGATTCATCATTTATGGAATAGGGGTTTGCAGGTGGGGGTACCACTGGACACCACAGAATGAGTCCTCATTTATGGGATGGGGATCAGAGGGTGATGGATTTCACTAAACACAGGGCTATTTAAACTTTTATGGGGATGGGTGATCAGAGTGAAGGGGCTGGTCAAAGGAGGGGCACAAACCTGTTACTGCTTCCCATGCAAATCAGCCCATGATGGACATGTGTATGGCCCCTTAATACCTTGCATGCCCAACAGGCTCATTTTCATGGTCCCAGCTAAATATCATGACAGGGGCTCCTGATGCCATTGGTTCTTGAGGCACTGTTTCTTGCACTTCCCACATCTATGTCGAGACAGTGCTACTTGACTTACAGCTTCATCAACATGCCACTACATTCAGTCGGATAGTACCGGTGTGCTATCCTACTAAATATAGCATCCTCAGGGTCATGGGCAAGGCCAAGGGCAAGTGCAATGTAAACCTTTGCTCTCTGCTTTTACCTACATTCCTATATTGGGCCCCTGGTGTTACCAATATACATGACAAATACAGTAAATAATATATAAAGTGTCTTCTCAAAAGCTCCTAGCATTATCAATATACATAGCAAATGCATACACATAACTTGTACATAACTCCCAGCATACAGTAAGCATATGTTGCATAGATTTACATTTGCATTTTATTTCTAGATGTTGTTCATACTGTCTGTAACAAAAATGTAAAATTGTGGTATTCTTCAGCATACTTCAGTGACTCCTTGTACCCGGGTCGCACCTGGAAATGAGCCTTGGCTCAATGTGCCTTTCCCGGTCACCAATTTTAAATAAATAAATAAATATTATTTTATTTAACTAAAGGAGCTCACCATTCTAAATCATCCAAATTTACCAACTGACCTGAGCAAAAAAACTGGACACAAATCTTTTTATTCTCAGCTGGTTTGTCAGCCATAGTTTTCTATTTCTAGTTAGGTAATGTTTATTTGAGGTTATTCAAATTAATGAAGAACATTTACTGGGTTCGAATGTAATACTCTGAAAGAACTGCTTGGATATGTTTTCTTATCTGGCACTCAAAGGTTCTAATGAGAAATTGTGCAACAGGTGTTCGTACAAAACACTGACATTAACTATTCTTAATGCTCACTTTTGCACTGCTTCAAGACGTGAGCTTTGTTCACAAGTTAAGCCAGAGTGCTGGATGAGACAATAGTATCCTATTAGGGGCTGGATTAAAGTTTTATGTGCTGTGACATGTTTCTTCTCTGTTAACCCATCACTTTTAAGGGCATTTTAAGAAGTAAATCCATTTGTTATCACTACTGACAACTCACTCATTGTCCCCTATTAAGATAATTGCCAATGCTGACTCCAAGTAATGTGAAAAAGTGAACATTTTCTATACTGTCTACATTTACTATAAAATCTTGCAATGGAGATCTGTAACGAATGATTTAATAAGAACTCTTAAGAACTGATTAATCATATATTATTATGATCTGTTGACTCTGCCACAGAATCCAAATCAAGTTATAAGGAGCCCACTTCATGTTTGGAATGCAAACTGGACAGGATAACATCATCAACATACACCACATATTTGAATAATGGACCCACCTTGGTGGCCTCTACCACACACCTCACGCCATTCTGATTTAATGATTTCCATCTTGATGTGCTAGGCTTTGTTAGATAAAAAGGATGTCATCCAATGAATCAAGACTGAGTGTATACCCATTTTGAAAAATGTTTGTATTAACACACTGTCATATTAGGAGTCATACCAGGAAGCTTTGAAGTTTAAGGGGTAGTGGTGTGCAGAATTTTCAGATGCTGGTGTAATACAATTTTGCAGAATATTTGAAATTCCGCCAAATTTTGTCAGAAGTGGAAAGGCAGAATTCTGCAGCAGAAAATGTGGAAAGACTTTTCTGCAACATTTCTGCAGAATTCTATTCTGAAGATCTTAATATTGTCTGCAGAAATGGGAGTGGAAATATTTTCCACAGGAAAATGCTGTTACACATAATATAATTCTGCTCATCACAGCAGGTGGAATTCCACAGAAGAACCAGTGACATTCTGGCAGAAATTCCGCCAGCAGAATGGTCATTCTGTGCTAATTCTGCCAGTGGAATTTCGCATTCCACACAGCACTATTAGAAGGCCATGGCCCATTATTAGCTTCATGTGTGTTGTTATCTGACTTCCTGTATGGCTTTCCATCCGGGATCTATCTAGCCTGGTTTTAAATTCTGTTTTATTTTTCCTGATAATTACCAATTTTGACAAATTATCCCATGGAACAATTACATGCTTTTTAAAAAATCTTCCCCTTAACATTGTCCTAAATGTTGTGTTCCTGAACTGCAGTGAGTGGCCACATGTGCTCAAATTTGTATCCTTAAAGGCAAACTTGATTTCCATCATCAATTACGAGTCCTGAACAATATTAAATAGTAACATATGGTCACCCTTTAGTTGTCTGGTTTAAAGTGACATCAGTGTTAGTGAAGTAATATGGAATTCAGTTGTGATCCACCATATATGATCAATAGCCTTGCTGAAATCAATTAAGGCCATGTCCAAGACTTTACCCTCATCAGCTGCTTTATGCCAGTCATAAAATGCAAGTGGTGGAGGACCCAACAAGATTATCAAACTGGAACTCTATGGCTTTCTCCCCCCTACCTCATTCATCACTAATTTATTGACAAATTGCTCAGCTATCATTGATAAGAAAGTTAAAGCTATAGGTTCTAAAATCAAATTTCACATCTTTAACAGGTTAGATTTGGGTATTGGGACAATTTCCACATTCTTCCACTTCATCTGAACATTGCCTTCTGTCATAATTTAATAATAAAATACACAAATTGTAGGAGAACAGAGCCTCAGAGAAAGACTTTAATAACCACCCTAGAATCTGATATGGGTCTGTGACTTTGTGAACATTGCTCTTGTCTAATTTGTCTTCACTAGTTCAACAGTAACCAGGTACTACTGATTAGGAACATGGCCTTGACATGAATTCACAACCACGAGCATGTACAACTTCTGAAATACACCACTGATCTCAATATTAACCTGGTTAACCAAAGTTAGAATGTCTATGTTTTTACTAGTTCCTGAAAAAAATGCCAATAATAAGTTTCTGTATTTTGGCCCAAAAAATCCCACACCACTCTCCACCATTCGTGCAGTTACAAAACAAGCAAATTATCACCTTTGTTTTGATAATAAGACTTTCTCAACTGTCTGTTAAATTTATTCCATAAGTACTGGTATCTTTAAAGGGTCCAATCATCTTTTGTTTTAATCCACCAATCTCTTTTTTTTTATCAGTGCTTTAATTAAACTTTGTTCTAAGTATAAAATGTAGTCCTTTACAGGTGCTCCAACAATATTGCTGACATTAATCTTAGTTTAAATCAGGACTTTGCAACATTACAAAATTGGTTTACTCAGAATAAGCTTATCCTTAATAAACATGAAACAAAGACCATGTTTTTCAGTTCCACAACCAGGGTAAGGTCAGTAGATTTAAATATCTGGGGATTAACCCCAGTCCTGGTCTATTCCTCAAATCTCACCTGGAACATACTATCGTTCAGCTCAATTAAAAAAAAAGGGCTCCTTTGCAGAGTAAGTGATTCCTTACTAAAGAAGCCCATTTGGCCATTGCAACCCACAACATTTTCTCTTCCTGGATTATGACAGAATTCCTTTTTATATTCTTGTTCAAACAGGGAATTGTCTACATACTATAGGTACAAATCTCTCTACAATCACACAGAGCATTTTGCCCAAGATGCTGATACAAGGGTGCACCACTACTTAATCTATAGGGATCTTGGATGGATATCCCCAAAGTTAGGCTAACTTACTTGCCAGGCTGTACCACTTTACCACTGATACAGTTCTTGCTCCTAGTGTTCCCTTATGTTCATTGCAACTGCTCTGTTTCCCAGAATGCCTTGGGCACTCAGATCTGCATCAGCACATTTACTATTAATTCCCAAGTTCAGAACTGCCATAAGCAAGTGATCCTTTAATGATGTTGCTCCCAGACTCTAGAACACCTTAGCAGCCAGCCTGGGTGAGGCAAAATATCTTTGGTCCTTTAAACTTTGTACAAACAGTACCATCTTGACCTTTGTAAATGTAACAATTTTACCTGATCTAAGATGTACTTGTTCATGCGTGTATCACTATGTGTACCTCTGTTTTGTTCATGTAATGTCCATGTCTCCCATGTAAATGGAATTAATCCCAATGGGCTCTACGCAGTTACCAAAGTCAAAATAGATACATTTTTTCCATTGTCCAGGGCTTATCAGAGTGTCTGAAGCAACATTAAAACAAAAACAAACAAGCAAAACAAAAACACAGGCACACACCAAGTGAAAAAGTCCATGCACTGCTTATGGATGAGGAATCAAAGTTTAATGGTGCAAAAAATGAGTGCAGCAAAGACATGCAAACTGACCAGGGATATGCTCAACATTTTATGCTACATCAGCACTTTGTCAAGGAATCTGACCCTGGTAGTCACCTCTGTTACATAGCCAAATTCATTAAAGTGATAAGTGCTAAAAAATACAAAACCACCATAATACAGACATAAAACATCAACAAGACCATCTCTCCTTGTAAATCTTTAAAATGCCTATAAATATTTGATTGCCACATTTCATATAATTAGAGATTATCTCTACCAGTTCTGAGGTAAGAGTAGACTTGATAATCTGGATCTAAAGGTAGGATTTCCCTGCAAAGATAGAATGCTTTTTAGACAGGAAACTGTTGTTTGGAATAAAAACATCACACCCAAAATCAAATCAAATTAATTTCTGACTAATCCAAAAATGGCATTAGGTCCAGTCTGCCATTTAAACTTGGAGGGCTTGTGCACCCAAGTTTGTACATCCAAAAACTCTTTCAGTGAATGAGGGTTTTCATGATCACCCCTTGACTCAACATGACTTTCTCAATACCAACAAACTGAAAAGTCTGGCCATTACCACACAAATCTGCATGTGCCACCAATGCATTTTGTTTGATGGCCTGTTCTATGTCTCCTATGTGTTCTCCCTCCCCGATTTTAAACATTCTCTTTGTTTTACTGATATAGATAGCCCTGAAAGGGTAGGTTCATAGTTATTATGGTTACTGACAAGTCAAGTACACGGCAGGGTTTAAAAAATAATTGGTGAACAGGTATTTTTATAAGCCTTTGACATCAGATCTCACTATGGATTAAAACAAATAATAACATTGGTATTATGGTATTGCAAGCATGTCAGCTGGGGGTAATTTCAGATGTAATACCAGATTATCTCACAGTAAAATTCTTCTACAGGACCCATCAGGGAGGCCCATTGTGGCACTTATTGGGTCCCTGTGTGAACCACTGAGTAAATCTGTGTCTGCCCACATATAGCCTGTGGAATATCCTGCAACAGCATACAGTAAGTTTGGAAGATGAAAGAGCCTATGGTGGTATAATATCATTTTTCTCTATGGCCTGCTTTGAATTGAGCCCTTGATTGGGCTAGGATCCCCTGGTGGTGTGAGCCACCTGCCCCCTCGATCCAGCCAATGGGCAAAACAACTGAAGATCAAGCCCTTGATTAAGATAGGAGCCCCTTGTGGTGTGGCACTTCCTTCTGCTGCTGCCCACCCCCTCAATCCAGCTGACGGGCAAGACAACTGAAGGTATAGCCCCTCTGGACACTGCATTTCAGTTTTTTGTGGTCTCTCCAGTCCCATTCCCAATTGGCTGCAGCTCTCCTGCTGCTTTACTTAAATTGGCTGGGCTAGCTAGCCTGAGGACTGCATCTACAGCAATTTGGCTCACTCAGTTCTCTCTGAATTTTGTTTTTTTATAACCTGCACTAGCTATGTCTTTCTGTCCCTAAAAATGTGTAGCTCAAATTAATGGGGTAGAAGTTTAAATTTTACAGAATGCTGTGTCACACTAACTGAAATGTATTGAACTGTATGCCTGTTGTCCCTCTTAAACCAGTCTGAATCCTGTTATTTTTTCCCTGGCAATTTTTTTCTTTCCTTTTCCTTCTCTTTTTTTTTCAAGCTCTCCATCTGCTCCTCCCTGGTGCTTGACATCGATTTCACCCAGTCCTCAGACTGTCCTAAACCCTTGTCCTTTGTCTAAAGCCCCTCCCACTGATTCCCTGCTTTGTCTTAGTTTTTGCCCTCAGTTCAGCCTTTGTTCCCCTGCTGGCTCTCAGCTCCCTGTTAATTCTCCTGTCTGTCCTGAGCCACCATGCCTCCAAACTCCAGACTTATTTAATTTTTTCTTTTTCTCCCCTTACAGATCAAGCCCTTGATCAGACTAGGAGCCCCTGGTGTTGTGGCACTTCCTTCTGCCGCTGCCCGCCCTCTCAATCCAGCCGACAGGCAAGACAATCAAAGGTACTATCCCTCTGGATACCACATTTAAATTTTTGGCGGTCTCTCCAGTCCCATTCCTGATTGGCTGAAGCTCTTCTGCTGCTTTACTTAGATTGGATAGCCTAGCTAGCCTGAGGACTGTATCTACAGCAGTTCAGCTCGCTCAGCTCTCTCTGAATTTTGTCCCACCCACCACCCCCACTCTGACCAGTATTAAACAGGCCTTAACTCTTCCTACATCTTTCTTCTCCTTCTACTGTTGACTCACTATAAATGACGGCATCATGCTGTTGTCAGCTTACACAAGTCCTTACATCAGTCTCTATCTGAATTCTTCACTTAGTGGCTCTCAGAGGGAAACTGCATACTCAATCTACTATATTTAAATTCCTTGCTGCACTCTCAATACTTCTTGATCCCATGGCAGTGCCACTGATTAACACTGCTTCCAGGCCATGTAATTCCTCCCATTATGTTTTCTGCTCTTCAGTTGCAGAGGGTGTATTGTTCACGCCCCTTCTATTAACTACATACATGCAGGTGGGCATAGAGCTGTGGTACACCTTTATAATGCTTATTCATTCACATCTTTGTGAATGACTGTTACAGTATGCACTGTAAGCCCATTGGTCCACACTGTGGAACAATGGGCTTACAGCTGATACTGTAAGCTGTCATTCAGTGGGCAGCTGGGTGGTATGCCGGTGGGTTGCTGCTGCCCACTGATGACAGGGGGGAGCTGGGTGGGCAGGGGATCCTGTGAGGGTTGGGAGGTGGAGGTGCCACTGGACCACCAGAGAGTTATTTCATTACGGATCACTGGTGAGTGGTGTTATAGCCAGGGTGGGGGTACCGCTATACTACCAGGGACACATTAACAAGGGCTTTTACAGTGATCAGGTGACTGGGGGAAGGCGGTACCACCAGACTACCAGGTATTCATTCTATGTTTATGTATAGCGATCGCGGCTATAGGGAGGGAGGGGGTACCACTAGGCTGCCAGGGAATATTTTAAACTGTGTTTTACATACTCTCACAGCTATGTACATGGTGGGGGGTGCTACTAGCCCCCTCTAGTGGCACCACATGCTGTGCAGGGTGCAATGCACTGTTTGCTGGCCAGCCCTGAGCAACTTATGCAAATGAGGCCATAATGACATGCAAATGGCCCAATTTGTGCCTTGTATACAGTATGGCCCCATTTGCATATTGCCAGCTGACTATCAGGAATTTGCACACAGTGTAACTCTGTTGCACTGGTGCAGTTCCCATTTCTGGTATTCATCCCTGTCTGGGGGATGCACCAGTGCATTGTAGTTGTGCAGTACACATTTCCTGATGTATTCAGAGGCGATGCGACATTGCAACTCTTTTGAATATATTCCTGAGTTTTCTCAGTGCAACACAGTTGCACTGTGCCACCACATGCACCATTGCTGGGTGCAACTCTGAATATCTGGCCCATTGTATATTGATGTCTGCCAAGATGTGAAATATTTATTATTTTAATCTTTATGTTATGAACAGATGTTTTCATTGCATATTTAAGTAAAACTGAACTTGAACTAACTTCTCATATATTATATCATATATCAGATTATATTCCATGTTCATATATCATATATTAAGGGGATACATGATGGCTAGGTGTGTGATACCGAATTTATCTGAATGAGTGACAAGTGAGCTCGGGGAATATCATGAGTGGTGGAGCATAGCGAAGTCACAAGTAATGGTTCCCTCAGCTCACTTGCCATACGTTCAGATATATTCAGTATCACACACCTAGCCATCATGCATGTGTTTTATACAATAGGGGTTTTTGATTTAGTGCAATTTTTAGTGCTATCTTATGTTGTTTATTTGTTGTTTCTACCTATATTGTGCAGTGTTTTCTTCTGGTTTGGTGTTTTTCCGCAGTGGTAATTTTGTTTCTGTACATGGGCTTTGGTAGTAGTCTTGTTTTTGTGAATGGGGTTTCACATTGGCGTTTGATTGGGAAATGTATGTGTTATCAGGGTGTGATATTGGGTTTGATTGGGTAGTGAATGTAATATTCTGGTTGGAAGAATGGGTTGTACGCTAGTTGTTGATTGAATGTAGTATGCTGTATTCATGTGTGATTGGTAGTTCTGGCTTGTGGGCAGGGTTTCTGTTTGAGATTTAGGCATGTAGTCTTTGTGGCATTGTCTTACTATTTTCTTTTTTAATGTTATACATTTGGGCCCGATTCTAGAAGCACCCCTACGCAAAGGTGTCGCGACAGGCAGTAATTGTGCTAAGGACCCTGTGCCTGATTCTGTAACAGGCAGGGTCCCCTCGGCTAAGTCCTGCAACTTGCAAGATATGCGTGGCTACGCCAAATGCAGGGTGTAACTGAGGGGTATGTTGCAAGTCGCACCCCCAGCTGGCAGGCGCATGTGCCCTCCACAGCCTGAAAGATCCACAGGGCTGCAGTGTCCCCCAGCCCAAGATCCCCCAAACAGTACGTGCCCTGCAGGGCATCTCTCACCCCGCAGCCCCCAATCTCCCAAACTGTACAAGCCCTGCAGGACTGCTCACACGCCCCCAGTCCTCGAACCCCCTCACCACTAAGAGCCCCAAAGGGCAGCTCTGTCCTACCTCGGACCCATTCCCTGACCCCAAAACACAGGTCCCTGCAGTGCCACAAACTGTAAATACATAATAACTTGCAAATGTCCCTAGTAGTTTGGTGGTCCCCACCCCCACCCAGCAGTGCCGGTCCACCCACATTCCTCACCTCATCCCCAGCAGGCAACTGAAACAGCACCTTTTCACCATGGTTAGTGACTGACTGAGCTCCACAGAAGTGCGTAGAGTATATATGTGCTCAGTGAATGAATGACAGTACATTCATTTATTGTGTGCTTATATACAGTATGCTCTCCTATGGAGCTCAGTCAGCAGCTGGCCATGGTGGTGAGAGGTGGGCTCTGCCAGTCGCTGGCTGGGAATGGGTCAAGGGGTGTAGGGTGAACTGGCACTGCTGGTTGTGGGGGTGGGAGGCCACTAGACTACCAGGGATATTTGCATGTTATTATATATTTACAGTTTGTGGCAGTGCAGGGACCTGTGTTTCAGGGTGGGGGAATGGGTCCAGGAGGGACAGAGCTGCCCTGCAGGGCTCTTAGCAGTGTGGGGTTTGGGGTCTAGGGGTGTGAGCAGCCCTGTGGGGCTAGTACACTTTGAGAAGTTGGGAACTGGGGGGGCTGAGAGGTGCCCTGTGGGGCATATACTATGGTGGTCTGGGTGTGGGTGGGAGGGTACATGGATTGAGTGCCGGTATGGTGGCAGATCTGCACAACCCCCAGAGGGTGTAAGTACACTTACACCAGCTAAATGCTGGTGTAACTGCACTTTGATGGATGCCCTTCAGGGGTTGTTCTGTATTAGCAGACCTGGGGACTTTGTTGATGCCCTTCCAGAATAGGGCGCAACAGCTGCCATAAACCCCTTAGCACCATGTCGCAAGGGGTTTAGGGTGTAACTGATGACGTAAGTCCACTTTGGAACAAGCAGCCTGTGACATGTCGCAGGCTGCTTTGCTGAATACAGAATGTCATAACATCTGCCGTAACTTGCTACTTGCATCAATTTTTGTGGTGCAAGTCAAGTTACGCCAGGCGTATCTCTTCTAGAATCGGGCCCTTGGTTTTTATTGTTGTTTTGCAGAGATTTTATGTATGTTGAGGTGTTTTTACAGTTTTACGCCATAGATTTCCATATGAGTGCATTCATCCTGCCAGGGCTCTGGGGCTCTAAATGTGTGGGATGTGTTTTACGATTATATTTTTATTTTACTGGCACGTATTCCTTTGGTGTTTTTATGTCCATGTTTTTGTTGATTTCTCTCTTTCTGTTTAGTTTTATTTCTGTTCTCTTCATAGGAATGTTTTTTTTTTTTTTTATTCCTGCCTTGATGTCTCTGTTGTACATTTTGCCTGCTACCTCTGTTCCATGTTAGTTTCTACCATGGTCAGCATGAGAAATTGTACTTGTGCATGTTAGGGTATTTGTTTCCAGGTGTTTTACTGTTGTTTTTTTAAGATGAGGGAATGTAGTTTGGCTGTTCCGAGGTCTGACGTGTAGAGAGTGGTGATATTTACTAATGATGTGTGCACCCTATATATAACTTGAAGTAGGTTTCACTGTGTACATGTCATGATCTGGTTATCACACTGTGGCTGTGATACTTACATTTATGTGATGGCATATAAGTTTACCCCTATTGTATAATATACCATATTATATTATCTGCTCATAAATCATATCATATTATCACATTTCCTTGACATACAAATAAAGCCACATTTAAGAATAATTATGAATATTAATGACTACATTACTATAAAAAACATATTAGTTGACTGTTCAGAAAAAAACACATCATCATCATCATTCTCCTCCCTCCATCATAAATCACATTTTTGACATCATGTACCACTGCTGCATGAGAAACACAGCTTGTGTAATTATTTATTTATTTATTGGAAGTTTTGGACAATACCATTGAGCACTAGTACTCTTTTACAAAGGTTCCATGTCAATTGAAAAAGTTACAATAAAGACAAAAAAACAGAACAAGCGAGCAAATTCCAAAGGGAAAATGTCAAAAAGGCACACTACTCATACAAACTGAACACCATACAGACTGAAAAACTGATCAGTCAAGGATAAGTACAAGGCAGCAAGTTGTGTACAGAGACTGTATATAAAACGTAGAGTGAGGATACAGCTAGTTCAGTAATGGATGCAGTTGCTCTGAGCTGCTAAAGCAAACCATAGGGATCCTTTGAATGTATAAATTCTAGGGAGCTTCTACCTGGATCTTGGCAATTCATTTAACTAGCCTGCAGCCCTAACTGCAATGGAGCACTTACCCAGCTAAGTTCTATGGAGAGGTAGTTCAAGGGCATTCCTGGCCATGCTCCTCATATTATATTGATTTTCAATGGGGTGGAAACAGTGTTTTAGAGCATGGGGTTTTAGGTCTAACAGTGCATTCATGGCAAGTAAACAGCCTTGAAACTTTATTCTACTAGGTAGGGGTAACCAGTTGGCTTGTGTGTAAAGGGTACAGCAATGTGTGTATTTGTCAGTCCCTAACATGAAGCGATATGCTTTATGGCATGTTAACTTGACCGTGTTTAATATTGAGTCACTGGCAGCTGTCTGAATGAATAGGCCATCATCAACCAGAGACAGGATTAAGCTGCACAATATCAATCACCTGGTGTCTGCAGTAAGGTTGCTCCAATTTCTGTAAAGGGCATCCATCCTGTTTACTGAGGACTTGAGATTATCCACATGGAGGCAAAGGATAGAATGTTTTCCAGAACTACTCCAAGATATTTGAATGTTTCCACCTGTCCTAGCTTTTGACCTTTGTTATTGAGCATGTTGGGGGGGGGAGGGGTTCTTTTCATCTGAGGGCGAGTGAAAATAATATTTTTTTTGTTTTGTTTTTATGTAGTTGAGGATTAATTAATTATTAACAACCAGTTTTCTAAGGCCTCAAAGTTATCTCATAGGCTAGAAGTGAGATTGCCAGGGTCAGTGTTTTTAGTGTAGATGAGACCATCATCTGCATATAGAAAAATATTAGCTGACTGACAGGCATCAGATAATTGGTTAATGAAAAGGCTGCAGAGGGCCCAGAATGGAGCCCTGAGGCACACCTATGGATACACACTGGGTGTCAGACAGGGAGCCATCAATTTTCACATGCTGTGCGCATTCTGATAGGTAGATTTGGAATCAGACTACTGAGTCCCTAGACATACAGGTGCCAAGGAGCTGACTGGGTAGGAGCCTATCTTTGACAAGGTCAAAGATCTTTGTTAGGTCAGTATAAATGATTCCCACAATGTTACCATTATCAAGGGCCTCATTGCAACCAGTTTGTGTATTCTGTCAGTGCTATATTAGTGCTGTGGTATTTCCTAAAATCTGCTGCTGGGCACATTGTAATTTGTACTTTTCAAGGGAAGCATTAAGCTGGCCCAACATGATTTTCTTCAGAGCCTTAGACAGTGGGGAGAGAATTGAGATTGGACTGTAGTTGTCTCGGTTGGAATAGTCACCACTTTTAAATACTGGTGTGACCAGTGCTGATTTCGGTTTCCATGGGAACTGGAGGTCCTGCAGATTGAAACTGAAAATTTGGGATATGGGGTAGCAGAGTTCTTCTGGAGCCAGGGTTAATAACTGCATGTCAAGTGAGTCCCCCTTTACCCTGGTTTTCACAAGGACCTTGCTGATATAATTGAGGGTGTCTTTAACTGTGACGGGCTTAAAGTAGAATTTAGGGTGCCCCTAGGTCAGGCTCCTGCAGAAGGCTAGCTTCATAATCAGGACCACCACAGAGGATTTGGTCCAGCATAGTGGGAATGAAAGTGTTGAGGTCAGTGGAGGCTTCATTGAACCTTCTGACTATCTCATAAGGTTCAAAGACCTCTTTTCCCATCAACCGTGAGCTCTCTCAAGGGCGTTTTTTACCTTTTGCCAAGGTGCTCCAAAATATTCTCCAAAAATCTTTTTTGGTTTCTCCAATTAAGGGTTTGCTGGTGCATTACTCCGATTTTGCCAGCCTAATCGCTCTGGTGCATTTGTTTCTTATTTCTTTATATTTTTGGAAGTAAGCCGGGGACCCAAACTCTCTGGCCACAGAATGAACCTGTCCCTCTCTTTTATAGGAACAAGAAGCTCAGGGGTGATACAAGCAGATGGTACACCCCTGACCTTATGTTTTTTGAGGGGGTCCAGGTTTGTTGCAGTTTTAGTGGATTACATAATAAAGAATTCAAGGGCCTAGTCAATATTAGGTATGGCATCGAGGAAACTCTGGTCTATCAGGACCACTTGGGACTTGAAGTCAAGCAGCTTACATTTGCTAAAGACCTCATTAGTGATGAGTCATAGATACCTAGATACATAGAGTTTGATGGCAGGTAAGGACTGCCTGGCCCACTCAGTCTGCCCATTTCCCTACATACTGCATAAACTCCAGATCATAATTAATCTGCAGCTTATCTTCTCTTTTCCACCACTAGGGTTGCCTTTTTTCTATCCCATGCATTCTTGAATTCTCCGATTATTTTTGGCCCTACAAGCTCAGCAGGGAGGCTGTTCCATGCATCCACCACCATTTCTGTGAAAATATATTTCCTCACATTACCCCTGAGTCTTCCCCCCTCCAGTCTCATATTGTGCCCCCTTGTTCTTGTGTATCTTTTTTTTCTGAATGATGCTGCCCTCATGAACTCTGTTTATCCCCTTTAGGTACTTGAATGTCTCAATCATATCCTCCTCCTTCCTTCCTTCCTTCCTTCCTTCCTTCCTTCCTTCCTTCCTTCCTTCCTTCCTTCCTTCCTTCCTTCCTTCCTTCCTCCAGGGTATACATATTGAGTTCTTTCAGTCTTTCCTCATATGGCCTCTGTTGCAATCCCTGCACCATTTTGCATAGCCCTTCTCTGGACTGCCTCCATTCTGTCTATGTCTCTTTGGAGATGTGGTCTCCAGAACTGAATACAGTATTCCAGATGAGGCCTCACCAATGGTCTGTACAATGGCATCAACACCCCCTGTTTTCTACTGGTAATGCCTCTCCCTATGCACCCCAGCATTCCTCCAGCTCACCTCACAGCCTTTTCATATTGTTTGGCTACCTTTAGGTCATCTGTTATGATTACCCCCAGGTTCCTTTCCAGTGGAACTTGGGCTATTTAACTGCCCACACACACTACACTGGTGAGTGGTCACTAAGGGTGTCAGGCCAAACCTTAACTGTTTTAACTCTATCAGGATCAGTTACCAGAACCCAGTAAATTAGTGTCATGTTGCCAGTTCTATAGTTGGTTCTTGTTCTTTCTGTGACCATTTGGGATAGAAATAGGTTGACAATCTTGTCCATATGGCCACAGCTGGACTTAACAACCCAGTTGATATCAAAATCACCAGTGTCCATTTGTGCTCAGTTTTGTTTGATTTGTTTGAAGTATGTAGTAAAGCAATCAAGACCAGACTGGTGCTTACCCAGGGGAATATAAACTGACAGGATGAGAGATTAGTGTTCTTACCCAAGAAATATCTTAATAGCCAGTCATTCACAGTCTCTATCCAGATCTTTGTTTTCTAGTTTTGGAACTTTGTAGAGGACCTAAGATAGATGGCATAGCCTCCACCTCGCTTACCTACTGTGGCCTCTCTAAAGATGTTAAACCCAGTTACCGGATGGCCAAATCTGGTATTTTGGGACTGAGCCAGGTTTCAGTAAGGGATATGATGTCTGGTCATACTGCTATAGTCCAGGCTTCAAACTTAAACCAACTTTTTTCCCTGCCTGCTCATTGAACAGAGATGGGCAGTAGAACTGGTGTCCATTACTATAAGAGGTGGTACTACACACTGTGGGTATAGAAAAGTGTCTACCTTGAGGCAGTATATATAGTATTATTTATTTTCACTGGCGTGACTCATAACATGTTTATTTAGAAGTCATATTTTCTAGTAATATAAATAAAAATACATGTAAAAGTTAAACAAGCATTTGTCAATGCCGACTGTTTGCTTGCTGGTGTTAGCAGTTGAAGTGCAGGAGTTAGACAGATGCAGTATAGGAATGGCAGTGAACTATTGAACTGATGCCAACTCCACCCCCACCCTGCAGAGATGGACAGACATTGGGGTGTGCCTTTGGATTGTCACCCATGATGGTCATGGCATTTCACCTCACTCTACCCTGCAGACACTGGCAAGTGTCGAGGTGTGCCTTAGAGTGTTTAGGCTTTACATTCACCTCATTTTATAAGGAAACATGCTGAAATATGTGCAGTATAGGAGAATGGGGTGAACTCTGGAGCCAAGGGGTCCAGGGCACACCTCAATGCTTGTCACTGGCTGCAGGGTGGGGGTAGGGGTGGAATGGCATGAGCATTACCATCAACAATCCCAAGTCACACCCAAGATGCCTGTCAATCCCTACAGGGTAAGGCGTTATGGTCAAAAACCCTAATGCCCTGGGGATTTCTTGGTATTTTTACTCCAATTTTTCAACATGGGCTTTCTGTGACCCATCTGCATGAACAGTGACACTATCAGTTCATTAGCCAAAAGGTGATTTTGCACAGTGACTGTGCCATTTGGCGCCACAGGTGCGAAAACACATTTCAAACAAGATGTGAAAAATAACAGCTGTACTGTTCCTGAGGAGGTGTAAAAAATGGTAATGTTGAAAACTTGGAGTGAAAATATAAAAAAACTGGTGAAGTCATGAGCGTGCATAGAAACTGCGCAATGCACACCCATAGTGTAATTAGTTTGGGGAATTTTTACAGCAGATTTTCAACACAGGCATTTATGGAGCTCTGCTTATGAACAGTGTCACTGTGATTTTCTTAATCTGTCCCAAACACTGTCTTCCCACAGCGACCGCACTATTCTGTGCTGGAAGTGCGAAAACACCTTTCAACCAGGGTGTGGAAAATGACAGCTGTACTGTTCATAAGGAGGTGTGGAAAAATGCCAATGTTGAAAATCTGGACTGAAAATATTACAAATTCATGAACTTACCAGGGTGTGTGGAAACTGTGCAATACACACTGGTAGCACAGTCATTTTATGGACTTTTGTCACCAAATTTTCAACATAGCCATTTTAAGACCTCTGCTCATGAACACTGTCACTGTAATTTCCTCAATCTGTCCCAAACATTGATTTTGCACACTGACCGCACCATTGTGTTATACATGTGTGAAAACACATTTTGGGTGAGATGTGAAAAATGACAGCTGTACTGTTCATAAGGAGGTGTGGTAAAATGGCAATGTTGAGAATCTGGAGTGAAAATAGTAAAAATTCTCAAAGTTATAAGTGTGAGTAGGAACTGTGCAACGCACGTTCGTAACATAGTCATTTTTGGGAATTGTTTCACCAAATTTGCAACATAGGCTTTTTGAGATCCCACTTCATGAACAGTGACACTTGTTTTGTTAATTGGTCCCAAAAGGTGATTCTGCACAGTGACCACGAAATCACCTTTCGGGACTGAATAACCAAATGACAGTCACTGAATTCATGAGATGGTGTCCCAAGAACCCCATGTTGTAAATTTGGTGAAAAAATTTGAAGAAATGACCAAAAAATGCACCTAAGTTGGAAAAAAACAAACATATTTATGCCATTATACAGCTTACTGGCATTTCTTCAGTTCGCGGTCGGCTTTGATGAGTGCAGACATGTTTCCGCTCCACCAAAGATCATCGCGCTGGCCTCCAGAGGTAAGTATGGGGTGAGGGTGTGTGTGTGGAGAAGTGAGGTACACAGAGGGTGAGCGTGGGTTGTGGGAGGGGGGCAAGAGAGTCAATGAGGGATCATTTTCTTTCGTTACAGTTTTTTTTTTTATTGTAGATGGATGACGTGGGACTTTTGCCACGCTGGGGTGGGCTCCCAGCATGGAACCTGGAAGTTTTGGTGGGGCAGTGGAACCAACATGGGATTGGGGAACCCCATTGGCCATACAGTGTGGGGGGGACACATGAGGAAGCTGGACTTCTGCCAAGCTGGGGTTGGCTCACAGCGTGGCACCTGGAAGTTTGTTTTTGGGGGATGGGGCATTGGAGCTGATGGGGATTGGGCACCCCCATAGGACATACAGTGTGCTTGGAGGGGAGTGTGGCTGAGCTGAGGGGGATTGGGTGCCCCCTCAGCACACAACAAAGGGAGGGGTGCACACATACAACTGCCACTACAATCAGCGGTAGTGACATGGAGGCAATTTGCATACTGCTGACAGCAGGGCAGTATGCAAATTGCCTACACATTACCACCGCTGATTGTAGCAGTCGTTTGCTTTCAACTGTATGCCACTGCAATCTGAACTGCTGTCACAGATAGCTGGAACATTCATTGGTTAGGTGCGGCCGTGCCTGCCGAAATACTGAGGGCATTGGAAGTGGGGCTGCCACACCTATGAAAACTCTTCTGGTGGCACTGTGTTTCTTGTACATGCGTGCAAGCAAACATAAAAAGAAACCATTTATATTACTGTACATTACCACCATCTACTCCACTAGATTAATTGTCATGTCACTTATGTTATGGCATCATGTTCAGCTGGACTACTTTGTCAGCACCAACAGAAGCCCAAGAACTAGTATCTTGGCACTGATTCCACAATTTGACTGGGAATGATGGTTCTTCCTTATCTTCAGTCATTCTCCACTGTAGAAGTCACTAGCTTTCAAAGACTATTGCATGATGAACAAAAGAACAAAAGCAACATTCCATCATGCTTCACACTGCCTAATAATGTCAGGCCCAGACAATGTACATGGTGGTGTGTGTTGCAAAATATTATTCTGCTTCTGTGAGCATATGAACACAAGTCCAAAGTGCACAATAAGCAACTCTTCCCATAGTCGTTCCCATGGTGAGTCCACCTGAATTCCATAAACAGCATTATGTATGATCTTCTACAGCAACCAAATGAAGCATACTATTATACAGCTGTTTTGCTTGGTATGTATATAGAAAATAATAAAATTACATTAAAATAAAAACTACTGAAGTTCATTAGTTCTTCTTAACACAAAACAATCACTATCACAAATCATGTTTTCTTGTTATATAAATCAAATATGTTTAAAGGATTATTATCACCATCACAAATCATATTTTCTTGTTATATAAACAAAATACAATTTCAAATAGTATCACTATCACAAATCATGTTTTTTGTTATATAAATAAAATACATTTAAGGATTACTGTCATACCAAGAAAAATACATTTAAAATATTTTAAAAATGATATTACCTTATTATCATCTACTCCAACCAATGTATTGTCATGTCACTCATGTCATGAGGTCATGCTCTGCTGCACTCCTCTGCCAGGTCCAGAAGAAACACAAGAACCAGTGTTATGGCATTGATTTCACAAATGATTCCGGAGTGATGATGGCTCTTGATCTTCAACAATTCTCCTTTGTAGAAGACATATGTTTCTGAACACTCTTGCATAATTAGCTAAAGCACAAATGTAACATTCCATCATGTTTACATTGTCTAGGCATGCCAGGCCCTCATAGTGTATATGGTGATATATGCAGTTTATTCTAGTTCTGTGACATATGGATATGTCTTCAAAGTGCACAGTAAGCAAACTTTCCTGTTTTGTTTCCCATGTAGGTCTGTTTCACTGCAGCAAATGGCATTATCTATGATCTTCAACAGCAACCCAGTGATGCACATCACTATACAAATATTTTTCTTATTGCTATATAAATAAATACAGGATATACAATGGCTGTGTAAAAATATGCGATTTATTTTCATGAGTGAGGGGGCAGGACCATAAGTCACTAGTGGCAAAGCCACAAGCAAGTTATGAAAGTCCGCCACCTCACGAATGTAAATTAATGGCATATTTGAACACAGGCCATTGTATATTCTATGTATACAATGTCAGTGTTCTGTGTGACAATTAAGGGCTGCTTCTTTATGGATTGTGGGATAGGCAGAATGGGCTATCAATCAAGTTGATTGTGATGTAGGCAGGTGAGAAATAAACAGTGCTATTTACCTATTGGGTGAATACCATCGTTTATCTTTCACTTGGGTCAGAATCTTGGAAAAATAATGGATTTATTCAAGTAGTGGAATCCCTACATACATTGTATACAAAGATAAACAATAAAATTATATTCAAATAAAACCACAAAGACTGACTAATTCTTCTAAACACAAAACATTCCTTATCACAAATCATGTTGTCTTGTCATATAAATAAAAATAATACAAACTAATAAATATATTTTTGATATTATATCACTATAATTAATGGCTTCCTTTTTTTCTCATAGGGAAACCATGGCATAATTTGCCATTATAAAGGAGCGTTTATAACGGCAAACACGTGCATGGTTTTCCCCACTCTGCGCATGCTTGAACTCCTCGATCGCTGTCTGTTTCCAGCACTGGAAAACCTTCCCGTACCGCAGACCCAACATAGAGAGAAACTGCCATGGACACTCGGCAGTAAGTAACTTTTAAAACTAACTAAAATGTTGTACATGGCTACCAGATTGACCACCCTCATAATATTTGGGAAAAAAACCTGAAATAAAGGTGAAGCTGACCGCGCTCCATGACACAATTGGACTGCAGTGGCACAGCAGCCTTTTTATATTTTATATAATTGCTGAGGGGAAAAAGAGAAACCCAACAATTATATAACATTAAATATGGATCTGGGTGTGTGTAAACTCAAATGTACATGCACTCTTGGGGTTTAATGCTATGCATAAACCCCTTGGGTGTGTGTAAATTCTCATTACACACCCAGACCCATACTTTATTCTATATATAATCATATTGCTACTTATTATCTGATAAAATATGAAACAAAAATAATGGCATAGATAACAATATAAAATGATAACCTTAATATAAAAATACTATGCACTGCAAGGAAGAATATAAGATGCAGTGGAACCACCCAGCATGCAACACAGTTATCTGCAGCAAATGACATGTGACAAAATGCTGCATGACAAAATGGCTTATTTGCCATTGAATTATACTATTCCTTCCAGCATACTGCAGCATTTTGCAGTAATGCTGCAAGGTACTGTGTTGCATATGTTAGGGCGTTCAAGCCAACAATTACACTGGAAACAGAGAACTGCATGCCACAAAGCAAGGTTTATTGAACTAACACACATATACTGCATTAGCCCCAGCAGCCCAGCTTACAAGGTACCATTAATGATCAGTCACCTTCCCTTGAGCTGGCCCGGTGGTGCTGAGGGTTGAGGTGCTGCACTCCACACCTCGGACCACACAGGTGACCCAGGTTTGCGAACAGACTCAGGTCATTCGGGGGTCGGCCAGGGGAGGTAAAGATTGAGCATCCGGAGGACTGCTCTTCTTCCTTGAGGAGGGGGGTTTGTGCTGCATGCATCAGAACAATGGGAGGGGTTCAGCCCATGCCCAGTGTGCTTGGCTGCCTCCACAGAGGTGGAGATGGCTGCTGTGCCCATTGCATGGGCATGGGGGCAGGAGGAAAAACCAGAGGAAAAACATACCGGGACCCAGCAGGACCAATGATGGCCCCAATGGCCAGGAGGATGTATCCATCTGGGGGGGGCTCGTAGCCCCTGCCAGGTTCACAAAGGTGGTGGAAAAATAGTGTTGTGATAAAAAAAGTCACCTTCCCTTGGGAGTCAAACCAGATAGGTTGGAGAATTTCAGCACTTCATTTTGGGATTCATAGCTTTTCACCCTTTGCCTCTCAAAATTTATGCTATATACACATTCCACTAGCTGTTATCTTTACGGAACTCAGCATGTGTCCATAAACGGCAATATTGGCTGCGTATAGTACTGTATTTTTCCAGTCTGAGACTGCATGTTTTACACACATACAGTAGCCCTTGCTGTCTCTGATTTTGTTTATGTTCAGTATTTTGTACAAGCTGTGCACAGTGTACTACATACCAACTCTATTTTTGCATTAGCAAGGACATTAGCAAGAAAAGAAAAAATCCTTTAGTAAAGAAATATTCTGATTAACCCTTTTGCCTTCTCCTGCCAGCACTTTGCAATGTTTTTCCTTATACCAAATTGTCATATTCTTACACATCCTGGCTAGTACTGCTGTAAGTGGAGATTCAGAGACTGCACAAGGTATACACCTTAATGTCAGCAATGAATAGTAAGTATTACTGTGGCTTATATTAGGCTGCAGCAGGCTTAGCAGATTTTGCATACTCTGTCACCACGTCTTGAACAGTAACTCACAGCAGATGCATGTCAACAGCACCTGCCACAAGTAAGCTACAATATAGTCATTGCTGACCTCAAGGCTTTTTAACCATTTTATCTGTAGTCTGCTTTTCCACTTGCCAGTTACTGCTTTGGGAGTCAAAGTGGTTTTGACAAATTCTTAAAGGAGAGCTGAATTTTTGGCCTCTAACTTAGAACTGAATCAAAGCACCCTCTTGCTTACTTCTCTCACCCTAATTTGTCTGAGAGTTTTTTCTCAATTACTTTGAAACAAGAAGTGGTGTTTTTATATTTGCCTCCTCCTCCTCTAACATCCTTACATTGCTTCTTTCTAATTTTACATATTTTTCTGTGACCACCTATCTGGAGTTTATGATGTTTTGTAGTTCAGTTTTGGGTGATCACTGTCTTTTTTCATTCTCTCTCACTCTGAGCTGTCAGTTTTGAGACAGCCCTGTATTAGACTGACTAGTCCTACCAAAGTTAATATATATGAGCTTAATTAAGCAACCACATAAGGTCCAGTATATGAAGAACCTCATGATATTTCTATGAGGAGTAGACTAGTTTTAGTGTGCATCCAAACTTATTTAGATTTTCACACACCTGGATAGCCTTATGTAGATTAGCCACCTATTTTTCAAGAGGGCTGTGAGGTTGGTTACAGCAGCAGAAATTATATATGTGAAGTTCAAGGAAGTTACAAATTACATTAACATATATTTACATAGTTACATTAGTGCATTCAAGCTATATAAATAAACCATACTTTTGGAAAAGTTAAAAGGAGATTGGGGGTTAGAGATTAGAGCTAGGAAAGAGTAGCATGCCCTCCAGATATTTGGATTTTTTGGCAAGTTGGAATAGAGTGGAACACAAGGGATAGAGAGACAGGTTTGAAGATGCAAGGACTTTATGGGTACTGGAACAGGGCTTTTAAAAATTGAAATAGGTCACTGGTACTTTTTGTATTCTCGGGTAGAGAATTCAAGGTGGTAGAGCAGCTATGATAAGGGCTTTCTCCCTGAAGGATTTGTGTGCCCTTGATAAGTGCAGATTTTTTTTTGGTCTGAGAGCAAAGTTGATAGTTCTGTGCTGATTTGATGATGATCTGATTGGTTAGCTATGTACTGTAAGTTTCTTATGCACATTTGAATATCAAGTTGACCCATCTGAGTTCTCTTCTCTTGTTAGGAAGGATAGGTCAAAGACTGCTATAGAGTATGTAGCACTAAGTTATTTTATCTCAAACAGATGCAAACCTGCAAATGGTGTGGTGTGTGCTAATTTGTACACTACACTCCCATATTATAGGGCTGGCAATAGCATATAGCATAAAAGTAATTTTCTTGTGTTCGTATTTTAAGCAATTTTTGTTTTGGTAAATCAGTCCAAATTTTAATGAGTGGTCCTGACCGACTTGGAGACACATTTAGCAATAGATAGTTCGGAATCAAGCCATATTCCCAAGTATATATAATGATGTACAAGTTCAACAAAGGGGGAGGTTTAGCCTATATATATATATCTAATAAATGTAAATGCCAAGAGATAATTCTTGAAGATTCTCCAACAGAAATATTATGGGCTAGGATTGTGCTTGACCAAGAAATTTTAACAATTGGTCTGTGCTATCGGTCCCCCAGTTTAAAGTACAAAGAGAACCTAACCTTTCTGAACCAACTAGAAAATAAAACTGTAGACAGCAATTTAATGTTGCTTGGTGATTTTAATTTCCCACACATAAACTAGGAAACATTTGACACTAACAGTCCCCTTGAGAGACAGTTCTTAGAAACCATCTTTAAACTTGGCCTAGCACAATTGATGCATCTCCCTACAAGGAATAATAATATATTTGACCTCATTTTTACAAATTACCCTGCTTTATATTCTTCCCCAGTCATATTACCACCTCTGGACAATAGCGATCACAATAATGATCACATGTGATATCTCACAACATGCCAAGTGTAACAAAGGAATAAGTAAATTTAAAAATTATTATAAAGCTGATTACACCAGTATAAAAAAAGTATTTAACTTCATGGAATTGGCAAAATGAATTGAATAATCTTGACATTGAACATATTTGGGTAAAAATGAAGGACAAAATAGACCATTGTTTAAATACATGGGTACCAGACAGAGTTGAAAACAATAATAATACCAAACTAAGAATACCTCTTTGGTGGTCCAAAGATTTAAAATGTATTATAAATAAAAAACATTGAGCCTATAGGAAATATAGTAAGACCAAAAAAAAAATGATTGGTGCAAGTTTAAGTTACTTGCAAAACAAACCAAACAAATAATAAGAATGGCAAAACAAAAACTAGAAATCAACTTAGCTACTAATATCAAAGATAACAAAAAAAAGTTTTATAATTATATTGGCTCTCTCAAACAAAATCACACAGGAATTGGCCCCCCTAAAGCTAAATGAAAAAATTAGAACCCATAAATCTCAGTATACAACTGTCAGTTGATTTTATCTCTTTTTTTCTGAACAAGACATCCTGGAGACCATTAATCTAATTTAAGATAATACATCTCCTGGACCCAACTGTATACATTCCAAGTTCTTAAAATAATTCTTAAAAGAATTAACTGGACCACTCACCTACTTATTTAACACATCTGTGAACTGTGGTATTACATTACAATCTTGGTGGGTAGCTAATATAACCCCTATTTTTAAGGGTGGTAATAAACAGCTGACATCTAATTATAGGCCAATTAGCTTAGCATTGCTTATTAGTAAAATTATTGAATGACTGATTCAAACTAAAATCTCTAGCCATATTATAAACACAGGTTGTATAGATATGTCACAGCATGGATTTACTTCCGGTAGGTCATGTTTAACTAATCTCATTAGTTTTTTCGAACCTGTCAGAAATGCTTTGGACAATGACATTCCAGTGGATATTGTCTTTCTGGACTTCGAAAAGGCATTCAACACTGATCCCATAAGATATTGATTAAACAACTTCTCAATATAAATTTGGATGTTAACATAATTAAATGGATCTCACCATGTCTATCCAACAGACAACAAATGGTGGTAGTACCACAGGGGTCTGTACTGGGTCATCTCCTTTTTAATATATTAGTCTCCAGTATGCAAACATCAAAGGAGGTTTGGATCAACAAGTACGCTGATGATTGTAAAATAGATTGCTTTGTTAATGACATTTCATCTGCTAATATCCTACAAGAAAATTTAAACAGACTAACTAACTGGGCAGTTAATAATAAAATGAAGTTTAATGTGACAAAATTCAAAGTAATGCACATGGGGAATGCCAACCAAAGATTGAACTATTCTATACAGAATATGAATTTAATGGTCACAACTGAAGAAAAAGATCTGGGCATTATAATATCTGACAATCTAAAATTTAATTCTCATACTAACAAAACTGTTAAAAAATGTCACATGATTCTGGGTAACATTTTGAAACTCATTAAAAGTAGGAAACAATCTGTTATTTTGCCATTATAGTCTAGTCTTGTTCGTCCACACTTGGATTATCGTGCCTCATTTTGTGCTCCAACTTTAACTGGCTATTTAAGTATGGTAGAAAGGGTACAATGTAGAGCCACTAAAAGAATAGACAATATGTCTGATATAGACTACGGGTCCAGACTCAGAACACTACAACTATATTCCTTGGAATACAGAATATTAAGAGGGGACCTGATTTATACTTCTAATGCCTACCAAAACGAATATCTGTTGAATACTCTTGGATTAGAAAAGAATCTTACATACAATCAAACAAGATCACATAACTTTAAACGTAAAACTTCATGATGTAAAACAAATAAACGTTCCAAATTTTTTCTCAGAGGATCCCTTCAATATGGAATTCATTACCAGTAGATATTGCTAAAAGTAATAACATTCAACAGTTCAAGAAAAGACTTGACTCTTATATGGGTGACAGGAAATTTTCCTTCCACCACTGAATTGTGGTGGTGCATTCACTTATGGGCACCTGCCTCCTGAACTTGTAAACATCTATGACTCTATGAAACTAAATGTTGGTCGGATTTGGAATGAATTACAGTAGGTAGACTATATTTCCCAGCCAAGAGCATTACTTTTATTTTGCTGCTGTTCAAAAGGAGGAAGTTGGTTGTCAATGAATTATGTGTGGTATGGAAGACTGTAATGAAATGTTGAGATACCTTATAAAATTGGATTTACTTTTGCTAACAGTGTAATCTGCATATATAGGTGAGGGTTGGTATCTGGGTAAGTGTAAGCATGTGGTAGGTCCGTAGTGATGTTAAGGTTCTGTGTATTGTTCATCTGAACAGCAGGCGCCTCCCCCATAACCTAACTGAACTTGAGGCATGGGTCATTCAATATAACCCTAACATTTTATGCTTGTCTGAGACCTGGCTAAAACCATCAACACCAGATCACCTGTGCCAGATACCTAACTACAAATTAATTAAGCAAGACAGGTCCTCTTCTAAGCGTTGGGGGGGTTGCAATATTCTATAAATCACACCTTTTACTACACCATAATGTCTCTTTCACCCTCTTATACTGTGAATCATTTCTTGCTACCCTTCAACTAGTCTCAGAGAGGTTACACATAGTATGTGCCTATAACCCTCCCATGGGTGGCATTACTGGGCTTGAGGAACTCCTCTCACAGGTGTACTCAGCCATCAGATGTAAAGAGGTCCTCATTTTGGGTGACCTAAACCTTAACTGGTCTGGTACATCCAATCAATCCCTCCACATGTTGGTACAAGGCCATGACCTCCACTAACTAATCATTGACCCTACTAGGATCATGCCCCCCCGATCTAGTTCTCTAATTGACTGGGTCCTCACTAACTGACTTGATGGTATAGTCTCATCTGGTACCCTCACAGATGCTATTAGTGACCAGTCCCCAATTTTCTGCATCTTCAACCTTCTCCACCTCTGAAACTTATCACCTTCTGAAATCTGGCCAACTTCAATCAGGTACGTTTTATGCAGGATCTCTCTAGGATTGACTGATCACCTATCTTTGCCTCCACTAGTGCTTAGTCAGCTATAGACTACTTCCTTACAAAATCTGGATATCTCCAGTACCTCCAAGCCCCCCCGTGTCACTCACCATATATGAGGTACTCAAACTAAATGGCTCTCTAAGGAGCCCCAGCCAGAGGTTCCCACATGCTGAACACCTCTTCTATTCCCCCACCCCATTCACTCTTGAACTTCCCCCTCCTCCTGCCCTCCTCATGTGCTTATTTTCCTGTAACAGCTCTTACGTTGTCTGTGTGTGATGGTACAATTCCTATCCCAGGTACTCTGTTCAGTCATATTGCTATTGACATTTGTTTAATGTTCATTGTTACCCTGTGTTTTTACTATTGTACGTTCACATTTTCTTCCTGACGTGGAACCTTTGCAAATGAGCTCATAGCTCTAACATTGTAATCTGAGATTTCAATAATTAAAGAAAAAAAAACAACAACTTAGGACCAGGGACAAAAGCTGGTGTCGTTTCAAGGTATCTGGGCTTCAGGCAGACTAGAATCGGTATAGGGCCCTCAGAAACTCCTGTAAATGGAAAACTCTCCTTGCAAAAAGCTCTTTCTGTAAAGTCTTGTTAATAAAATCTGCTGGGGACTCAAAGAAATTCTGGTCCACTATCAAAACTCTGTTTGGAGCCAATAAATCGCCCAACCCAAATGACATGTTACTAAATGGCATGCATTGTAACAATCCAGTGACCATCGTGAACGCTTTCAACTGCCACTTCTTGGACTTATCTAGGTACTCTGCCATTTTCCCCCCTGGTCACCCCACTCTCTCTCCCCCATGGATACTAAACCTCTGCTGTCTTGTCCGCTGTTCCGGTTCCAGACCATTACAAGAAGGGAAGTCTTAAAGCTTCTACTCTCCATCTCGGACACCACTAGCTCTGGTGCAGATGGTTTGGAACCCAGGCTCCTGAAAACCGCTGCCCCTCTCATAGCCTCCCCCCATTACTAAAATCTTTAACCTATTGCTATGCCATGGTGCGGGTCCTGATATATGGAAGATAGCTAAAATAACTCCTAGCCTAAAAGAAGGTGATCCCAAAGTCATGTGTAACCATCGACCTATTGCTATTCTTTCTGTGCTCAGTAAAATCCTGGAAAAGTTGGTGGCGACCCAAACCATAGCGTATCTTCAGAAATACAACCTTCTCTCTGGTTCCCAGCATGGTTTCTGCAAAGGCCACAGCACCTCTACTGCCCTTCTAAAACTTACCAACGACATCTATTCCGCTATTGAATCTGGCCTCTTGACAGGTGCAATCTTCATATATTTAACTAAGGCTTTTGACCTGGTTAATCGTACTCTTCTCCTTAATAGGCTTTGTTCCTTGGGTTTTTCAGCTGACACGGTAAACTGGTTCAACAGCTGTCTATCCAATCGGAAGCAGGCTGCAGCTTTTAATGCATCCATGTCTGACTACTCATCCATAGATATTGGCATCCCTGAGGGATCCATCCCTGGTCCCCTGCTCTTTACTATTTTCAAAAATTACCTCCCACTGATGGCACCTACCTGCTCTTCCCTGCTCAATGCAGATGACCTTGTCATCTACCATAGTGCCAGAAATATCTTGGATATCAACAACTCCCTTGCACTGGATTTCCAAAACATACAAACCTGGCTAACTGAAAATAACCTTGTCCTTAATGTTAGCAAAACCCTGTTCATGCTCCTAGGATCTCCTGCTCTACTCAAAGTGAATTGTAACTCCCTCAATATATCCTGGGCTGACGGTTCCCCGGTAGTTAGCACTAGTTCCTTCAAATACCTGGGAGTTCTTCTTGATGAATCCCTGGAGTTCGATATCCACATCACTGCTACTTGTAAATCTGTTAATGCAAAAATAAGAGCCTACCATACTAGTTATGCCCTCACTCCATCGGCTAGGCTTGCTGTGACTCAAGACCTTCTGCTCCCGGCAATAGCATATAGCTCAGTCACCTACCTAGGTGTCACAAAGACCTCCCTTCATAAATGGGACACTACCTATAATAACATTTGCTGCTTCGCCTCCACATCTCCACGGTATAAACACCACTGTCAGCTCTATGCTGACCAAAGATGGCCCAGCCCTGCTGTTCACCATCTACTATCCTACGGCTCCCTACTGGATTGTATTACAAGATCAGGCCTCCCTCAATCCCTTGCCTCTTTGCTATACTCCCAACCCCCCTCGTATGGTCTCCAGTCCAATGACCAAACCTATTTCTACATTCCTAGATGCAAAACCTCCATGGATGCATGAGCCTTCTCCTACGCTGACCCTAAGTACTGGAATTCTATCCCTCAAACTATTCGCCTAGCCCCTACACATGCTGGTTTCAAGAAATTTCACCGTGAACATCTACTTGCATCTAATCCGTGCACGTGCTTCCATCCACCTTAAACTCTTCCAATTCTCTCTCTCTCTCTCTCTCTGCTTTATCCTACTTACTCTCCCCTCTTCCTCTGCATTCTTTCATTCACTTGCCCTCCTCTCCCCTCACTTGCTCACTATGTTTATTGGCCTAGTTAACAGCACTTACTGTATATTGCACATAACACCTGATCAGGCCAATTTCTGTTCTAGTCCTGCTATTGTTTACATTTTTGAATATCTCCTAACTGTATTTTGCTTATATAGTTGACTTTGTATAACTCTGTACTCTCACCGTCCGCTGATTTGTCTGTATTTTTTGCCCACCTGTGCATTATCTAATCTATTCTATGTGCTGCATCATATTGTTGTTTTGCTCATGTATTTGACTTGTATCCTCCCTGGTTGTGCCTGAAAATAGGCATCTCTATATCTAGTGCACCCACCCAGTTAACAAAAGCAAATAAATAAATAATGAAAATACTAAAGAGGATTGGGCCAAAAATTAATCCTTGCAGTATGTCAAGATTGACTGGATTTGGTGAAGAATTTATACATTGACAACTTGCAACCTATAATTGAGGTAATTTTTAACTAAGAGCAGGAATAATGGGAAAATCCCAAAGTTTGCAATTTTCAGAATAGGAGGTTATGGTTGAATTTGTTAAAATTTTTGTGAGTTCAATGAAGATAGCCCAGGTGGCACAGAAAGAAATTGGACTGTGCATTCCTGTGTTTGTTAGCTGTGCCAGCAGTGGGGGAGTGGGTTGCTGTTGGCAACGAGAGAAAGGAGAGTGGAGAGCTGCATGGAGCTGTGGCTGCAGTCGGCAGTGGGGTTGAGGTTGGTGATCAGAGGAAGGAGAGCTTAGCTGTTTGGAGCTGAACTAGCAAGGGACACAGGTGGCAGTCTGGTGACTGAAGCAGGGATGGCTGGCCAACCACAGACAGTGGTGTAGGATCAGGCCAATCAGGGAGAGAGGCACCAAGGCTGTTGGCTTTAAAACTAGCCAGCCAGACCAATAGAAGGACTAAAAGTGGGAGCAAGGAGTGTCCTGAGCTAAGAAAATCACTGTGAGGAGCTGGTTTGCAGCAAAGGAAGTGGGTCCTGCATTTCTCCACAGGGGACTTGGACATCAGCCTCAGTGGATATGGGAAATTGACACAGACACTAAGAAATCCTTCACAAAAGAGCTGAAATTGAGGTGAAATGAACTGGGTCGAGACTACTGACACTGGAGGTGCTGGGAACTTGATCTTGGACTACTGACACTGGAGGTGCTGAGGATTTGGACATGAACTTGGTGACTTGGACTTGAACATGGTGGCTATGGTTATTAATTCTTGATGCCTATGGTTTGCACATGCTTTGTTATTTCTAAAAAGTCTTGACTGTGGGTTGGGGCTGAGGAGGGGGTGAGGGTTGGGGGCCCAAGAAATACATAAGGGTGATTTTAGGACTGTATCTAAGTATCACAGAAGAAATGGTAGGGTAGCTCAGAGGGAGGGGGATCTTTGGCAGGGTGGTGGGGTGCAGTGGCTGTGGAATGGCTATGACCCTAAATTGAGCTTGGAGGATGGGGGTTGTATGATGTGTAAGTAGCTCACTCAGCTGAGAGAGGAAGTGGCAGGGCTAAGGTGGGGGTTAAATGGGGGGGAAGCTGGGGAAAGGTGGTAGAGAGACAGGGACACTATAAGCCAAGGAAGGAGTGGAAATGGCTGAGTGGATTCACTGGAAGATTAGGTACACTGTTCCTGAAGTCAAGAGCTTGGGAGGGAGAGGATGGAAAGGGATCCAGAGGGGATAGACCAGAGGTGGTAACAGACAACAGCAAGTCCAGATTTGGGACAGGGATGCCCGAGACAGGAAGAAAGGGGTCAGTGGGAACTGACAGCAGGACGTCTAGAGGCACAAAAATGATGCCTGTAGCTAGAGAAAAGGGGTCAGTCAGGGATCCGGAGGAATGGAAGACAGTAGGCTCAGGAAAAGGCAGATGGATGTCCAGTATGAAGGACAACACAGGCATAGGTGAAATGGGCCAGAGGGTGGAAGTAACAAATAGTTTTGCCCTCCTTGCTATTCTAGTCGAGGACATTGGAGAGGAAGGGGTCTGGCAGGGGCCATCAGAGAGGGGTGCAGAGTGGCTGGGGACATGGGGGAAGATCTCAGGTGCAGTGGAAGGGGGAGAGGAGGGGGCAGGCACATCGCATGCAGGAGAAGGGGTGGAGGAGGGGACGGGCACATTAGGGACACACCAAAAGGTGGCACTAGGAGAACTGTGGCATAAGAAAAGGGGCAGGAAGGAAGCACTGGAAGAGCTAGAGTTGAGCTCCTGGGAGGCTGAAAATGAACTGGAAGAAACTCTGCAGGGTAGGAGCTACAGTAGGAGGTTGGGACATGCACCAGGCAGGGTGCAGGAGAGAGGAAATATGCAGACAGAGCAGGTGGTAAGGAGGAAGACTTCCCCAAGTGGGGTACAGTGCTCAAAACCTTCTGCAAGATGGGCAGGACAGGAACAGTTGGAGGGGGATCAAGCACAGTTGGTACAATCTCACACAGTGATGCAGACGAGGGAAGGCCAGGAGCAGCTAAAGGGGGGGTCAGGTGAAATTGGATCATGCTCAAGCAGTGATGCAGGAGGGGTCTGCAGGGATGAAGGAAGTCAGGCGGAAGTACAAGGGATGAAGAGGTACAGGAAGGCAGAGTCTGATGAAAGGCTAAAGGGAGAGGGTGAAGCGGTACAGATGCTGGGTGTGGGTAAAAATCAGGATAGGCTAGGTGATGGGGAACAAAAGATGAGCAGGGGCAGAAAGCAAGTCAGGATGGAACATGAGGAGGAATCCAAAGGGAGCCAAACCCCGCGACACAAAGCTAGAGGCCAAAAGGACACCCAGGAAGCAGGGGGCAGTACAGTGGCACTTTTGGGGGACTCAATAATTAAGGGGCTAAAATGGGGAAGGAAGGGAGCAAAAAACAATGCAGTATGGGTACTGTGCATGCCAGGGATGACAGTGGTGGAGGTGAGGCATCATATTCCTTTCTGGGGTAAGCAGCAGGATGAAAGGACACATCTGGTGTTTCACCTGGGCACAAATGACTTGGAAGGGAACAGTCTGAAGGAAGTGCGGGCAAGGTTTGAGGAACTTGCTAGATTCTGTAGGAGCAGCACTGTTTTTCCTTCCATTTCCTTCTCTGAGGTGTTGCCAGTACGAAGAGTGAGCACACCTAGAAAGGAGAAGATAAGGGCATTCAACAACTGGCTACAAGGTTGGTGCAGTCAGATGGGGTTCAGCTGGATAGGTGACTGAGGCTCTACATGGGAGGAGGAGGAGGGGCTGTATGCCCAGGACAGGCTGCACCTGAGCTCTTCAGGAGCAGCTGCACTAAACAGTAAACTGGGGGACTTCATGGCAAGGAAGTTCAATTTAAACTAAATAAGGGGGGGTGGCTAAGGACAGGGCCAGCTTTACGTGAGGCAGAGCAAAGAGGCTGTCAGCCTCCCCCCCAAGTCACAACACTCATCAAGGGAACTCTTAGCAGCAGGGAAGGATAGGATGGGGCTACATGTTGGAGGGCTTTGGTTACAAATGCCAGGAGCCTGGGGAACAAAATGGGAGAACTGGAGGTCACCATGATGAAAGAGAACCTAGACATTGTAGCAGTGAGTGAGACTTGGTGGAATGAGCACTACGCCTGGGAGATGGTGATCCCAGGGTATCGGTTGTTTAGGAAAGATCGGGAGGGGAAGGGGGGAAGGGTGGCATTATATATCAGGGAAGGGATTGGGGCCATGGAAGGGCAGGATGAGGAGGGGGGGAACGGAGGTAATGTGGGTCACCCTAGACAGGGGACAGGGGGAAAACCTGCATGTTGGGGTAGTCTATAGGCCTCCTATGCAGGGGGAGGAAGGGAGAGACACTTTGTAGAATCAGTAGAGAGGATGGCATGGAAAGGGGAAATAGTGCTAGTTGGGGGCTTAAACCTTCCGGACATCAACTGGGAGGCCCAGACAGCAATCTCTGCAAGGAGCAGGGGCATCTTAGAGGCTCTTCAGGGCATATTCCTGCAACAAAGGGTCAGTGAGCCCACTAGGGGTGTAAACCTGTTGGATGTGGTCCTCACAAATGGGGACAGTGTGGAGGAGGTGGAGGTGGGGGAAGAGCTTGGCACCAGTGACCACAGGGCTGTCAGGTTCAGGGTGAAAGCGGGCAGGGAGAGGGTTAGGACAAGAACCAAGGTAATGGACTTCAGAAAGGCTGACTTTCATGGAATGAGGAAGGTAGTTGGGGAAGAAATGCTGAGGATAGGGGATGTGCAGGGGGTGGAGGAATTTTGGGCAGCCATCAAGAGAGGGGTATTTAAAGCCATGGACTCATGTATAAGAAGGGTAAGAAAGAATAGAAGACAGAAAAGACCTCTATGGTTCACTAGAGAGGTGGTGTTAGGGGTCAAGGAGAAGACTAGAGCATTCAAGAGGTACAGGAGGACTTAAAAGGATGAGGACAGGGAAACCTACAGGGAAAAAAGAAAGGAGGATGGGCAAAAGATATGGAGGGCTAAGGAGGCCACTGAGGAGAGGATAGCGAAGCAGGCAAGGGGGGGTGACAAAACCTTCTTTAGATACATTGGAGAAAGGAGGGCACAGCATGGGATTAGAAGGATAAGGGGGAAAGTGGAACAATACTGGAAGGGGACTTCAAAAAAGCAGAGGTATTAAACAGCTATTTCACCTCAATCTTCACAAAGGAAACGGAAGGTAGGGATAGGAGAATTCACTGCTGAAGGAGTAAGGGAACAGCTGGGTAGACTTAGGGTAGACAAGGCAATGGGGCCTGATGGAATACACCCAAGGGTTCTCAAGGAGGTGAAGGATGAACTGGCACCACATCTAGCGAGACTGTTAAACTTGTCCTTGGTCACAGGGGTGGTGCCAACAGACTGGAAGAGGGCAGCGGTGGTCACACTACATAAGGGGGGCGGTAGGATGAGGTCAAAATCTACTGTCCTATTAGTCTTACCTCAGTGGTGGGGAAGGTAATGGAAACACTACTTAAGATCAGGTTGCTAGAATACTTGGAGATGAATGGCATGCAGGATGACAGGCAGCATGGCTTCACCAAGGGAAGGTCCTGTCAGACTAACCTGATAGAGTTTTTCAATGGGGTGACACAGATAGTGGACCAGGTAGGAGCAGTGGACATGGCCTATCTGGATTTCAATAAGGCCTTCGACACCGTTCCGCATGGTGGAATGGTACATAAGCTGGAAAGACTGGAGGTGGACAACAGGATCACCAGGTGGGTGGAAAACTGGTTGTAGGGAAGGAGTCAGATGGTGGTGGTAAATGGAACACATTCCAGGGAACAGGCGGTGACCAGTGGGGTGCCACAGGGGTCAGTGTTAGGACCAATACTCTTTAACATCTATGTTAGTGACCTAGTGGAGGGACTGGAGGGACAGGTGTGCCTGTTCACAGATGATATAAAGGTCTGCAATAGGGTGGATTCACCTAGTGGGGTGCAAGCCATGAGGCAGGACCTGGAGAGGCTGGAGAGGTGGTCTGACACGTGGAAATTGGAGTTTAATACACAAAAGTATTTGCTGTTGCACCTGGTGAGGAAGAATAGGAAGGAAACTTACTCCCTTGGGGGGTTGGTGATTAAGGAGAAGGAAACAGAAAGGGACCTGGGGATTATGGTATCGCGTGACCTCAAAGTGGGCAGACAGTATAGCAGGGCAGTGGGAAAGGCAAATGGAATGTTGGCCTGCATTGTGAGGGGTTTTAATAGCAGGAAGAGGGAGGTGCTAATGCCATTATACAGAACCATAGTTGGGCCGCATCTGGAGTATGGGGTGCAGTTCTGGAGGCCTCACCTATGAAGAGATGTTGAGCTGATGGAGAGGGTGCAGAGAAGGGCAACCAAAATGGTACGAGAGATGCAGGATGTACCCTATGAGAGAAGATTGAGAGAGCTGAATTTGTACCCTCTGGAGACTAGAAGGGAGAAGGAGGACATGATTGAGACCTATAAGTATCTGAATGGAATAAATAAGGTAGAGAGTAACAGCTTGTTCAAATTGAACAAGGGAGTGAACACGAGGGGACATAGCCTCAAACTGGGAGGTGGGCAATACAGAGGTAATGTCAGGGGGCAGTTTTTCATGGAGAGGGTGGTTGAGGCCTGGAACAAGCTGCCGGAGGAGGTAGTGGCAGCTGAAATGGTGGAGGGGTTCAAGAGGGCTTGGGATAGATTTAAGGGGTTGGGAAAAGAGGGTGGAAGCATAACAGAAGGGAGGAGGTAGGGTGTTGGGCAGACTAGATGAGCCGCGGTGCCTTTCTCTACCATCACATTTCTGTGTATCTGTGTAGCACCAATGAAATATGATTCAGCCAGCACCAATGTTAAGTCATTTGACAACACCTTAAACAGGGCTGTAACAGTTGAGGAATTGTCATAGAATTTAGAATGTTTCTTTGTCAATATGCTGTAGTTCAGGATATGATCCATATGCTATGTATTAACTTTTCCAACATCTTGTTCATGGTGGTTAGAACAGAAATTGGCTAATAGATATTGTAATCTGATATGGGCCCTGATTTATGAAAAATGGTTACTATAGCTTTCTACCATATTTCAGGGATTATGTTCTTAATGAAGGCATAGATTATAGATCATAGTTATAAAACATTCTCTTACCTATCCTCACTCCTCTCACCCATTCCCTTTGCGTCATACTTCTTCTGCTCCACTCCAGGGATCCTTGTACCTTCTTCTTTCTCTACCATCACTCCTGTGTTGTGCTGTCAGCCTTCTCATATTACCTTCCCTCCCTCTTGAACCTGCTCCCCTCCCTTCTCCGGCTCTCCATCTTCCCCATATCCCTTAGGCACCACCTAAAACTCCTTCCCACCCCCTTGTGTTCCTGTCAACCTCCCTATCTGACCCTCCCCCTTGGAGTCTTTTCCTGCCCTAGTTGTTGAGCCTCCTCCAGGGTTCAGTCATTGTCCCAACTACCACAACACTGTCATGTTTCATCCTGTTCTTTGTCACTTTATTTGGGCTTTGGAGTTGCTTATAGCATCAACTTCTGGCACACATTGTTATTTGCACTTGCACCAAGCTGAACTGTACACTGATCACACTTTGTCTTGTACCATTTCAATACTACTGTGTATCTCTTTTGATGTATTCCCTTCTTTTTTCCATGGGTTGTACCTGGAAATGAGTCTTGGCTCAGTGTGCCTTTCCTAGTTACCAGTTTTTACATAAATCAATAAATCAATCAATCAATAACTAACTAAATAAAACATGTAATTACATGGCAGAAAATGAAAGCAGGAGTGAGGCCACCGCCACCCTGCTGGCTCAGAAGTAGCCCACTAGGCTACTGTTCTGATGATCTTGTTTCACTTTGCTGACCTGGAATTTTAAAACAAGGTACCAAGAATGTGATACCACTCTTATGGTGACAACTGGAACTGGGCTAGGAAATGCCTTGACACTTTATGCATCAGTATCTCCAACTGCAGGACTTCTAGAGGTGAACAAAACATCAGAAAGGTGAAAGACATGATGTTTGTACATCAGTGACCATATCATTTTACTCTCTCATACATAGCAGGCTGCATGCATGTCCTGCTGTTGACTAAAACAGGCACACATCCTAGGGAACATCTTGTGGTATTATTTTATTAAACTTGCAACACTTAAATTATCTTACTATGTCGAAGACTAAGACAATGGAGAGTAACTCTGTGAGGTAGGTCATATTTCCATAATCACAAAAAAAATTGATTTTAAATTCATCTCTTACAGTACCATTTGTAAACAGAAGAAATGACTGACAACTAAAACACATCTACTGTATGTGGGCAGAATACTTTCAAAGTCTTACTACATTCTGTCCACAGAATGTTTTTTTTTGTCAAACTCTTGCATCATTCTGTTAACAAAAGTATATTTTGTTCAAACTCTTCCTTCATCTGTCAACAATACTTGTTTTGCCAAACCACTTAAATCATTTTGTGGACAAAATGTGATCTGTCAAATCTATTACTTCTTTCTGTGGCAACATATATTTTGTCATACTTCTTTATTCTGTCAAGCAAGCCTATTATGACACACTTTGTTTTTTATTATTTGGAAAGAAATGAACTGTAATGTATTTTATCAAAATGTATACTTCTTTGTATTAATGAAATGCATTTCATCCCATTTTTATAAATAGAATGCAATTTTGTTCAGTTCATTCTGTCAACATAAAGGATCACCCTAAAATAATTTTGACTTCAAAAACATTATGTTTAGTAACTTTGTTTGCAGACATAGTGGAAATATAAAAACTTCTGTGACAAAATAAAGTTTTATTGACTACCTTCATTACATGAACAACACGTTAATGCCACAAACCATACCCCATCATCCCCTATGCAAGTGCCAATTAGTGTTGTAAGCAGAAAAAAGTGTCCACTGTAAAGTGTTACTCACTCTGATTCACACAGACACAGTGGTCAGAGGGAGCAAGATGGCTAACTATTGAGCAGCTGAGTTTTCCTGTGCTGCTCAAGACTGCATTGTTTTTTTAAGTTTATTCATTGAATTGACCAGAACATGCTTTTTGCCAATATAAGTTTTAAAGCTAAGACACCCAGAAGTCTGGCAGAGCCATTTCTAATAGCAAAGTCTGTCATTAGATCAATGGTGATGTCCCATTTGTTGTCAGCATGGAGAGTGATGTCACGGCTGAATGCCCGGTGGTGTCTGCCACACCACAGGATACTGTGACATTGACCCCTGGTGCAAAGTCTAAGACATCAGACCAAAGCAGTAATGAAGGTTACCAAGCTGCAAACCCTGAATCACACTCCCCAGTAAATCAGTCTTCAGTGAAGGATTCTGAATCTAAAGAATAAACTCTGAATCCTGTGGGTCGCTTTCTGGATAAAGTGCTCAAGTAGATAGAAAAGCTTGATCAGCACTTTGATGTACTCACTCAGAAAACTAAATTTATTCTGAAGGAGATTAAACAAATCAGAGACAATGAGCAGGCAAGTGAAAAGGCAATCACTGATCTTAGAAGAAAAAATGAAGAACTGGAAGTTAAGACTCAAGCAGGCGGAAGACAAAATAATCCAGCACTCACCACCTTCTTAAAATGACAGATACTGCTCCTTAGTAAGCAAAAAACATTAGCTAGTTTTATTGCAGTGCCATGAAAACAATGAAACAATAGAATGCCTTGTCATGTTTCGGACCTCTGCCCTTTATTGAAAGGAATTCTACTGAGTCATCATGATCTCTTTATATACATGTCTATTTTGTCACCATGGAAGGACAACAAGATGGGATTAACCAGTATCACTGACAGACATTTTTTCACTTATTAAAGTGCAGCACCTTTCATTTTAAAAAAGAGGTGAGTGCTGGATTTTTTTTGTCTGTCATTTGTTATAATTATCTGAGAACCCCGCCCCATTGCAGATCCCTTTGTGTGGTACTTCTTAAGACTCAAGCACTTGAGGCAACTAGACATGAAGTGGTAAAAGAGAACTTTAATGTACTCAGAAACTGGTAACCACAGACAATCAAAAGAGATCTTGAGATATACGATTGATTGGATTGCCAGGCTTCATGGATAAAGATTTTCCTGCTATTAGAGATCTTGTTAAAGATGTTTTGACATCAACATTTGACTTTCCATTGGATGACCCCCACCCCTCGTTGGGTAAAGTTTTCTGAATTTATGAAAAGAACATAGACAATGCATTATCTATGATGTCAGCCATCATGGTTACTCTTGCCTTTGAGTCTGATCATGAGTTCTTATTTAAAATTGCCAAAATCAAGAGGCAGCTTGAGCTTAAAAATAATTGCTTTAGTTGTTTTTTGATTATTCCTACCAGACCCAGTAAAGACTTAGGACATTTTTTAGCATATCACCAAGAAATCCTTGAGATCAGGGCTGAATTTTATTTGCTGCCTCCAGAAAAAGTATGTGTTGTTAAGGATGATAGAGTAAATTCTTTGCAGTTGACCAGCTGGTAGCCTACCTACGAGCTTTTTATTCCACTGCTTCCTTTCCTGATATCATTGGTCCTTCAAATGATTCAAATAAAGACATTCTGATCTCCTTTGAAAATGACACACACATATATACAGTATATTTCCAGACTTTAAACATTTGTTATTCTGATAATTGACTCAGAAATATATATATATATATATATATATATATATATATTATACTGGCCTGGTAGGGCCAGTATATTAGGTTGCACAGCAACTTCTGTGTTAAACTCAACATTTTTCACTTTAAAAACTTTGTAAAGGTGTGTCGGATTCACCTGAAATTTTGCATGCTCAGTGCAGTACCATAGATCTCTGGATCTGGAATTATCACTTTTTAAAACCGCCCTCACTCCACTGTAACACATGACCTGGTTGGACCCTGCTGGGTCTGAGACAGCCAAGCAGCAGAAGGCCCCAGAGAAAGTCCATGAAGGACTGTGGCAGGGTCTTCTACATTGGACACCATGAGCTGAAGGGAGTGGAGGGGGGTGAAATTCATGCCCCGCTCAAACATGAAGGGAGTTAAAAGTTGACACAGAGATGCCATGTGGAGTGAAGAAACATCGTCCTCCACCCTACACAAAAAAATAATTGGAGAGGGGTTAAAAAATTGAGTGCATCAAAGAAGAAAGAGGTGAACAACTATAGGGGAACAGCCTGAAGGAATGGCTAAGGGCATGAAAGAACAGGACAAACTGAGAAATACAAGACATTGAAAAGAACTGAAAAAGGGAAAAGGATAAACAAGACTCACTGTATCCCTTTAGAAGGTAAGATGAAAAGGGGAAGCGGATAAAAAATAAAACAGTATCTTGTGGAGGGAAGACGAAGAATAGGAGAGAAGGAGAGAGAAAGAAAATGGTCAAATGAACATGAAACTGATGGAATAATACAAAATACACTCTTGTGGTATTTCTCCTGCTCATAAACAATCAGACAAATGGAAGAGTATTTTGTTATACCAATGTTCTTAAAAAACTTTAATTCCTCCTGATTTCACCAAAGGTAAGGGCCATTCCCTAAAGTCAGCTATTGGTACAGAGTGTGCTCTCTGAGCATATAGTACATGCTGTATATTGATGAGCAGCCCATGATGTTGAGTAAGTATCTTCCAACCCAATCACACACTGCTTGTGGAAGTAGATGGCAGCTGGGACTGGGGAAGGACATACGAACATCATACACACTGATGTCCTTGATACAGGGATAGTTGGAGTCAATCAAGCATTGTAAAAGGGACAGTCTTGGCCCTGCATTTTAAGTTACTGTCATTGGGCCCAATTGACAAAGGGTGTGGATGGATTATGCACCACGTAAACCTGGCACATAGCCCATCCACACCTGGCCACATGCACTCTGTCACCTGTGTGCCATGCATGAATGTGGTACACCCCCCATGCACCTGGCACACAGGCCGAATGTGCTGCTCCACATGGGGGTGGACCAGAGACAGGTGCAAGGGGGAATGGTAGCACTTCATTCCATTTACAATGATGCAGGTGCATTGTGCAGGGGGTGATGGCTACACCTTCTGGAGGTAGCTGGAACTTACGTGCACCCCCCCCCGGATGCCACTGCTGCGATCGGTGGGAATTTTGAGGGTCAACAGACCCCCAATATGTCTGCCTCTGGCTATGGGGCACATATGGGAGGGTGGAGGATGTGCTGGTGGGGTCCCCCACACCTCGGTTCACTGGCAGCCTACATGCCCATTGGCAACATGGCGACCGATGGGCACAAGTGATCTACTAGGGTCCCGGTCTGGGCAGCAGATTGGCTGTGAGACCTGGTCTGCAGCCCCACACCAGACCACCCCCACATAGCTGCCCATGGGGGGGCCACGTAGTGGAGCCAGGTGGGGACTGCTGTTCATGAATGCAGTCCCTGCAAGGATCTCCAGTGGGTGCGGAGATGTGCGGGGGGATATGTGTGATTTGTGCATATCCCCCCACCATTAGTGAATAGCACCCAATATTACCAACTATGTTGTAGCCCTTGATCAGTAGGAGGTGACCTACCAAACTTTCCAAAGCTTGATGCAAGGCTGCTCAATGGCCTAATGGTAAGTGATATTGCTTACCAAGTCTGCGACCCAGATTAGGGCTAAGGCCTGAGCTATTGCACATCAAGTGACATAGACAATGACAAGAATCAGCTATGTGTAACCCCTAGGTGGCACTATCCTATGGGCTACTACCCTGCCTGCATGACTATGCACAAGTTGAGGGGCTGGAGTTTGGTGAATGGGTGCCTTCAGCTGAAGGAATGGTATTGGGGTAGTGTAGCTGCTTTGGTATAGCCTTCCAGGATGCTATAATCACCCACCAACCCTTCTAGTGGCCTAAACAGTTTAGCAACAGAATATTCACATTTACCAATTGACAGTAATGATTTGCTCACACTCCTTGCACTTACCACCAGGGCTGGATCTTTTGCAGCGGCCCTGGAAACCCCCTGGAAAATAAGACCAGTAATGCAATAATACAATAGTAAGGCTCTAACCTAACCAATAAGATACTCACTAGCCAGATTAAAAGTGAAAATGAACAACCTGGTTTATTTAGGGGGTGTGAATAAGGGTGGGACATAAATCTAGCAAATGAATGGCACTTCTGATTGAATTCAGATAGATTCAGCATGCACTGCAAGACTGTCTGACACAGTCCCACAACACTGGGTACCCAGTATGTTAAACATGCTAGCCTGGAGCATTGCCCAGGGTAGGCTGGTGTTGCAGCTGTTGTTGGGGCCCTTAGTAAGGAAAACTGTTAACATGTACACAATCCAAATATTTGGAATCCAGAGCCAGATGGCTCAGTCCATTGCAATAAACCCAAAACAAAATAATAAGATGACAAACTATTATTGCAGCTGTAGTTGCAGGGAGCTACCCTGTTCTGTACTCACGCTACCAAGACCAGGATGCAGAACAGGTGAGAATGAAGACCTTGTGGTGTTGTGCTCGATTGCCAGGGGAAGCAGGGTCTACATGACTCACCTCCTGGTGGTCACTGTCACAAATGCACTCAGCAGGTCAGGCCCTCTGCCTCCACAATGCCAACCTCCGAATGTGATAATGTGAACATGTAATAGACAGGGTAGCCCTCCCGTCTGCTTGTGGGTCCGAATCACCTTTAGTCTCAAGTTCTTGGGGGATTCAAACTGTGAACCCTATGCTAGCATACCCAAATGTACAGGCCCAGATAAAATTCTCTTCCAGGGATGCAATATATCTTTTGCCTAAGGGCACCTAACCAGGTATCCAAAATGAACCCTTAAAACTCTATAAAAGACCTTAGGTATATTCTTACCTTTTTCCAGTTTAGTAACACCATCAAGCTTTGAACAGTTTTTGCCAGTCTTAACCCTCTATATGTCACATGCAAAAAGAACTTCGAAGAAACACCCAGGCAGTCTTTCAAAATAATATATTCACTAAAATGGATAAAAATATGTAAAATGTAAACACAGAACACTGTATCAGAAAGCATACAATCACTTAAAAGAACAAGGTTAAAGTACAGAACATAAACTCCTACCACAATACAATTAGACTTTTTCTATCTAATGTATTACCTCTTTATAGTGCTTAAGTTAGATCAGAGATCTTGTTTCTTAAGAGTCAAAAAAGATATGAATCAAAGATCAGACACAAGTCCTAGTTAAACTGTATCTCTCTCACACACCCCTTCTATGATGTCATCTAGTTATTCCTTTTAGAATATAAAAAAATATACAAACAATGATCTTCCTGTCAGGAGATATTTTAAATAATGTGACTTCAGCAAAAACTAATTTCTGAAATTATGACAGTCTTTAATCAAGTCTTTCCTTTAATCTTGTGTGGTTTCCTGTTTCCAAGGCAGGTCAAAGATTATACAACTTTTCACACCATGTTGGTATAAAATGTTTTCCTCTAAGATGTCATAAAAGTTTATGAGCCCTATATCCTGGCAGCTGGGTCAGTTCTAATTAAGACAAAAAAACCAGGAGACCCTTAATTAAGTCTCTCTGGTCCTGTAATTACCTCCTGGTTAGTTCCTGTAGCTGAAACCTGGGGGGGGGGCACCCATACCATAGGCTGCCTCATGTGAGACACTCACATACCACAGTCTATATTACAAATATCATAGTATAATCATAACCAACTGGCAAGTGTCACAGTCACTACCTGTTAAGTGGTGTTGAGCAGGGGGCCGAATCACCGAGTAGGTCTTTAGCCGAGAGTGTCTCTGAATTGGGAGAAGTGGTCTAGGCCAAGATTGCAGGGCCCAGGCAGAAGAAACAGTTCAGAAAGTGTCCCTGGTTGGATGCTGAAAAAGCCTCCAGTAGGCGTAACAGAGCTTGCCATGGGAAACCAAATCGCAACCCATGAAACACATTCAGCACATCTACAACACTTAGCTTCTTAGCCACAGTTCAGCTAAAGTCTGTTTGCCAATTATAGCTTCACTGCACAAACCTTTTGATCTGAGGCTCTCTCCTACTGTCAGGTGGGCCAATGGCTTCTCGAACAAGTCTTTGGTCCACTTGCAAGTAACAGTAACACATTTCTCTCTCCTCGGATGCAGGTCTCACCTGCAATTGGAAAAGTCTGACTTTCTCACACAAGGTGATAATTTAGAACTGGAGAGCATGACAGGCAGGCCAGCAGAGCCTTCCCGCTGACATGGGAGGATCATGTTGGGAGAGATCTGCACTGCCGGACATGTTACCAGAAGTCAGCAGGGCTTGTGTTGCCTGCCATGTGATGCAGCGGCACCAGACAATTAGGTGTCTTTTGTATATATACAAACTGGGCCTTGTCAATGGGCATGACCAGCCACCCTTGTCAAGACATTTGTGCCCCAAGTGGGAGAAGTGACAAAGCTGAAACAAATGTAGGAAACATTAGGAGGATTGGCCAGCAAAATAAAGTCTTACCTTCCACTGCACAGGATGATCCAGCCCATTAATTTGTCATCCTTTTCTGTCCCTTAACACTTGCTAAACATTCTATATACTTTATTGGGATGGCCTTACATCAGTTGAGATCTAGCCCCAAATCAGTTATCCTGGTTGGTGGGTAGTGAGGTGGGGGGGCAACCAGACTTACATCGGATACTATCTAGAGGTTGGAGAGTGAGGAAGGGAGTGGTTCTGGGGCAGGGAAGGAGACTGTGGAGAAGGAAAGAGGACTGAGTCAAGCATACAAGGTCAACTGCAAGAAATAATAAGTGATTCAAGAAAAGCTTGCCCCATTTTCTTACGGTGGCACCAGTACCAGTGAATTAGCCATTCCCTTTATGATAAAATGGCATATCCAGCAAAGAATAGAAAAACAGCAGAATAAAACAACATTTCTAAAAGAGTGGGGTGATTTTGGCTTTACCAATAAGGATGCATGTTCCATGTGATTTTCTGGTAAACACTTTGCAAGAAATAAGAATTCTAATTCCAGGAGTATGTCACAATCGTAGTATCATAGTCAATACAAAGCTTAATAGAACTTGCATCCATTTGCTTGCTATCTACCCAATTTATGTTGAATTTATAACTCATATATTTTACTTTTGCTATAAGCATCCAACTTTTCTTTGAAACTTTCTAGCGATGGACTTTCAACTACTGCTATTGGAAGTGTGTTCCAATGTGGTATTACCCTTTGACTAAACCATATTCTGCAATCTCCACCTTTGTAAATCTATCTGTAGATTATGAGTTCCAGTTCTATAGGTCTTTAGTTTAGCTTCAAGTCCTAAATCTGCTCTCAGACTATGATCATGGAAAGCTTTATAAACTAATATCATGTTCCCTCTCCACCGTCTATACACTAATGAGTAAAGATTTAAACTTCTCATCCTCTCCTCATATGTCACATTATCCAAACCTTTTATTGCTTTAGTAGCTCTTCTCTGGACTCTCTCTCCACCCTATCAATCTCCCCCCTTGTACAGCACCCATACTTGAGAACAATACTCAAGTTGCGTTCTCATCAGAGACCCATACAGGGGCATCAAAACCTCTTTGGCCCTGCTCTTAATATGCCTTAAGATGCCATTTAATATGCTATTAGCTTTTCCTGTTATCTGGTCACAATGCATTCTAAAAGTAAAGTAATTTTTAATAATGACACCCAGGTCTCTCTCAGTCACAGATTGTTTAAGCATATTTGTACCAATCCTATATTCATATGTGGTATTCTTCTTTCCAAAATGAAGAACTGTACACTTTTCCCCATTTAGCTTAACCTTATACTTTTGTGTCCAAAGCTCAATGTAAGAAAGAAACTTTTGCAGTTTATTTTGGTCTTGTGGTGATTTTATTACACTTCCCACTCAGCAATCATCTGCAAATTTTGTAATCCAAATATTATCTATTTTGCACTGCAAGTTGGATATGTATATATTGAACAAACATGGTCCCAAAACCGATCCCTGTGGGACCCCACTTGACACTGTAATCCAGTCAGATAGTACACCCCTCTGCCTTCTATTATCCAACCATGCTCTTATCCAGTTTATAATGTTTGTCTGCATATTTTGTTCGTAAAGTGTTCCAATTAATTCAGGATGTGGTAGTTTATCAAAAGCCTTTGAGTAGTCCAATTGCACCACATCCGCTGAGCTCCCCTCATCCAAAGCCTTACTCACTTTTTCATAAAATTGTAATAGGCTAGTTTGGCAAGATCTTGCCTTTGTAAAACCATGTTGCCCTTGGTCCAGTTTTTGGTTTTCGCCTAGTATTAGGAGAACATGTTCTTTAATTATTCCTTCAAGAATTTTCCCCAAAACTGAGGTCAAGCTTACTGGTCTATAATTTTCAGGGGAGTCCTTTTTTCCTTTTTTGTAGATTGGAACAACATGGGCATCCCTCAATTTATCAGCCACCTCCCTACTGTCCAATGATCTCTGGAATATGTATGTCATGGATGGAGCTAATTCGGTTGAAATTTCAGCAACTACTCTAGGATGGATATTGTCTGGCCCCAGTGATTTATTCTTATTTATTTTTTTTAGTCTATTTGTTACAGCCTTTATATCTATTACAATTTGATTTGCTCTTGATTTGATGTAATTGTTCCTTATGATTAAATACTGAACCAAAGTATTTGTTCTGTGTATTTGCCATGTCCTTTTCCTTTACTGTTTCCCCCTGCTCATCCTTAAAAAGACCTATACTATGTTTATTTCCTTTTTTGTTGTTTATATATGAAAAGAAACTTTTATAATTATTAGTACTGTTTTCAACCAGCTGCTCCTCAAATGTAGCCTTAGCCACCTTTATAGCTTTTTTTAGTTTTTTTTACTTTCCTTTGGTAGTCCTCTGGAAGGACATAGACATTTCTACAAATGCCAGCAAGTATGAGAGAGGCATGCAAGAAAACATTTCCTGCACTTGGAAGTTAACTGGACCAAGAGAGAGAGAATTGTTTTGACTTCAAGGCTTGCATATAGTCAGTTTCACTGGAGCCCTGAAGTTGCTTTGTAGAGAAAGCTTTTACAGATGGGGAGGCGATGAAGGATGCAGTTTTCAAAATAGATCTACACTAGGCTGTAGTTTTTAAAGAACAGAGCAGAATGTTACTGCATGCAAGATTTAGGGCCTGCTTTTGTCTACAGAAGTCTATGAATAAAAATACAAAGAACATTTTGTGGAATGTAAGAAAGAATTTTCAAAAGGATTCACCCAAGCTGCAACTGCTGCTATGTTCAAAACAGAACTGCACCCAAACCTGCTAGACCATCTATTAGATGGTCTAACAGCTTCTGAAGCTTGCACTCAAAAACAGACACACGTGCATCCAAACTGGATACAACCAGAGATACAACTTGTAACTGCATTGGTTTTCTGCTGCAACTTGCAACTTTTTTTCATAAATAGATGCAACTTCTGAAAATAGCAGCAGGGCACCTAGATACAAGCAGGTGGGCACAGACACAGATGCAGCTGCAGCATGCATATGCATCTGCACTCAACTGTTTTGAAAATCCCTTCCCATGGATTCTACTATGACTACTACTTGAGTAGTGTGTCCAGTTCTGGAGGCCCCATCTCTGGAAGGACATAGATAGGGTGGAGGCAGTACAATGGAAAGCTACCAAAATGGTGCAGAGCCTACATCAAAAAAACTATGAGGAAAGACTCAGGGAACTAAATATGTGCTCTCTAGAGAAAAGGAGGAAAAGGGGGGATATGACAGAGAAGTTCAAATACCTCAAAGGTGTTAATAAGGTACAGGAAGGTAACATTTTCCATAGAAAAAGAAGCTTGAGGATAAGGGGTCACACTATGAAGCTGATGGGGGGGCCAGAGGAGATGTGAGGAAATACTTCTTCATGGAGGGGGTGGTGAATGCCTGGAACAGCCTCCCAAAAGAGGTGGTGGGTGCTAAAACTGTAACAGGACTCAAGAATACATGGGATAGACACAAGGGAACCTTAGAATAAGGCAAGGGGGGAGATCAGAGATTGAGTAGGGTCTGCAGTGGCACAGTAGGCAGGGAATATAGGCCAGACTAGGTTGGCCAAGAGTTCTTAACTGCCAACAATTTCTATGTTTTTGTGTTTCTATGACAAAAGCAGCTCCTAACTACGGTAAACACCAGGGATTCCTGAGTCAGCATTCTAAGCTGAATCCCATAGAGATAGAAACAGAGATGTTGTCAGCAGAAAATGGCCCTGAGGCACATCAAGTCTGTCCAGCCCTACCTGTCTAATGTTTATTGTAAAATGACGGTGTCTCTGAGTGTGTGCACTACCGTCAGTGAAGATGATGCTGGTGTGCAAGCTCTGAGACAAAGCCTTTCTTTTCAGTCAGCTCACTGAATCTTTATTTCCAGTCAGCCCACTGAATCAATTTCCATGAGTATTTCAAAACATGACTTATTTTGACTACACCCTGCTGATGGCTACTTTCAGACCATATACTTTGCTCTCTCTGTTTACAAAATGTAAGGTTTGTGCATTTTGGCATTTTCTGATGGTTCAGGAGCCACCTTTTAAATCTGTGGATAATGAAGAAGATGGCCCACTTTCATATCATAGGAAGCCATCAGGTGGCACATTTGTTTAGCCAAGCTAACAGGTACAATGTCCGTCTGAGCAAAACTGTAGTTTTGTGAAAATATGAAAAAGTGAATAGTACAACACATTAGGGAACATAAATATAAACAGCATACTTATCTAATGTTCCAGGCAACTGGTCCCACATTGTTCTAAATGTATTAATTACCTCACCATCCATAACCTTCTGTCTCCTGAAGCACGGATTCCACAAGGGTCAAAGCACTACTACAGCCCTCCTTACGCTTACCATAAACATTACCACTGCATTGGATAGGGGTAATCTCACAGGAACTGTTTTCACTGATCTTACCAAGGTCTTTAAATAATAGAGGATTCCTTGTTTTGTAGCAAACTCGATGGTCTGGTATCTCCTCCATTGCACTCCCATGATTCAGAAATTAGCAACACATTTGTTTCCATAGATGCAATATGGCATCAGAAACATCCATTGCTAGATCAGAACCAAAATGGCCACTGGGAGCAAATGAGTTGGAATCAGCATGTCAGGTTTGTGTCCTCCCTCTCAGAACCAGTCCCTTCCATTGTTGGTGTCCTGGAACATTCAATACTTGGGCCTCTCTTCTTCTCCCTTCTCATTAATTTCATCCACTACTGTCTTTCATATGGTAGGTCTATTCTCACTTCTCATTAATTCCATCCATCACTGTCTCTTGTATAGTAGGTCTCTTCTTTATGCAGATGACCTTGTTCTCTTTTCTAGCTTCCATAGTATTGATGACATTAATAGGCATCTGTCTAATGACCTCCAGGCTGCAAAAAGTTGGCTACACTACAATAAGCTACTCTTAAATATTACAAAGACACAGGCTATGCTCTTTGGCTCAACTCCTTGGCTTAAGAGATATCCATCTTCTTGATCGGTCTTGTGTTCTGATGGCATCTCTCTCACCTCTGCTCCATCCTTTAAGTACCTACGGTATGTGTCACATTAGACCAGTCTCTGGACTTCTCACTAAATATGGCTTCAGTCTACTTCTCCTGTAGTTTTTACAAGACGCCGGCTGTAGTCAGTCTTATTCGGGATGGAAGAGAGCATTGAACAGAAGCAGCATGGAGAGGCTGGAGTTAAGTGCTGCTTTTCTTTTGGGGACAGTTTAACATTGATTTTTGGTCTGTGCTGCAATGCTTGCTGGGTGAGGGTCTTATGGTGACTTCGGAGGTGGGAGGTAAACTGCAGTAGGAGTGCTGAGGGCGTGATTGAAACCAGATCAGCCTGAGGCATTGGAAGGGGAACAGGACCATGTGGCTGCAAACAGCCAATAAAGCACCTGCTTCTCCTGTAGTTTTTACAAGTCACCAGCTGTAGTCCATCTCATTCAGGCCAAAGTACATGATCGAATGGGAGCAGTGTGGAGAGGATGGAGCTAAGTTCTGCTTTTCTGTTGGGGACAACTTAACATTGATTTTTGGACTATGCTGCAATGTTTGCTGGGTGAGGGGCTTACGGTGACTTGGGAGGTGGGAGGTAAACTGCAGAGGGAGGGCCGAGGGTGGGATTGAAACTGGACTAACCAGATGCATTGGAGGGGGTGCAGGGCCACGTGGCTGCAAACAGCCAATAGGATGCCTACTTTACCTATATATTACTCAGAGGTCTAAGCAACCCCTCACATGAGTGACCCCAAAGCATGAGTGCAATGAAGTAGGAATGTGGCATCTGTAACTAAGTGGCATCTGGGGGCATCAGCAGACCATCCACAGGTAGGACTGCAGGTCTCAGACCATGCTGGGTAAAGCAGGGTAGGTGACTACACATAAGGATAGGGAAAAGGAGGGTAGGAGTACCATATTGTGAACTTAATCTTTGGTTGTATTATCAACAGAGTAAGGGAATATCAGCAAAACCCCATCTAGGGTCAACCAATTAACAGCATCCTGAAAATAGAAAAGGCAGCAAGTGGGGAGGGTGATTCAAGGGAAAATAGGAAACTCAGGGAGCAAGATAACAATCAGAGGGTGAAGAACATGCAGTGTCAAGAGAGTGTGGTGAGAAAGGGGAATGCACAGACAGCAAGATGGAACGGGGAGGCTGGTGTGCTGCAATAACTGTGGGGCGGCAGTCTTTCTAAGAACAATGTGGAATGTAGGGGGCTGTCCAGTATGTAGATACACTGGGCATTAAGGGCCAAAATAATGCATCTCAGATGGGATCTGAGGAAAAGGAGTGGTGGGCTGCCACAGCAAAGCAATGGGAATCGAGACAATGAGGAGGCCCAGGGAATGATAGTATCAGACAAAGTGCAAGTCCTGTGAGACCACCTAGTACTCAGGGGTATCCCTTCCTTAGATGGCTAGGGTGCCCAGGGAGGGGGATTGGCAGATGGTAGGGAGAAGGGGTGGGAGCTCAAGAGCTGTAAAGGTGGGAGACCTCCAATGGGAGTGCCGTTATCAAACAGGTTTGTCCCCCTGTCTGGAATGGGAACAGGGTAACCAGGAGGTGAGGTGGGAGGTCTGGGTAGGATTGCAATGGCAGAGGGACATGAGAAGGGGTTTAGGACAATGCAGGGAAGTCATGGGAAACAGGGGAGAAGGAGTGAGTCTAGTGGATGGAATGGTGAAAGGGTTAAAAAGGCTAGGATCAGAGGGAGAGGGGATAGGGGGTGAAAACACAGCCATGGGGAACAGAGGAGGTTCAGAGGGGAAGGGAGGCACAGTTGAGGGGAAGATGGAGACAGTGGGAGGGAATGGAACAATTTAATGGATAAGGATAGTGAGAAAACAGGTTCTGCAGTAGTCAGGGTCAGGGGGGGACATGGTAGTGGGTGAAGGTACAGTGATAGTCATTAGGGACTCTATGATTATGGCCATCTGCTGGGGAAAGAAGGAGGACAGGAATGCCAACATGAAAGTGTTGTGTATGCCAGGGATGACAACAGGGAAGGTGGGTCCAAAAATAGGGGAAGTGGTAAAAGAGAGAGGGGGGGAAACAAGCATAATAATTCACCCAGGCACCAATGACCTGGTAGGGGAGGAGGTGGAGGTGACAAAAAGTCAGTTCAGGGAGTTGGAGGTGATCTACAGGGAGGTGGCAAGTTCACTGGCATTCCTGGAAGTGATCCCAGTGCCAAGAGCTAGCACAGTAAAGAAAGCTAGGATACAGGAGTTCAACATGTGGCTAAGGAAGTGGTGCAAGGAGGAGGGGTTTGACTTCATAGGAGACTGGGGGAGACATTGTCAGATAAATCTCTCTATGCACCTGACAGACTGCACCTCAACAGGGAGGGATTGAGGGTACTAAGGGACAAGCTGTGGTGGGTACATCACCCAGAAGTTACATTTAACCTACTGAAGGGGGAGCAGGCATGCCTAAGGGCCAAAGGACCTGGGAGGTGGACATGAATGGACTTCTCCCCCCATAACAGTAGACGGGGACTGCAGGGTGAAGGGGGAGTAGGGCAGATTGGAAATGGGGGAAGGGGGAAAGCATACAGAGACAAGGAAAAAGCGGAAAGTGGGGGAAAAGCAGGGTGCTCAGAGGCAAAGTGGAAGGTGGTGTCCTTAAATGCATGTAGTCTAGGAAACAAGATGGATGACCTGAAAGCACTACTTGCAGAAGAGAAGGTAGATATTGCAACAGTAACTGAGACTTGGGCCACACCTAACCATGAATGGGAACTTTCCATTCCAGAGTATAGGCTTTACAGGAGATACAGAGTAGTAGTCAAAGAAGGAGGAGGGGTGGCAGTATACATTAGGGAAGGCATAACAAACTCAATAGAGAAATCTGAAGGAGGGAGGGTGGAAGCAATGTGGGTCCTACTACAGCCCAGTAGGGTGAGGTAGGTGAGGTTGGGGGTGTTTTACAGACCACCCAGTCAGGATGAAGAAATGGACACAGACCTGAGTTTGCAAATTCTGAAAGCCACAAGGAAGAGGGAAGTGGTGATAGTGGGGGACTTCAGCCTGTCCAGGGTGGACTGAAGTGTACTGGCAATGACATGTGTCAGGAGCCAGAAAATACAGGAGGTGATACAGCATGGGTTCCTTATGCAGGGTATCACTGAACCCACTGGAGAGGGGACAATCCTGGACCTGGTGCTTATGAATGGAGAGCACATGCAGGATATAAGTCAGGGAGTCACTTGGTAAATGCGATCATCGTTAAGTGTACAGTAGTTCAGGCTGCATGTAGGCAGGGAAAATGTCACCACTAAGACCAAAATCCTGGACTTTAAAAGGCAAACTTTGGAAAAATGGGCGAAGTACTAAAAAATAATCTAGAGAAGATCAATGCAACTATGGAGGTGGACCAAAAATGGGCTATTATCAAGGATGGAGTAGAGATGGCAATGGAAGAATGTGCTAGGTAAGAATGGAAGAACTCAAAAATTAAGACACCAAGCTGGTTCAACTCTGAGGTAGCGTAGGCAATGAGGAACAAGAGGCTGGCATACAAGTAATTCAAGATGACCATGAAGGAGGAGGACAGAGAAATACACCTAGGACAGGTGAGGGAGGCTGGAAGGGCAGTTAGAAGAGCTAAGACACTGAAGGAATTGCAATTAGTGGAAGGTATTAAGAGGGGAAGAAGTCTTTCTTCTGCTACATAAGAGAGAAGAGAGACAAGAAAGACAGAATAGTTAGACTAAGACAAGGGGACAGGTGAGTGGAGGAGAACAGGGAAAAAGTGGAAAAAATGAAGAAATACTTCTGCTCTGTCTTCACACAAGAGAAAGATGGACCAGTGCTGATAAGAGGGGAAAGAGGGCAAGAAGGGGAGGAGAACAGATGGGATAATAAAAGGGGAAAGAGTGAAAAGAGGACTGCTAGCTTTGAGGACAGACAAGTCACCAGGCACAGATGGAGTACACACTAGGGTGATGAAGGAACTGGCAGGGGAGCTTGCGGAGCCACTGACGGACCTGTTCAGCTGTTCACTGGAGTCAGGTGTGGTACCACAAGACTGGAGAATGGCACATGTGGTGCACCTCCATAAGAGCAGTCCCAAGGATGACCCAGGGAACTACAGACTGGTCAGTCTCATTTCAATAGTGTGCAAGCTTATGGAAACCATACTAAAAGAAAGATTGATAGAGCATCTAGAGGAATATGACCTCTAGGATGCGAGGCAGCATTTTTTTTTTTAGGAAGGAGGTCTTATCAAACAAATTTGATTGACTTCTTTGACTGGGTAACCAAAACGGTTGACAGAAGCCAAACAGTGGACATCCTCTACCTGGATTTCAGCAAGGCCTTTATCTCAGTACCACACAAGAGGCTGATTAGAAAATTGGCAGACCTTGGCGTAGAAGAGAAGTTGGTTAGATGGGTGAAAAATTATTTAGCGAACAAGTCCCAAAAGGTGATAATTGGAGGGGAGTTGTCTAGTACCAGGGTGGTCACAAGTGGTGTCCCACAGAGCTCGGTGCTAGGGCTGGTGCTGTTCAGTGTTTTCATTAATGTCTGATATTAGGGATGGCATCAAGAGCAAAATCTGTCTATTCACAGATGACACCAAGCTCTGTGGGAGAGTGGATTCAACAGAGGGGTTACAGGACCTTAAGGAGAATCTAAGAACACTTGAATGGTGGTCAGGGATCTGGCAAATGTGGGAGCTGGAAACCACAGGACAGAGAACTATCTGGGAGGGGTCCAGGTAACTCCCACAATGGAGGAAAATATATCTGGGAGTGATGAGATCTAGAAACTTAAAGCACTCTGTGCAGTGCAAGAAGGCAGTGGCAAGAGCAAACGGGATGTTGGGCTGCATAGCTAGAGGGATCAGCAATAAGTGACAGAATGTAGTTCTGCCCTTGTACAGGTCACTGGTGAGGCTGCAGCTGGAGTATGTGGTGCAGTTCTGGAGCCCTCACCTTAAAAAAAGATGTAAACCCAGCCGGTCTGGTGGCGCTGAGGGCTGAGGCGCTGGACACCTTACCTCATGCCATGCCAGTGACCCGGGTTCGGAATGACCTCGGGCCACTGGGGTGCAGGCTTGGGGGTGGAAGGTTAGAGAGGGATTGAACTGCTATGGGTGAAATCAGACTCCTCTGTAGTTCCACTTCCACTGGGTGGAGGTCTGGTGGGAGCGCAGGTGAGAGGGAGCAGTGACGCAAGTCTGGGTAGGGTGGAAGGGACTGCCGGATCCTGGTGTGCATGCATGCCTCCACATGTATGTATGCAAGTATGTGCTGCAGTCCTGGAAGGGAGGGTGTAAACACTACAAAAATAAATAAAGTATGGAAAAATAAAGATATCAACCTGATGGAGATGGTACAGAAGAATGCTACAAAGATGATTGCAGGGCAGCAAGGTAGATCATATGAGGAGAGGCTGGGGGTCCTGATCATGTACTCCCTGAAGGACAGAAGTGAGAGGGCAGACATGATTGAGACCAAGTACTTGAAGGGATTTACTATGGTAAACAAGGGGGTGCTATTCAGGGAAAGCTGCAACAAAACTATGATGGGACACAACCTTAAGCTGGGGGGGTGCTTAGAAGGGTGACCAGGAGACAGTTCTTCAGAGAAAGGATGGTAACCAAGTGGCACGTGCTGCCAGAAGAGGTGATCTCTGCAAGGATGGTGGGTAGCTTTAAGAGGGGCTGGGACAGATATATGATGAGTATAAAGATCATGGGGGGGTAGGAAAGGGATGAAATAGTCAGGAAGGGTGGAATGGGGACATCAACCTGAGCTGAGTTGAAGACCCCGCATAATAACTAGACTTGATAGACCAGAAGGCCTAATTCTGCTGGCTACTTTGTATGTTCATAATCTGTAAATCAGTACATATATTGTCAGCCAAAGTCTGTCACCCAAAGCCTGTGGTATTCTGCTCCGTAACTACTCTAAGGGATGTCTGTTTTCTCAGAAGCTACCAAAACCATCTTACAGAATAAGGACCTGGTGTATAATGACATCTGCTGCTTTGTCCTGACCTCAAATCATTATCTTCATCACTGTATGTTGTACTCGAAACTAGGGTGACTCCCCTCATCTCTACATGACCTCACCTTGGGAGGTGTCATCTATATGTAACCACTCTTCTGGGGGTTACCTAAATTCCTCCCATTTTCCTGCCACATTGGGCTCTTCCCAATCCTCCAGGGGTTTTGTGAGTGGCCAGCATAAAGAAAATGCCACCGACGCTCGCACATTCATGGATGGAACGTGCACACTATTGCGACCACCGTTGTGGTCCAAATTTAAAGTTCCCAGTACCCAATTTAGCTACTGCAGGCACTGGGAACACAGAGGAGCAGAGGAGCTGTTTTTAAATAAATAATTTGACAGCCGCCATAAGCGCTGCCTCCAGGGCACAAAAGGTCAGGGGGCAAGTGTCAGGGCAGTAGTGCCCTCATGAATATTAATGAGCTGCTGCAGTAGTTTCGGGGGGGCAACTTGTTGAAAAGATAATGACTCAGCTCTGGGGCACAATTAATTTAAATAAATAAATGTGTGCAAGACGGAAGTGTTGGTTAAATGTGTCAGGGGTGAAAAGTGTAAATATGTTTATTCTGGCTGCACCAGAACACTTCACATGGGACTGCCTGTAAAATGTTTGTTGGGACTATGCTTTAGCCACCATTGTTCAGCCCTGCAGCCAATAAGAAGCCTGGACCTTTGACCAGAGACTCATGGGGATTAATACAGAGTTATGGGGGAAAAAGGAGGAACATTTCTAGGTGCCAAAATGTGGACCAATTAATGTACTGGAACTGTTTAAGACAGCTTTGGCAGCCAATGGGATTTCTGGAATTTGGTCCCATGTAAAAGGGGGCAACTACTGAAAAAGGTCAGATTTTGAGAGAAAGCCCAAGAGCTCAGTGTGTGTGCTTCTGGGGAGCTTGCCAGCTCTCAGGGGTTAGGCCTGCCTGGCCTAGACTTTTACGGTCATTAATCCACGGGTCCAGATTGTTCCAGCCTGGGTAGCTGCTGCCTGCAGCAGCAGGGGATCCATTCCACGAGCCTGCAAAAAAAGGACCAGCCTGCATCCTGCTCGGAAGGACCAGAAAAGAACAGAAGTCTTACATATAAATGTGCTCAGTTCACAAGGTGTTTGCGTGGTCGAGTAGTTTGAGATGTTCAGTTTGCATGTTGTCGGCCAGTGTTAACTTGCTTCTGTATCCTGAAGACCAGCCTTTCAATGAGGACCACAAGGAATTCACCTCTGGCATCATCAAGCCATCTGCAACAGGTCTCATTTCATCGGATCTTCACTTGGTCTGGGTAGCGAGAGTAACCATTGGGGTAGCTCTCTGCAACAAAGTCAAATCATTGTGTGCCATATGATTTTTATTTGGGTTGGTCATCACAAACTGAGCCATCTGGCACCAGAATACAAATTGTGGGTTGAAGTGCATGTTGCTTGTTTTCTTCCCTAAGGGCTCCAACAACAGCTGCAATGCCGGCCTACCCTGGGCAATGCTTCAGACTAGCCTGAGTAACAACTGGGTACCCAGCGTGTGTGTGACTGTGTTAGAGGGACTCTTAGTGCATGCATGCTTAATCTGACTAAATCAGATCTGAAATCAAATGTTATATTGCTGCCCCACCCTTGTTCACGTCCCCTGAATAAATCAGATTCTATTCTTTCTGCACTTAACTTGGCTAGTATGTACCTTTGTGGAGGGGATACTGTACTGCCATTGCACTGTCCCAGTACAGGTCTTGTTTTACAGGAGGTCCTCCAGGGCAAGTGCAGCTGATCCAGGCCTGGTGGCAGGTGAGTCAAGTGTGGGTTCAATATTGTATTCCCATGTTAAATGTGGATTGTTTATTGGCTGACCTGTATAAGCCACTAGAGGGGTTAGAGAGGGGTATCAGTGCCCCTGAAGGCTATACCCATAGCAGCTACACTACCTTAACACCAACCCTCTGGGTGGAGGCACCCATTCCCCGAGCTCAGGCCCCTCAACCTGCCCCTAGTCATGCAGGCAGGGGTAGTAGCCCTTAGGATAGTGCCACCTAGGGGTTACATATACTATGGTGCATGAGCAGCTGCTTTTGTCCCTTGCCTCACTTTGCATGCCTTGTAGAAGCATCTACCTCTTAGATCCCCTGATCATGGTGTACAACAACTCAGTGGCACACTGAAAGTGTGTTAACTTAGCAAGCAAAGGATCATTAGTTCAAATCCTGGCAGGGACTTAAACATTTTGGATCTGCACCAAAAGCCCTACAACAAGAGACTAAAGGACCTCCATATATACTGTACACCCTGGAAGAGAGGAGGGAGAGGGGCGATATGATTGAAATCTTTAAATGCCTTACAGGGTAAATAATGTACAGGAGGGAACTATTTTTTCAGGGAAAAAGAAGGTCAAGAACAAGGGGACATGCTATGGAGCTGGAAGGGGGTAGATTCAGCAGAGATGTGAAAAAGTAGTTCTTCACAGGAATGGTGAATTCCTGGAACAGCTTTCCACTGGAAGAGGTGGAGATAAAGACAGTGGTGGTGTTCAAGAATGTATGGGATAGGCGTAAGGGTATCTGAGTGGCAAGAAGGGGGGGGGCGGAGACCGATTAGGGTCTGTGGTGATACAGTAGGTAGGAAAAATGGGCAGACTGGGTAGGCCAAGCAGTCCTTATCTGCCGTCAAATTCCAAGTGTCAGTGTTTCTTTGTTACTGTCCTACCCAAAATGAGAATGAACTAGGTGAAATTGTCTTGTCTTGTTTTCCTCTCATGGCATGTTTATACATACCCTGCTGGTGCGCTGCAGTCTACACAACTTGACCGTTGTTCCATCTGAAATGTTGCCGGCTAGCATTCACACACCGACAGTGAGCATTGTTGCAGGAAGACTTCCTGTGTTTTAACAGCATTTCCACCAGGGCTGGGGTCAGGGTCATGGGACAGGGTTTGTTATCAGTGAATGTTTCATTTTTGTACATTTACAGTTGTGTAAGTGTTTCAAGGTATGCATAGTGGTTGAGCAAGAAGGCTGTATGGTTGGGGATTTCAGGACTGAGACAGGAACTGCTTAGTGCATTCTTACTGGCAAGTAGCCTTTTTCACAATGTAATAGGCAATAACTGGAAGGGCTAGAAACTTTATGAGTGTTTGGATTTTGATGTACTGCATTTAGTACATGCTCTTGTAGCTGGTTGTTATTATGTGTTGAACTGTTTTAGATAGAGAGGAAGGGAGAGGAGACATGGCAGTATGAAGTAGCACGTGCAGCATGGTACTGGGTGCCACGGGGTTGCACCAGTGCAGGCGAAGCAGGGTGTTTACATGGTAGCACAAAACTTTTGCACTCGTATACAAACTCAGCAAAACACTGATCACACTGCGCCACAATGGAGTGACCTATTCTTTTTTTTTTTAAATTAAGCTTTATTGATTTTATGGATTGCACAATACCACAGGATTTCCATCTGTACTGTCATTGAGTCGCATAACAAACTCCTTATACACCAGAATCATAAGTGTGAAATGTAGTAGGAAAAAGAAAACACCCTGGTATCCCCATGCCCCACCCCCTTCCCCCAACTCTTACCCTCCCTGAGTGTGCATACTTGAAACAGTATATGGTTCTTATCATATTACCATGAAAGAATAAAGTTCAATGGCGAAAATGGAGAGGCAGAGAGCATCAGAGACAAATCCAGATGAGCACTAATGTAAATACAAAGTGTATAATTTACCCCATTTTTTGTGAAACGGGTCAATACGATTATGAGAACTAGCAACAAGTCTCTCAATATTAAAGCAGGCTGATTAGTCTTTCAGCCACTCAGCATATGTTATGGTTAGTTGGTCCATCCAGTGTTTGAGCACCAGCCTTTTGACCACCATGGAAATTAGCGCCATATGGAATCTGCGTTCATGGTTTTCAACATTGGAGTAAATACCTAAAATGCATATTTCTGCGGTGAACAATCCATCCAGACCCAAAAGTGGATCCAAATTGGACTGAATAGAGTGCCACAAGGGGGCCACTTTCTCGCATTGCCAGAAGATGTGAAGCAGATTCCCTTCCAATTATGAACATCTGAAGCAGAGAGGGAGAGGAAGCCTCCCTAATCAAGCTAATTTGACCGGTGTATAGTACATGTTATTTAGTATATGGTATTGGATAAGTCTGAACTTATCCTGAGTGTGATATCTATATAGGTCTTTCCAGATTTGTGCCCAGTTAGGAGTGAAATCTGGCAGAAGAGAAGACCAAACACTGGTGCCCGAGAGGGTGTCCGGATACTTGAGACCCAACAAATAGGAATATATAGATGAAATCCCATGGGATTTAGTGGCTAGATCTTGGAGTTGAGAGAGAAAGGGACTGACTTGAGAGTTACGAAATTCGATACCAAAATTAGTGCTGATGAGGTGTCTCAGCTGATATACTTTAAAAATATTATTATTGGGAACATTAAGCCTGGCCATAATATCCAGAGAAGAGAGAAGGGAGTCCTGAGAGTATAAATTCTCCACCAGGACTTCGCGTAGTTGAGGAAGCCAGTCTAAGGTGATCATTGAGCCTCCTAAATGAATATTGGGGTTCAGAATAAGAGGCTGTGCCAGGTCTCTCTTTGGGGAAATTTTGAGATAGTGCAGACAGTGAGCGAGGACTTTAAAGGAAGTGCTGATGGTTGGATTTTGTATTGAGGTTGGGAGTGCTGAACTGGGAAGAAAAAAGATGGTAGGAGAGCAGAGATTGGCTTCCCCAAGTATTCGTCTTTCGATTTGAAGCCAGATCGGAGGGGGTCCCTCAGCCCTGTTCGAGAGCCATCTCACCAGTTTGGAGAGATGGGTAGCCAGTGGTAAAATATTAGGTTAGGGGCAAAGTCCTCCCTTATCTTTAAGGAGGCAGAGTTTAGAGAAAGAGCATCTAGAGTTTACTTTGCCAGATAAATTGAAGAGGGTGGAATGCAGATTCTATAAATAAGATGGGGTAACCAGAGATTCAGTAAATTAAGAGGGTAGAAAACTCAGGGTAGGATGTTCATCTTAATGATGTTAATTCTTCCCCAAAGGGAAATGGGGAGTTTGGACCATCTTTGGAGGTCCAGTTGAATATTGGCCATTAGGTCATCCAGATTAAGTTTCTTGAGTAGAAGTGGGTCATTGGTAAGGTGTATTCCCAAGTATTTAATCGATTGAGGAGACCATTTCATGCCAAATCTTGTAAAGCTAGCTTTATGTGTGAAGGCATTCAAGGGAATATCTCTGATTTAGCTAGATTCAGTTTATAGTGAGAGGAGGCCAAACTGTGTAATAACCTGAAGGGTGCGTGTTAACAATACTTCGGGGTGGGCAATATGGAGGAGGATATCATCCGCGTAAGCAGAAAGAGTCAATGTTTGTTGTAGCACCGGGCAGCCGTGGATATGTGGGGATCGTTTAATATTAAGGAGGAGAGGCTCTAGGTATAGATTAAACAAAAAGGGAGAAAGGGGACATCCCTGTCTAGCACCAGTAAAAAGATAGAACAGCAAAGGAAAGACACCAGTACAGTAGATCTTAGCCGAAGGGGATCTATACACTGTCTGGATCCATCGAATGAAAGAGGATGGGAAGTCCATTCTGGTGAGCATCGCCCATAGAAAGTCCCAATTGACTCTGTCAAATGCTTTTTCAGCGTCTAGGGAAATTAGTGCCATCGGAATATGCGATGCTTGAGCTGCATGGGAAATATGAGAGAGGGTTCTAAGGTGGTCAGCAGGGGAGTGGCCTTGCACAAATCCCACCTGCTCCGGGCTCAGAAGGTAGATCCAAATCTTTTAATCCTCTCAGCTAAGATCTTGGTTAGAATCTTAATATCGCAGTTTAAGAGAGATAGAAGCGGTAGCTTGCAGGGTCTTTGGTGGTTTGTCCGGCTTGAGGATTACACGATCGTGGCTTCTAATAATGTAGGATCTATGGTATGGCCTTGAACATATACTCATAAAGCCTAAGGAGGAGAGGGGCTAGTTCCTTGCTAAAGGTTTTGTAAAAATTGGATGGGTATCCATCGGGACCAGGTGATTTATCAGGAGCTAGAGAGGCAATCGCCATCTCTACCTCGAGCAGAGTGATGGGAGAGGTGAGGGTCGTTTTATGGTGTGGGTGAAGGCGAGGGAGATTGAGGTCCTCTAAGTAGGTTGAGATGTCCGAAAGGGGTGTTGGGGAAGGGTGTCTGCTATAGAGCTTACTATAGAATTCCTCAAAGATCTGAGTAATGTCTCTGGGTGTCATTTTAACTACTCAATCCAGTGTTTGTAGCATCGGGATCAGTCTCGAGCTCTCTGTTTTTTGCAATCTAAGAGCAAGTTATCTACCGGCCTTTTCTCCTTGGTCGATATATTTAGATTGGGTTTTTAAAATAGCATATTCTGCTTTTTCTTTTAACAGGTCCACATATTCGTTCTGTAGTTTTAGCAGAGATTCTAGCGAGTTGGGGGCGGGAGGATAGGGGTAGTGAGTACTCTAGTTCTTTAATTTTGGTTAGCAGTGAGGCTGCCTGAGCCTCCCTATGTTTCTTCCTCAATGAGGTGAGTTTAATTAACTCTCCCCGAAGGTAGCATTTCAGGGAGCACCATATTGAGTCTTCTCTCGGGGTAGAGTCCTTATTGAGTTCCATAAAGTTAGAGATTAGGTCTTTAATATGGGAGATGGTCTGATTATCCTTGAGGAGTTGGGTGTTTAATTTCCAGACAGTGTCCCGCTGAAAATTAGGATCAGGGGAGATCCTCACCCAGACTGTTGAGTGGTCCGATAACACCATCGGCTCCATGCCCAATTGGAGGAAACTGGGAAGAAGTGAAGTACTGATCAGAATGTAGTCTAGTCTAGACCATGAGTTATGTACCTGAGAGAAGAAAGAGAAAGACTGGAGTGAAGGGTTAGTAAGCCGCCAGGGGTCGCATAGTCCCAATAGTTGCATGAAGTCCAGTAAAGCTTTTTGGGCTGGGGTTGCGTGTTTTAATGGTATATAGGTTCCATCAAGAGCCTGACTTGGTGGGACGTTCCAATCCCCTCCTAATATTAACTGTGAAGGTAGAAGATTGCCAATCTTGTCTGCCAGAGTCATGAAGAACTCTGGGTCCCCTCCCACCGGGCCGTAGACAAAGCCTAGCACAATACTGCAGTTATTGAGACAGCCTTTGACCAGTATAAACCTGCCCTCTGGGTCCATTAGTTTCTCTTCTGCCAGAAAAGAGATGTGTTTATTAATTAAAATGGCAACCCCTTTGCTTGCTGCTGTTCCACTAGTAGCAAATACTTGAGAAAACTCAGACCTATGTAACCAGATTGATTCATTATTTGACAGATGGGTTTCCTGAAGAAGGAGAATGTCAGTCTTAAGTAAGTCACAGTGTTTAAAGACTTGGTGTCTCTTAGTTCCGTACATTCCAAGTAGCTATCTTAATCGACGCCATAACCATTCATGAGCAATTAAGTTGAGAAAATAAGAATTATTATATAACCAAGATGATAAATTAATAAGGCACACTCTAGAACACCCTTTAACCCATCCCACCTTAAGCAGAAAAAAGCCCCCAAACCCCTGATAAACAAATACTGCCAGGAAAATCATAGTGACCTTGATCAGTAAGTGGGAAACTGGGTCCTGGATCCAGAAACAACCCCACCCATGGAGCGACCTATTCTATGCTCTGCAAGTTGTTTACATGTCCAAAACAACAATTCCGCTCCAATCCACCAAAGATGCGTCCAGCATAAATCCAAAGACAGAACAAAAAAGCAAACGCTGGCACCATCCAATTCAAGTGCAAAAAGGCTTTATTTTGATTAAAATGCAAAACAGCTCAGGCAATAAAACTTTGTACGGTTTCTCTGTAATCACAGCATCATCAGGAGGAAATGATGCATCTGCTACTAGTCTCCTTTAAAAAGAGCTGAATTAAAGTGATAGTACTTAAAATTAATTTATACATAAAATGTTAAGATACATATCTATTTCATTTTAAGCACATAATACAAAATAATAAATAATATATAGTACAAAAATATGTAATCTTTTAAACTTGTGATAAAATACAGCAGGATGTAAATAGCACAAAAAGTGGCAGCTTTGATTTCGCCAGAAATCTCCAATTGGGCCAAAATCCAAAGAGCTTCCTTAGAACTCTACAGTCCTGTGAAATGTAATAAGCATAGAATTAATGATTGAGTACAGGCCATTTAAAACAATCATTTCTATCACATTTTCATATATAAATCCTAATTTCTGCACTTATTTCTTTTTCTTATCTTTTCTAATGAGGGGCATGATATCAATCTTGTCATTAAGACTGGGCATTTTAAGGGATCCCAATGTGTATAACCAGTAAGTTTCCCTTTCTAAGAGCTTTGTACCCAAGATCACCCCCAGGGCCCAATTTGTGAGGAGCCGGGGAACTACACTCCTGTCAGCCTGACATCGGTAGTAGGCAGAATGGTGGAGACCATCATGAAAGAGAGGCTGGGGGTGTTTCTGGAGGCACAGGACCACCTGGATGATCACCAGCATGGCTTAGTTCAGGGCAGATCGTGTCAAACTAGCCTTGTGGAGTTCTACGATTGGGTGACAAAGATGCTGAACTATGGCAAACCAGGGGATGTTCTCTTACTAGACTTCAGCAAGGCTTTTGACTCGGTGCCACATCCTGGGCTGCTGGAAAAGCTGGGGGGAATGAGGTGGGGGAGCGGATGGTTAAGTGGATAGGGAACTGGCTAGCTGGGCAGTGCCAGAAGGTGGTGGTCCGGGGGGAGATTTCATCTCCTAGGAGGGTCATTAGCAGGGTCCCACAGGGATTGGTGCTGGGTTCATTCCTGTTCAATGCTTACATCTCAGACATCAGAAAAGGCGCCAGGTGTGAGATGAGCCTCTTTGCTGATGACTCAAAGCTGGGAACAGTGGTGGATGAGGAGGAGGGTAAAGAAGCCTTATAAAGAGACCTGGAGACTCTGGAGAGGTGGTCATGCACCTGGAAACTGAAGTTTAATACTAAGAAATGCAGGGTTCTTCACCTGGGTCTTAGGAACACAGCTCATGAACACCTCTTGGGAGGGGAGACACTGCAGGCCTTGGGTGGGGAGAAGGACCTTGGGTGGTAGTGGATGTCAAAATGAACAACTCTGAACAGTGCAGAAAGGCTGCCGACAAAACAAACAAGATGCTAGGGTGCATTGCCAGGGGGATAACCTCGAGAAGGCGGGAGGTGCTTCTCCCTCTGTATAACTGCCTAGTTAGACCACATCTTGAGTACTGCATGCAGTTTTGATACCTGCACTTAAAAAAGGACATTGAACTCCTGGAGAGGGTCCAGAGGAGGGTGACCAAGATGATGCGGGGTCTGAGGGATAGGTCCTATGAGGAGACTCTTAAGGAGCTCAACTTGTACTCCCTGGAGGAAAGGAGGGACAGAGGGAACATGATCAAGGTCTTTAAATACCTTAAGGGAGTAAATAGGGTATGTCTAGATAAGGTGTTCCAACTGAGGGAAGTAAGGGCCACCAGTGGGCACTCAGTGAAGCTGATTGGTGGGAGATTCAGGGGGAGACAAGGAGATGTTACTTCACTGAGAGGGTTGTGGAACCCTGGAATGCACTGCCTGCAGAACTGATGGCTTTCAATACCATGGAGGGGTTCAAGATGGGCTGGGACAAGTATGGAGGAAGGCAAAACCAAGTAATGCTATAACTGGAGCAGCTTTTCAGACATGGGATAGGGTTGTGGGGGTTTCATGGGGGAAGTGGGGAAGGCAACTATGGTGCTCAAAATGGGTGCTGATCCTCGAGCAGACTTGCTAGACCATGAAGACCTACTCTGCTGGCATCTTAGTATGTTAATTCAGCACTTTCTACCCAACAGAATTTAAAATCGTAGGTAGCATTCGCTACTTCTCTTCCCTTGTTTTTCATGTAATGTGTTGCTAAGGAATTCATGATGTCCCCTCCCATAATACTCCTCAGATGTCCTACAATTCTAAGTTTGAATGGTCAAGAGTTCTTTCCAATGTAAAAGGATCCACTAGAGCATGTTACTAAATACACTAAATTGTCTGTGACACAACTAAAAAACACTCCCATATTGTATGTCTTAGCAGTATTTATAGTAGTAAAGGTTCTACTTTTCAAAACCGAACTGCAAAATTTGCAGTTCCCACAGGGACAGGTACCATGTAGATATACTGGTAACTAAGTGTTTCTTGACAATGATTCTTTTTGTAGACTGTGGACCAGTTTGTCCTTTAAATTGGTGCCTCTCCTATAGACCATGCACGGAGGGTCCATCGAGGCATCCCTAAGCAAAGGATCTGACCTCAATATGTTCCAATTAGATCAAATGATGCCTTCAATTGCCTTTGACTGCCTACAGTAAGTACTTACAAAATTCAACCTATTAGGTCCCTGTTCCCCGTGTTGTTGTACCGTCAAAACATTTTTCCAGGGAGTATTTATGGTCTTGATCAAAAATTCTTCAACAATTTCACTATTGTAACCCCTCATCTTAAATCTATCACACATATCTGATCCATGTATAAGAAATTCTACACCATTTTTACAATTTTGTCTAGTTCTTAATTACTGGGCCTTGGGAATATTATTTACCACATGGCGTTGGTGGCAACTGGAGGCTAATAAGAGGGAATTCTTATCTGTATCCTTGCAGAACAATGTAGTTTGTATGCTTCCATCCATATGTTTAGTAATCTCTAAATCCAAGAAATTAACAGATGACTTATAACATTGCATCATGCATTTAAGGTTAGGATTACTGGATTCCGAGTAGTCAACAAATTCCATAAGTTCCTCCAGTGTGCCACACCACACCATGAAAATGTCAATAAAACAACTCCATAGATCAATCCTAAGGAAGAAAGGATTGACCTTCATGTCGTAGACTGTTGCTGTCTCCCAATGGTCCAGATAGAGGTTGGTATAATTGGGAGTAAAAGTAGCTCCCATGGCCATCCCGTTAGTCTGTAGAAAGTAATTTCCTTGGGAAAAAAATTAGTTCCTTTGAAATACAAATTCAGCACAGTTGATGAGAAATTGTTTCTTAGCTGTCTCCATAGTCTTATCCTGTTCAAGCCAGAATTCTAGAGCTTATAACCCTCCTTCATGGGGAATATTGGTGTACAAGAAAAGGTGATATCCAGAGACATCAAGAGCCATTCAGGTTCCAGTTCAAGATTCTCCAGGATGCCCAATGTATCTGTAGTATCTCTTAACAAAAGATCTCAACTTTTGGACATAGGCTTTGACATGAGCATCAACAAAAAGGGATAGGGGCTCTGTCAAAGAACCTATCCCAGCTACACTGGGCATCCTGGAGGATTTTCCAACTTTTTGTGGACCTTGGGGAGAATATAAATGCTAGCCTGAGTAGGGTGAGAGACAGTGAAGAAGTTCAGTTCATCAGGTGTGATGCAGCCCTCCAGACAAGAGTCATAAAGGAAGGCATTCATTTCTGTCTTACATAAGCTAGTCGGGTCCCTTCTCAATTTCTTGTAGAATGCAGTATTGTCCAATTGTATTTTTTTTTTTGTCTTTGGCAACCGAGTAAGGCCCACTAGGCACAAGTGCCTGTTTTCAGGGGCGACCTGGGAGCACTGGGTGGTTAAGTAACTTGGTCAGAGTCACACAGTATGCAAGTGGAGGTTGTGAGAATCAAACCCAGGTCTGATCTGCTGGATGTACCAAGCTTGTTCACAGCTCATTACTCTAACCTCTAGGCTATACTGCCAGTTTGACCACTTCCTGTACATTTTTCTGCATTGACATAACCACCACTGCTCCACCTTTATCAGCCGGCTTAATTACAATCTCTGGATTTGTTTCCAGTTCTTTAAGTGCTTTAGCCTCATCTGTGGTCATATTAACAAACGTAGGCCTCTCTTTTTGTTTTATTAGTTCATGAATTATGGCCTCACATGTGCATGCAAAAATGCAACTGGTATCGTTATATGGTGGATTAAAGGTGGAAGGTGGACAGAAGTCAAAATTACCATTACTGTTCAATGACCCCGCAGGTTCACTCTGTTCATCACTAGTGGTATTATTGTTAACATTTCCCCTGCACATTTTGATTTTCTCAAAGAATGCCTTTAAATGAAGGTTTCTAGTAAAACAGTGGAGATCCACATACATTTCAAATGGGTCTAGATCACCTGTAGGGACAAAATTCAATCCCTTCTGTAACAATCCTATCTGAGCTTCACTTTCAGAGGTATCAGATATATAAATAACAGTACTCTCAGCATTACTACTTACTTCTCTCTCCTGGTAGTTTGTTTTACATTTGTGTTTTTGCCACCTCTCCTGGTGCATTTTTTATGTTGCCTTGTCGCAGAACTTGTCTCAAATTCCTCTGTTCGGTCTGGTGTGGTTCCTGGAATTGGACAAAACGTTTTTTTGTGTCCCCGGGGTAGATCTAGCTTCCCCTGATCTTCCTCTAAAAAAATATCTTCTGTTGTGTCTGAATCACTGGTAGAAGTGTAACAGGAAGGGGAAGTACTCCAGCTTTTAAGAATGGGGGAGGTGGACAGTGGAAGAAAGGTTTGACTAGAAGTGGTTGCAAGCAGCAGTCAAGAAGGTAAACTGTCAGTTTTTTTCACTTTTTAAATAAGAAGCAAGGGAAAAAGTGGCACTAAGTTGAACTATCAGCATTCTATATAGCTTATTGATATTTTTTGTAATTAGGTAACTCCATACTGGGTCTTGTTTTTAGGCAGTGGTTATTGGTAAATAAATGCATGAAATTAGAATGCCATCAGCCAGTCTGACGTGTAGTTTTCTTACCCGTTTTCTGATGTGTTGCCATCCAGACCCCTTTTGTTGCTGCCTTGATCACAGTACTACAGGCTGCCTATTTATGGGGTGGGCACAAAAACTTCCCTTAACAGAGTTAGCACACTCCTCATTAAGGCCTGCTGTCTAACTTTGGGGGCTGTTCT